>OW203738.1:16817076-18017076 GCA_934045075.1 Yponomeuta sedellus
GGGACACCATTCTAATTCGAAAATCTATGTAAAAATTACCTCTATTAAAAACAGTTTGTAATCCGAAAACTGTCTAATCATTTCAATGGACTAGCTTGTCCAAACCCAGATAGACATATTGTGCCTTATATTATAAAGTACTATTTATATATTATGCCTACCTTGTTGCTCAATGATATAGATGCCGTAGTGCAGTTGTTGCTTTATCAGGAACGGATGCATGTGGTTCAGGAACTCAACTAAGTGTCGCATACGATTTCTGAAAGAAATTTTTTTTTTTTTTTATATATAATATAACCTATAATTGTCCCTCTATTAGGCACAGGCCTTCTGTTAGTAAGAAAGAGTACGGGGTAAAACACCACGCGAGCCCATCTGGATTGAAAATTTCAAGCGCTGATGTATGTCAATACCTCATGAACTCGGGTTTTCTCACGACGTTCTTTCACAGTTAACGGGTGGTATAATTACTACAAATGTACGTACCTTAAAAAACAAAGCTTAGAAAACAAAACGTGATAGAACCACAATTACAACATTTTCAGTTTATCGGCAAGCTCTTGGTAACAATTGGAGAGTACAGGATGTTTTTGGAGATTGGCAGGAGTTGGATTGATTGTCAATGATGTACCCGCAAAGCCAGTGGCAGACTCTATGGGTAAGGACATGGAGATTTAGTACCCCATAGACCACGGTGGTCTGCGAATAAGACTGGAGTAAATAAGCTTTTTTAATGTGCGAATAAGGCTGCGAGAAAAGACACGTAGTAGTCTGAAGGCGCTGGCGCACTTCTCCTTACGACAAAAGCGACGCTATACTATACACTATAAAGGTTTATATTGTGTTGGTGACTACTCGCCACCGTTCATCGTCCTTGCCACATTTCTTCTGTATAAATCGTGCCAAAGAAAGCTGGGTAGAAGAAATGCCTTGTTATTACCTGTGTTATCATCTGGCCTGGTGGAACCGAGTGATTGGAACAAGGGTTAAGCAACTACAGGCGCGGTCAGATGCTGGATGAGTAACCATCGAGTGACTAACGCTAGTGGTATTTTTTCCCAGCACTTCCGTGCTTCGCAAGGCACGTTAAGCCATTGGTGCCGGCTGTCATGTAATGGCAGTCGTTAAGCAATGTCAGAGGCTTTATCGGCGGCTTGATAATTTCTGACAGTAAGGCGCGCCACTTTATTTTATTTAATGACAGGGAAATCTACAGCGAAATCAGTAACAAAAAACTTAACATTTTTACAGATATCTTAAGGCAGAGATTCGAGTATTGTAAAGTTTTTTACATCAATACCACAAACAAAGGAAAAGTTACAATTAAGATAGTCTCATTGCGTTTGTGCGTGTGTGTGGTGTGTGAATGCGTGTGGTGTGTGTGTATAAGTCACACATATTGTTTTTCTTTGCTCGATTACAATCCTTTTAGAACCCTCCCGGATTGGGCCCCCGTGGTGTAGTATGGCTTAACCTTCCTGCGATGCAGGAAGAGAACTGTGCCCAAGCAGTGGGGACATACAAAGGGTTAATATCATTACCTGTATGGGACTATAATGGCGACCCTGTGCTTCGTCGTGCAGTTCGGAGGCACATACTGCCCGCCCCAGGACACATCTGGGAATTGTTTGTTCACCTCTTCCAGATCCTTGTCGGTGTTATTTACGTCGATTGGACCTGAGGGTAAGATTATTAAATTAAGTGCTAACTAGCCACTAATTGAACAAAAATCATAACCTCATAAAATCATAACTTGTTTTATAAGACGTTTTTTTTTCAATTTTGAACATGATAAATCCACGGATGTAACATCCGTGCATAAATCTTAACAATTGTGACAACTATTCTTAGAATCTATGGCCTAGAATCTGTGGTCAACAGCCTTAATCAATTTCCGCTAAAAACGGCCGTTTTTGGCAAAACTGCTTTAAAATACTTTTAGATTCTTGGACCTAGATTCTTTTCAGTAGGATCTAAAAATAGCTACTACATTTATTAGTATTTATGATTTCACCTTTTCTAAAAACGAATTACACAAATGAACAGCGACTTTACATGACTGCCTCGTTGGTCTACCGGTATCATGTCTAATTCCATTGCTGGAGGACGTGAGTTCGATTCACACCACCGGCCACCGTACATTTGTACAAATATCATCAGTCTGGCTGTATTTCAATGTTTCTGATCTTGCCTGGTTGCGATAGCATAGGGTATCCTAGTTTGGGACCAAGTTATTCTGTTGTATGGTACTTTCTTCTTCTTCAGGCTATATTACGTAGTCCACTGCTGGACATAGCCCTCCCCTAATGAGCGCCATAGCGCCCTGTCCTCAGCTTGCCGCATCCAGCATCTGCCCGCAGTTTTCCGCATGTATATTACTTTAGGAATGAAGTAATGCACATGGATAATTATATCATGCACATGCATAATTAGAGACACGAATTAATGGACAAACTAAATATTAATAAAGCTAAGCACCCTAGTCTGCCTACCTCTCCGTTGTAGTAAACGTGAGCTTAGGTTAATTTTAAATCTAGAGGAATCTTCGAATTTAAAGTGAGAAGTGAAGAATGAATAACCTCAAACCGTTTTTTCAGTACAGATTATAAAACCATTGATTGCTTTTGTTATCAATATTTTATTTCTTATTCACTTCGCGGTAGGCACGCGAGGCAATTAAGTCAAATAATATTCAAAATATTTAAATATTCAAGATTGATTTTGAGGCGGTTAATATGTATAAATAAAAAAAAAACTGTCTATAACCTGGCTGGTCCAGGTTATACACCTTCAGGTCTTTAAGTAACGTTCTGTCACGCTCTTTTCAGAGAAATTCGACGAGACAGTATTACAGATAAGTATTTTTCACTTAGCGAAATTCTCAATTGAGAAACTTGCCCTAAGGTGTTCAAATACCGCAGCGCTTGAAATTGCCAATCCGCGGTGGGTACGCGAGATAATTAACCCCGTACTCTCTCTTTGTCACAGAAGGCCTGTGCCCTGCAGCGGGACGTATCTACTCGTATATAGGCTACATATAAAAATCTTTACGCGACATCTAGTATATTGCAATTATTTACGTACCTTTTTACAGACTGTTAGCTTTTAGAATATACCTCAGGCTCTTAATGAGCAGGCTTCGGTTTTCGACGAAAGCACACGAGTGTAATACTACTTCCTGCTCTGTATAAAACTTTTTTTCACTATTTTCAAAAGTTGTGTAAAGATAAGTGTCATATTAGTTCCGATATTTCTATTACACGTATATATCCGACTCTATTCGATAGTTGCCGAGGTATATTGTAAAAACTAACAGGCTGTACGTAATTACTTAGGTATTACTAACACGATTATCAACTCACCTAAATCCGGCAGAAAAATGTCACACAGTAGCGAATTTGTTTCATTACTGGTATCATTTGCAACTGTCTCTCTAAAAGCATAAAAGTTTCTTACAGTTCGGTTAATTTGTGAAGTATAGTAGCAATACCCCTCGTTAACTGCGAAGGAAAACATCGCGAGGAAACCTGAGAGTCTGAGATGTTCAAATACTTCAGTGCTTGAAATTGCCAATCCGCGGTGGGCACGCGTGGTAATTAAGCCCATACTCTCTCTCTCTCTGAGAGAAGATCTGTGCCCTGCTGTGGGACGTTAAGTTGATTCGTTTAGTTGGTCGGTACGGAATGAGGGTATTTTACTAATTTGACTATGGGGAAAGAGAATTCCACGTGGTCAAATCAGTTTGACAAAATATTTTGACTATGATTTGACTGTACTTTTTGGCATTTAGAATCTTATACAGGAAGGGCTTACGAGGAACGAAGTTTCCACGTGGTCCAATCAGTTTGACAAAATAGTTTGACTACGTGGAAAATTCGTTTATAGGCTCCATAAAAAAACAGGTTCTCTTGTTTCCTATCTAGGTAAAGCAAATGGTCGTCATTGGATTTTTTTAGTGATAATGCACGGTGATAGGCTACGTGATCAATCAACAAGATCATGTAGAAAACCGAACAAGTGCGAGACGAACTCGCATAAATGGTTCTGTACCATTATTATTTTTATTTATTTTTGAAGTAAACAAACAACTAAATGTATTGTGAAAGTTTTAAGCATCTTTCTGTTGCACGGTAAAAACGATTTGGTGTGTAAATGTAAAAGTTTCAATACACACACACAACCGCACGCACGCACGCACTCGCACGTACAAACACACACTAGGTTACGGTAACAGAATAATTGCATACTTGTGGAAGAGCGGGCCCTCCAGACACAGGTATTTCTATAGTTACTTCCTAGTGACCTAGGTGCCCACTGTACTTCCGGTGGTAGTACAGTGGGTAGAACTATAGACTGGCAAGCGAGAGCCCCAGGTTCGATCCCGAGTGCGGGCATGAACCAATGATTTTGTTTAATTTCAAAGTTACGTACATTTGCGAATTTGCAGTCGCAATACCACACGCTAACGGTGAAGGAAAAGATCGTGAGGAAACCCGCGGCTTGGTTGGCTCCGCACGTATTGACTAGTCTTTCCTGTGGGCTAGGCCGACTAAGCTGTCAGGATGGTATAGGTGCTGGGCAAGCCTACACCATCTATAAAAACCATGACCCAGGCACTACAGCGTCGGAGTGGTCCCTTCACCCATCTAGTGTGAGTGAAGATACCACTGGACGCTGTCTAAATCATCTCATTAAGTAGATGCAAAAAGGCCAATATATATATATCCTAGTGACCTACCTAAACTGTATTTGGTTTGTAGAAAAATGTAATGAAAAATAAACAATTTGAATTTTGACATAGGTTAGTCTCTGATAGCCTTACATGTGGTTATCAAACAGGTTCGTCACTAGGGTATGTGAGAACAGAACAGAGTCCAGCAAGTACTCGACAGAGACTAGCACGGACGCCAAAATGATAACAACGCGGAGAGCTGTTCCGCTCACACGTTCCATGAGCGCATGCGTTGTATCCGTAGTAGGCCTGTAAATCAAAACAAAATTACACCAATATCAAGTTTGTTGAATAGCTCGTAAAACGTTCTTGCTCGTAGCCCCAGCTGCCTTAGTGATCTTAAACGATCACGAAGTTAAGCAACATAGGGCGCGTTCAGTGCATGGATGGGTGACCGTCTATGATTAACGCTAGTGGAATTTTTCCGAGCGGTTCCGGGCTTTGCAAGGCACGTTAAGCAGTTGGTGCCGGCCACTAGTCTTGCCTCCTCCATTCCGGACTTGGCCCCCGTGGTGGAGTATGGCCTATACCTTAGGGAAAAGACTCGTGCCCCTCGGTGGGGACATAACGGGTTGATGATGATGATGATCCGGTTTGTCACTCTCGATAAATAAAGCAAATATTGCGCTGTATAATTGAGTGCATTAAATATCACTATCCTACTAATATCATAAATGTGAAAGTTTGTCAAGATGTTTGGATGTTGTTACTCATTCATGCAATAACAATGACACGAAACTTAACATACAAATAGACAAATATCTGAATTGAGACATAGAATACTTGGTATCCCAGTAATGTAATCCCGTTGGATAATATGCTATTGCTAGGTAAAGTAACCTTTTTTTTAAGTAAAACTCTAAGATATGAAGAAGAAGAAGAAAAAAACATTCATTATAGAACTGTACACACGCCACAATAACAAAACAAACTTAAAACATATTATTAAAACAACGACCATGCCCCCGTTGTGGAGTATGGCCTATACCTTTCTCAGAGAAAAGACCCGTGACCCTCGGTGGGGGACATAATGGGTTGATGATGAAATACATTAACCACGTACCAACTATATTCTTCATGCAATCTACTCCATCCAAGGGTTGTCTGGAAGAGATCGCTCTTAGCAATAAGGCCGCCAATTGTATAACATTACTTAGATTTAAGAAATATGGTTGTAATATTTTTCTGGTTGTGCAATAAAGTGTTCTCTATCTATCTATCTACATAAATGTCGTTGTTCGTAGGCCAAATTTCGATCAACTTGCCTGTACTCGTCCACTGCAGGACATAGGCTTCCCCCAAGGCACGTCACTTCCCTCTGTCATCGGCCACCCTCATGCAGCCACTACCAGCAATCTTGCGGAGATCATCGGTCTAGCGCGTCCGTGGCCGTCCTACGTCCTATGTAGGATTAGGAAGGTGAAGTAGCAGTGGGCTGGTCACATATGCCGAAGAACCGATAGTCGATGAGGTCCAAAGGCTCTCAAGTGCATACCACGAACTGACAAAAGCAGGCCAAATATGCCACTCGTAAAATAAGATCTCCTTTCTAAACGATGGCCAAAAATAATAACTCACCAAAAAAATGTTATTCAAACATATACACCTAGTCATAGAAGTAGTGATTCTGTTATTGCCACACAATTCTGCCGAAAAAAGTACGAGTCTATTACGACTTAGGGCTGCTGTTAATATTTGAAATAATAAGTAAGATATTTAACATTATATAGGGCGTGAAAGTGAAAGAATAATAAAAAACCGTCTCACTGTATAGTAGTTCGCTGGGTCACTAGTCACACACTGATCACCGCTCACGATCACTGATTCGCCACTCACATAATCAATTATCTATGAGTAATCAAGTCAACTGCATATAAACGGAGACAATACATTTCCTGGTAGAAAACAATGCCTTATATCTACCAACATGTGAAAGGGATAACATTACTTTAGGCGCTAGCCACACAGTTGGGATGTGAGGACGGGGTGGAGACGCAACGAGTTGTTTAGAATGGAGAACATAACATAATTGTAATAACTTGTATCCCAGATGAGTAGGCAGAGACTAGGGACTACCACTTGTCACGATCCTGACAGATCACTTTCACATCAAAGTTCATAAGTCGTTGCATGCACGCACGCCGGTTCCGGGTAGGTACTTTTTCATCTTACCCTTTGCTAATACATCCATAACCTATTTTAAGCCAAAAAGTAATATTTATTAATTGCGTTGCCATCGTATTACAGGATTCTGTGTACGGAAAGGATGAAATTTTTGACTTTTGAGCTTTTATCTTATCTTTCACTAATAACAAATGCATTGTCTGCTCTACGGGCCCGGTAAGTTTTTTGCTCTGTGCCGGTAAGAAACGCACCAAGGCCGCATTTCCATTTACATACACATAACACTTACATACAAGCACACACACTGCTTCCGGCCCCACACTAGGATACCCTGTGTCGTGGGAACCAGAAACAACGACATCACAAACATGCAAACATCCAAGACTTGGGCTTTCTCTCTTCCCCAGCCGGGATTCGAACCCGGGTCCTCTTGCATGGTAGGCAGACGCGCTACCGCTACGCCACAGAGGTCGTCGACATTAATTAGTCGGTGCATAAATGCACGCAATTTTCGGGTCTTTTAAAATAAAGGGAAGAAATAATGGAGAAACTGCACAGTAAAATATTTTACTTTCATTGGAGAGGACATGTTAAAAGATAAATAAATAAACGTGACAATTTTGGTACGACTCGACTTACACTTCACATTTCACTAAGCTATCGAAAAGTTGATAAATCTAGTCCTGTAGTACAAAAATGTGAACACGAACTGAGACAGTACCTCATTCGCGCCGTCGTCGTCCCGTCTTATCTGTGTGGGCTACTTCCCATAACTAAATTATTTATGAATGTGAAAAGAAGATACGCAGTGTTTCCGCCCCTTCCGCGTCTCACGTGTTATCACTGTGGCCCGTGCCTTAGCACGTAATCAAATCTAAGAACATACACACAACACAAGCACTTGTCCTGGTCACACAGTAGGATACAAGAAAACATAAGTAAATCAAACATCAATTTACAGTAATACCCCGAACTTACGCGATAGGTGGGACTGAGCGATATCCACGTTAAGTCGTATTCACAGGGTATAATTTTACACAAAAAATACATAATCTTACTGGAGTGTTGTAAAGTTACGTGTAGATTCTGCGCGATTCGATCGAAGGTATAGCTGTGTAGCCAAACTGAAGCTATTTGTACTAATCAAGTACTGCGGACTGCGGTAGGAATCAAACCCACGACCTCTCTTGGTAGTCGAGCGTGTTAATCGATAGATCAACAAGGCATTGCATAATAAAGTATACTTATTACTTACTCCGCTGGCTCAGCAACGTGAAGTGAGTCTTGGCCGATATAAGAAGTCGCCACTTGTCTTGCGCGGTCTCTTGCTCTCGCTCTCTTGCTTGCCAGAGCTCAATCAAGCAGGTTCTTGGCTACTTCGTCTTTCCAGCGACATCAGGGGGGAGGGCAACTTTTCTTTGGCCGCTTGGCAGCTCCAGGTATGCCCTTCACTGCCCGATTCCATCCCATCCCGACCGAGCCAACGGATTCAATGAGATTTCGTTTGTCCGATGATGTTGGCTTCTTAAATCAGCTCTTAGATATCAGGGTTGTTCTTTCAATAATTAAATTTGTTAAGAAATAGTCGATCGTGGATTAAGCTTGGTTAGGCTGTTTTTGGAAAACTTGGCGATGTTTTGAAATGAAAGATTCCGCGATGTCTAAAGACAAAGACATAAAACCAGTGTGCACTTTGTCGACCATCACAAAGTGGAATAAATATGCACCATCTTAATGTACGACAAAGAGCTATAGGCCGAATCATGCTGGGTCTCAGACTCGTAGATCTATTCATTGTCGTCATCTATCGCCAGACAAAAGTCTACTCTATTGACTAAAGTCTCGAGACTGAAATATGGGCAGGGCAGCGGCTTCTATCACAGAACTACAATTGAGAGTTTAGTATGACAATTCGGTATACATTGCAACGTCGAATAAGCGACACAGTAACAAGTAGAGTCTGATTTGCAATGCACATCTAACTATCATAATAAACTACGAATTGTAGTTTTATGAAACTCGGCCCAGGTGGACCAAAGCAATCACAGAGTGACGGCAGAGGACAGGACGACAGTCAGTGGATAGACCAACGGCACGACGATGGTCGGTTTGAGTCGGCTGAACGTCCGTAGATGCGGATGAAAGGACGTGAGAGATGACAGAGGAAAAGCCTATACCCAGCAGTGGGCTGATGATAATAAATTAAATATGTTAGAATGTGCAAGAAATCTGGACGTTGGAGCAATCTTTAACAGCCCTTCTATGCGGCAAACATTTCGCGCAAGCTTTCAAAGTTTTTAACAGAATCCACCGATTGCACAGTCGTTAGAAATCGAATTGATCTCAATCTCTTGGTTTGAAAAAGCGGAGCCCTTTTCCCTACCCGTGTTATGGAGGTTACATAAAACACTGCTTAACGCGAGAGTAAATAACCAGATAGACCGAACCTCTTTTAGCGCACTCTTCTTACAGACCCTTGTATAGGTTCCCCTTCTAAACATCATCCCCAAACTCTAGGTTTCTAGTACAAGAGATAGAGTCCCAACCTTTAGAGTAAATTTCTACAAGGATGCGCGACAAGAGGTTTGATCAGGGGGGCAAGGATGCGCGACCAGAGGTTTGATCAGGGGGGCAAGGATGCGCGACCAGAGGTTTGTTCAGGGGGGCAAGGATGCGCGACCAGAGATTTGATCAGGGGGGGCAAGGATGCGCGACCAGAGGTTTGATCAGGGGGGCAAGGATGCGCGACCAGAGGTTTGATCAGGGGGGCGAGGATGCGCGACCAGAGGTTTGATCAGGGGGGCAAGGAGGCGCGACCAGAGGTTTGATCAGGGGGGCAAGGATGCGCGACCAGAGGTTTGATCAGGGGGGCAAGGATGCGCGACCAGAGGTTTGATCAGGGGGGCGAGTTTCTAAAATGCATAGTTGTTCAATAGAGTCATATTATTATACCATTTTTATTTTTAATGCACTAACCCGTGCTAAGGACAATTTTAAAAACCTATTTAGAGGCTAAAAATTCCACCCATGCGCTGCGCATCCGAGCGCTGGCACGGATAGCCAGAGGTCGCGGGTTCGAATCCCGGCATGGGTGGAATTTTTAGCCTCTAAATAGGTTTTCAAAACTGTCCTTAGCTAAACTCTGAGTAATCAATCGCATTGCAATGGTATAACTCGCGCTACTTAACTCGGCGCCTCGCGCGATTCGATCTCCTTCGCGAGAGATGCATAGTTAATTTGACTTCATTTGCGCGGGTTATACCCCTGGAATGGGCAGCCGAAAGAGGGGGCGGCCAAGGACCACCTGGAAAAGATCAATAGACCAAGAGACCAAGTCGATCGGCACTAGGTGGCCTGAATTGGAAGCTGCCGCGGACCACCGTCAGAAGTGAAAATCTGCGGTTGAGGCCCTATGCTCCGCTAGGAGTTAAAGGACCAAAGATACCCCTGGAATAACACTGAACTGCTATTACTTTGTCTGCTACCAAATTGAGGCAAATAACAACTATTGTCTTGCTTATATCATTCTATTGGAAAACTATGTAAGTTTTAGGCTCTAGGGGCTGGTTGGAACCCACCACCAGCGGCATGGTAGTCAGACGTGTTCTTAACCCGGCAATTTATGTCGACTTTTTAAATTTTAAATATGGATCTCACGGTGTAATTGTTGCGGCTTATTCCGCTCAAAGAAGTTTGCGCTAAGTTCACACTGACTGTTTAGAAACTCACATGGGCGCAGCATTTTTTTTTTGCGCGTACCGGTGATGCTTAGTATACAGACGTATGAACACTAAGCGCGTGACGAGTTAATATAGAAGCAATGCAGGGTCGTCGCGTGTGGAATGAAGTACAACAGATTTTAAAAGGTATGCAGATTTATTACAATATCCAATTTTATATATCACTTACGGTATCATCTAAACAACAAAGTAACAAAATTATGTTTGGACATCTTAACTTACATAACTTAGGCCAATGAATTGGAAAACAACGATGCACAAAATCTGCAGATATTCTTACGCCTAATGTACATTTTCTACAATTTGCTTAGTTGCAACTTTTTACTACAATCTCATGCACCGCTTGTCTATAATCCCCGACAAAAACTTGAACAAAAATCCGCGCAGTCAGGATTAGTTTGCGATGGACATGTAAGACATGTAAGAGATTTTATTACTATTTATTAAATTGTCTAATGTATGAAGAAATATAAGCCACATTCCGTAATAGGTACATCCATGCGCAAAGAAAGTAATTTGCTCATGTTATTTATCGGGTATTATACCTTTTCTTTTCTGATAAAGAGATATTGCTCGCACCACAAACACTTGCAATACAACAGTGTTGTATTGCAAGCGTTTGTGGTGCATTATTAAGGTAAGTAATTTACACAATTATCTTATAATAGTCATACATTAAAAAAGCAACTTCCCATAGCTAGGTATTTTATAAGGACCCCACATTATTTATCACTTTAGGGCCATCAGATATAATTACATAACAACGCTACCAACTACTATTTTCATAACATAGAAAGGTATTTACAGAACACGCCTATCTAACTTGGAAAGAACCTCTGTCAAACAAAGAGTCTTACCCATAGTTTTTAGTACATGATCAATAGGTTAATCTACTTACCGTTAAGGGGGCCCAAGGAGCAATTCCCATCAAAACGTAGTTTACAATTTCCATTAAAACGGTTTTTATACACAGATACTACCAATATGTTAAGAGGACACAAATCAAGATCTGCTCGTGCTTACAGTCTGTTAGCTTTTAGAATATACTTTGGGCTCTAGGCTTCGGGCTTAGTAGGCTTCGCTTTTCGCCGAAAGCACATGAGTGTACTTACTGCCTGCTCTGTATAAAACTTTTCTTCACTGTTTTGAATAGTTATGATAAGTTATCTGTCGTGTTAGTTCCGATATCTCTATTACACGAATATACAGTGTCTCATTCAAATCGGTCAGTATGGGAAAGTCTGAAACTATAAGACATACGAAGATCTGTTCTGAGGAACCATGTCATCGATTTTAATAACAAGAAAAACTGCATTCATACATTTTAAAAAACATATGTACTCCGTTCGGGAATCGAACCCAGTTGTTTAAAAAAAAAAAAAAAAATCTATTAATCAAACACTAACAATCAATTGAAAAGCCCACTTAAAATAAATATGTAGATACTTATTTAAAGATTAAGATCGTTACCTAAACGTGTTTAATATTGTATTGAAAAAGGCGGCGGTCACTTCGAGTACCTACTAAAATAAATTAGAGTACAATGCATTTTATTCATTTTAGACATCATGTTTCATACAGACATTTACTGCTTAAGACCTACACAATCGATATCTAAATAGAAATAGTGTAGGTTTTTTTTAAAACCACCGGGTTCGATTCCCGAACGGAGTACAGATGTTTTTTAAAACGTATGAAAGCAGTTTTTCTTGTTATTAAAATCGATGACATGGTTCCTCAGAACAGATCTTCGTATGTCTTATAGTTTCAGACTTTCCCATACTAACCGATTTGAATGAGACACCCTGTATTCGATTCTATCCGATGGTAGCCGCGGTATACTCTAAAAGCTAATAGACTGTAGATACAACTAAGAATAAAAGAATAACATAAGAAAAAGGACACAAGGCTATAATTTATTTCTGATTAATTCGTTTTCAATAAATTTTAAGTACGATCAAACTTCGATTTCTGACCTTTAAGCGTATTGGCAATCTATCACATGATCACATCACACTTCGCACTAATATTATAAAGGCGAAAGTTTGTGAGTGTGTATGTTTGTTACTACTTCACGTCTAAACGGGTGGAGCGATTTTAATAAAATTTGGTACGGAGTTAGTTGACACCCTGGATTAACATATAGGCCACGTTTTACTGCGGGAAAATAACTTATTATCTATTAAACCGCGGGTAACACCGCGGGTCACAGCTAGTAATTTATACCTAAAACAACTAGCGGACCCAATAAGGGTTATCCTGCGTGCAGCGCCATCTGCCGGGCTGATTTGTTAATCTAAACCATCCATGACGCCACCCAAACGCATAAAAAAAAATCATTCAATTCTGTCCAGCCGTTCAGGTAGTTCAGTGAGTTCTGACACTAGTATATATAAAGATAAAAAATTGCATTCGCACGACTGTCATTGTAATTCAATACCGAACTAAGTTTGCATGGGAATCGCTTCCTGAAGACGTTTCTCAACAGTAGGTGTACGAGAAATCGTCTGTCTGGTAAGGCAGACGATAAACCGAAACCGTCTGGTGATACACTTAATTTGCGCACCGAACTTGACGACCACTGCACCTACGTACTTATAAAACGTTGTTTAAAAATAGTTAAGTACTTTACTTTGCTAGTCCCTAAGCATCGCTTAGCAAACAATACTGCACGAGTAATTTTCCATACTATATAGACAAGACAATTTTTTTTAATATCGTAAACGATCTTGAAAAAATACTTTCGCATTTTTTGAACTAAAACTTTCGTAAGCACAACACATTGTAGACTTTTAGTCCGGATCTACTTACGGTTGTTGTTATATCGGAAGAGTTCGACCAGGTTTCGCTCCGATTCGCAGAGCTTAATCATAACAACAACCGATATAACAACAACCGTAAGTAGATCCGGACTAAAAGTCTACAATACTTTCGCATTGTTACAATTTTTTTAAACAACGGCCTTTGGCTAGTTTGAGTGCTTGTAAGTATTACAGGTTGACCGATTCGCGTGAGATTGATTCGTGAGGAAACCTGAGTATCTGAGGTGTTGTAAAGCAAGAAGCATGGGTATTTTTGTACTAACTTATAAAAAATATTTGTGTCTGAGGTGCTGAACTACCTCAGTGCTTTTAAATACTAATCCCGGACACGCGTGGTAATTACGCCCATACTTTCTCTCTCAGAGAAAACTGTGCCCGGTAATGGGACGTTTATCTATAATATAAAAATGAATCGCCGAATGTGTTGGTAAGCGCAAATCTCGAGAGCCGCTGAATCGATTATGCTAATTCTTTTTTTAGAATATTCCTTGAAGTTCGAGGATGGTTCTTACAGAAATAAAAAAAAATCGACTGCTAGGAGGTACGAAGTTCGCTGGGTCAGCTAGTCTATACTATAAAAATGAATCGCCGAATGTGTTGGTAAGCGCTAATCTCGAGAGCCGCATAACCGATTTCGCTTATTGTTTTTTTAGAATATTCCTTGAAGTACGAGGATGTTTCTTACGGAGGGGAAAATAAAAACAAATAAAGAATCGATTGGACAGGCGGTACGAAGTTCGTTGGGTCAGCTAGTAGGTAACATAAAAAAACGATTCGCAATCAAAATCTGCACAAAATAACACTAAAAAAACCGAAAATAAAAAAGCCAAAACCGTCAAATTTCAAATTAAGCTGTATTGTTTGCTAAGAGATGTTTTTTTATGGTATGTTCGTTGAACAAAAATTTTTTTACAAGACTGGGGATCACAGCCGTTGACTTTTGAGATTTTATTATAATAAATATACTAACACAGGACAAATTTATAATGTAAATTGAATGGTTAACACCATTCCGCAGAAACATTCCAACCCATAACCTAACATGCGAGAATAACGCTTTTATGTATTAGATTGTTTTGTTCTATGGTACTGTTCAGACGTTTTATATTTTTAATCACTACAACATTAAACTGAAGTCGGTCTGAATGAAAAGACACTAAAAAAAATTGTACCTACATAAAAGGTTTTCCCCGAAAATTACTTATTGTGGGTTGGAATGTTTCTGCGTGACACGGTTCAATTTGTCAGGACAAATTGAACCGTGTCACGCAGAAACATTGGTTTGGTTTCTTTAAAAGTAGAGGTAACCGGCATGTAGCAGGTAAGCACGTAACATCGTAGATTTGTTTACGATCAGGCGTGACTGGGGTCAAATGTAACCAGTCGTACTTAAAAAAAATACATTAAGGAAAAAGAGAATACATCGTCACAAAACCGAGATTGAAAGACCGTAAAAATAATTAAAAAAAACATGCGAGCTGATAAGTACTACATTACTGGTAACTGTTGTTTACAGTGTTTTAAAAAAACTATGTAACATAGAAAATTAAAACTAAAGATAAGAATAACATAAGATAAAAATAATCTTTGTTAATAATTATGTTTTTTCCTGTACACTAGGAAAAATCATAATTATTTACAAAGTTACAATACAATTGGCGGCCTTATTACTAATAGCGATTTCTTCCAGACAACCAATACAATAAAACATCTGCTCTAAATGAAATTGAAATCACATAAAAACATGCATTATAACGATCGCCACAAAAAGTTTCGACTAAATACAGAACAAACACAGTGTATACAAATTTTTTAAATACTTTAATTAAACACTAACGTAAAATAACACCCGGAAAACATCTCAACCGAAGGGCCCCAAGGAAAGTTGGATTGGAACGTCACTTTATGAACGTACTTACATTGACATAGATTACTGAATGGATAACACTTTATAGTAAAATAACCATCACAACTCGGAAAGACTATTTTTGCTCTTCGAGATTTGAGTGCAAAAGCTGTTTTTATCCGCTAGAGGATAAAGTAAATTAAATTTAGAACATCAAGTGTTTGTAAATTCAAAACATCATTAAACCTATTTACTTCTACCTTCATAGAGCCGAATTTATCGTACGACCATTTTTAATTTGTTAAAAACTCAGACTAGGCCTTCTTGGTGAACTTTTTTTTATTTGCTTTTCGCGCGCCATTTTCTTTACACGTCGTATTGTCAAGACTTTTTATTTTTGCATTTAGTAATTTTCTCGATGCGGTAGGATGAAAAGTTACGTGTTTGCATTGGAGTGCAAAATTTTTTCACCTCGTGCTCATTTTAGAATTATAGAATCCTTCTCTTCGCGGTTAAACAGCTTTTATGCTTAGAATCAGGTAATACTGTAACAAAGTCGAATCGTAAATTTTTTCACACTGGGGAACTTTCGAAAAAATTAAATTGGAATTAAATTGTATTTATACTATAGACAATATAAAAAGACAAAGGAAACGTATTTTTTTTATTTTACAGGGCTAATACATACCTACACATAATGCCTACGGTATTTCAGCCGAAAACACTTCAGTATCAGGAACTAAGGGAAAAAAAACTCAAAATTGTATTTATTGGTCTTTTTTTTTCGATTCAAAATTATAAAACCTATCATCTAAAAAAAATAATTCAAATACCGTTTAAAATATGTAAAAATATTGTAACCTAAGAAGATAATTTCAGGCGGTAGGTGAAGTTTTTAACTTTTTTTGTTTTCCTCAGACGTTTTAAAAGTGAATTAAAGGTTTTATTTTTTTTCCCTGCGCATTTGTAATTTGACAGTATGCTACAGTTAGTTCAACTAACTATTACTATATAAATAGGCTGCAGTTACGTCTCTACGACTCTCGTAATCTTTTGCAATTGTTAAAAAAAATATTTTTTCATAAATATGTGGTCCGAGGGTTTGATAGACAATAAAATTGCCGACGTTTAAAATACATTTTCGTTTTCCTATACTTCGGTTTTATAAACAAAAGTTGTTCCAAAATTATCCATTTCAGTACAATTTTTTTTTCAATCAAAAACAAGGTGCAGAATACAAAAATGTTTTGAATATCCGTAATTTTAGTTTTTATTTAAAACACCCTCAGACCATTATTTCTCAAAAACTGTTACGACTACACTCATTTTACAATCATTAAAATGTTACGACTGTGCGTGCGGCACAACATAATTATCAAATGTAACAGCAACCTTATTACTGCTGTCTCGCTCGCACATTTAAATAGTATTAAGAAATTATTATGTGCAAGCAACCATAAAGCGTGCTCAGCGCAGATTGGCTACTTGCAGCGCCAAGGTATATAAAACCTCTGAAATTCAGGTTTACGTCGTCTCCTTTCAAGGTTAGCGAGTGATAATTATGGTGAATATTTTTGTCTGCACTGAACTGTCAAATTACTCTACGCATTCAAATAACACTATAACACAATACACGTTAATAAGAGCAATAGGTAGTTAATTATCGTTATTTTTTAGGAATAATTTTCACTTTTCACAAAGGATGACTATTGTCAATAAATTCATAGCGTATAGCCAGTATGACAGTATGTCCACACTTTCAAACTGATTTAGACTCTATACCTTTGACTTAGGAATCATTATTTCAAATTGTCTAGGATGCGTAGCTGGCAACCGTACAGATACACTTGCGAACAATGAATTTACAGATACTGACCAAATTATTATCATTTTAGTAATAAAGAACGATAACTTAATAAAAATAAAATAAAACCATTCAGGGCCGATTCGACCAAACTATTTATGCTTGGTATAAGTGCTATTTGGAATAAATCTAGAATTTAACAAGAGAATTTCTCGATTTATTCCAAGATTAGCACTTATACCAAGCATAAATAGTTTGGTCGAATCGGCCCTCAGTACATTAACTTTTTTAACATAATTTTATACATATTTGTTTATTTCGTATATTATAATGTAAGATACATATTTTTCATGTCAGTATAAGAATTCAAATTTATTTACAAATTATACAATGTTAAAACAAAATAAATGACGAAACCTGTAAGTATGTTTTGTGTTTGATGAAACTATTAGTATTTGTTTATATTGTATTTTGTTTCATTTGTAAATAATGTTGACTTCTTAAATGTAAGATAGAGGTTTCCAACTATAACTTAATTATACTGATGGTTGCTATAATCAAGTCGTCTTTGTAATTCCACTTTCAACTAAAATTGTCTTCTACTAACATTAAAATTAATAATTCGGGTGCAAACACTCGAATTTTCCGCTTTTTTTCCGTCCATTGAAATAAAACAAAAGCCACTTGTCCCGTTAGAATTAGGGACATTCAAGGCGCATTTCGATATAGAAACGCATTTGTAATGAGCCCATGAACTATAATCTGTCGTATTCATTTTATACTAAGTTATTACAATTATTGAAAATATTTTCAGTTTGATTATAAATTAGGTCAGACAAATTATTTTTAAAGGGACTCCCCTTATTTCTACAATACCTTGATATATCACTTGATTTGCTATAGTAATATTAAATTGTTTTAATTCTGCTTTTCATTTTAATTTGCTAGCATCCTTCCTTGACAAATTAGAATCCGTCAGTGACGGTTATTCATTGCTCGCAAGTATAGTTGGACTTACACCTAACACATTTTTGATCTAATAATAAATAAAAATAGAGACACATGATGATGAACTGAAGATAATAAAATCTGTACGATCTAATGATCTTTTATTTACAAGGTTATAAATATTAATGGAGGGTGGATTTGTGTAGAAGAAATAGGGAATGGTAGGTACTATAGAATACTGGTCAGTTTAATTGTAACACCTTAGATTTTATACGTTTTTAATATTGGTTTACTCTATTTCGTTATTTAAACTTAATAATTACATTTTGAACTTAATAATTGAACGCCTATTTGTTGCAGCCTATAATAGTTTACGACGCAACGTTGTATATAGGGTGACGCATCGTCGTGGTACTATTTGAGTTTCACAATCTAAAGATTTATGTACGAATTACACTGTATACGTCATAAAAAAATATGAAAATAAAAACATCACAAATTTTTATGAAAGTAAAAAAAATAAAAGTAATTTTGTCAAATTTAAAATGTTATGTAAGGACGATTTATGACATTAAATAAGTACAAGAAGTATAATGTTTAATATAAATAATAAAAAATCTATCTAAGACACTGCCATAACAATATTGATTACCCAGTTATTGTACCGATTTGGAATTGTATGCCTAATAAAATAAACTAATTTACTACATGGTGAAATTGAAATCGTTAGCAATATTTACAGGCAAAGGCAAAATGTTCTGTTTCGATAAACATTTTTATTTATTAATTAAAAGGAATAGTGTAACCTTTTTGGAGAATCGTGATTTTGACGTGTGTTAGGAGACTTTAACCATAAATTAAATCGGTACGAAGTATCGTGGCACTGAGAAACCTTTTATTTTACGTTAAACATTCAAAAGACCTAAACAAGTACCTAAAACAACAGACAATCAAGTACACCGGTGCCGACAAAAAGATAATCGAGGCAGATCCTTTCTAAATTTGTCTTAAAAAAACATATCAAACTTTCTGTCTTAACATGATTTGTTTATGACAGAGCAAAATATCTATTTCTTGGCGAAATATACTCAACTCACAATTTTTTAAACTAATGCAATCCGACGCTAAATCATGACCAGAACACCGGCCTCTTAACACTTTTCTAACGAGTTCCATATCACCCTGTAGATTTAAAAGAACTTCAAAACATGGGTTTGGATACCTATTATTGTGATTTAATACATTTTCAACCTATTTTATAACCCAGAACGTCTGCACAGCCCAAACACATTTTCAGAGCCGCAACCAACGTACCCCTAACCAAAAGATTACTATAATGTATGAGGCCAATTCAATTCATCGGTCCACATTTGCCCACTCACGGGTGTCTCTTACGCACGCCACCTCATACTGCGCTTGACTATCCCCGTGCAGATAAAACACATTTTTTCAGAAGCCCTTTTTGCTAACAATTACTAAACAAGGCCTAGCGGAGTCAATTTTTCATCGGACTCATATTATAGCCCTTGTCTTAGAAGATTTGCATTCGTAATCAGGCTTTTATTTATTTATATGACACTTTTTAGTGGTTTTTAGTAATAATAAGTCATGTGTCGTCAGTATTTTTCTGACGTCATGATAGCCAGTAACACTATCCCCTAGTTGCTCGTATAGTAACAATCTGTTAATCTACTGTTAACAGCGGTCAAATGTTTTCTGTATGCACTTTGGCCAACTGACAGCTGTTAACAGTAGATTAACGGCTTGTTACGGCTTGAACGGGGTATATTTGTCGAAATCGGTCCAGCCGTTTGACCTCTTCGTGATTATACAGAAATACGCTCAAATACAACATACGCGCAAAAAAATAACCATCCTTTTTTGGCAGTCAGGTGAAGAATTACGTATTCTGTGATGGTTTGGTCTGTGCACACGTGATCATCATAAATAAAGGTCACTGACCTCAATGGGGCGGTCAGTCGTAAAGGCACATCTTGAAGAATGCGCAGTAGTCGATTTTCGGGACTCTTTGGCGGACTGAAGGTGACGCAGGGCGGGAGAGGATGAGTTCGGCCACGTGATTGGCTAATAAAACGGTCCTGGCGTCCCGCGCTATGCTTTCTATTAATTGAGGCGGCTCTTACGTGAAGCATGCTGTCTCGCTCACACAATTAAACATTTTAGTGATTCGTGTGAGCGAGAAGCGACTCATTCAGTCCCTTTCCTAAATCAAATATGCTACTCATATAGCCCTACGCAACTTTTTGTTCAAGATGTTTTCAACAGTCCGGTGCTACGTTTAATTTCTTTAACAGTTTATTTTATTAACTTTTTATGATCAATACAAAATTGTATGCATGACAGCTTATGTTACCTCTCATCGCCAAACAGCAGGTTGGCGAAGTACCCCCATCAGCTGAGCGGGTCGATGTTCACCAGGAGGTGTGTGAACAGATGCTTCTTGTTGACTTCTATCACTTTGTACTCGAGCGTCGAGAGTCCGTCCTTCATGAACTGCTTGCTAGTCTGCGAGAGGAGCTGGTACCTGGAAGGAAGTAACATTTACAAGGTTAATGTAAAAGCGGTGTTTTATATTGTATGGAATCAGGCGTTACTTTGCGGGAATCCATAATATCATTAAAATGTGAAAATTATTGTCGCGCGGATGTCCACACAACGCAGTTTCAGGCCTACAAGTCCGTTTCCGTGAGTGGAAGGGCCTGTAACGGACGTCCCAGGCGGACATACGTCGACCAAATAGGGGAAGTATTAGCAAAGGGGAACATTAAAAGAACCCGAAGCCGGCGCGCGTGCATGCAACGATTTATGAAAGTTGATGAAGCGAAGGTGATCTGTCAGGAACGTGGCAAGTGGCAGTCCCTGGTCTCTGCCTACCCCTCTGGGATACAGGCGTGAGGTTATGTTATGTTTTATGTAAGTCCGTTTGGTTGGGCCAAAGGTTAGAATTAATAAAAAAAATGGTTGGTTTACCTTTTGGGATTTGGTGAAGACTTTTTGTGATCTAACATTGTGTAGCGTGCTATCGACATCTTGTACCGCGCCACGTGATATTTCATTTTCTTCACCCTGGAACGAAATGCAGCGATACTTTAGTATCAGAGATGGAAAAATGAATACTGCCATTTTGAAATGTATTAAAATGTGAAGATTCACGTCCCGTTTCCTGTCGGCATGAAATGTCCGCGCTATTTCCCACCAGGTGGCGACACTTGTATCGATGGTGCTGCCACCTACATTTTAACAGATACCCAGTAGGGGAATATACATATAAGATGAATGCTTTCGTGTTACTTCAAGAACATAAATGAAACTATTTGCAGGGCATTTCGAGCAAGATCTAGATTGTTACGGAGAAAGTGGATGAAGAAAACTCCAATTATTAAGACTTTTTCAATTAGCTTCTTAATTTATCCTTAATATATAATTTAAGTTTAAATTTTCATTCTGAAACCTAGTACTCTTGCATAAAACTGGTTTTAATGCCTCATGCCATCATTCCGATGTAAAAACCTAACTGCACAGTAGGTAGTCGGGGCTGTAAGTGATGCAATTTACTTAAGCCAGATGTCGCTGCCTGTACGTAATACAGAGAATAGTGAAAAGAGGTTCGAAATTTCACTGATGCCGGTGAGTCGCCCATTAGCTCAGTTGGAAAGAGCGCTGGCACGGATAGCCAGAGGTCGCGGGTTCGAATCCCGGCATGGGTGAAATTTTTAGCCTCTAAATAGGTTTCTAAAATTGTCCTTAGCACAGGTTAGTGCATTAAAAAAATAAAAATTGTATAATCAAAGTAAAAAATGAATAAATTAATTTACAACTAATACCACGGTATTACTAGTAAATTAATTAGTTGAATACCACGGTATTAGCAGTAATTTTTTTTTATTCGTCCTCCCACGTGAGAGTCGTAAAAATGCAGCGAATCATAATTCCGATTACCCTCAGTATAATGAATATAAAAAAAATATTACTCTCAGGAATTGCTATAACACGCATTACCGCACTCACCTGTAAAACATATCGTCGTCCTCGCCCCCCCAACCCCAGTACTTGTTTGAGAAGCCGTTAACTTTAGTAAACTGCTCGTAAGTCAGCGCCGATACCCCGCCGAAGATATCTACATAAGGCAACCTGGAAAGAGAAACCGTGACGAACATTAATTCTTACCAACAAACTCTGCGAAAGAAAGAAATATTTATTTGACGATACAATACTCAAAAACATAAAATCACACAGCAAAAAAAAAAAGAAAACACATTATCAACCGAAAAGGCGGTAACGGCAAAAAATATAAATAACACAAAAACAAACAATAGATAGTTATAACAATACATAAAAAAAAGAAATATCGGAATGTAATGGGCCAAAATGGGCCAGACTCGGCATAATGTGGAAACCGAGGTTTGTAGTTAGCAACGTATAGGTTGTGTGTAGGTTTGATCGTTTGATATTCACATCACCCTTGTATGTCCCTACTGCGGAGGCACGGGTCTCTTCCTGCAGGTAAGCAGGACGGTTAGGCCATACTCTTCCATGGCGGCCAAGTCCGGGTTGATGGAGGGTTGTAAGACTGTGGCGGGCCTTACTGTTAGAAGTTATCAAGCCGCCCATAAGTCGCTGACATAGATTGCTTGCGATGCAGACCGTGCCCCAGCTGTGGGGACGTACAAGGAATGATATCGACAAAGAAACGTCGACTCACTTGAAGTTCATCTTGTCTATAGAGACCGACATGTGTCGCGGCTGCCTGGGACAGGAGTACATGTTCCTGCCATCCAGTGGCAGCAAGTCTATGTCGTGAAATATGAAGCACTGCCACGCGTTTGAGGACAGCCGCATACTCTCGCGGAAGCCGACGTTCATCAACTTAGCGCGGTTGAAGTCGCCGGAGCCTGGAACATTTAAATGAATATGTTACAGTCAAAACTCTTAACGGTCAAAACTAGTTTTGACTGCTAAAATCAGTCAAAACTAGTTTTGACTGCAGAAAAATAAAATAAAATTCTAATATGTATCCAACAATGTCGAGTTGGTTTACGGTCTTACGTGTTCAACCTAACACGCTCCTTTGCGCTCCGCTACGCTACGCGCTTCGTCGCACCTATTTTTGTTGTCGCAGATTGACCGATGCATCATTTTAGGTGTTTTTACCATTTGGTATTTCAAATAGAAGCTTTGGACAAAAGTACTTTTAACTGATTTTAGCAGTCAAAACTAGTTTTGACCGTTTAAGAGTTTTGACTGTGATAAATACATTGACTTCAGTTGAGCGAGCGTTTGAATAGGCTATTTGACAGTCACTTGGAATTTCTCAGAAAAGAGCGTGACAGAACGTTACTGAAGTACTCAGTGAAATTCTCAATTCAGGAACCGGCCGCATAAGATTATCAAGTTGAAGTGACAGTGGGCTGGTCACATCTGCCGAAGATCCGATAGCAGATGCGGCATAGAGATTCACGTAGCGTAGGCGGCCCTTAAGCTCACTGAATCGACGACCAGGGAGAAGATTTTCGCCAATGCAAATTGAAAGCGTAGACACAAAATATTCGAAGGATTAGACATTTGTCGCAAAAAAATCAGTTTCGCTTATTCTCACAAAGTCGTATGTGCAAATTTGCTAGTAAATTTCGCTCGCTTTGAGGTGTCATAATGACGCATGGCAATTACCATGCGACTCTAAAAGGCGAATGAAATTTGAACGCATTTATGGATAGTTAAAGTTCGTTTCTTGATTCAAAAGTTTTTTGAGGCTCTATATCTGACAACGCGTCACCACTACCAAACACACTTTTTTTAATAAAAATCAGTCGAGCCTTTTTTGAGGAGTTCTAACACTGTGACGCGAGATTTTTGGTGTCTTATAGCTGAGAGAGATCTCTGACAAACAACCTGTGGATGGAATGAATTGCCTGAAGAATATATATTAGAATATTATTTTCGTACCCTCTTGCTCTACGACATATATGCCGTAGTCCAGCTGCTGCTTCATCAGGAAGGGATGCATGTGGTTCAGGAATATAGCCAGATGCTGCGAACGGTCTCTGCAATGAAAAATTTCATTCGTTAGAACATAGGATGAAATAAAACTATTATTTATTGTACAACTGGACTTGCTGTGTGGTGTCGGCCTAGAGAATAGCACTAACCCAATTCTTCCCGTGGGTGTCTTAAAAGGCGACTAAGGGACACAAACCGGGGGGTGGGCAGCAGCGCCCCCTGCAGTACAATTCCACCGAACTGCGATCCCCAACCCGCATGCCCAGCGTGGGGATTATGGGCGTTACCCCCTATGATAGCAAACTTGGCGCTCATTAGGGGAGGGCTATGTCCAGCAGTGGACTAGTATAGCCTGACAACAACTGGACTAACCAAACATAAAAGACAACACACATCACATTATATTAATACATCAGGGAGGCCTATGTTCTGCAGTGGGCGTCAAATGAATCATGATGATGAAGAAAGATGTGATAAAAATACTGGATTAATAACAAATATCTCAAAGAGAGCGTAAATACAATGAAGATGACATGTCAAAGCCGACGTAAGAGGCCTATTTCATAGAACTACATTTAATGGTTTACTATAACACATCGATGTACATTGTAAAGTCGATTAACTCACACATTAACAAATAGACTTTGCTCCCAATCTACTCGATTGTCACAATAAACTAGAAGAATTGTAGGTTTATGAAACTTGGCCAAGGTTATAGGCATTTCGGACCGACGGCGATGTAACAAAAGCAGATCATATTTAGTATTTTTCAGCTAATTGAGGATAATTACCTATATGGCACTATAATGGCGACTTTGTGCCTTGGTATGCAGTTGGGTGGCGAGTACCGACCACCCCAGTACACTTCTGGGAACTTGTTGTCCACCTCTTCTAGCTCCATATCGCTTTTGTCTGCGGGAATCGGACCTGTAAATGAAGCTATATTTTAAGGTGGACTTACAGTCTGCTGACATTAGTGTGACGGAAAGTCCGAAATAAACAAAAATTGCTTCGAATCGCTAGTAGCCCTTATCTTAAACGATCACGAAGGTTAACATCGTATGGCGCGTTGAGACCATGGATGGGTCTATGACTAACGCTGGTGGCATTTTTCCGAGCGGTTTCGTGCTTCGCAAAGCACGTTAAGCAGTTGGTGCCGGCTGCCGTCGATAGATGGCAGTCGTTAACCCAAGTCAGAGGCCTTAGGGCGGATTGAAAACTTCTGACAGACCAGCCACTAGTCTTGTGAGCCTCCACCAAACCGCACTTGGCCCCCGTGGTGGAGTATGGCCTATACCTTCCTTAGGGGGGAAACCCGTACCCTTCGGTAGGGACATAATGGGTTGATGATGAATTTTGCTAGTAAAATGGGCTAACAATGTTTTAGGTTCCCGAGGGTTCGTAACAAGTTAAGCGTAAATTTGTACGCCGCAATGGCAAAACACTGAATGTATCAATACTCGTGTTTACGCAAATAAAGTAATTTGATTTGAATTTTATTTGATTTAGGCCGCTTGTTACAAAGCCTTTCATAAGTAAAAATCAAGTTGAATGAATTGTTTTTGATCAATTTATTTATTTAAGTAACTCTTCGCTTAACAAGGATTTCTGGGAAATCCAACCACCGATACTAGTATAATTTTGTCTATGTTTGAATATAAGACTAAGTTAAGTTAATGGACCAACTTCCATTTTCTTTTCGAATATGACTACGACGAATAGGACTCTTCGTCCATTCGTCCGGTCTGAGTTATATGGTAACGCTTATAGTATAACTAGATGCACTAACCCAAAAAAACAATTGAAGACATACACTTACCGAGATCCGATGGCATTTCATCACACAATGGTAAATCCGTGTCATTTCTCCTGGTCAAATTATCGCGACTGGTACTCCTTACAGTTGTCACATTTTTTATACCCTCCATAATCTTCGTTATCAGTTGAGTCGTCGCTTCCAAGTCTGCTGATTTTGCCGACACAGTTTTCGTGCTTGAAGAATTGTCCAAGTGTAGATTCGTGACATCACTGTGGTTTTTGCTGAGGGAATTGTTCGTTTCCGGCGCTGGGGTTTGTGATTGCGTCATCATCAGTCGTTTAGGCCAGTTTGAGACTTTGTCTGTGTTCCTGCAAGATTCGCAATTTTGTAAGCGCAGTGTTTGCTTGAGAGTGAACGTAATGAATAAAAAAAATAATAAAAAGTGAACCAAAATAGAATACTATAAATACTATCTAGTATTAAGATCGCCTTTGTACAAATTTATTTTTAGTGCATTATAGAATTTTCATTCATTCATTCAATATTTTTTGTAGTACCTAGTTCAAATATGGCTGCGTCTAGAGGAGGGGAGTCTGAAAGTGGTCTAAATTGTCTTACAAAAGAAATGATAAGCCCTTCAAGGCGAGCTCTTACGTCACACGGATACACTCAGATATTTTTATTACTGTTGAATTCTTTATTAGATTCTGATTTTTTTGTATAAAGTTGTACTTGATACAAATAATATTTTCATTCAGTAAATTTTTGATTTATAGTCAGTGCAGCTTGGACATTGCACGATACTTTTAAGTACATACACTTTTTTATGTAGTCTGTAAACCTCCCACTGCAGGACACAGGCCTTCTCGGGGAGAGAGTATGGGCTTAGTCACTGTGGGTGCCCACCGTGGATTGACAATTGAACATGCATAAACTACTAAAATACCAAAACCGGGGGGAGAGGCAATTATTTCTATCTTACCTATCGGTACTATTTGGGGGCGTATAGAGGTAGGTCCTGAGGGTGCTCGAAGCGTCTAGGATGGAGCCGAACATGTACTCGACACCAGCCAGCGCCAGTACCAGTAGCAGGAGAAGGCGGAGGGCCCGCGCCGCCCGCCCGCCGCCCCCGCTCGCGCCCGAGCCCATCAGCGCATGCACCGCGCGTGCTGCGAGCTCTGCCGGTAACAAAACATAGATATAAATAAATAACAGCTTCTTGATTATGTAACTTTCCACGTATACGTCTGTGTGCACTAACGAAATATCCACTTGACTTTGTCGTGCAATTATGTCGCTCAATATCACGGTCAGGTATATATCAGATAGCTAGTGGAATGCGGTATCCACTATGTAAAGTTGAGTAAAGTATGTGTGATTCACATTAATACGCATCGTATCTATACGGCAGAGGTAAGTAAACTTTCCGCATTCCCACACAGATGTGTACGCGAAAAGTGACATAGTCAAGGCGCTGGTCTCAAACTAAGATACCCTGTGCTTTGGTGACCAGAAAAGGGCTTCAAAAACACGGAAAAACACCCAGACTCAAGTTTCAAGCTTGCTATCTTTCATTTCATCACAGACATGTCATTTGTATACATGAAGTGCAACGGTCGCCGGAGAAAGCTATGCTCGGAGTTTATCTGAAGGATAGGATTCGTAACGAATCCATCCGAAAGAGAACCAACGATATCGACATAGCTCAGAGAATCAGCGGGCTGAATTGGCAGTGGGCTGGCCATATCTCGCGAAGAACCGACAACTGTTAGAGTAAACATGTTCTTGAGTGGAGACCGCGACTCGGCAACGTAGTGTAGGACGCCCTCCGTTCAGGTGGAAAAACTGCCGGCAGCTGGATGCGGCAAGCTAAAGACAGGGCGCTATGGCGCTCATTAGGGGAGGGCAATGTCCAGCAGTGGACTACATAATATAGTCTGAAGAAGAAGAAGAAGTATTATTTTTTCAAATAAGTTAACCTAAGAGTATGAAATGAAATGTAAGTTTTTCTAAAACAGGGTTACAAGGACGGTTACAGGCTCCCACACTAGGATTCCCTGTGATATGGGCGACCAGAATAAAATAAATTAATAAATAAATATTCATAGACATATTACACAGATCTCGTTAGCCCTATACTAAGTACAACTAAATGACTTGTGTTATAGTTGCTAACTCGACGATAGATTTATTGCAATAAATACATAGATAACATCCAAGACCCGGGATAAACAAAAAAAAATATTTTCCTAGTTTGACCCGGCCGGGGATCGAACCCGAGACCTTCGATTTTACAGTCAGCGTGCCAAACCGCTGCGCCACCGAGGCCGTCGTAGAATAGGCATCGGCCTTAGCTTATCTCAGTGAAATGTTGTATGTCATACAGAGAAAGGAAAAGAAAACCTTGAGTCACCGAGCGGCAACCGAGGACCGGACGCGGAAGAGAGTTCAAAGGCATTACATAACATTCTGTGGCATTGTTCCACTGAAACATACTCGTACCTACAAACATTAAATTTCTAAACTGTCCCCTCGGAAAGAAGAAAAAATAAGATTTATTTGCGACCACACAAGGGGTCGTAACCACAAATATAAAAGCACATTTTAAAAGCGATAACGATATTCAAAATTGAAATTAATATACTCAATGATAATACGTAATATATTGGAGACCCCCCAACCCTAATCGCAATTATTCATCACAAACACGCACACACACACACCCTCACACACACACACACACACACACACACACACACACATTCACACATACTTTTAAAGTTGGCAAATCTTGATAGGTTTTAATTGTAATGTGCTATATTTTATATAATAGTTAAAATTTAAAAAGCCCGTTTTTTTATATTTGTTACAAAGCGTTGTCGTCGTTTATTTTTAGGGCGAGATAAATAGTCGCTTCTAAGAACGAGTCTTAGCGAAAGCACTTGCTCAAGAATCGATTTGTCTATCATTGACAGTACTTTGGCACTCTCTAAGTCGCGAAACCCGGACTAATTCTTAGCATTGGCCTAAGAACATGCTACGCTTAGCTAAGCAAACGTCTATTTTAGTAACACATTGATTCTTAGCTAAGTTAGCCTGAAGTAATGCTTAGGGAAGCATGATCGAGTACGGACTTGGGCTAAGCAACGACTATTTATCTCGCCCTTAGTAATCAAGAACTGCCTATTTGTGGACATGTCGCACCCTCAGAACGAAAGAGGCCTAAGTCAAAAAATAGTTTAAATAGGTACTCAAAAAAATCTCAAAAAATTGAGTACCTAACAATCATAGAGAGACATAAAAAGGTATGCTCTATCCGATGAATAGTAAAAAAAGGCACTTATTGTAAAAAAAGAGCATAGCGAATCTTCCTTCCACGGCATACCTTTTTATGACTCTATGATTGTAACTCGATTTCACTATTCTTTGACTTGGGCCTCTTTCGTTCTGAGGGTGCGATGTGATAATGGCCCTGTGAACTGTACTTTTATTATTGTGATCAAATAGTTTGTTTTCGCTGTTGATGTCCTTAATAAAATAAAATACTAAGTAAAGTATTACAGATTTCTTTAAGTGGCAAGAAATAGATGAGTAGAATGCAAATTGAATGTGAATGAGTATGCATGAGCTACACACTTATTTGAGTAACCATGCTAATAGGTACCTGGGCCGTGGTTCATAAAACTACAATACGTATAGTTTATTATGATAATTCGAGGTACATTGCGTAGCAGTCTTATAAAATAGAACAGAACAGATGAAAATAGAACTGTATAGAATAGAACAGAAGAGAATAGAATACAATATTTATTTGTAATAAAAAATAGTAACTAAAAACTAAAAACACGTACCTAACGTGTTCACTTAAAGTCTTGGTACAGGCATGCTCTAACCGTCAGCGTGCCCAAATATGTTGTTTTTAGAAAAACAACATGTTAATCTGTAGATTAATCCACTTTGCTATGTTCGTTCACGAATTGTCAAAGTAAACTATGAAACAATTCTATGAAACAGACCTCAGAGCCCGCAATTTTTTTGCAGTGTTTAAGTCAAAAAGATTAGTTTGAAAAAATAAGGTCCCGGAAAATTACCTGGTGTGAAATAGTTAAGGATGGCGCTCGGTGGTAGCTCCCCATTCTCCTTCACAGACCAGTTTCACTAAAGACTGTTTTCTCTGATGATTTCATTGCAAGGGTATATCTGAAACAAGCAACGAAATAAATTAAATTTATGTTAGAGCCATCCAAAACATGAAATTAAATAATCATTCTTTTTACTTAATTAACTGGGAAACTATTTTAAATCCTTTTCTGAGTTTTAGTACTCTAACACCAAAAACTCGTGACTTTTCAGCCCATGAATGACTAAATCCTGACGTTTTAGCGACACCAATCACAATCAGCGAGTCCTTAACGCTGATTGGCTAATCCTTTCACCACGATGGCTTGCGATGGACACGCTAAGAATAAGATCCATAACATGTGCGACCAACATCGTCGTGCTGTCTATGCAGCTAAACTGAAATTTGTTCAGGAGATCCGATCAGCAACGTATTCGGGAACGCAATGCATACTCGTAGATAAGTATTTCTGACGCAATGGCTCCCCGCCGCCAGCGTGCGACGTGAAGTCACTTTCAAACCCCACTCGGTTTCCCTTTTCTTTTTACAACTACCCTCCAATATTTTTACTATGTTTTTGCTTGTCAATTTAGTGTGTACAGACTCACTCTCAATAACTCTGCAATGACATGGTGGCTGATGCAAGTATTATCATGAGTTTAGCTACTTTGATCGGTAATACTTACGTATAAAATTAAGATAAAGATAAAAATCGTTTATTGAACAGAAGACAGTTACATAAATGTATACAGTAGTACCCACACTAGGCATAACCTGTGTCGTGGGTACTAATACTCTTAATGTAGTTGTACATAGGTGTCTTAGCTTTTAGTTACTATAATAAAGAATAAAAAAACTTAGTTAAATAGTCCATATTTCAACGGTGCTAGGTGTGTCTCAGTTTGTATGTATGTGTGTGTGATAGTGAGTGTGTGTGTGTGTGTGTGTGTGTGTGTGAGGGTGTGTGCGTGTGTGTGTGTGTGTGAGGGTGTATGTGTGTGTGTGTTTGTATAAGAGTGATTATATTATTACTTCCGTTTTTAACACAGTTCTACTTGGTAATGATCAGTAAACCTTCGGTTTCAGCGTACGTTAAGGAGAGAAGCCAATTAGTGACGATAACTTTACAATGATAGTTATTCAATGAAGCAATTTTAATTTTCTTGTTTATTTTATTGTACAGATATTTACCAAGGAAACAAAAGAAGTTTTGAGCAAAAGAAGTTTTGAATGGGTAATTGGTAAATATTATATCTGTTCTGCGTTTTTTAGAAATTGTAGACAAAGTGTCATTAGTTATCATGCGGTGTTGGATCAATATAATTCTCTGGATGAAGATTTGTCGCACAGTCATCATTTTTGTTTCTGCGTACAACTTTGTAGTGGGGTATAGGAATGGCAGTGAGTGACTTACTTTGAGGACAGCTCTTTGTGCAATTTCGAGCGGTAACTAAGTAGTTTTCTTTGCACTACCCCAAGTGTCCACACAGTACATCAATAATGACTGGCAAAGTGAACGGTAAATTAGGTTGATAATACGCAAATCAGCTATATGTTTAATATTATTAAAAACTGCTAGCAGTCTACGTATTCTCGCCGTGAGAAGTTGTATATGTGGTTTGAAGGTCAGACATTCATCCAACAGTATACCCAGGTATTTGACAGTTGTTTGCCTATCCAGTTTTTGACAGCTACAGTTATCAAAAGAGAGTGAGTTGAGACAGACAGCAGAATGACAAACAAGATGGTGCAGCAACTTAGGGGCCTAAGATTTGTTTGAGATTGAAAACGTTATGTAGGTAGTTTTACTTGCATTAAGACTAAGGAGGTTATTTGATAACCATAATGCGACCTTATCAAGACCCTTTTGAGCTAGCCTGTATGTGTTTTTCCAACCGTCCCCACAAAGAACCAATGCCGTGTCATCGGCAAAAGTGTACACATTACCATTTCCTAGTTTGATATCGCATAGGTCGTTTAGATAGATTAGAAATAGCGTCGGACCCAGCACACTGCCTTGGGGCACACCAAAAGAAGGAGTAAGGGGGTCACTAATAGAAGAGCCTATTTTGGTTCGCTTTTGACGGTTTGACAAATAATCTACCAATAAACTAAGTGGTAATCCACGTATACCAATACTCTCTAGCTTTTCAATGAGTCGAGGAATAGCGACCGTGTCGAAAGCTTTCTGCAGATCCAAAAATATTGAAAGGCATTTTTTCCCTTTGTCTAGATTACTAACGACGTGTTTTGTTAGATTTCTTACAGCATCTGAGGTCGAATTATTCTTACGGAAACCGTATTGATTTGGAGAGAGAATGTTGAATGATTCTAGAAAATTGACTAATCTGTTGTTAATAAGTTTTTCGATAATTTTTGACATGGTTGGAAGAATGGATATTGGGCGGTAATTTTGTATAATTGTTTTATCACCATTTTTATGAATAGGGCTTACGACGGATTGTTTCAGAATATTTGGAAATTTACCGGAGTTAAAAGAAAGATTGCAAATATGTAAGATCAGTCCCGCTAAAATATGTTTGTTTTGTTTTATTATAAGAGCTGATATATGGTCAATACCAGAAGAATTGTTACTTTTAAGAGAATTGATTGTCGTTATTATTTCAGCAAGGTCAGAATTTAGTAAAACGAACGAATTAGCAGCTGTAGCTGATGTGGATGAATGTGTTGTAATGGAATCGGGATTAGAATTACCATAAGAGACTATTTTGTCTGCCAATTTTCTACCTACGTTTACGAAGTATTGATTTGATTCGTTAGCTATTTCTGATGAGGAGCTTCCTTCCTTAAACAACAAGTCAATATTAGAAGATTGTTTAGTTTTGGAATTAATTATATTGTTTATAGTTTGCCACATACTTTTTAAATTTTTTGTGCCTGCTTTTTCTAACTCTGTTTTTTGATATTGTTGTTTTATTTTTTTGAGTAGACGATTACAAAAGTTTCTATATCGTAAATAAGTGACCTTAAGAATAACATTTGAGGCGTTCTTTTTTAATTTTGTATGCATTTTATCTCTATTTCTCATACAACGTAAAAGCCCCGGTGTAATCCAGGGCTTAATAGGGGCTTTACGCTTTGATATTGTGATATTATTTGTATTTTTACCAACTATTTTAGTTAGAGTATTTATTAGGTACGTTGTAGAAATATTACAGTCAGTTGATTCCAGAACAGACTTAAAGTTTGTATCAGTTATATCTTTTTTAATTTAAGTAAAATTTATTTTATTATATGTTCTTTGTGTAGGATCGGGGCAATAATTACTATTTAAGGCTAGAAGGATAGTGTCATGGTCTGTTAGAGAGTTTGTTATGAGTAGAGTGGAGGACGACAAGTTAGATTTCAAAAAGGTATGATCCAGGCATGTGTTTGTATGTGTAGGGTGATCATAGGCGGGCAGTAGGCCATGAGTAGCAAGTAATGTTAAATAATTGGATGAATCCTGGCTGAGGACCCCAGGTACAATATCAATATTAATGTCACCCATGATTATGATACTTCTGTAATTGCTTAGTGAAGTTAATAATTGGTCCAAAGACTTTAGGAAATTGTCAATCTTTTTAAAAGCATAAGGCCTGTAAATTGCGACGAGAGCGATATTTTTATTTAATATATTGACCAAACAGTTTGCCTCCTGAAATTCTGGCTCATAACAAAAACATTGTAAGCAGTTTTTAGTATAACATACTACACCATCATTTTGATTGGAGTTATTTTTTGTAGAGTTGGCTGTATAGTTGGACAAGATTGGTAGTAGTGGGTTAGTATTGAGCCAACATTCTGAAAAAACAATTATGTCTGGTTCTATATCAATTCTATTTAGCAGTATTTGGAAGCCTGACATATTGCAATTCAAGCTGCGAATGTTTTGTGATATTATTTTAATGTTTTTATTAGGAAGAGTTAGAAGTTTTTTGCAGTCTTCAGGATTACATATATGTACAGACGAGATTTCTGTTTCATCAATGCAGTTGACTAAGTCAATAATTTTAGTTGTATCCATCTTTAATTATTTTGGGGACACTAGTAAGGATAGCAGCAACAATAGTAAAAATAAGATTCGATAATAATGTAAGCAAACTTAGGATAGACTTGTTGTATGGTTGCCGATTTACTCTGATTGTAGAATTGTGTTTGTAAGTTTGAGTGTGTTTATGTGTGTATTGTATGACAATTTGGACTAGTACTATGGTATTTTTAAGTTTTAAAAAATAGAAGATTATATATAAAAATGAATTTAAGACAAGGGCACAGTCACATAGTCATTGCTTTTCTATGCGCTTTTCTGTGAGTGTTTTCAAGTCCTGCTCAGAATTGACATAAATCAACTTCTCTCCATCCGTCTTGCGCAGTAGTACCTTCCCATTTGCAGACCAGCAATACTTGAAAGAGTTCGACTTAGCAAACTCACGTGCCATATAAAATAGCTTTTTCGAGGAGGGCAACAGATGTTCGTCGATAAATATGGCTTTCTTAGGACCATTTAATGCAAATTGGCTTGTGTTAAGTTTTTCTGCGACTGGACGATCTTTGTTGAATTTTCGGACGGAGGCGACTAGGTTCAACTTGGTCTGTACCGATAAGAACTCAGCTACAATAGGCTTGTTTGATCCAGGCTTGCCAGGTAGACGGTACAAGTCACGCAGATCAGTCGATTTGATCTCGTTCCCAACCAAACTTCCAATGGCGCTCACAAACGATGAGAGATTTTCAGGAGTCTCTATGTCAGCCATAGGTACATTTCTTATCTCTATAGATGAAGAACGTGAAGATGTTTGTATCTCTTGAAACTTCTTCTCTAGGTCAAGAACGCACTGTCTGTTCTCATATCGTTCTTTTTCAAGAGACATCATGTGGTTGGTTATTTCCTCGTATTTTGAGCTCATGAACTCTATCGATTTTTCAATCTCCAAGTTGGAATTTTGAATGATAATATTTCGCGCTTTTAATTCCGATATATCATCAGCCAGCTTAGAAAGTATGGCATCTTGTTCCGATTTCCAAGTCATGAGCATTTGTTTGATTTCGATTTTGAAGGTGGAGAAATCATTCTTAGGCGAGACACTTTCGGGACGTGGACGTTTCTGACGTTTTGTAATACTACGTTGGCAACCGTCTAGCTCCGTATTCCTTAAGGCGTCCGAATCCGATTGAGTTTGGGAGCCGTCAGTAGTTCGGGGCGGAGGTGTTCGGTTCACTTTAGGCATACTTGCTGTTACCTTTATTATACTGAACAAAGGCAAAGAATACGGCGTAAAGTAGCTTGTTCACTTATGAAGTTAGGGCGTTCTCAGAAAAATGGCGCGCATACGCGTAGTACAGGAACGCTTACTCAGCTATTGGTCCTTCGAAAGCGCTTGTAAATCTTAGTCAGATAGACACAGCGCATCGGCAGTTGTGTAGCCACAGAGTACATTACCTAAATAGAGACCAAACTCCGACTATAAAATCGGTAATGCGTAACTAGCGCCATCTGATATCATGTTTCATTACTACATTACCATATAAACATAGCTATACGCTATATAGGTACCCGTATAGGTTCAAAAATTGATTATTTGTAGATTTATTTTCTAGTTTTTAAATAAAGAAAACTCCAAGTTAAATCAATTTTTTATTTCTTTCTTTTAAAACATTTTTGATTGTATTTTTGGCTTTTATTTGATATTTATAATTTTCATTTTCATCGACGTCCCTCCTCCCGGTTAAAATCTTATTTATATTTTTACAATAGTGGAAGATAAAAAACCTGCTCACCGTATTGATTAAATAATCGGTTACTTTTTCTTTATGTTCCACACACTGAATAAAATTAAAATCTACAAGTGTAATCAAGGCAGTTCTAATGATAATGACTTCTTTTGAATTTGGTTTATTTAAATTCTCTTTTTCAAAATGAGGTCAATGATGTCTTGCATCTGAGATATTAAATTTATTAATTCTGTGCTGGGAGTGCACAGCCACCGTCGACTTTCAAATTCCTTGTATCTGTAACAACACAGAGTCCTTTTTCTTAACGCAATTTCTGGATGTAATAGCCGGAGGAACAATAGCTCAACTCAACGGAAAACAGCAATCCAAAAACTAAATAAAACAGGAGCCAAATGTATACAGCGCAGACGCAAAGAAAAGATTTATTTACTTTTACGAGCGCAGACGCCACGGCTAGTCGGCTACCATTGTTTTGCTAGGTTAGGTTCAGTGTTGCCAACTCAGAAACTACAAAATGTGCGAGATCGATGTCGAAAATATGCCAACTTTTTACGAAATATGCAAAATTAAAATGTTAACGTATGAATCAAAATGTTTATTCACTTAAATGTTTCATAATCTAACACCCACCTGATCTTGTGCGGAATAATAAGATATCAGTGAAACAAAATATCAATGTCCTCGTCATCATCAGTAGGTATCAACAGTTGCAATTGCAACTGATGTTGAAAATTGAGATCTCTCGCAAGTGTCTTTGCTACCAATACAGCGCAGAACACCGGCACTTCGCAGGAATAATAGCACTTCCCTACTCTCTTGAGTCCAAATCATAAATTGTATCTTCCAAATAATCATTCATGTTATAATATGCTTTTTTGCACAAAGTATGCTTAACACGGGCATCGGCTGTAAATCGAATAGAACTTATTATAGAACTGTATACAGTGCCCCATAAAGGATGTAATTATTAACTTTTGCAAATCGTGTAATTAACTTTTGCAAACCGTGGAAAGGACAATTTATGTTTATTTAAATTTATTTTTTTATTATGATTGCTATCAATATTTCCGTAATGGGTATTTTTCCTTATGTCAAATATAGTTGGAACCACTGTCAAACTCCGTGCACTGCTCTATGGTTTGTAAGGAAACCACAGATAATAGACCGAATTTGACAGTTATTGCCACAGAATTTATCTGTGAGGAAAAACGCCCATTGCTGAGATTTTTTCTAACATACATAATGTTTTCATAAATGTATTGACTTGCAACTGTTAAGATGTTAGTTTCTTTAAAGAAATCCCTTAGCGAACTAAAAGAAAAAAAAAAATACCTATTTAATTTTTGTAAGATAATTATTGTTTTAAAAAATATTTAACTGTATAAAAGTATTTTTAAAAGCCCCGTTCATGCACGAACCTAAATATGATTTATTTCAGGCAAAGGACTTAGGTGTGGCATCCTTATTATCTGAAATCACTTTATCTTTAGTGACATCTATTTCCAGGATATGAACTAAATTTATAACGCCATCTCTCCTGAAACTACAAAAACTACTTGAACCAAAATTGTCGTGGGGCGCCATCTCCATCTAAGTTTGAGAAATAGCTGATTGTTATGCTACTTGATTAAAAATACACGTCTTACGAGAACACATAATGAAATGGCAGTGATTCGCGATTTTATAGCGTAATAATATTATCTATTACTCATTTTTTTGTTTGAAGCTTGAACACTCTGTGTGTAGCGGTGGCAATGCAATGCGCGCGCAGCGGTTTATTTAGTAGGCGTTTGGTCCTTCGAACCACCCGAGTTAGCGCTATGCACTGTCGAATACAACTTACTAATTCGCCGTGTGTAGTCCCAAACCGGATGGCTTAGCCGTTACCGCTCTGCCTCATGCCCTCATATAACAAATGTTCCGGCTTCAAACCTCGGTCGGCACCATGGTGTTGTTTGATTGTTTGAATTCACGTTGCATCACGGCACTTCACACAATCCCACCAGACGACGTCTTCGACAAAAAGAGAGGCCCGACACTTTGCAATATGGCCGCGGCCGCTTATGGAAGTTACCTCTAGACAGAACGAGAGGGACCGATTTTAGAGGAATCTCAGAGATGGTAAAAAATCACGAATTAAATAATATCTTAAGTGTACTAGCGACACGTCCGTACGCTAAGACACCAACGAAGCAACCCGTGCAAAATCATGACACAGCAGAGGATTAATACGGTTTGACTGATTCGCAACTAAGACTGTCCCACACTCGGTGGGCTCTCAGCCCAGTCACCGGTGAAATGTGAAGAGCACCGGGAAAGGGTTGAATGGGGATTTTTGTAAAATATCTTCGCAATTCACATAAATATCATAAAGAGGGTTCGGGTATTTTCCGGAGCTGGGGGCTGCTTACTGGCCTTCGCGGAAAGGGTTACGCCGCTTCCAACTTAGCATATACACCAAAAAACCTATTTACTAAAAGGACTATTTTGTTTTATTTTCACGAAAAACAGTCACACGTGAATTCACGTGAGGAATGTTCACATATGACAAAATATTACAAATTTTATAATTATGCTTTTATTTACGTAATTAATGCCACTCAATTATTTAATAGAGAATTTACCATAACATTAGATTGGAGTTATAATGTATTTAAATCGTGGAAAACATGGATAAAGTGAAAAAAAAACAGGCATTACGGAAACTTTCTGACGTCACAATATAAGTCTGTTCAATATAAATTTGTATCGCGCTTTTTGTACTAACTACCTGGCTGTAATAACTACCTACAGTCTCTTTATTCTTACTTGTCCAATTTAGTAAACAAGATTCTAACCTTAAAATTGAGATGAGATTCGTAAACTAAACATTTTCTCGCAAATTCATGAACTATGTTTATAAAATTGTCAGCGTGTTATCTTAAAGAGTGTTCCAGGTTACTTCGTTTATGGAAATATAGCAGTTTTGGACTAAAAAGTTACAGTTTACGAGTAGAATCTTGTTTACTAAATTGGACAATTAAGAATAAATAGACTGTAAGGATATTTTTTTGTATTGGCCTCTTGAAAAAATTCAAAATATTTTTTCGTTACTGGTTCAGGTTTCATCTTACTTACAGTGCTAGTAAAATTAGATTACTCCACTAGCCTTTTCAGTGCCACAGAAACACAGCTGATTTAAAAAATAATAATTGAAAACTTACAAATTTTATGTAGCCTTGTTTATTTATTCAGGACAAAGGACTTCGATTCTGTATATCAGTAGGATAATTATGTATTATGGTGAGTGTTTACTGCTACAAACGGTGGTATAAGATTGCCATATATATTGTTTCCTTTTCACTGCTCTATATTGGCCAAAATGAGTTTCAGGCTCTCTCTGTGACCGAATCCATAGAGACTCCATATCGTCGTTTATATTGCAAAATGTCCCACGTCAAAAAACAATGATGTTGTTTCACCAAATGTCACGGAAAAATAAAAAAAATACAAAGATAGCAAGATCTCATAATCCTTACCTACTCGGGCTGAGATTATGTCTTACACTTACTATAAGAATCAAGTTTTCCTTCAAATTACATTAAAAAAAACGGAGATTTTTACCTATGATATTTTGCAATATGAACGAAGAGTTGTGCTCTCAAATAAATTATATTGTTCCTATTAGTTGCGTCTTTAAAATCTACAGTCAAAAAAACTTTCTTCACCCCGAGCCAGCGCTCCAGAGTGCGAACAACCCGTATCGTATTGGCTGAAACACGCAGTTCAAAGTGGAACAACCCCATTAGGAAATGGTTTACAGTGTTTCCCCTTTTCACGCGCATTCCGGGTATTTACCCGTGCAATAATACCGGAGAAGGTAAACAGTTAGCAGTGTGGACCATTGGTGCTTGATGGAATAAACAGCCGCGATGAATAAATATGCATTTTTTCTTATTATTTCTAAACAAGTTAAAGTACTTTTTGTTAACACCGGTCGTGCGAACGAGAAACGAAGCAGAGGACGACCACCAACGACAGACGGACATAATAAAAAAAGCTTCGGGAGGGACCCTACAAGCAGCGATACATCTGGCGCATAATCGTAACAAATGAAGAGAGCTGGTGGGGGAAGCTGCCTCATAGTCACGTCCCTCAGTCATGAGGATACAACAAAGAATAAAGTACTTATTTTTCTTATGTCTATATAGCCGCTCTCCAAAACCTATTTGGTTTATCTGTTAGCGGCGGCATGCGAATGGTGATTGGTTGTCAAGTAAAGAATAAAAGTCAAACATAATTCCGATTAATTCATAATTAGTTTTTTTTTGTGTGTTTAAATTATTATTATTATTTTATGTGTTCTTGACAAAAATTTATTGGATATTGTTCCGTGTATGTATTTTTTTTAATTAAGTGTGACATGTTTAGTAACTATTTTATTTTGTAATGACATTTTTATCTTTTATTTTGTAATGACATTTTTATCTGAATAAACATTGATTCCGATTGCTTAATTGCGACTTCCACTAAATACGTACTTAAATATGCATCTCGGTATTTACTTAGAAAAAATCTCAATTCAGAAGAGCATACCGTAGAGACTCCACATATTATGAAGAAATTGACGTTGAAATCGTTAGGTATCCTTTGGGGCACGATGGCTAATTCATCGTATCATTCGGCCTAAGCGAGCCGAAAAGATTTTCAATCAAAAGTTTAATATTAAACATCGTAGCTTTGGACCGAATTCAATGACTGTCATGAAGCCGACAGAAACGAATTTTTGAATTCATTGCGTGAAATCCTTCTGCATTTCTATCGTAAGCCTTCGGAAATGCGACAGGATCAGTAACGTAGTGATTCATGGTGCGCTTTACGTGCTGAAAAGCTCAAATTTATCAGGCCGGTGCTGAGGTGACACCGCTGCTGAATCAACCTGTATAGTCTAAAATAGTAGTCATCCTTCGAATTTTCGAAATATCTTTGTCCATATAAAGTAAACAATTAAGCAAATAGGAAGTAACTAATGTAATCTGCAATCTTTATTACAATCTTTATTAATCTCCTAGACGTTGTAAGTTTAAGATATTTTTTATTTTATTTTATTTTATTTTATTCATTAGGTACACCAACAGCAAGCACGCAAACATGATAAAGCTTATACTAAAAGTGACTTAGGGCTAGCGATTATGCCAATTAAAGGTATACACAGCATTTTTAAACTAACATATACGCAGACAACTAGAAATGTAATATTACAATACGGTGATAATATAGATGTTATTACCACGTAAGATAAGAATTTTAAGAATTTTTAGATATTAGAAATTAATTTAGACTTAAAAGTGCCAAGGCTATCCTGAAAAATATCCAAATTAAATTTACTCCAGCACTCGTTGTAAGTTCGGAGCATCCTATTTAATGGTGCATTGAAGCCTACGTTAGTTTTACAGATGGGCAAGGAGAAAATTGCCGATAGTTTCAGTCGGGAGTTGGGTCTCGGAACCTTAAAATCGATACGTTCAAGTAAATCTTCACAAATCGCTCGGCCATTAATTAATTTGCTCAGGAATATTAAATCATGCATCTGTCTACGCTTCCACAGGTGTAACATGTTAAAGTGCTTCAGTCGGGCGTCGTATGAGGATCTATGACTAATTCCCGGAGACAAAAACGCAAGATGCCTTGTGAAAGCTCGCTGGATCGATTCTATGCGTGTGGAGTGGGTGGCATAAAGAGAATTCCAGATAACTGCTCCATATTCTAATATGCTACGGACTAGGGCATTAAAAATTGCAATTTTGGTGTCAGCATTTCTGAAATCTTTCGTAGAGCGTTTAATGAATCCCAGTAACTTGGCCGCTCTGCCGATAATACAGTTGATATGTGGAACGAAACTGAGAGTCGAGTCCAGGATTACACCCAGGTCACGAACCTTACTAACCCGAACAACCTGCTCTCCGTTGATAAAGTATTCGGAATGGACTGAATTTTTCTTTTTAGTAAAACTTATATGCTGGCACTTAATGGCATTCATCTCCATGCGATTAATAGAACACCACATCACCACTCTGTCTAAGTCAGACTGTAGTTTTACTACGTCGGAAGAATCTATGACTTCCCTAAATATCTTCATATCATCCGCGTACAATGAGCAGCTGCTGTGGTGGATGCATGACACTATATCGTTGACAAAAAGGACGAAAAGGACCGGACCCAGCAAGGAGCTTGAGGAACTCCGGAAGAAGCAATATATGAGTCAGACTCATATCCATGAACTACTACTGATTGGGGGCGATGCCGCAAATAAGATTCAAACCATGCAAGAATTGGTCCGCTAAAACCATACTGTTCGCGAAGTTTTTTCAACAGAATACCATGACTTACTTTATCGAATGCAGCACTAAAGTCTGTATAGACTGAATCAGTTTGGCGACCACTATCTACGCTTTTCATTAAGTGAGAGACATAAGCAGCGAGATTCGTAACAGTTGAATGTCTTTCCCGGAAACCGTGCTGCCTTATGCTAATTAAGTGTTGAGTATGGGCAGTTACAACTGGTTTCACGACCGATTCAAATAACTTAGAAAAGCAAGTTAAAATTGAGATGGGTCTATAGTTTTGAATATAGGTTGTGTTACCTTTTTTATGGACAGGGACTATACGAGCTTTCTTCCATTCATCAGGAAAAATTCCAGTTGTTAGGGATCTGTTAAATATTTCTTTAAGGGGGTATGATAATGCAGAGGAACATCTTATGACAAAAATAGGAGGTATACAATCTGGACCGGGACCTTTATTGATGTTTGTTATTTTCATGTGCCTGAGTATTGTTTTTTCATCAAGCATAACTGATGAAAGATTACCAACAGAGGGAGAAACTAGTGCTGGAGCAACGTCCACAGTGGTATTAGAAGCAGAGCTAAAAGTTGATTGGAAATGAGTTGCAAATTTGCCAGCAATCCCACTGCCAGTACTGACTGTTACGTTATCTAATTTCATTTCAGAAGGTATGTTAGAGGTAGATTTTTTTTGGTTTTTTATAAAGCTCCAGAATAATTTAGGGTTATCCTTCATGCTGCTTTCAATGTTTTTGATATAGTCACTATGACACTTGCCAAACAGCTTGCCACATCGTGCTCGCAGAATTTCATACTCTAGGCGGTCACGAGGATTTTTGTACTTGCGATATTTAGTCCTAAGTTTTTCTTTTTCTTTAAGAAGCAGAATTAAATCTTTTGTAAACCACTGTGGGTAAGCTTGAGGTCGACGTTTTCTTTTAGGTACGTGAACTTCAATTATTTTATTTATTGACTCATAAAAGATAGCTACCATATGATTGACGTCGTTACACTTACTAAAACACACATCCCAATCAATAGTTTTTAGTTCTTGCTGTATCTGTGTATAGTCTGCTTTATGAAAATTGAAATCTGTTCGAGGTATTGGCGAAAGCATCCGATATGATAACGAATCAAATGAGATATCAAGCGGTGGATGATGGTGGTCCAGTTTGCAGAATGGAGTATCAGGTTTAGTGAGCTTACAAGACAAACTACACAGCACGAGATCGAAAGTACGGTCAAAAGTATTCTTGATAGCATTGTATTGATTCAATCCTGAGATTGCAGTGAAATCAATCAAAGCGTGACCTTAATTATTAAGCGAATCAGTATCGGGAGATAGAACTCTATCATCTTTATCTAGAGTCCAAGAAATAAACCCTAAGTTGAGATCTCCCACAATAAGCACGTTATCAACCTCGTTAAGGACCTCACAAGTGTTATCCAAGAATCCACTCAAAGACGCTATTCTTACCGGAGGAGGTAAGTACACACTGCATAGACCCAGACGCAGTGGTTTTTTGTCAATAAGAAGCTCAAGCACCAGCCATAGATCCTCACAGTCGCTGTCCCAATTTCGCATTCTGAGAGATTTAACATCTTTCAGTACAGCAATTAATACACCTCCACCCACACTTTTATTCCCAGTCTGTGATTGCCGGTCGCGACGGTAAACTTGGTATCGAGCATCTATAAACTCACTATCCGAGATATCAGAATTTAGCCACGTTTTAGTGAAAATTATGACGTCGTAATTATCTTGTAAGATATTTTTGTAAATGGTACTAGTTTTGGTTCTCATTCCTCTTACATTTTGATAGTATATACGAAACATATTTAACAGCTTATGCAATTAACATGGAAAAAATACACGTACATGTAATATACTATTCTAAGCGATTAAGACAGTCCATGTTATGGATGGGGATAGCTGGAGAGGCTTCCGTTTTTCTCATATGTATCTTGCCGTTCCTCACCCACACAAACTTGTATGATAATTCCCGAGCCTTTATTCTAGCTGCAGCCTGCAACGATTTTTTCTCGGGTGACAAGTGCTCACCAATATTTATTGGTGATTTTTCTCCGCCAATGCCAATACCGCTGGTGTTCAGTTTCTCATGATGATTATCTTTATTGTATTTCGAGACAGCAGCCAATATGGAATCACGGCATCTAGCGCTTCGGAATTTAGCTACCACTGTGCGCGGGCGCTTACTCGTATGGTCACGTTTAGCAACACGAAAGCACGACATAATATCACCATCCAGTATGGGCTGAGAAATCACTTTTCCGATTTGCATGATAGTGTTTGATAAGTTTTCGGTTTTAAACTCAGGTAGACCATGAATCTCTATGTTAGCTTCACGAAGATTCTGTTCCAAGTTTGACAAACGGCTAGAAAGGTCTTTGACAGTTGATTTTAGCTGCGCATTTGAGGCTTTGAGATCTTTTAATTCTAATTCCCTTGAATTCAGCTGAGCCAGGATATCATCGTATTTTTTATCCAAGAATCCAATCGATTTTGTTATCTCAATTAAATCTTGTTGAATAGGGGCAAGTTTTGTTGATAACGAGTTGTTAAGAATTTTCGGCAGCTCCAATTCAAAGGCACGTTTAATCTCAGCACGCACAAGTGCGCATAGTTGGTTATCTTGCATGGGTTGCGCGACGAGGGAAGACGCGGCAGGTTGAGGTTTCATGCTGAGACCGCTCGCTTTCGCTCGAGTAGTTACGTGCGAGACGTCGCTGCTGCAAGATTCCAGTGATGTTTTGTCGGAACGTAGGCGTAGCGGGGTGTTCGAGTTACTGCCCTTGGGAAGCTTGCTTCGGCACATGTCACAAGTCCAGGAGTCTTTATTTTCTCGAGACATAAGCTTAAAGCTTTCATCGGAGACATTGGCGCAAAGAAGATCGTAGGTGTCAAGACAGACTGCGCAGTTAAGAATTTTTTTATTAGTTATAGGGTTGGGGCAGGCGGCGCACACCAAAGTCGGCATCTTCCGTGCAAATTGACAAGCAGTAAACAAATTGATAAGTCCGAACTGACCGGACGATCTGTTCAAGGTACCGCAGATGCGCAAGCTCGTAGTCGCGTAGGCACTGTCGTAGTAGCGCCGAGCGTGCGGAGACCGCGTCGTAGCACTCGTAGCGTCGTAGCAGTGTCAGTGACCCCGCCGGCCTCAGCAGTCGGGGAATTCCGGTTGCGCTCCGCGATGTCGGCTTGTGCACAATAGAAGTTGGTGTAGGTCAGGGATAAAATAACTATTAACGGTCACTTATGGATATAATTGCTTGTATCTTTACAACCGGTAGTTGGATTTACACTGGGTTTTCATTACCACATAGGGCAACAGCCCAGCTTTCCAATAAACTGCACTATACACTCACAAAGAAATGTTTTGACAACTATTTAGACTAGATTGTACAGAGCGCGCGAATACGTGTGCTGCCGGTTCGAACGAAAAATTACACCAATGATATTGTAAGTCATGTTACAAGATTACTGTAAATAAATGCAAAAAATGTTTTGTTTTTTGATTGACTGCTGTAATCATCCGTCACGGATGTAATGGCTTTGATTTATGGAACCTCTCTCATCAACCCGCGTCGCATCCGCAGAGTTTGGAATTCAAAATTTGAAAATTTTGTCATTTGGAAAACTCCCAATGACTTCGGCAAAATAAGGAGCATTCTCCTTAGGCAGCAGATTACCTAAATATATTTTAGGCTTTAGTTTCTCGGAAATCAGTGTCTACAAAAAGTATAGGTACATCACGGCATCGTTATCAACCCTTGTATGTCCCCACTGCTGGGGCACGGGTCTCTTCCTGCATCGCAGGAAGGTTAGGCCATACTCCACCACGGGGGCCAAGTCCGGGTTGGTGGAGGATTGTAAGACAGTGGCTGGCCTTACTGTCAGAAGTTATTAAGCCACCCATAAGGATTCTGACATGGCTTAACGACTGCCATTATATGACAGCCGGCACCAACGGCTTAGCGTGCCTTGCGAAGCACGGAAGCGTTCGGAAAAATGCCACTAGCGGTAGACACGGGACGGTCACGCATCCCGTACCTGACCGCGCCTGTTGTTGCTTAACCAAGTGATTGATCCCAATCACTCGGTTCGCCTAGGCCACGAGACCTTCATCACGGCATATGTGGCCGGAACTCTTTCGTCGAGTTAACACTTAAAAACGGCACCGTTATATTTATAGAAATGCCAATTAGTTTTTACAGACTTCTTGCGCTCATTTCATAGCAGAGTATATCACTGTAATTGGTTCATTTAGTGCATTACTCGGAATAACCAGGTGATTATGGTTGATTAGATTATATTGAATGAAAAGAATAATTTATTTTGCCACAAATAAATATGGTTACATAGCAATACTCTTTGGAAATAACTATAAAATAAAGTGCCCGTGTGACAATGATACTATTTCAGCGTTTGCTGTTTCTATTCGAAACAGCGCTGATTTTCAAATAGCACCTCCACACCTGCTGTGTGGTGTCGGCCCAGAGAATAGCACCAACCAATTCTTCCCGCGGGTGTCGTAAAAGGCGACTAAAGGACACAAACCGGGGGGTGGGCAGCAGCACCCCCTGCAGTACAATTCCACCGAACTGCGAACCCCAACCCGCACACCCAGCGTGGGGATTATGGGCATTACCCCCTTTGATAGCACAACGTGGCGCTCTTTAGGGGAGGCCTATATCCAGCAGTGGACTTGTATAGCCTGACGACGACGACCTCCACACCAAATGAAAAGTAGTTTGTCATTCAGATAGAGATAGTGACAACGTGAGTGGTGGATGGTGGATGTACTGAACTCGCTTCAACTGATTGGCATAATCGGCAAGCCCATCCTTTAGTCTATTTAGAGAAATGCGTTTTTACTACCCTGTACCTGTATGCCGTAGGTATGCTGTCAAGACATAGTCTCTTGCAACTGCGAATAGGTGTCACATACATAGGTAGCTGCACACTACTTCAAGCTTCCCAACAATGCCAGCGAGACGAGCCACTTGAGAAGAAAAGATTTGAAGTACTAGACTAAAGCTGCGAATATTCTTGCACTGTGTACGAGTTTAAAAAAAGAAATGTTTCAAGGTTCGTATCAAAGTCAGTAATATTCCAATTTTTATAGGGTCGTTGAACGTTAAGGGGATAAGAAAATTAAATTTAGGTTCAAGAGCCCTGCCTAACCAAGTTTTAAGCAAAATCTAGCACCTACCTTCATTCGATCAATTAATCACGCTGTGATTATATTTAATTCATCTGTTAATTTATATATATTTGTAAAATAATTACATACACACACATTTTAGTACACTTGTACACAGATGACCTCAATCTGGGTGTATTTCCATGTTTGTGTTGTCCTTGTCTTAAGCAAGCAATTTGTTACGATTAGTGTGTTCCCATTATTTAGTCAGTAAACACGCACGGTGATGAAAACACGTCTTTTTTTCTATAAATTTATTTATTCAAGACATTTACAGAATACATATTAATTAGATACAAAAAACGTTCACTGAAACCTGTACAAGTTTATCTGTGAGGTAAGTAATTTTTTTTTACTTAAGAAGTGTTGTTTTAGGACTTTTAACTTATGACTCTTCTCGCGCCACACCTCAAGGCGACCCCGCCAGGATCGCCATGCCATGCGCCTCACTTCTTCCTTGCCTGGTTCCCATAGCTCATATTCTAGTATGAGACCAAGTCAAGTGATCTGTCGCGTGAAAGTTATTACTATTGATTTCCCAAATTTATTGTTTCGTTTAACCTACATAATACTTCAATCATAAATTAATAATATTCTCAGATACAGCCAGAGACGAGCAACCGACGACGCGAGCTCCGTCCCTAGTCACCATGATTAAGCTTCGCGAATCTGAGCGAAACCTATTCTCACTTCATTAGCAAAAAAGTCGTATACGACTCTAAGGCGTATGACTTGAATTCTACATAAAAAGTCGAAGGACAGCCAAATAATTATGATTATGATTACGACATTATGACACCTCAAAGCGAGCGAAATTTATTAGCAAATTTGCGCAGTTAACTTGGTTTTGTGAGAATACCTGAAATTGATTTGTGCGACAAATGTCTAATCCTTCGAATATTTCGCGTCTACGCTTTCAATTCGCATGGGAGAGAATCGGCTCCCTAGGAGCCAATTCGCTTCATTTCACTTCACTAGCAAATAAGTCGCATACGACTCTAAGGCTTATGACTTGGATTTCTACGTAAAAAGTCGAGCGACAGCCAAAATCTATATTCTGAACGCCATTCTAGATTGAATTCGAATGAGAAAATAAATGTCTAATGACTCAGTCGATTTATCTTATCTTACAGCGGTGGTAGCTCAGTGGGTAGAACCATAGACTGGCAAGCGAGAGCCCCAGGTTCGATCCCGAGTGCGGGCATGTACCAATGACTTTGTTTAATTTCAAAGTTACGTACATTTGCGAATTCGCAGTCGCAATACCACACGCTAACGGTGAAGGAAAACATCGTGAGGAAACCCGCGGATTGGTTGGCTCCGCATGTATTGACTAGTCTTTCCTGTGGGCTAGGCCGACTAAGCTGTCAGGATGGTATAGGTGCTGGGCAAGCCTACACCATCTATAAAACCATGACCCAGGCACTACAGCGTCGGAGTGGTCCCTTCACCCATCTAGTGTGAGTGAAGATACCACTGGACGCTGTATAAATCATCTCATTAAGTAGATGCAAAAAGGCCAATATTATTATTATTATTTTTTTGTTACCTATTTTTTGTTGCTTTTTGTAACCTATAATTAAACTTTTAATTATAACCACATTTAAAAGCTTCGCCCATATCATCGCTGCCTCTGGGAAGGGTCCTCAATGCGCTGGCTACGTTACCTCGTTGGCTACGTTACCTACGTAACGAGACTTATCTTCTGCCCGAGATAATAGCCAGCCCTGGGGTGCCCGATCGAGTCGATGGGGCGCGACGATAGTTCTTTGAAGAACAGTCACGCCTCGGGCCCCCACCGTACGAGTGTCTCGAAACGATAGGGACAATATACGTGACTCTGTGCTGGAGTACCATATTTGCGCCGCTTCATGCCTTCTGCAACGGCTTAATTTTTTTCTAATTTTCAATATGATTGATAGTAAACATATGTCCAGCAGTGGACTACATAATATAGCCTGAAGAAGAAGAAGAAAGATATTTCGAAATATCCTTATTATCAATATTATAAATGTCAAAGTTTGTGAAGATGTTTGGATGTTTTTACGCTATCACGCAATACCGACTGAACGGAGTTACATGAAACTTGGCGTACAAATAAAGATGTGTGATATCCCGGTAATACGTTCCCGTGGGATAGGAGTTTATCGTTACCGTAACCTTTTTTCAAGCCAAACTCTTAGATATCTATTTATTGCGTTGCCATGGTAACAAGAAACGTATAAACGGATTCAGTGGCGGTATGTACGAAGTAAGACCAGCCGTAGCCGTAAGGTAGTCTTGCAAGCCTCCACCAACCTGGACTTGGCTCCCGTGGTGGAGTATGGCCTATACCAGTACCTTCCTCAGGGAAGAGACCCGTGCCCCTCGGTGGGGACATAATGGGTTGATGATGATGACGATGAACGAAGTTTGACGGGACAGCTAGTGTTTTATATTAGGTAGGATATTTTCTCAATATCTATTTTATTTTTCAAAAGTAGAATCTTTGAATGATAGAGCTAAACGTAGTGATTTATTTTCTCTGTCGACAGAGCTTGTCTTTCGCATCTTCTACCTAATCGCTCACCAGACTCACGTCGAATTTGATTCCGAGCAAAAATTTTATTTCCACTCCAATCGCACGAGGAATTTCATGATTCGATCCTGATTTATGGATATTGGAATCGAGACAACATTTCCGGTTTAGTGGTCTTTACGACGTAATTTCTCGTGAAACGTCTCCATTGTCAGACTGTCTGAGATGTCACATACATTCGCGTTCCGTTCATTCTGTATCGTCCGGAGTACGATGGCGCGAGTTAAGCGTTTTAGAAAGAATTTGACAATTAATAGTAATAGTTTATAGCGGTTGTAGCGGAAGGGTGGAACGGTAGACCCACAGAGAAAATTATCACTGCGTTTAGGAAGACCTATAATATATATATATGAGGTGACATTTCCTTTTTCATGTACAACTAGCTGACCCAGCGAACTTCGTACCGCCTAATAGTTGATTCTTTAAGTTCAGCTGCTCTCGAGATTAGCGCTTACCAACATTTAGCGATTTATTTTTATATTATAGATAAAGTGTTCTCTATATACCTACACCATGAATTTTGCGTGGTTTGAAAGTCATAGCAGAATGAATCTGTCTTAATAATCCGTTTGTACCTTATCGAGTATTTCTTATTGTTTTTTAATTAGCAGTTACATAACCGCTGCTTTGAAACCAACCAGATTTCCGCGTGTACATGCGAAGTCAACGTCATTTGGTCAAGCTATTGGTCGGGCTTTATATTATTGAAGTTTCATCGACGTTACGCTCGTGGCAAAGTTTCGGGTTGGTAAAGTACCCGGCTTAGGACCCTCCATGAAACGACAATCAACCTTTCCACACCTTTTGAAGGTGGGACACCTACTGCACACAACGGAGTGCGTAATTAATACCTGTAAGTAAGCCATGATGAAGTGCTGAAAGCTGCTAATCCGCGGTGGATAAGCGTGGTAATTAAGCCCAATACTCTCCTTCTGAGAGAGGCCTGCGACCTGCAGTGGGCTACACTGTCTGTCTTATGTCTTATACTGTGTGTTATGTGTATTGTACCTTTGTGGCTTCAAATAAATGTCTCTCTCTCTCTCTCTCTCTCTCTCTCTCTTAAATAGGCAAGCGCAGTTCGTAGTAGTCTTTAAGTATATGTTACAGCTAAAACCCGAAACGGAACTACTCCTAGTTTTAGCCGGTTAGAACTAGGTGTAGCCATTGCCTCTTGGCTAAATTTAGTATAAGCCGATTGTTTTCGGGTAAAACTAGGTTTAGCTGGCATCATTCCGGTTAGAACTAGGTCCTACCAAACCCTAATGGCTGATACTAGGTTTAGCCAACATCATGCCGGCTTCAACTAGATCCAACCGATCCCTTTTGGAAAAAACTAGCGTTAGAAACATTCAGCTAAGAGACGGAGCCTTTCATACTGATATGACGGAGACGTGACTTTCGCGATACTCCACCACGGGGGCCAAGCCCGGGTTGGTGGAGGATTGTAAGACAGTGGCGGGCCTTACTGTCAGAAGTTATCAAGCCGCCCATAAGGCCTCTGACATGGCTTAACGACTGCCATTACATGACAGAAGGCACCATCGGTTTAACGTGCCTTGCGAAACACGGAAACGCTCGGAAAAATGCCACTAGCGGTAGTCACGGGACGGTCACCCATCCTGTACCTGACCGTGCCTGTTGTTGCTTAACTCAAGTGGTTGATTCCAATCACTCGGTTCGCCTAGGTCACGAGCGCTTCCACGGATATACACTAATCTAGTATCGTTTATTTTGAAATTTCTTTATTGAGTTTGGTTCGAACATAATTATCCATAGTTAGGGAGAAGGAAGAATAAGAAATTATAATATAATATCGCACGTTTGTAGGTGGAAGGACCGATAAGGTGGACAGTTCTTCGAACAAATAGGGGATGTATTAGCGAAGGTCGAGTTTTTCTGTTTACACGCCTTATAAAGCTCTCTGGTAAACGAACTAGAATGCAGAGTCGAGCAAGCTCAGAGAAAAACTTATTTAAAATAAAGCTTTTTTCAGCTATTTTTTCGCAAACTCAACTCAGTCATGCACCTCTGTAGTAAATGGTTCGTCAAAAATGCCTCGTGCTCTTGACAGCGGCTTCCCTTACACGCCATTTATCAGGGGTTTCCCGGGCCCCTGTAGGTATTTAGGGGATTCCGCCCGACAAAGGAGAAGCCAAAAAGAGTTTAGGTAATTTGATTGACGATGCAGCTGCGTATTATCTTGAAATTTCACTTTTATTACTCACATGTATGGCCTAACCTTCCTGCGATACAGGAAGAGACCCGTGCCCCAGCAGTGGGGACATACAAGGGTTGATAACGAAACGAAACGAACTCGCATGTGTCAAAATAAGCGCACATACCATCATTCTCAGCCTGGCGTAGCGTCTGGGATGGTAACTGATAATGTACTATGATAGCACAACGGTAAACGTGATGGTAACGGCGTTTGAAATTGCCAATTTTGTTTATGTTTTTTTGTTTAATTACATTACATTTACATACAAGCACATACATTGCTTCTGGCCCCACACTAGGATACCCTGTGTCGTGGGAACCAGAAACAACGACGTCACAAACATGTAAACATCCAAGACATGTTCTTTTTTTTATCCTCAGCCGGGATTCGAACCCAGAACCTCTTGCATGGTAGGCAGATGCGCCACCGCTACGCCACAGAGGACGTCACAGAATTCGCGGTGGGCACTCGTGGTAATTAAGCCCACTCTCTCTGTCTGAGAGAAGGCTTGTGCCTCGCAGTGGGACGTTTAGAGGCTACATAAAAAAAGTACAACGGTAGAACGCTGGGCTGAGGCAATTTTGATTCTCGTCTACACCATAACGTGCATTTGGAATAGGCGTTTTAAATATTGCGAGTGCACGAAGGCCATTTGTCGGTTTAGGGATCCGTCTGAGAAATATTAAGCTTTAAAGTGCATTTTTTTTTTGCTAGAGTGCTAGAGCATTTTAGCCTTCCCTTCTCCTGGCTAAACGGTTCAATGTAGAAATGTGAAAAAAATCAGGGCACATGCAAAGAACTTAAAAGGAAAACTATAGTGTGCTGTACAACTTGACCATTTTATAAAAGGAAAACTTCGGACAAATTCTATTGAAAATTACTTTAAATAAGTTGTTAGTTCTGTAAGCAGGTAAAGAAACCCCTCCTTTTACGAAACTCTACATCGCGCGTGGTCCATCACGCACTTTGCTGTTTTTTTATTATGCGCCTTTATACGTCACACTGCGGGGCACAGGCCTTCTCTCAGAGAGAGAGAAAGAGAGAGAGAAAGAGAGAGAGAGATATGGAGAGAGAGTATGAGCTCAATTGTCCACCGTGGACAGTCAATCTCACGCGCTGAGTTATATGAGATTACCTCAGATACGCAGGCTTCCTCACGATGTTTCCCTTCACCGTTAGCGAGTTGTACGTTGTATTAGCGAACTTTCGTAGGCACAACACATTGTAGACTTTCAGTCCGGATCTACTTACGGGTGTTGTTATATCGGAAGAGTCCGACCAGGTTTCGCTCCGCAGGCTTATTACGTATTTCAAAGCAACCGCAGCGCGACAGCCACCGGAAAGCAAAGCAACAGCAGAGCGACAGCGACCGGTCCAGCGGTTGCAAAAAAAACTGTATTATGTAAGTTTATCGTCTGCTAGCTGCTTGCTGGCCGCTAAATGCACTTTTACTAGCGCCACTAGCAGTCAGGTAGCAATCAATGGAACTACAAAACGTCAAACACACTTGTATCGTCTGTCATTTCGCGGCTTTTTCGTTGCAACTATTCTAAACATCTGCTAAACGTTGAAGACTAGATTTATGTTCAAAAACTTTTTGCTAATTCGTGTGAAATGTACGAAGTTCGTATTTTTTACTCAATTTCGAGGTATTGTGCACAAATTAGACGTATTTTGACTAGGTACCGAAATTGGATAAATGTGCGTCAACTGCGATCGCTTCAACTTGTGGAAGGACTTGTAGATACTAGTACTAAGTTGCAAAACTATGATTTTTATATAATTGGTCATATTTAATTTCATAACTTGAAATCCTTCCCATTTAACTTACCAATGCAAATCATTTTTCCTGTTTAGTTTTGTACCATAGAAAAAAACACCGCGTATCCAATAACCAGCCAGCGGAGCTTTTAGACTTCCAAGAAGCTAATCCAGCTGTGGCCAAAGGTGTTGGCCTGGGTTCCCTATCAAAAGAGAACATTGATCGAGAATGAGATAACCTAGCACTGTACTAAATGCCCATGGTTGAGGCTCCTCCAAGTTAGAAAAGCGTTGGAAACGGGTATGTACCTATCACAAATACTAAAATAAAATAAATAAAACTAAATTTTATTAGTTTTATGTAGGTAATTAGGTTTCATCTTAACTGGAAACTTATTCTTTTGTTTTGTTTTAGTACTGGGCTGACCTTAAACATAAGGTGAAGAGTCGCGCTTCTGAAAGGAGACGTCAAGCAATGGGAACTGGTGGTGGGCCTAGTACCTTAGATGACTTGTCTGAAACAGATAAGATGGTACTGGCTATCATTGGAGAGGCTGCTGTTTTTGGTGACATCGAACACAGAGTGCTAGTCTTTGTAAGTTCCATTATCTAAAAGGTAAATGAAAACTACCCTATGATATTAATCTTTTGTTATTAATGTCATTGTGTTTTTTTAGCCAACTATTACCAATAACATGGAAACTCCTACTGACCCAGAGACAGTGCCAACAGTGGTCAATGAGCAAGATAGCTTTTAGCAAACAGGTAATCTACATTTATGTATAAATTATGTTATTAACATTCCAATATAAATTTAAAAACCTATTTAGAGGCTAAAAATTTCACCCATGCCGGGATTCGAACCCGCAACCTCTGGCTATCCGTGATGAAATTTTTAGCCTCTAAATAGGTTTTTAAATTTGTTCCTTAGCACGGGTTAGTGCATTAAAATAAAAATAGTATTCCAATATAAAGCATTTAAAAATAATAAATTTTTGACAAATTATATTTCCATTAGAATAAAGGTGTTAAGTTAGCTATATTAAAAGGTCAAATATTTTTTATTTATTATGTCTACCCCTCTAGAAAATTGGCGTGACAGTTTTCTATTTAAATGTAAAATTTAAAAATTCTTTACTTTCATGTACTCATAGGTGACCGCGAAAGTCCAGTAAGCCGCCCTCGTATGATCCCAAGACGTCCAAGATCTGTTCTGCCACAAGTATGTTTTATGTTTAATTTACTACAAACTCGATTAAATCCATGTCATAATAAAGGGTGATGATAATGTGACTAAAACTATGTCACTAAATCCCTAGCGTTAAATGAATAAACGTGTCGAATTTGCCTTTTATTAATTACATAATAATTATAATATTCACAAACTTTATTTCACACTGCTATTTTATTTGTAGGTGTTTCATCAGATTGGGTCATTGACTTCGAGAGGAGGGTGGCTGCAGAAGAAAAACAAGCGGAGGCTACCTTAGTTATTGCAGATGCATTAAAAACATTTGTGGAAATATCTCGGATGCATATGGAAGCTATGCATAAAATATTAAATTTACTAAAATCTAAAAATAATAATGAATAGGTTCTTGGGTATTATTCTTGGCTTTTAGTAAATCTAATATTTTGTGCATAGAGCACTCTGTGCAAACAAAGTATATTATAATAACCTATTTAGAGGCTTAATTATACTTAGTAATATATTTTAAAGTTTGTTAATTAAACTTAAGACTGTTTTGAAAAGAATAAATGTGGAATTTTAGTTTCTTCTCCACAAACTCTATTAATTGTGAATTTGATATTCATAAAGTAATATTTTGTTTGAACTTTGAATAAAACTTATGAATTTGAATCTGAAACTAGTTTCCATAGCATGTTTCATACCTACTTTTATGAAAATTTATGTTTGTGTCAGTTTATTGTCATAAATACCTATGCAAATGTACTAAAATTAAACAAATAAGATCAGAATGTGTACTTTTAATTTCAATGTAATTATGATTGGCAACAAATATCTGAAATGAAAGTAATTAATATTAATTTGAACTTAACACTTCTGCGGACGTTTTTAAAATCTATTGTTCTTTTAATTGTTATGCATACGCGCATCCGCGAAAGGGTTAATTTTTAGAAGGACATAAAATTCATGCATGTACATGCATTCTATAGGTACCCTAATCATTTGACAAGATTTGATAGCAGAATGCCTACTATCACACTTGGTTAATTTTTCACTATTTTCATACAATCTGTAGCACTATCAACTGCCTGACTAGATCCTTTGAAAGTCTGTAATGAGACTGAAATTCCCAATCGGACAAGTTGTACGCGTTGGCTTCCTCACATAGGTAATCGACGTCTCAGTGAGGCTGTCCTCCTGGGTTCCTGTCTCATCTCCTCAGCCTCTAATGCAGCCATCAAGAGAAGTGCACGAGCCATAGTTTTAAAAATATATCTATTAGTTTATTTTTAAACAGTTTATCTTCTTAAAGTGCCTCTCCATTACTTGAGGTTGGCAGTCAGCTCTTTACAGCGATCTCTGTTGAGTGCAATTCTGAACAGCTCCTCCGCAGTTTTAACACTGGTCCACTCCTTGATGTTGCACAACCATGACATCCTGCCCGGCCTTCTCTTTCCTTCCACCTTGCCCATCAAAATAGTCCGCAGTAATTGGTATTTACTGCATCGCAGCACATGGCCTAAGTAAGCTACTTTCCGCTGCTTGATCGTGCGGACAAGATTCTCCTTCGTGTCCAAGGCGCGAGTCTTTTTTTGAGTTCTTTCTTTACGGTCCATGACTCGCATCCGTAAAGAACGACAGGCCATATATAACAATGCAGGATCTTATTGCGGAGTTTGATCGAGAGTTGCCGAAAGCACAGTACTTTACTCAACGTCATAAATGAACACAGAACACAATTTAAATGAAGCTCGGGCAATTTCGATACGCACTCTTATTTCAGTATCGCTTTCCCATGACGATGTCAGCCATGAATGGCCATGATCTTATGAAGTAAACAGTTAATAAAGTAAGCAAACGAATAGCAACCACATAGCAACTGCCTTGCAGACACCACTTTAGTTGTTGTTCAAAAATCGCCGTTTGACATTTCAATCTGCTGTCGATCGCTGTCAAATAGTGCTACGTAATACCAAACCGTCACAGCCAAACGACAAAAAATGCATTTTTAGTTCCCCGGTCGCTGTCGCTTTGCAGATGGCGTTGCGATCGATTTTTTTGAGCTTGTTGCTGTCGCGTTGCCAGTCGGTAATACAAAATTTGACTTTGACAGCAGATATTGCGCAATTTTTGCCTGTTGCTTGTCATTTCAAGATACGTATTAAGCCCGCCGATTCGCAGAGCTTAATCATGGAGAGCAGAGACGGAACTCACGTCGTCGGTGGCTCGTCTCACACATGGTCGGACTCTTCCGATATAACAACACCCGTAAGTAGATCCGGACTGAAAGTCTACAATTGTATTAGCGAGTTAACAAAAGTCAATAATTTCAATAAATAGAAACTGTTATTGCCGGGTTTTGCTTGACAATGATGGAAAGTGGGGTTAAGTTGAACTACCCTGTTTCTTTCATTTTCCCCGACTTTATTACATTATATGACGATTTCAAAGCTCTATGCAAAGCTTCAAAGTACTCAGAGCACCATAAAGTCAAAGGTTTTTTACTAGTTATTTGAGATAGTAAGAAGTTTATATTACGGTTTGAGAATTCGATGGGGTTATTTCTTTTGCACATGCGTGGGATGGGATGTTATTAAATTTATTAGGGTCGTGCAGTGGACGGAATTTGTTTGGGGTTCACCCCATAGCAGCGGTGATGTGTGGTTTGTGATGTTGATATTTTTGAGTGTCTTTTTTAGTGTTTACAATAATCTTTATGCGCGTGAATTTCATATCGGCACTAAACTCAGTCCGTCGCAGTGACTTAATGGGTGCGCGTTTTTAAGTTATACAGGTGATAATGTTGCAATACAAAACTGGTGATGTGTTAAAATGCTAGAATACGCCCACGCAGAAAACTGAGCCCAGAAATAATTTTGTCGGGTTCTTCTTCTTTGGTTAGAAAAAACCTATTTAGATTCTAAAAATTCCACCCATGCCGGAATTCGAACCCGCGACCTCTGGCTCTGGTGCCAGCGCTCTTTCCAACTGAGCTAATGGGCGACTTACCGGCATCAGTGAAATTTCGAACCTCTTGACGCTATTCTCTGTATTACGTATCCTTTGGTTGTTTAACTCCTAGGGCAGCATAGGGCCTCAACCACAGATTTCCACTTCTGACGATGGTTCAATTCGGGCGAGATAGTGCTGATCGACTTGGACTCTTGGTCTATTGATCTTTTCCTGATGGACCTTGGCCGCCCCCTCCTTCGGTTGCCCAAGGGTTACAGACACCGAAAAATTTGGAAAGAAATGGTTTAATATTGTGTGTTCGGAGACCCGATTTTATCCTTTCACCGCCATGACTTGGCATTGACACGGTAAGAAGAAGACGGCCTGACGATGATGATGATAAGATAACATATTTTAAACTTCCGCGACTTGTACAACGATCGCCTTTATTATAGCCGAATTGTGCGTGAAGCGGTTGAAATTAAGAAACACAAAAATCTTAATCGGGAATGTGGTTTCAAACTGTCGCGTGGGATCCGGTCATCAAGAAGTGTTCGAGTGGAAAAAAGTCGCATGGCTTATCGTCCGACATTGCCAGTTAGTGTGTCGCAACCCTAATAGTGCTTTGTGATGGCTGATTGAGGGTAGTCTGAAACCTCATCAGCCGAAGATGCGAACGGGTGCCACCCATCAGTCTTCTCGTGACCACAATGACTGTAACGTCGTCGAAACGTCGAGGTAAAATAGCAATAAATTACTACGCGATTAAGCCCCGAAAATTATCTAACGATGATGAGATATATCAGGCCTATGCCAACTTGGATTGTTACTGGTACCACATACCTGAATAACATAGGTATTTCAACATCGATTATTTTCCGCCCTTGGCAGAAATACCTACAGACTGTACTTTCCTAGTCATTCCGTAATGAACTGCTTATACTTGCTAAGCGGGCAAGTGAAAGTAAACAGCTCTCGTTTCAGAATAAGTAAATAAATTTCCCGCGAACGGAATCCATATAAGCTGCAGACGAAGTAACTTTTTACTTAGTCTAAGTGACATCTGTAAATTTTCTCCCGAGAGCAACTCTTCCATTCACTTAAGTTATCGTACTCGTGTCACTGAAAAGAAATCAAGAGGAATGTGAAGTCAAAATCTTAATTCATCAGAAGAATAAATGTTTGATGAATTATGTGACAGCTGTTTAAAGTATAGGCGTACGTTTGACTGTGGAGATAGCAGGAAATATTTAAAATTAAATACTTGATTTGATATTTAAACTTGTTTATGATTATAATAAGTGAAGTGTATCACTATTAATGATTGGGTATTAACCTATAGGGTTCTGTAAGGCCCGATCTGATCATCAAAACAATGATTTTTAAATGTTCACTTTAAGGTCAATAACAGATAAAGTTATAATGTGTCGCTTACAGTAATTATATCGCCATCAACTGGAAAAGTTAGCCCCCGTATTAACTGTCTAGGGCGTTCATTGTGGCGTGTGTACAGTTTTCATAATAAATATCGTCGTCGTCAGGCTGTACTAGTCCACTGCTGGACATAGCCTTTCCCACATTAGTGCGCCATAGCGCCCTGTCTTCAGCTGGCCGCATCCAGCATCTGCCTGCAGTTTTTCGCAGATCGTCATCCCACCTAGTCGGAGGGCGTCCTACACTACGTTTGCCGAGTCGCGGTCTCCACTCAAGAACACGTTTACTCCAACGGTTGTCGGTTCTTCGCGAGATATAATAAATATTCATTATACAAATTGGGTCCAAAATACACTAGGCACATGAATCTCTAGTTATCAGCGCTTGATATTGCCAATCCGCGGTGGGCAGGCGTGGTAATTAAGTCGCTACATTATCTCTGAGAGAAGGCCTACGCCCTGCAGTGGGACTTAAACAGTTTACATAAAAAAATTACACACAAGCAATAGAATATAAGAAACTTTTATATTTAGTTATATTCAGATAGAGAAAACTTAACTGTACATAAAAGTGTAAATTACACAGATATTTCTTAAGAGTAAAGACGGAGGCCTTGTCATTATGGAGTGATGGATGATAGGGCGGGTAGCCCGTTTTTGAAGCACCACTCCTAGGTGCATTTAAATTAATTTATTATTTAACTAAATATAAAACGTTATCTAACTAACATAGACTAAGCTCGTACTATTAACTCTATTGATTTGTTTATCTGAATTAAACGTATGATAAATAAATAATTTAATAACAGAATGTTAGAATATTTTCGGGGCTTAATCGCGTAGTTACTACGCGATTTAGCCCCGAAAATATTCTAACAATGTGTTCAAGTCGCGAAAGTTTAAAATATTTTATTTAATTACAGGTTTAATGAAAAAAATATTCCTAACAAAACAAAGAAACATTTAGGCTATTAGAAAGAAATTCATAAGACAGCATGGCGCGCCCGCTTATTGCTTTCTCGCGTGTCTTTTGGTATATTTTTCTATACACTCCTGTGGTGTACTTTACTTTAGATTTATGGTTTGAATCGTGAATGGTCACGCCAACTCATTTCTGATTGGAAAGTATTGAAGCTAATAAAATGGCCACCTGTTTTCCGAGTGCCCTGTTGAAAAAAACAAATGGCCATTTTTTCCGAGTGCCTTGTAGAAAAAAAACATTTGTCTCATGCCAATTTTGTAAACAAAGTAATCCGCCGCGATGTGTAACATAAATTTCAGTAGGTACGGTCAATTCAATTCAATTCAATCCTTGTTTATGGCACCCTCTAGGATTCTGCAATGTCAGGTTTGTGGAGATGGCACTTTTTTCCACTAGTCGCGCACCTCGCAAATTGCAGTAGATAGGTTGAGGAACTTATAGTAAACGAGCACTTCAGTGCCTTGTCAGTCATAATGCGAGGGCTGCTACTTATGTATGCGGAATAGCAAAAATAAACAAATGTTTATGGCTAAATATGCTTACATTGTTTTTCAAAGTATTCTCCACTATGATCGATGCACTTTTGCATTCGATGAAACCAATTTGTAAAACACTTTTTCCACTCGGATGAGGTATCTCCAAAACGTGCTGTTTGAACGCATCCACGGCATCTTCACGGGTCGAATATGGTTGACCACGTAATTTATTCTTTACATTTGGGAATAAATAGAAATCTTCCACTATCTCTCTTAATTCATCGTTATTCACCTGTGTGGGCGGTCTTCCTCGTGGCTCGTTCTTTAAGTGGAAATTTCCATCACGAAAGCGTTTAAACCAAAATCGCACGGTGCGTTCATTAGTAGACCCCTCTCCAAACGCAGCATTGATATTGCGGGCTGTTTCTGCCGTTTCTGTTAGTTCCGCGTCGGAACTCGTATTCAAAAATCACTCGAATTTTCGCAGTCTCCATCTTTCTTGTCTAAATTGAATAACAAAAACGATTGAAAGTCGATATTCAAATGTTTCACATTTTTTAAAAAAAGAACATCATAGAAACCATTTGAAAAAAGTTTCATTCGAAAACCTCAAACCATGAAGATTCTATGTCAATTCATAGAACCTATTGCAATAAAACGGCAATTTCATACTTTAACCCCTAATATTATAGTATTGTATGTAAGTAATATTGATTATTAGTATGTAGGTATGTAGATTGCAGTAAATATGTATTTGAGTATCATTTTATACTTTTCGTGCTATTTTATAAACGTATGTGTATTTCAATTATATTTGTTATATTTAGTTTACCTAGGTTATGTAATAAATCACTCCTATACTATCTAGTATTAAGCTCGCCTTTGTACAAATTTGTTTTAGTCCAATGAAAAATTTTTCATTCATTCATTCATTCATTCATTCATTCATTCATAGTAGTAAGTTTGTCATACATTAGGCTGTATGAGTTTTTGGATCCATTGGGTCCATCCAATGACAGGTTAATGTTGGATGGAACGCAATGGATCCAAAAACTGTCATACATAGAAACGGAGGAGCTTTTTAAAACTGTAGGTTAACGAAGATGTGTCAAATACATATGTCTATTTCACACACACACACAATCACACACACACACACACACGATTACACACACTACTAAAACTAAAGATAAAACAGGATTAGCACTGCTTAGGAAGCTATTTAGGAAGTCTGGCTCCAAATCTTAGCGTATTCAAATATATTATTGTAGTTAAAGTTTAACTTGATCAAAGTGTACTTTTAATGTATCATCTTTAAGAATAAAAATACTTATAATTATGTGATAAAGTTCTAATGTAAAAAACCTATTTAGAGGCTAAAAATTTCACCCATGCCGGGATTCGAACCCGCAACCTCTGGCTATCCGTACCAGCGCTCTACCAATTGAGCCAATGGGCGACTCACGGCATCAGTGAAATTTCGAACCTCTTTACAATATTCTCTGTATAATATACTATTTTTATTTTTAATGCACTAACCCGTGCTAAGGAACAAATTTAAAAACCTATTTAGAGGCTAAAAATTTCACCCATGCCGGGATTCGAATTGGTAGAGCGCTGGTACGGATAGCCAGAGGTTGCGGGTTCGAATCCCGGCATGGGTGAAAAATTTTTAGCCTCTAAATAGGTTTTTAAATTTGTTCCTTAGCACGGGTTAGTGCATTAAAAATAAAAATAGTGTAATCATGTGGGTACAGTGATATCGTTCCGATGTTAAAACCTAACTGCAAAGTAGGTAGTCGGGGCTGTAAGTAATGCAATTTGCTTAAGTCAGATGTCGCTGCCTGTACGTAATACAGAGAATATTGTAAAGAGGTTCGAAATTTCACTGATGCCGTGAGTCGCCCATTGGCTCAATTGGTAGAGCGCTGGTACGGATAGCCAGAGGTTGCGGGTTCGAATCCCGGCATGGGTGAAATTTTTAGCCTCTAAATAGGTTTTTAAATTTGTTCCTTAGCACGGGTTAGTGCATTAAAAATAAAAAAAGTGTAAGTTCTAATGTGTTTACATGTTAGAGCGACTTTACACGTCGCGATCAGTCGAGTCCTAACTCATAAACCTATTGGATTTCCTTTAGTTACGCTAACTGGCCTTTTAGCCGAATTTTCGGACTACGTAACTGTGTTTTGCTGTTACTAATAAAAGAAACTAAAAAAGCTCAGTTCAAGTGAATTGCAGTGGCTTTATTTGCACAGGACATTGTGGAGAGCCGTCCTTCCACTGTAACAGAACGAAACAATGTAGCATTACGGCGAAAGCAAGTGAACTTTACTGACGTCCAAACTAGATTGACGACAATTAAATACTATTATTATTATTATTAAATTCACAATTGGCAAAAGACTACACCGAATTCAAAGGATAGTACTGGTAAAGTAACGTAGAATAATTTTTTTATCTTCCTCAATTAATTCAATCAGTGCTTGAAAGTGCCAATCTGCAGTGGGCATACGTGGTAATTAAGCCCACACTTTCTCCCTGAGAAAGAGCCTGTGCCCTACAATAGGACGTTTGTAGGCTACACAAAAAATGCTAACGAATCCCTTTGAAGAAGTTCCATCTCATGACATTAAGTGTTTGAACTAAAACTATTAAAAGCACTATAATTTATTTTCTTAGTTCCGAAATCACTTTGTTGAAGCACCCTCTAACCGTTCAATTTCAATCTATAATTTAAAAACGAATCGCTGACTGTGTTGGTAAGCGCAAATCTCGAGACCAGCTGAACCGATTTCGCTAATTAATAAGACTGTAACAGCTTACTAATAAACTTGGTGTAAGTATTGTATAACTATGCAGTGTTTTGTCTCTTTTATTCCAACTGAAAATTACATTCAAATGACGTGAACAAAACGCTGTGTAACTATACCAGGCTTATACGGTGTTTATTAAGAGCCTAGGCAGTACGAAGTTCGCTGGGTCAGCTAGTTACATATAAAAAGATGCGAGATAACTCAAACATCACTTAATCCTACTATTTTTATTTTTAATGCACTAACCCGTGCTAAGGACAAATTTAAAAACCTATTTAGAGGCTAAAAATTTCACCCATGCCGGGACTCGAACCCGCAACCTCTGGCTATCCGTACCAGCGCTCTACCAATTGAGCCAATGGGCGACTCACGGCATCAGTGAAATTTCGAACCTCTTTACAATATTCTCTGTATTACGTACAGGCAGCGACATCTGACTTAAGCAAATTGCATTACTTACAGCCCCGACTACCTACTTTGCAGTTAGGTTTAACATCGGAACGATATCACTGTACCCACATGATTACACTATTTTTATTTTTAATGCACTAACCCGTGCTAAGGAACAAATTTAAAAACCTATTTAGAGGCTAAAAATTTCACCCATGCCGGGATTCGAACCCGCAAATCTCTGGCTATCCGTGCCAGCGCTCTTCCAACTGAGCTCAATTGGAAGAGCGCTGGCACGGATAGCCAGAGGTTGCGGGTTCAAATCCCGGCATGGGTGAAATTTTTAGCCTCTAAATAGGTTTTTAAATCACTAAATCCTTCAATGCCATTAAAGTATTACGAGTATTATTATCATAATATACTTTTAGACACATCTTAAAATTCACGGGTCCACAGGGACCCGATCTTTTGAGGCATGCGTGGGGCCGAAGCCGACAGCAAACTTTATTATTATTTACAGCACCTAAAAAAATAAAAGTCAGCGGCAAACTTAAAAGCTAAAAGCATTATCTACCTATTAAGGCGTCAGTCGCCAAGGTCACACCCGAATTGTATTTGTGTACCACGTGACTAGAATTACTTTTCGACTAAGTAATTATTCTAAGAGAAAAATCCTAACCACTTCAGTGAGATCAAAACGTGGTTGGGCATGGCCATAACGTTATTGTAAAAGCTTGTATCAGCAATTTCGCAACACAAAACAGCGGCAGAGGCTATCGACCGCTCATGAGATGGAAAAAGGCCAATCTCGGTTATGGGGCCGCGGGTTTTCTATTAATTCATCCTATACGAAACAAGGCAACCTCAACATGTAGGTATTATTTATGTATAATATTAATTTTTTTTTTATTTATGTAAATTATTTGTATGTATCTGTTGATAATTTTATTTATTCAAACTGTTATTGAGGCATGTATTTGGAACCTCTGAAATTAATGTTTTCTAAGTTTTTTTGTTGTACATCTACTTCCTTCTCTAATGTATTAGTCCAGTTCATCCGAAGGTTGTCTGGAAGAGATCACTTTTAGTGATAAGGCCGCCATCTGTACTCTCAGGTTAAGAAATATCTGTGTAATTTCCATTTTTATGTACAATAAAGTGTTCTCTATCTATCTATATTGCAGAAAAAAACTACAGAGGAATAGGTTAATATTCGCGTTAGAACCAGTTCGAGAAATCGGTAGTCTTACCAAACACGACATAAATTAATAATATTCTTTATTTTTGAACTAAAACTTTCGTAAGCACAACACATTGTAGACTTTTAGTCCGGAGTAGCGCGTAGCCACTTCGACGCCAGAGCAGCGTAGAGTCGCTACGGCGGAGCGAGTACCAAGTTTCTTGCCCTTTGTGAAAGGAATTACGGATAAGGTCGGTTTGTTGTTACGCAGGCAATACAACATCAAGACGATCTATCGCCCCCAGCAAGAATCAGACAGTCACTGCGCTCGCCGAAGGATAGCGACCCACTGAATGTCCCCGGAGTGTATATGATACCATGTGACTGTGGCAAATGCTACATAGGTGAGACACAGCGAAATATCTCGGTCAGAATTTCGGAGCACATACGCTGTATGAAAAACCGAAAAATCGATGGCTCGGCGGTAGCAGAACACGCGTTAACCCAGGACACAAGTCATTTTATCCGCTTCGATAAGGCACAAGTATTGTCCAAAGACAAGTTTTATGTGCCACGAAAAATGCGCGAGGCGATTGAAATAAGTCGCCACCCGAATTTCAATAGAGACAGTGGATGGGCTCTTTCGCCGGCCTGGAAACCGGTTCTACGAAAGTGCAGTGATAGTGAATATCAAAATCGACACTGCGAGAACGAAGATGTCGTGAGCTGTGTCTGTGCCATCATGCCTAGTGGCATTGACGACGGGAATGCAGTAGGCGCTGCGGCGCAAGCCAGCGGGAATCCCCCGCAGCCAGTGTCGGCACCCGCCCCACCTATCTCAGCGCGGGCGCGCCGCGCGCTTGCCCGTAGTGTGAGACAAGCAACCGACGACGCGAGCTCCGTCTCTGCTCACCATGATTAAGCTCTGCGAATCGGAGCGAAACCTGGTCGGACTTTTCCGATATAACAACACCCATAAGTAAATCCGGACTAAAAGTCTACAATATTCTTTATTGTACACCAAAACACATATTTTAAAACACAGGGTATCCTAGCGTGGGGCCAGAAGCAATGTATGTGCCTGTAAATGGTATATGTTAAGGTTATGTTATTCTTGTTTTGTGTGTCTGCTTCACTATTTTATTAGGGCTATATCCTGTAAAAATTGTAAGCTGTGGAAATAAAATAAAATAAAAAAGTAAAGATACAGAGTATCATTGGCGGCCTCATTGCTAAATTCAATTTCTTCAAGACAACCTCATAACGGAAACTTGCTGAAGGAAATAAAATAAAACACACATACTGGCCAATATGCTTGCGGCCAATATGCATGCAACGATGACTGAATATTAATGCAGCGAAAGTAATCAGTCTTTTTCAGTCAGCAAAAGCGATGTCAGTATCCTGGCATGCGACAACGAACCCTGGTCTCTGCCTACCACTCCGGGATACATGCGTTAGTATATGTGTAAACGTAAGTAAAAAAAAAAAAATTAAAAAATTTAACTGTTTATTTCATAGGAAAAAAGTGCACAAAAGTTTTTCTTGTTCTGGAGGCTAAAAATGCTCTATATTAAAAAATAAATTTTACAAAGTAAAAGTACGGACAATGCCGAGGAACTATACATGCAAGTGATTATATTAAATTATATTCCATATATGTAGTAAGGTATTAATATTACTTAGCATGAAAAGTGGGAACTACCCTTTCCTGGAATTAGGGGCAGGCAATAAGTCTCCCTCCCCCTCATACTCAGTTAGATAATATATATATTTTTTTTTATGCAGTCGCAGTGAAGTGTGTGTTGTGTATACGGTGACGTCATACCGTTGAGCATAGATAAAACAAACAACCTACAGTCTCCTTAACTTAGGCTTTCGGACGTCTATGCGAGATGATTTATGTTCAGTGTCAAGCGGCAACTATCAATTTCCGATCGGAGATCCTGAGGAAGGCCGAAACTAGTTAAATGGATAAAGCAAACAGAGATCTCACAGGATGCGGAGCCTCCATGAACAATGACATGAATTGGGCGAAGTGGGGAGAGAAAATAAGGATAGCTGGCCCCACCACCGTATGGGACTACAGCGGGAAAGAGATAGTCTAGCTATCAGCAACTTCTGCATACTAGATATATGATACTCAGACAATTTAATTTTGACAATATTTAAGTTTATAAAATTCCAGCCAAGCCTTCTCCATCAAACACAATGTCCTAGGCACTGCAGCGTCCGAGTGATCCCTTAACCCATCTAATGTGAGTGAAGGTGCCACTTGACGCTGTATAATCCACCTCATTACGCAGATACACGTTGGGGCGAAAAAGCTCTGACCTGCCTAACGCGAACCGGACGACGCAGCGTGGGCAGGCCCCCCACCAGATGGGCTAGTGACCTGCGGGGTCGATATCGTCCCCACTGTTGGGGCACGGGTCTCTTCCTGCTTCGCAGGAAGGTTAGGCCATACTCCACCATGGGGGCCAAGTCCGGGTTGGTGGAGGATTGTAAGACAGTGGCGGGCCTTACTGTCAGAAGTTATCAAGCCGCCCATAGGGCCTCTGACATGGCTCAACGACTGCCATTATATGACAGCCGGCATCAACGGCTTGACGTGCCTTGCGAAGCACGGAAGCGCTCGGAAAAATGCCACTAGCGGTAGTCACGGGACGCTTACCCATCCTGTACCTGACCGCGCCTGTTGTTGCTTAACCAAGTGATTGATTCCAATCACTCGGTTCGCCTAGGCCACGAGCGCTTCAGAGTCATATTAGTCCAGTAATGGTCGTTTCATTCATACTATCGGTAGTCTGGTAACCAATCGCATTGCTACGTATAACCTGTGCTACTTAACTTGGCGCCTCGCGCAATTCGATCTTCTTCGCGAGAGATGCATATTTAATTTGCGCGTGTTATACCCCTGCTGCGTGTTTTTTTTTTATTTTATACCCCTGGTATGACATTGCATTGCTATTGCTTTGGAGACTACCAAATTGAGGCAAATATCAACTGTTGTAGAAGAAGAAAAAACATTTATTATAGCCACGCCACAATAACAAAACAAACTTAAAACGCATTACTACATAACATTAAAAAAAAAACAAAAGAACATTGAAGGTCACGGCGTGTCACTGCCGCTATAAACGGCAACTGACTCAGCATATTCTGATGGGCAAGCCTTCAGCGCTGATTTTCAGTCAATGCCAGAAAATCGTGCTTATTTTATTCTATTGAAAACTATGGAAGTATTGGACTCTAGGGCCTGATTACGTTGGCGGGGAGTCGCTAGATGCGAGCGACACAAGCCCGGGAAGCTTGGGAAAGCATAAAGGCTATGTTACACCGGGGCAACACTGTGCGACATTGCGCATGCCACAAGGCCGCATGCTACAAAGTTAAAAATGTCGCACATTTCCATTAACATTATTATACTTAATTGCACACGAAACATTTAACAGGACATTACATAAGAAATAACGTGTACAAAGGCGAGCTTATCTCTGAAAGAGATTTCTTCCAGCAAACCTTAGAGAGATTCCATGCGACATTTTTCGTGCGTCAAAAAAGTTTGTAGGTTATCTCAAAAACCTATTTAGAGGCTAAAATATCCACCCATGCCTGGAGTCGAACCCGCGACCTCTGGCTAACCGTGCCAGCGGTCTCCCAACTGAGCCAATGCGCGACTTACGATCAGTGAAATTTCGAACCTCTTTACAATACTCTCTGTATTACGTACAGGCAGCAACATCTGGCTGAAGCAATTTGCATCACTTGCGGCCCCGAGTACGTACTTTGTAGGTTATGTTTTTGTTTGTTATGCTTTTGGAGAAATGTCCTGTCCTGCAGTGGGCGTCAAATGTCTAAGGATAATGATGACGCAGATACAAAGGCCATACATTTTAATAGCAATACCACTCGCTAACGGCGACTCCTGCGTGGCGAACGTGTTTATATAACTCTCAGCGCTTGAAATTTGGAAAAAAAAACCGTTGTGAATTTTGACGGGGAAAAACTCGCACTGCCGCACAGAGGCCGATTTGAATTATCTAGGAATTAATAATTATTTTTTTTACAAGTCACCGATTGCGACTGATACATTTTATTTACAATGTTAACGATGTGGGTACTTCGAGATATCATTATTTTTATCCAACCGTCACGCGTTTCTCAGCTAACACAAATTATGATTCAACGTTTAGAGTGCACTCCGTAAATTTGTTACATTTAGCGCAACTTATTGAAAAATATCCTGTAAGAAAAGCATTTAGTGTTGACTGATAAAACTTTTGATTATTGTTACTTAAAGGTACGTACAATATTTAAGCTTCTTTTAATTCTAATTACGCGTCGTTATGAAATGTATTTCGAAATTTACATCATGTGTCGATCCGAAAACTTCTCTTTTTATTTAGAAAATCGGCCTGCAAAACCTATGTTTTGGTATGTTTGAAGTGAAATATATTTTTTTAATTACTTCATGTTATCAGTTAATCGAAAAATTTAGCACCTGCTGCCAAGAAGTGCCAAGGACTTAGTAACATTTTTTTTTAGGTACCATGTCGCTGAACAAAAGAGAATTGTAGGAAGCTTGGCGCCAGGGAAAAACTATTAAATTAAGGACAAAAATTCGACAGATTTTACATTAGTATATAAAAGAGAGAACAAGGCAAAGGGTTTTTTAAAAGATACAAATAATGAAGATGATCTAAAAAAAAGTTTATAGTTTCAATAGCCAAATTGCTAAAATATGGCAAGCTTCGAGGCGAACAAGAAAAGTTTTTGAGGAGAGACACCAGCAATGGCTGGATGAAAATTTTGTTATTTCTTCTAGTGATACTAGCGCTGTCGCTGGCAGTAGTGTTGGTGACAATGTTGCTAAGAGCCCACAAACAAGTACAAAACGGGGTCGGCCAGCGAAAACATTTTGTGACGTTACGAAACAAACAAAACGAAAAAAACTATTGCCATTAATACAAAAATATTTCACCGAAGAGCTGTCATTTGCACTTATGAAAAGCCTTGAAGTGTCTGGAAAGAGAGGCGCTGCTAAACTTGTCCAACAAATAACGTCTTGCAGTAATGCAACTGAAAAAAAGAATATTCTAGCTTTATCGAATCCATTGCCTGTTAAATATACACCAGAAGAAGCTCTAACATTATATGTTTATGGTAAATACGCGAAAAAAAACGTATACCATGATGCAGCAGGGAACTAAATCCAGGAATGCTAATATTTATCCAAGTTACGATGTTATATTTGCAGAAAAAATAAAATGCTATCCAAGCCAAGAACATATAGTAATTACAGATATTTCATAAAAGTATTCACAGAGTACGCAAAGGTCACTGCTGAGATGTACGTAGAACTATATACCTGGTACAACATGCCTTCAAGCTTACATCGAATTTTGATTCATGGGCCAGAAATCGTCAAATCTCTGGCATTTGCAATTGGAATGTACTCGGATGAAGCCCTTGAATCACGCAACAAAGATTTCCGAAACTTAAGACAGCATAATACTGGAAAATTTAGCAGAGAAACTCTCAAGATTGTAAATTTAGTGTCAATCGTCATCAAACAAATAAAAATTATAAGTTTTCTATGCCTTTTTTAAACACTTTTTTAAATGAGTCTTTTTCCTTTCTAAAGACTGTTAAAATCGTATGTAATTTAAGTATTACTCAGATTGAACATTGAAGTACACATATCAGCTACCAAAAGTTAGTTTAAAACAAAATACTAACAGTTATGATTTTTTTACGACGACACTATTTATTAATTCCTAGATAATTCAAATCGGCCTCTGTGTGCCGACGCGTCGTCGGATTAGGGAGGATTAACGCGTCATTACGCATCGATCTTCTCATGCCACAGTCCACGTAGCTTTACAGAGTTCCCATATAATAATCATCAAACCATTGTGCCTCCAACGAGGAGCATGGGTCTCTTCCCTGAGAAAGGTATAGGCCAACTCCACCACGGGGACCAAGTCCGGATTGGTGGAGGCTTGCAAGACTAGTGGCTGGCAATACTGTTAGAAGTTTTCAAGCCGCCCTACGGCCTCTGGCTTGGTTTAATGCGGTTAAATGCGGCTTGGTTTAATTGGAAGCGTGTTTCGCAAGGCACGTTAAGCATATGGTGCCGGCTGCCATCTATCGACGGCAGCCGGCACCATATGCTTAACGTGCCTTGCGAAACACGGAACCGCTTGGAAAAAAGCCACTAGGGTTAGTCATAGACGGTCACCCATCCATGCGCTGAACGCGTGCTATGTTGCTTAACCTTCGTGATCGTTCAAGATTACTCAGGCAGCCGGGGCTACGAACGATTCATATAATAATAATCCATTTTTCTACAGGAGCCACACCATACACTTTGCACACTAGTCTAAAGGCGCTAGACATACACCGATCAACGCATTAACTACTGCAATAAGCCACTATACCTACTAAACACTTGTCGCAACGTCCGAAAGTTCTTAGGCAAAGACAACGAACTCTACATTATTAGTAATGAATGCATTTGGCTTTGGCCCGTGCCAACATGTAACTCTGGTCAATGAGTGAGAATGATGTTGTTATGAACCCTTGTATGTCCACACTGCTGGGGCACGGGTCTCTTCCTAACTTAAAAAAATAAAAAAAAAAATAAATCTTTGTTTTTTAAAAATGGCTTTGTTGTTAGGAGGCTTATGGATATGCAGCACTCATTTTTTTACTGTTGCATGCCTGCCCCAAGCACGCCATTTTGTATTCAACGGACATTTTAAAGAGAAATTGCGCAAGACGATTTGACCTCACAGAACTAGTGGACGTAACGACTAGCGCACGTGACTAGCGGTTTGTTTTCTAAGTTATGTACATTTGTGATTTATAGAAGCAATACTATTCGCAACCGTTGAATGGAAACACCGTGAGGAAACCCTAGTGTATGAAGTATTAACATAACTCAGCACGTGCTACGAACAACGCCCCAACTATGAGACTAAGTGCGGAAATCTCAGGTCTAACTTTAATTTTTTAACTAGTGTTAATACATACATACATACATACATACATACATACATACATACATACATACATACATACATACATACATACGGAAATACCTTCTCTCTTCCTTTCAGTCCCATCCATCCTACGGTTGTCTGGAAGAGATTGCTTCTAGCTATAAGATTTCCAGTTGTATATTATGTAACCTATCATAGATATTTAAGTTTTTCATGTGCTTTTAAAATATAGTGTGTGCCATAAAGAGTATTAATCTAATCTAGTGGAGGTCTAGTCTAGTGGAGAAAACTGGCCAGTAACCGTAACCACTAGCTAGATTATCCTACTCCGTAAAGCTTCTATTATAAAACATTCAGACCAAGTGGCTGTGTGGGTCTAATACGTTGTGTTGTCTATGACAGAGGCCGAGTCATATTTAGGGTTCCGTACCCTGTTCGGGTGCGGACCCTGTTATTATTTCTGCCCTGTGTGAGTCTGATCGTCAGTCTTACTTTTACAGGGCTTTATTTATTGAACCGTAATAGTTAACAATATAATGGTGTACAATAACGGGTTTTAATCCTATATAATCAAAGTATTTCCAACTTTCATTGTGAATGTTTTATTGTGAAGGATAACATCGTGAGGAAACCTGAGTGACAGATGTGTTCAAATACCTCTGCGCTTGAAATTGCCAATCCACGTTGAGTAATTGAAAAACTCTCTCCGAGAGAAGGCCTGTGCCCGCTGTAGGATGTGTATAGGCTACATAAAAAAACCACATGACGGATAAAAGATATTTAAAAAGAATAAAAAAATTTTTCTTGTGTGCGACACTTGTAACAAATCGTTCACAAATAACAAATCGTCAAATCGTCTTAGGTACATTAAAATGCAAAATCTGTTACACATAAAAATGGCTATTTTAGTGTTACAGTAGCAGAGCAGTCGATGCACACTCAGTCAGTTTTATTCATTGTTATTATTTTGGACTATAATAAATCACCTGATACGGTTCTCGAACTAAATGAAAGAATAGGTTTTTAAATGAAAGAAATCATATTTTTGCTAAATATGTAGAATAGGCGCATTCAGTGCAGGGATGGGTGACCGTCTATGACTAACGCTAGTGGCATTTTTCCGGGCGGTTCCGTGCTTCGCAGGGCATGTTGAGCAGTTGGTGCCGGCTGCCGTCGATAGTTGGCAGTCGTTAAGTCAGGTCAGAGACCTTAGCGCGGCTTGAAAACTTCTGACAGTAAGACCAGCCACTTGCAAGCATTTACCAATCCGGACATGAGCCCCGTGGTGGAGTATGGCCAAGGTATCGGCCTTCCTTAAGGAAGCGACCCGTGCCTCTCGGTGGGGACATTATGGGTTGATGATGATGTAGAGATAAAATTATGTACGGGACCTTCGGTGCCCAGGTCCTACTCGCACTTGGTCGGCTTTTAGGTAATGTTGAACTAACTGAGAGACAGCGCATACCTTTATTCAGATTAAATAAGCTTTTTAGGGGAAAATGTGCGATGAAAGACATTTTTTTGACGGAGACAGAGAGACGAGAGAAAGGTCCGAGAAACCTTCTTAAGATATATCCGAAATTATATCCCTACTATGGGCGGATATAATTTGAGGAATCATCTATTTTAGAATCATCATCTAGAAATCATCTAAAATTCAAAGTCCTCACTGACTGACTTACTCATCAACGCCCAGCCCAAGTCGTTGGACCTAGGAAGCTGAAATTTGGTCTATGGAGAGAGCTCTCCATAGCTCGCTGAGCGACTTTCAACTGGTGGACCAGCCCTTTCGTGAGTGTCCATGTCGATCTGCGAAAAACTGCTGTCAGATGCTGAATGCGGCAAGCTGACGACAGGCCGCTTTAGAACTTTAGTTGGTTCTATATAAGAGTTTTCTGGTAATAAAAAAATGCTTTCAGTTATGAATTCTTAGTATTATTTTATGTAGATAGCCATAATCAGTACTAGGTAGCGCGGCACGTGAACAACCTTTTAACGGGCAGACTAGTATACATTTTTCATTGTTTTGGACTTTATTTCAACGTAATAAGGTTCAGTTTATATTGGGCACTATTAGACCACTGCCGCTGGTAAGGACTTGCGATCGCGATCTTGCGAACTGCAAGAGTTCTTGCAGTACGTGTCAATCAGTACTGTAGTTTTATTTTAATAATAAACAGAAAACTTCGATCACAAACATCACATTATATTTTATTTTATTTAAATTAAAAAAAAATCGCAATTACAATAATAAATTTGATGTCGATACTGTCGATTATCAGGTCACGTCAAGAGATTAAGAAGAAAGTGTATATCGAAAAGAAATCTAGAATTGGTGCCGTAATTTTAAATTACGATGAGAATTTTGAAAGAAATATCAATGGCGTATAGTTTGTTAGCTTTTCGAATATACCCCGGCTACTGTCGTATAGAATCGGATATATTCGTGTAATAGAAATATTAAAACTATAATATGACACTTCATTTCGAAACCAGAACTCGATTATTATCATTACACTCGTGTGCTTTCGGCGAAAACCGAAACTAACACTAAAAGCGTTACGTCACATTCTGCCCTTCATAATTAATGAAATTCTAATAAAATGTAATGCTAAGATGGAATAAAATCCCGCATCGACCTCTTCACAGACGTATCAAAGGAGTCTAGTCGGGTGGGTGGATTTGGCTGCCCCCCGATCTAAGGCTGGGGTTTGATTTACGCCGCGTCCCGCCGCAAATTGAGTTACGTTAGACGACGAAGGCAATACGCCAGAAGTATAGATGTTTAGTTAGGGGATCTCGTGGCGTGTGATGATTTAAGTGGACCGTATGACGAGTGTAAGAAGGTTGTTTACTGAGCGCGATTGAACGTGGAGCTTAGGAAGGTTTAAAGTTTTACCAGGGCCTTGATTTACTTAGTGCATAGCATAATGCGCTCTTCACTAGCGAAACCGAGTGATTGAAATCAATCACATGGATTAAGCAACAACAGGCGCGGTGAGGTACTGGATGGGTGACCATCCCGTGACTACCGCTAGTGCCATTTTTTCCGAGCGCTTCCGTGCTTCGCAAGGCACGTTAAGCCGTTGGTGCCGGTTGTCACAGTGTTGGCACATCCCACGATAGGACTGTTGAATAAGACCCCGATAACGATTTTAAAAAACACATTTGTTTCTATTTTTTTTTATACTTTTATAAATTATCGAGAAAAAATGCATCGATCGTAATTCCAGTGAGTCATTTGTTGATTCCTATTTAAAGATAGTATCTTTATCTTTAACATAGAGAGACAGAAAGAGACCAAAAGTGACTGCATCCATGTATCCGTGGACCATGGTGTCTTGCCTCTGAAAGGCCATTGGTGTCAGGACAATAGGTCTGCACTAAATGTCAGGGATATATATAGAAAAACAGAGTAAGAAAGACATGGAGTGATCGCCAAGTTGAAATGAAAACGAAGCTGTCCATCTGATCGCATTGCCTCTGAAAGGCCATCCGTGACACCTGCCGTAATGAACGCGGGATTGCCTTCATCCCCCCGGGCGAAACAAATACATCTCATACGAGAGAGTAAATACGATCGATTGAGCCGGTTCGAACCGGATTGTCCCTTCGATGTCACCGTAGTAGGTATATTATTAGGTCATCATAGAATAATGCGTTTACCAACATGATGCATTTATTTTTTTTAATAATGCATCATGCGGGTGTCGTAAAAGGCGACTAAGGGACACACACCGGGGGGTGGGCAGCAGCGCCCCCTACAGTACAATTCCACGAAACTGCGATCCCCAAACTGCATGCCCAACGTGGGGATTATGGGCATTACCCCCCCAATGATGGCACAACTGAAGGAACAGATGGCACGCTATGGCGCTCATTAGGGGAGGGCTATGTCCAGCAGTGGACTAATATAGCCTGAAGAAGAAGAATGAAGACAACCTGGCTGCCATTTTGGAAATATCGCTAGAAGTATAACTTTTTAATGAGTCAATCTTTAAAGACATATAGGGACGAGCGGGTGATCGTGCTCTTCCACTATAAAGGGAAATTTCCCGCCAGGCAGATCGGATACCTGGGGACGGCCGGTCCAACTATTGTGAGTCGACTAGCGGTTGAGGGTGTTCGGCGGCTAACAGTCACTTCAACGGCGACAGTACCATGGAGCCCGCGCATGTGGTAGGAACCGGTGAAGGCTGCTGTACCACTGGCAACGTACGTGTGCTGTTGCTGTGTGGCTGCCGTGTCGAGGGGTTGGAAGAAGATCACCATCAGTCCCAGTAGTCGGTGCGTTGACTGTAGTGGAACTGATGAAGTGAGAGGGAAGATTTCTGGCCTTGCTTTGAGACTAATGTATGTGGGGAGCTGCGAGAGCGAAGGAAGGTTGACAATGTTCAGTCAGGGGTCACCACTATAGGGAAGAGCGGGTGATCGTGCTCTTCCACTATAAAGGGAAATTTCCCGCCAGGCAGATCGGATACCTGGGGACGGCCGGTCCAACTATTGTTAGTCGGACGTTATATTTATGCTATGTCATTGAAACACTTTGATTGCGCGATGCAGGAATATTGGAGTTTGTAGTGAGCGCGCAGAGTTGACATGTCCTCGCCACAGACACTTTGAAATTACAGAGCAAGATTAATCATCTTGTACTTCTTAATAGAGAAAGAGCCAGAGATATAAATACAGAAAGAGAGTAAGAGAAACGGAGAGTCGGCACCAAGTCAAAATGAAACCGGAGCTGTACATCTGACCATATTGCCTCTGAAAGGCCATCGGTGGCACCTGCCTTAATGAACGCGGGATTGCCTTCATCCCCCGGGCGAAACAAATACATCTCGTACGAGAGAGTCAATACGATCGAATGAGCCGGTTTGAACCGGATTGTCCTTAGCCAGCGGTCACACAGCTCCGACTGAATTTCTATATTTTTTTCACTTAATATTTAGAAAGTGTGTGTAAATTGGTAACACTTTACTAATGTTACTGTACAAAACAGAGCCAAGAGCCAGAAACTGGCGACTGGCAAACGCAGTGCGGCAGCCAGTCACGTGACATACTGGCGTGCCAGTTCGTTTTAAGCGGAGTTTGGGGTCAAGAAGCATTACCCAAAACAGCTCCGGGTAAATTTATATATTTCTTAACTTCATATTTAGTAAGTGTGTGTAAATTAGTGAAACTTTATTAATGCTATTGTACAAAACAGAGCTAAGAGCCAGAAACTGGCGACTGGCAAACGCAGTGCGGCAGCCAGTCACGTGACATACTGGCGTGCCAGTTCGTTTTAAGCGGAGTTTGGGGTCAAGAGGCATTATTGAGTGTCTACGCAAAACAGCTCCGAGTAAATTTCTATATTTCTATTCTATCTAAATTTTTATTTAGATAGAATATTGCAAAAACGTTAGGACGCTGATTATTTTATGCGTGAAAAATCAATTGAAGGGGATTGTTAGGACAAAAAAATATGAAAAAACATACTAAAAAAGCAAAAAAAATGTTCTAAAAAATACATTAAAAATAATCATAACTTCTAAACTACTGAAAATGGATACCCCTGGGTGCAAGGAATCTAAATATTTTTTTTTAATGTCACAGTTTAGACCACCCTGTATAACGCGTTCTCCGCGCCCCCGCCCCACTTTCTTTCTGTATGGCCCGTGGCTTGGATGTTGTCATAGTATAATATAATAGGCTACATCATTGTTACTAATGACCCGATCGTAAAAAGCTTTGCTTTGAATTTTACGAAAGAGAATTGGAGGAGACGCACAGTTTTCAGGTTTTGCATTCTCTCAACATATTATATTTTACCCTCAGCTATGATCTGAGATTTTACCCACGGCAACTGCAACGCTGCAGAAACGTCGGGAATTAAAGTAATTACGTTTTACCTAATAAATAATCGCGATTAGACCCGTTTAATATATAACAACATATTGTATGTTTGTGATATACTTTCCTGCTTAATATATTGAAGGGTATCCTAGTTTTCACCCAGGGGGCGAGTCTCCAAAATGCTTCTTCAGGCTATATTAGTCCACTGCTATATTAGCCCTCCCCTAATGAGCGCCATAGCGCAAGGTTGTGCCATCATTGGGGGGTATAGCCCCAACCCGCGTGGGGATTATCCCCACGCTGGGCATGCGGGTTGGGGATCGCAGTTTGGTGGAATTGTACTGCAGGGGGCGCTGCTGCCGACCCCCTGGTTTGTGTCCCTTAGTCGCCTTTTACGACACCCGCGGGAAGAATTTGGGTTGGTGCTATTCTCTAGGCGGACACCACACAGCAAAAAAATGCCTACTGCATAGTTATATGTGCTTCTGATGCGTCTAATCTCGATTATTTATTCAAATCACTTCAGTCTACCCGTGACCACGGCGAACTGGAACGTTGGCATAACATCGGGATTTGATTTCATTAAGTTTTACCTAATAAATAAACCCGTCATTCAATAGTCATATTAGTGTGGTAGTAGTTGTTTCATTGACGCTATTGGTCAACAATGTTCTGAGCGCATTTCAGTGGTCGGTATGGAGGTATACAGACATGCAGGCCGGCTCCCAGTGAGTATCAAACCCACGACATCCGGCGTGGTAATCAGACTTGATTCCGCTAGACCGACGAAAGAAGCATAAAAAGTAAATCCTACTGAAACACTCTTCTTCTTCTTCATTCGACATAGCCCTCCCCTAATGAGCGCCTCAGCGACCCGTCCTCAGCTTGGCGCATCCAGCATCTGCAGGCAGTTTTTCGCAGATCGTCATCCCTCCTGGTCGGAGGGCGTCCTACACTAATACGGGCCTAAGTTTGCTCCACTCAAAAACACGTTTACTCCAACGGTTGTCGGTTCTTCTCGAGATATGGCCAGCCCACTGCCAATTCAGCTTGCTGATTCTCTGAGCTATGTCGATAACTTTGGTTCTTTGTCGGATGCATTCGTTACAAATCCTATCCTTCAGAGAAACTCCGAGCATAGCTCTCTCCATCGCTCGCTGAGCGACTCGCGAGAGATTGTTAATTGTACTTAGGTGGGATTACCATTGGAATGATATTACACTGGCTAATTTAAAATAGCTGGGATATACCATTTAAATAACATTGTACTGCCATTGCTTAGTAGAATACCAAAAAGAGGCTAATAACAGCCGATATCATGCTCGTAGAATCCTATTGAAAAACTATGTGTGTTACGATCGTTTAGAAGTTATAATTATTTTTTAAACAAGTTTCTAATTAAAAATTAAAGTAGCCAGTGACGATAACTCCATTTATGGGTATTGGGTATGGTTGATATGGCAATAATTATAATTGGATTTTACGAAACGTTTTCGTGATAATATTTAATAGTGATTAGTTTACTGAACAGACGATTTATATATAATATTATATAATATTTTCACAATTTTCTCAATCAAGAGCTATGGAAGCGAAGCGGTAGAGCGTCGGTTTCTCATGCGGGAGGTCGCGGTTCGAATCCCGGCATGTACCAGCGACTTTGTAGTCGAAGTTACGTACATTGTGATGTTATAGTAGCAATACCACTCGCTAACGCTAAAGAAAACATCGTGAGGAAACCTGAGTGTCTGAGGTGTTCACATAGCTTGAAATCGCCAATCGGCGGTCAAGTTACTACAGGCTCGCATAATAAAACCAACAAGAATTTCAACCATGATTAAATCTAAGTAATGTTTTATAGTCGGCGGTCTTATCGCCTAGAGCGGTCTCTTCCAATCCTATAGGTATTGATTCTTCTGCCTTATCCAAATATCGCTACCATACAAAGTGTTACATTATTTCAGTATGATCGCAATAATATTGCTTATAATACGTCAGCTGTTACCGACCATTCGCCACAAAAACTTTTTTTCTTCACTGCATGGACTCATTTCTTATCCTAAACAAAAGAACACGCTAAGGCCAGTATTTTTTCTAACCCTTACGGAAACAAATAAAATCTAAACAACTAGTTGTCTATGGCTAGTTTTGTTTTCGGTCGCACTGGCCAGTATTTATTTTCTCCTATTCCTTCAGGAAACAAATGAAATCCGAACTACTTACACGCTGTCTTCGATTATTTTTCTTTTTCGGCCACAGTGGCCAGTATTTCTTTTCTTCTAGTCTTTACCGTAACAAATGACGCCCAACAGAGCAGACTAATCTCGGCCACAACTCTTCAGCGAAGGCACAACCGGTGCTAAATTGATGGCAGAACTTATAAAAAGGTTAAGGGGAGCCGGTTCGGCGGCGACACGTGACAAAGTGCCCGTCGACCGCACTCGGAAGCATTGCGGAGCGTTTAAGTACTGTGCTACAGTCCGGAAAATATACCTTTTTGCTCAATATTAGCACTTGTGTCACGCGCAAAAAGAGCTTCCGATATGAGTGTATGCTTGGCTAGCGTCGATCGTGTGAAATTCTGTTTTATTCAAATGAATTAGCATGGTATGTTTGGGTATGTTAATTTATTGCTACTACACGCAAATTGTGAAGGAAAACATCGTGAGGAAACCCGCGGTTTGGTTGCCTCCGCATGTGTTGACTAGTCTTTCCTGTGGGCTAGGCTGGCAAACCTTTTAGAATGGTATAGGTGCTGGGCAAGCCTAGCCATCTACAAAACTGTATTAGACACTGCAGCATCCGAGTGGTCCCTTCACCCATCTAGTGCAAGGGAAGGTGCCACTGGATGCTGTATAAATCATCGCATTACGAAGATGCATATCCCATGTTATAGTAATTTGTTAGGTACCTACACTTTATGAATTAAAAAGTTAAAGTAAGCTAATTTCCTGACTCCCCAAATCAGATTACTCCCCCGCTCCTATATTAAGTTCCCTACTAATCAGCTTGCTTAATTATGAGTTATGACCCTGTGGGTCCAAGATAACTTTAGGTTTTCACAGCCCGAGTGTTTTGAACGTAACAATACATTAGTAGCAAAAACACGACTAAATTTCACTTTCATTTCAATACAAGCTGGAAAAGAAGAAGAAAAGAACGCAAGAATGAGAAACGCAGAGACGTTTTCCCCTAGTCGGTACGGGCTTTTGAAACACAAAAAAATCCGCATTTAAAAGGAATAATTGTGAGCAAAAAGTTAAATTGGCCGCCTTGAGTTTTCAGGGAGCGATAAGGGCCTAGGAGTGGAAAAAATAATGTGCAAACTTTTAAACGTCCGACCCGGTGTTAAGGGGCTCCAGGGGTCTAACTGGACAACGTTTATAAAACGTTGCAAACGAATTTGAAAATAAAAACCGACTTAAAAAAATTTTGACAATAGAAACGTAGAAATAATTCACAGTATATAATTATATGACCTCTACATTAGTAATATGTTTGCATGTAAGGTATTGTAGAAGTAAAATATATAAAGAAGAATGTACAATGTAAAATGAACGTGGAAGTGAATGCCGCTGCCTTCGGGCCTAAGTGAACCGACTCTAAGATAAATATATCGAATTACATAGGCATATTACTAAAGTATGAGCCTCGTTAGGCCTTATATGTTGTTGCCTATAGAAGAGTTCTATTCTCCATCTCTAACAGTCATCATTTGATCTTCACCAAATTAAAATGGGACCAATTGGACGTTATATCTACTCGATTAAAAAAAGAATTATCGAAATCGGTTAAGATTTGAAAAAGTTTTGCGAGAAGATAGTAAAAATAAGTTATACACTCGTGCAAAAATGTAATGTGTGTTTGTATCGAAAATTATATTGATTTCAATTTAATACGAATACACAAATAATTTTTCAATAAATTTTTCAATCGGCCCGTCCCCGCCGATGTCCACCAGACAGTTTAATGAAAATAAAAGTGAAATACGCGTCAAATTGAGAACCTCCTCCTTTTTTGAAGTCGGTTAAAAATCAAGCCGTATTTTGCAGAACTGCCATGTAGTACTAGGTTGATTGAGATGTTTGGGAAGATAATAATATTTTTCCTTAGTGGCGCTAGTGAACCGTACCCCCTTAAGGGTAAACAACTCGGCAAATTACACGGAAAATTAATCAAAATCTTGTAAGATGAAAGGAAAGCAACCAGGACTGATAGGCCTTTCATTTTTAATTTACTAAAAAAACAGACATGCTTATTGCCGAACAAACTTCATGGAAAGAAAAATACGGACCGAAGCGCGAAAATTCAATGGCACGGTTTGCTGAAGGCGCAGGTTTGAACCCCGCTTCGGCGCGGAAAAAATATTTCCATAATACATTGGTTTACTAAGCTTACATGGTACTCATGTTAAAAATCTGTTACAGTGAGATGGTACCCAGAAAAACGAATTTTAAAATAATAATTTTAACTCTTTTTATTTCTCCGTTTTGCTCCAGATCTTGAAATAGATATCACCTATAAAATTGTAATGTATAAAATTTTAATATTCATGAAGCCACAGTTTCCAGTCACAGTTTCGATATAACTTAGAAGAAAAAAAAAAACATGTTTACTTTGACTTTCATCAATTAATAAGAAATTAGGGTCTTTTTGACACGACTAGCTATACAAAAAAAAATGTGTTTTGTTTTCAGTGTGCTATTAGGGAACGGACTATGCTCAGGAACCACGGTCTATGTGATGGGTCAAGAATTAAGGTGACTGACATAGCCCATAAAATTAGCAATTCGAATCAGTAGTGCACTGGTCACGTATGCCGAAGTATCGATGGGCGACGAGGCGCAGATGTTGAGTGGAAACCACGAACTTACAAACGCAGCTTACGATAGTTAGAATATTTTCGGGGCTTAATCGCGTAGTAATTTATTGTTATTTTACCTCGACATTTCGACGACGTTACAGTCATCGTGGTCACGAGAAGACTGATGGCTGGCACCCGTTGGCATCTCCGGCTGACAAGGTTTCAGACTACCCTCAATCAGCCACCATAAAGCACTGTTAGGGTTGCGACATACTACACTGACAATGTCGGACGATAAGCCATGAGACTTTTTTCCGCTCGAACACTTCCTGATGACCGGATCCCACGTTTGCGACAGTTTGAAACCATATTCCCGATTAACTACGAGGGCTGCTACTTATGTATGCGGAATAGAAAAAATAAACAAATGTATATGGCTAAATATGCTTTTATTGTTTTTCAAAGTATTCTCCACTATGATCGATGCACTTTTGCATTCGATGAAACCAATTTGTAAAACACTTTTTCCACTCTGATTGAGGTATCTCCAAAACGTGCTGTTTGAACGCATCTACGGCATCTTCACGGGTCGAAAATCGTTGACCACGTAATTTATTCTTTACATTTGGGAATAAATAGAAATCATTGGAAGCCAAATCAGAGCTGTACGGTGGATGATCCATCAATTCTATTTTTTGACCACCCAAAAATTTAGTTGTTTCCTGAGATGTATGACAGCTGGCGTTGTCATGGTGAAGTATGATTCTGCGTCGCTGGTTGTTTTGGCGTATTTCTTCAAATACTTCCGGCAAACAAATGGTCGTGTACCACTCCGAATTAACCGTTCTGCGATTTTCCAGTGGTATTGTAGCCACATGGCCATTAATACCAAAAAAGCAGACCACCATTTGCTTTACAGTGCTTTTTGCACGAGCCACTTTCGTAGGGTTCGGCTCATTTTGGAACACCCAAACTGTTCATTGTTGTTTAGTTTCGGGATCGTACGCGTAGTTCCAGGATTCGTCACCTGTGTAGATATTATAAATAGATTTTGAGTCGCCTCCGTTGAATTTTTTTAAGGTTTTCTTGCACCATTCGACGTGAGCATCTTTTTGATCCTGAGTTAAGTTGTGCGGGATCCAACGCGAACAAATTTTTTTTACAGACAAATGTTCATGTAATATCCTATGAATACTCGTCATACATATGCCCAGAATAGCCTCTATCTCGCTATACGTAACATGGCGGTCTTGCATTATTAGTTTTCGCACAGCTTCAATATTTTGTGGCACAACCACCGATTTCGGGCGACCTTCTTTAACTTCGTCCGTGAGCTTACTGCGCCCGAGATTAAACTCACTAAACCAGTGATACACAGTCGTTTTTGATGTAGCTTCACCACCAAAAGTCGAAAAATTGATCTACGCACTGTTGTTGCGTTAAACCACGTCGACAATCGTAATAAATCATAGCACGAATATTTTCACGAGTGAGTTCCATTTTTTCAGCGATATGACATTTTAAACCCAACAAAAACAAAACACTAACGTATATAAGAGAAAAATATTAGCGGCTAGTATTTAAAAAAAGAACGAATTTGACCATGGAGGTCAGACATTGCGTTTAAAATTATTGGAATCCGCATACATAAGTAGCAGCCTATGTATGTGTTCAAGTCGCGAAAGTTTAAAATATGTTGCAGCTTACGATGCCCACAAGCTCGCTGCACTGAAGATCTAAGGCATATTGCTGGTAGCGGCTGGATGAGGATGACCGAGGATATAAGATAAGAAGATAAGAATATTCTTTCTTGTACACTGGGAAAACAACAACACAAAATAATTACGAAGAAAGGAAGGGACCCGCGATCTCCCGATTGAGGCCTCCTTTAAGGCCGATCGGGAGACCAGGAGGTCTATAGATAAGATAGTACTCTTGTAACGGTGCAAACCTCTTTACACCACTTTTTATGTTTCTTCTATCTGTCTAACATTTTCAAAATTTGAAATTACGTCACCCATTTTTTAGATTTCCCTCATTTTTTGGGATTACTACTTCACATCTTGACTAGACTTGACTGTTTTTACCTGCTTATTCCGTTTTATCCAGTTTCATGTATTATATATTATAAATAAAATATACAAACACTTTAAATAAAGCAAAAAGTTGAAATCATTACAGTTTTATTATTTATAAAAGTTTTACAACACTACACTCCTTTTGATATCAACCCTTTGTAAGTCCCCACTGCTGGGGCACGGGTCTCTTCCTGCATTGCAGGGAGGTTAGGCCATACTCCACCACGGGGGCCAAGTCCGGGTAGGTGAAGGATTGTACAACAGTGGCGGGCCTTACTGTCTTACCTAAAGGAAGCCCATGTAAATGTATTTTTGTCGGTACCTATTCCTTATGGCTACACGGATTGTAGGTGTCTAAACCACAGTCGTATTCTTTTTTGCGCAAATGAGTTTTCTAATCAAACAGAAGTTAAATAAATTTTACTACAACGTAAAAAAATTACATACATCGACCAAATAGGGGATGTATTAGCAAAGGGGAAGATAAAAAGTACCCGGAACCGGCGTGCGTGCATGTAACGACTAATGAACGTTGATGAACGTTGGTGATCTGTCAAGATCGTGCAGTGGCAAGTGGCAGTTCCTGGTCCCTGCCTATCCCTCTAGGGTATCCCATAGTATGTATGTATGTATGTATGTATGTATGTATGTATGTATGTATGTATGTATGTATGTATGTATGTATGTATGTATGTATGTATGTATGTATGTATGTATGTATGTATGTATGTATGTATGTATGTATGTATGTATGTATGTATGTATGTATGTATGTATGTATGTATGTATGTATGTATGTATGTATGTATGTATGTATGTATGTAAAACATTTACATTCTGTTTGGTGAGTGTCGATGTCAAATGTAAGCTGCCTTCGGGCCGTAGTGTAGTGGAAATAAAGGCAGCGGGGAAAAAACATCACTCTGCCTTTTTGCATTACAACTTATGTTAGTGGGAGACTGTACGTTCAATATCTCTGAGGAGTGTTTTTTATAAATAAGACCGTTAATAAAAACCTATTTAGAGGCTAAAAATTCCACCAAATAGTATAATCATGTGAGTACAGCGATATCATACCGATGTAAAAACCTAACTGCAAAGTAGGTAGTCGGGGCTGTAAGTGGTACAATCGTCTTCAGCCAGATGTCGCTGCCTGTACGTAATACAGAGAATAGTGTAAAGAGGTTCGAAATTTCACGGATGCCGGTGAGTCGCCCATCAGCTCAGTTGTATAGAGCGCTGGCACGGATAGCCAGAGGTCGCGGGTTCGAATCCCGGCATGGGTGGAATTTTTAGCCTCTTAATAGGTTTTTAAAATTGTCCTTAGCACGGGTTAGTGCATTAAAAATAAAAATAGTATAAGACCGTTAACATGTTTTTTCTTTAAAAAAAAAAAAAAACTGTCATGTAGTATAAGGCAGTTACTAATGGTTTAAAGCGAAGCCAACCCCTGACAAACGGGCTATTGTTTAATTTTTATATCAATAAAAATTTTCAATGCAAAATCACTGGCTGTTTTTTCTTTGTACAAGTTATTTCTTATGGAAAATCATGTTTAATGTTTCGTGTGCAATAAATTAATTTGTTCATTTATTCTCTTTCTTAACTTTTCATTGGAAATTATTAAAAAAAAAGAAATATTTAGAGCGAGGGTCATGGATGCAACACAAGCATATCCATCCACCCAAAGGTTGTCTGGAAGAGATCACTTTTAGTAATAAGTCCGCCGTCTGTACTCTTAGGTTAAGAAATATCTGTGGAAGTTCCTTTTTTATGTAAAATGTTCTCTATCTATCTATATTTTTGGTGCGTTTGTTTTTGTCAGGACAAGGTTCTTATGAAAAAAAGTTCGGTAGGTTATTAAGTCGTACACCAACTGTGTGAAGTCGGGGACGGACAACCAGTAAACTATAAAAAACTATTTTGCAAGATGTACTGTAGCCGACCAAGGCGAAGATGGCGGGACGACCACACGAACTTTCTGTCGGTGTGGCCGGGAATGACCGGTGACAAGGAGATATGGAGAGCTAACCCAGCAATGGGTCTCCAAATCGGCTAATGAAAAAAAAAAAAGTTGTACCTTTAAATACAGTGATAAGTGATATTTAGTGATAAGACCGCCGTCAGGTTTAGGGAACATCTGCGTAATTTTCTTTTTATGTACTATATTATATTTGCTGTGTGGTGTCGGCCTAGAGAATAGCACCAACCCAAATTCTTCCCGCGGGTGTCGTAAAAGGCGACTAAGGGACACAAACCGGGGGGTGGGCAGCAGCGCCCCCTGCAGTACAATTCCACCAATCTGAGATCCCCAACCCGCATGCCCAGCGTGGGGATTATGGGCCTTACCCCCCAATGATGGCACAACCTTGCGCTATGGCGCTCATTAGGGGAGAGCTGTGGACTAATATAGCCTGAAGAAGAAGAATGACTATAAAGTGTTGTCTATCTTTCTACAAGAAGCGCTCGTGGCCTAGGCGAACAGAATGATTGGAATCAATCACTCGGTTAAGCAACAACAGGCGCGGTCAGGTACAGGATGGGTGAGCGTCCCGTGACTACCGCTAGTGGCATTTTTCCGAGCGCTTCCGTGGCACGCTTCGCAAGGCACGTTAAGCCGTTGGTGCCGGCTGTCATATAATGGCAGTCGTTAAGCCATGTCCGAGGCCTTATGGACGGCGTTATAACTTCTGACAGTAAGGCCTGCCACTGTCTTACAATCCTCCACCAACCCGGACTTGGCCCGGAGTATGGCCTAACCTTCTTGCGATGCAGTAAGAGACCCGTGCCCCGGCAGTGGGGACATACAGGGGTTGATAACTACACTAGAAAAGAGTAAGTGCAACAACAAAGAAACTCTAAAATCGTTGTAAACGGAGATACAGACCTGAACGTCCCAAAGGACGTCTAGGAAGAAGTTTCAAAAGACTACGGTTAGCGGGGGATCGCAGTCTCATTAAGCCGTATAATAGCGTCAATTACTCAGCAAACTGAGACCTTCGCCTTAAATGAACCATGCCCCCGAGAGCGCGCAGTGTAAAGGTACCAGAAATTAACTTCCGCGGAAACCTCCTGCAAACTAATTTATGCTAATCGAGACGCTTTGTTAGAAAGTAGCGTTTTAACATTCATAAGGTTCTTTTTTTCTCTTTGAGATCCTAATGAGGTACTTAAAATAACTGTGTGGAGGGTAACTATAGGACGTTCTGAGAATGGACCAGAAAAAACATAAGAGCCAGCCAGGAAACAGATGTTTTGGCGCCAAAAATAACTTCATACATCCAATATTTTTTTTGTAGCCCACTTCAGGGCACTGAGAGAAGGCCAGTATGGGCTTAATTACTACGCCTGCTCACCGCGTATTGGCAATTTAAAGCGCTGAGGTAGTTAATTACTGAAGTAATAAAAATAGAAAAAATACGTTTGATATCCTAAAAGTCGTCGCCAGTGTACATTTCTCGTATCGTATGAGACACTCTTGAAGAGAGAATTGTAACGTTCTGATGAACAAAACCCGAACCAACATGCCGGAAATCACGATTTAAAGTTTTACCCTCTCAAAGGTTAACCGCCGGCTTTAGAGGATAAGACAAATATTAGAGGGTATTTTTTCGTAGCAGCGTAGCTCTCGTAGCAAGTGAGCGTAGCAAAGCGAGTCTGTTCCGTAGTAGGCCACCTGCCTACTACGCGGGCACGTAGTAATTTCGCTACGCATGTGGAGTGAGCTTTATTGCATCAAAATCAAAAACGTTTATTGAGGAGAACAAAACTTAACAACATATAAAGTAACTCTAAAACCCATGGTATTAAAATACATTTAACTACTCATACTTATATATTTCATCACCCACTCTCACCCCTAACAAAATTTGTATTCTTATAATAACAAAGCATGCAGGACAAATATTATTCCACAACGTACTACAATTTTCTAAACTCATGTTTGATAAATAAACATATAATTTTGTTTCTTGCTATATACATCCAGTGATGTATATAGCAAGAAACAAAATCATCCACCCGGCCATAAGATAAGGCAGGCGATTGTAAATTAAAAACTAAATATTAAGAGACTTAATTATAAAAAGTCTTAAGAGTGGTTCACTATAAGCTCTTGAGATCTCTTGAGATCAGTCTCACCGGCTTATATTCAGGTAAAAGGCGGTTTATAACAGGAATTTCTGTCATAAAAAGATTTTTATCAATGCAAATCTAAATACTGCAATAAAGTTAAATGAACAGTCTGTCCTGAGAAAACGATTACCTAGAAAACCATTTACCATAATAATAAACAAAATATCTATCAATCTTTGAAGCACTTTAAAGCGAAATCAGTTGAACGTTTCGAAACGAAAACGCGGCAAAATGTGAACAAATTTCATGCGAAAAGTCTACTTCTCAAGTTATGGACGATGATCGTAATTTTTGCGGTCAAATCCTTCTTTCAGATCCTGGATACGTCTTTATTAATAACGATATTGGTAAATTCAGACAGAAAATCTTAGGGTTTATCACCTTTATGACCGGAGATTAGCTCCTTTTTCAGCAAGTACCTGAAATAAAAGAAATATAATTAGATTAAAATTATAACATAACCTTACGCCTGGTCCCTGGTGTCTTCCCCTTTGGGATACAGATCCCACAGGGATAGACTGAGATAAAGGACTGCCTTCGCTTCACCAACGTTCATTAGTCGTTGCATGCACGCACGCTGATCCCAGAGGGTGGGCAGAGACCAGCGTCTGTTTCTTGTAGCGTACCTGACAGATCACCTTTGCTTCATCAATGTTCATTAGTCGTTGCATGCTCGCACGCCAATAATCAAAGTTATACTGGCGGTAAAGTTATAAAATGTAGAATAAAACGCCTCTCAGTGTTAGTGAAACAAGTACGAGTAATTCTTTCTTTAACACAAGAAAATTCTGTTCTATATTCAAACTTATCGAAAACAAATGAATGCTTCGAAGAGTCTGACATTGGTAACGTACGAAGCTTTCATTCGATTTGTTTCATGAGATTCTGGAGAGACGTATTGCAGAAATGTATTCCATTCAGGCATCGACAAGACAGAGTAATTTAATCAGAGTATCCTCGTTTCGTGTCACACACACACACCCGGGGCACATCGATTGGATTTCCACATCAAAGATCCATTTTAATTAATAACACGCGTTCAGTTTATGTTACACAAAGATACGAGATCGATGTTGAAGCTGATTTCGTTATAAAGGGTTTGAGTACACGCGCGCGAAGCTGATGCCTTACTAAGTCTTATTATTTTAACACCATTTCTCGAATCAAATCAAAGTATTTTATTCAAAATAAGACATAAACTGTGACTTATTGAGTGTTCATTTCAAAATCTAGATCATTTTGAAGATAAAATAGACAGAAAAAAACTCCAAACCCAGTGTTTTCAAAGTTCTTCATTAGCAGAGTTTACAAAATTATTATAAGACAATAGAACTCATGCATTATACTAGCATCAATCTAGTATTAATTCCAGACATCATTGTCGTCTAAGGAATCCTTTATATTATAGTAGCCCTTTTGGCACAAAATGTACTTAACATATTTTTTGAACCGCATTTCAGGCAAGCTTTATACGAGTATATCATATATACAAGTATAATCTAAGTTTGATGGATTATGATAACAAAACAAAGATAACATTTACATACAGTCACATACATTGCTTCTGGCCCCACACTAGGATACCCTGTGTCGTGGGAACCAGAAACAACGACATCACAAACATGTAAACATCCAAGACCTGGGGGGTTTTTTTTGTCCCCAGCCTCGGACCCCGGACCTCTTGCATCATTTTCTTTTTAATGAGCTTCTATTTAAAAATTGTAGCTGCTGTTACTTTTTACCCTGACTGCGGCGGAGCCTAAAGGGAGTGTAATTTTTTGGGCTCGTATGTATGTATGTCCTATGCTATGTTCCATCGTAACTTCTTAACCAATGGTCAGATTTTGACAAGATCTCAATCGATTCGACGTTTTTTCGCAAGAAACATAGGCTATATGAAATAACAAACTACCTGTTTACTGAACATTTAAAATGAAAGGAAAATGTTTTATTCAAAGTACCTAGCGCAAAAACTGTGGCTTAATGAACGTTACAAGTCAAACCAGGTATTCATTATCACATTAACTACTAGATGGCAAACTGCAGTCAAGTCTAGGAAGGTAAGAAGAAGAAGCATTAACTGCTAAGCATGTGTATTCTTCAATATATATATATTTCGATTCCTAGGGCACAATTTGTTGCAAATTAGTTGTAGGTACTATCAGCCATTTCAAGGAATAGATTTAATTCTTCATCACCTGTACATACGATATCGAGTGTACAGGCCTCTTTAAAGTTGAGTGATCCAAATACCCGATTCAATACGCACTATTGCTATTGGTCAAAATAGCTGTAGGTAAGCTGAATTTGCGAACGATTACGTTGAAAGGCTATAATGGTCGGTAAACCTATCAAAATTAATACGAGGCCAGTGTTGGGGTAATGGCTTTTCAACAAATTGGATCCGCCTATATTGGAGGGACTCAAGGAGGTAGGAAGTTTGTATGAACTCAAAATGCTCGGTCTGTACGATTTTATAGTGTACACACATAAATTCACGGCTGTATACCTGAGAGGTAAGCAGATACCAGTTTGCCACTTCATTTCAAAAATGAAAGCGCTACTTGCTCCGACACTTTTTCTTTTTCACTTTCTTTATGTAGTCTATATACGTCCCATTGCAAGGCACAGGCCTTCTCTTAGAGAGAGAGTAGGGGTTTAATTACCACGCGTGCCCACAGCGGATTGGCGCTAAGATATTTGAACACCTCAGACACTCAGGTTTCCTCACGATGTATTCCTTCACGGTTATCGAGTGGTATTGCTGCTATAGCTTGACAAATGTACATAGCTAAGAAAATAAAGTCATTGGCATATAGCGGGATTCGAAGCCACGACCGGGAGACTCCGGCTGCGACTGAGAAGTGGCTATTTGTCGTATTTGTTTTATTGCCTATTCGCTAATACATTCCCTTTTTTGAAGACATACGTCGTCATTGGGCGTCTCTTCTTGGCCCTTTCCCCACATTTAATGGCGTCTTTACACTAAAGTCCAATAAAAACTGTATTTACACGGATTTTACATTTTTACGATTTTCCGTCGTTTCGGCACTCTTACAAGTACCGTGGTCTCGAAAGACTAAGGTGACAGGCGTACTGTTAGTTAACTAACAGTTAGGGCTTTCAAAAAGAAGCCTGTCACCTCAGTCTTCCGAGACGACGGTACTTGTAAAAGTGCCGAGAAGTCGGAAATTTGTCAAAATGTCAAATTAAACGAGTAAAGTCCGTGTAAATACCATTTTTATTATGTCTAGTGCTCGTGTTAACCTCAGAAAATACTATACTATAGTCCAATCTACAGGAAAGCGTAATTGAAATTTGCAACAAATAGGGAAACTCAAAACGATGGAATAACTCCAGACTTTCTCGCAAACAAGAATGGTGACAACAAGCAATAAAAATTCCCTTTGAAGACACTGGAAATGACACGTTCGTACGACAAATGTAGGTGCTCCAGATCTGCGATACAGGACACGTGTGAGGGAAATGGTAATAACAAGGTGTTGCAGAAAGGACAGGTAGGGTTTAGGGAAATATTCTACTCAGTGATACAAACAACTTCCATTATGGGACCAACTCGGATCGTGAAAAAACATCAGCTGCTTAGGACCGTTTTCATCCTTGTGAATGTGCGATAGAATGCAGTGGACTGTTTTTCGATATCAACCCTTGTATGTCCCCAATGCTGGGGCACGGGTCTCATTTTGCATCGCAGGAAGGTTAGGTCATACTCCACCACGGGGTCAAGTCCGGCTCGGTCGAGGATTGTAAGACATTGGAGGGCCTTACTGTCAGAAGTTATCAAGCCGCCCATAAGACCTCTGACATGGCTTAACGACTACCGTTACGTTGCGAAGCACCGAAGCGCTCGGAAAAATACCACTAGCGGTAGTCACGAGACGGTCACCCATCCTGCACCTGACCGCGCCTGTTGTTGCGATTGATTCCAATCAAACGATTGATTCCAATCACTCGGTTCGACTAGGCCACGAGCGGTTCAATATGCAAAAGCCCATAATTGATTACGATAATGGTATGATATTGCAACTAATTTAGTTCTGGTAATCAGTGAAATCCTGTTATTGGCTTTGAATCTAATAACATAACAATCCATACATACAGTACATACAAGCCCTACACTTGGATACCCTGTGTCGTGGGAACCAGAAACAGCGACATCACAAACATGTAAACATCCAAGACCTGGTTTTTTTTTGTCCCCAGCCGGGGTTCGAATCCGGGACCTGTCACATGCTAGGCATATGCTCTACCGCTGCGTCACAGAGGCCGTAATACATCTCAATTTTATCAATATGCCTCCCGTATAAGCTGCTGGTTTTCCAATAAACAAAAAAAATGCCGTGAACGCAGTCGAAGGCGAAATGTAGTAGATTCAAATTAAATTCGACGGCGTGTCAAAGGGAAATTCGTTCAGCGCATCGCGCGTGCCGTATTCTTCGCTTCCATTACAGCCAGTGGAAGTAAAATTGCAGTCAATAAGTTTAATTTGATCCGAAGCTGTTGAGCGTTTTTGACAGCAGATAAATTGCTTCTCTTCGCAGAGGGCCGGTCCTGGGATTGGTGTTGTTACATGGTAATCTTTCCTAAAGCTTTTTTAGCTACCCTCCACGAAGGCTCTGTTTTCCGTCCTTTTATTTTGGTATTCTAAACGCGATTATATTTCGATTAAGATAACATAAGACGGCCTCGGTGGCGCAGCGGTTTGGCACGCTGACAGTAAAATCGAAGGTCACGGGTTCAATCCCCGGCCGGGTCAAACTAGAAAACGAACTTTTCTAGTTTGTCTCGGGTCTTGGATGTTAACTATGTAATTATTGTATTAAATCTATCATGCCCATGAATATTTATATATTTATTCTTTATTGTACACCAGGAAAAAACAAACATAAAATAATTACAAAGATACAGAATGGCGGCCTTATTGCTTAGATCAATTTATTCCAGACGGCCTACGAGGGAGAGCTGCTAAAGGAAAAGTGAGCCTAATGAAAGCGAGAATTATACCCTCTAAACATTTAAGTAGTATTTCATCGCGATATAATGCAGCCTATATAGGTCCTACTTTAGAGCACCACCATCCGTGGGCCAATAATTGGACAATTAATTTGTCCGTTCTTTATCTCGGGGAGAAAGTATTGGTTTAATCAACACGCGTGCCCACCGCGGATTGACAATGTCAAGCGCTGAGGTGTGTGAACATCTGACTGACACTGAGGTTTCTTCACAATGGCTTCCTTCACAGTCAGTGAGTGGGGAGCTACTATATTTTAGCAAATGTACGTAACTTAGAAAATACTGGTCACTGACCTACCGAATGTAAAGCCGGCCACAAACATAAGGTTTTATTTATACAACAAATGTACTGTAACAAGGTACTCATTAAAACGCGGAATTAAAGCAACAATACTTTCTTTATTCTACCTGCCGTGCAAGTGGTCCCGGGTTCGAATCCCGGCTGGGAACAAAAAATAGCCCAGGTCTGGGATGTTTACATGTTTGTGATGTCGTTGTTTCTGGTTCCCACGACACAGGGTATCCTAGTGTGGGGCCAGAAGCAATGTATGTGCTTGTCTGTAAATGTTGTGTTATGTTATGTTTATTTCTTTACTTTCTGGAAATCTTATGTACCTTCTACGACTCGATAAAACCATCGGTAAAGCAATTGGTCTCCACGATACAAGTATAACCTAGTGTGGAGACCACAGTAAATTAAATTCGTAGTAAACTCTGCCATAAAAACTTTACTATAACACCTTTATAATAGGTATACCCTCTGCTTACCCTGAGTATACACTCATGGTAACATAAAGATAATGCTGTTTTTTATTTTCACTTTTTATCGGAAACGATTAGCCTAGCTGCGGGTCTCGTCACGATTGACACTTAAACCGAACGATTTCCTTTAAAATACCCATGCCGGGATTCGAAACCGCGAACTCTGGCTATCCGTGCCAGAGGTCGCGGATTCGAATGGCACTATTTAGAAGTTAAAATTCCACCAATGAACCGGCATTGGTGGAATTTTAACTTCTAAATAGGTTTTTTAAAATTGTCCTTAGCACGGGTTAGTGCATTAAAAAAAAATAAGCCTTTAAAATAATTCAAACTTGACTGGACAGCTGCGCCGGCCAGCTATCACTCTAATCTATATATATAAAAATGAATCCCTTTTTCACTTGGTCACGGTATCACGCGTGAATGGCTGGACCGATTTCACTAATTCTTTTTTTATTGTATTTGTTACTATTAGGAGAAGGTTCTTATGTAAAAAAAAGGTAACAGATATTTCTTGATTATAGGGCGGTACGAAGTTCGCCGGGACAGCTAGTAATATTATAAAGGCGAAAGTTTGTGAGTGTGCACGTTTGTTACTTCACGTCTAAGCGGCTAGCGTTTTTGATAAAATTTAGTAAGAAGTTAGCTGACACCCTGAATTAACACATAGGCTATGCTTTACTGCGGGAAAATATCTTATCCCCATCCCAATCGATAAACCGCGGGTATTACCGCGGGTATTACCGCGGGGCACAGCTAGTAAGGTATAAAGAATTATCGTTTACAGTACATAGGTGGTTTTAATTCACCGCGGGGACATACAAAGGATTGATATCAATAAGAGTACTACGAGAGAAAAAAAAACGTATTTTGTTACTAACCTATTTAGAGGCTAAAAATTCCACCCATGCCGGGATTCGAACCCGCGACCACTGGCTATCCGTGCCAGCGCTCTTCCAACTGATCTAATGGGCGACTCACCGGCATTAGTGAAATTTCGAACCTCTTTACAATATTCTCTGTATTACGTACAGGCAGCGACATCTGGCTGAAGTAATTTGCATCAGTTGCAGCCCCGAGTACTTACTTTACAGTTAGGTTTTTACAGCGGAATGATATCGTTGTGCCCACATGTATTTTGTTACTTTCACCAATGATGACGTGACGATGTCACTATGCAAATGAAACCGCCTTAATTTGCATGGTAACCAAAATGTCAATCTGTATTAACGAGTTTAATTAAATTAGACTGGTCGGTCGGGCAGGCATCATATTCAAATTTCATGCGACGTTCGATGCCGGAGCAGCCATACAAGTTTTGTCCCTAAATCTATTGTAGACGCTCGTCACGTAATCATAATCCAATCGGACGCCCGGCGACATTAGGGACGCTTTTGTAATGCCAAATTGAAAAGTTTCTGCCCTTCGGAGGCCGATCGGGAGTAGGGTGACCATTTCGAAATGAGAAAAGTCCTGACTAAAAGCCGGACATTCCGGAAAAAGTTACAACGAGCTGGCAAAGTGCTGACGCAACGATAATAAGTCCTTAAATACTAACGAAGTCCTTAAATACTAACGAAGTTGGGAACTACAATGGGAAACTTGCGTCTAACTTAGATTGGAGTGACATTGCTTTTATATTATAGAAAACTTAGGAGGAAATAAAATATTTTTTTTCAAAAAGTTTATTCATAATAGGAAACTATTGAACTGATGCAAATTTTCATTGAATTCTAGGCGATTTTTTATAAGTGATGCTTTAAAACCACTTAAAACTCAAATATCATTAAAGGCTTCATACATTATAAACGATTACGTGCAAGTTGTAGCGTCATAGTTTGAGCCCGATTTGTATGGCGCGTTTATTGACTATATTGACTTTTCGACAGGTTATATTAAGAAAAGTATTATTTGTATTAGTCTACGACTTTCTTTATTTTCAAAGTTACGTAGATCTGTAAATTTGCATTAGCAAAACCACAAGCTAATTGTGAAGAAAATTATCGTGCGGAAACCCGCGATAGGCTGGCTCCGCATGTACTTGTCTTACTGTCGTACTCTGCCTTGTCTATCCTGTGGGCTTAGCTGAATAAGCTGACAGGATTCTATACGTAGTAATGTACCTGATAGAGATCAGGTTAACCATTTTGACAATCCAAAGTGTCAAAATATGTAGGTATTTGACTATCGAAGTATGTTAAATCGGTCAACGCCATACAGTGGAGGACTTACTCCCGATCTCTGCCTACCTTTCTAAGCGTCTCTGAGCTAGGGGGCCGTCCATTAATCACGTGATCTTTTTTTAAGCATTTTTAAACCCCCCCTCCCCCTTGGTGATACATGGTGAGGTTAAAGACTACCACCCCACCCCCCACCCAACATCACGTGTATTTTTCGTACCTACAAAAAATGTTAAATTTTTTTAGAACTAGAATTGTCTTGCGCTCGCTAGCGCGCGTGTGAATTTATATATTAATTTGGTATCGTATATGTCATGATATATTTTTGTGTCGTTTTACTATAATACATGTAAATGTCAGGCAATTACAAGCCTGGAAGCTTGGCTTCACATATATTTGATCTCCTTTTTATGTTAGCATATTTTAGAATATTATCTTATTTCATGTATAAAGTATAATCTTATTTTATTCTGAAATTAAGTATTCGGCGCGAAAACAACAGAATAACTGGCGATCGGCGTGCCGAGCGGGCGGTCGTCGGCGGCGCGTGAGAAGGTACTTTGTTCGTTGCCTAGCAACGGCGAGTCAAGGTCACACTGCTTTTCAATTTAAAAATCGCGCGAAAAAATAATAAAAAAATATATACACGTGGTATTTTTACTACACCCCCCTCCCCCCTTGTGACATTTCGTGATTTTTGTCAAATCAACCCCCCCCCCCCCCCCTTTCAAGCCTCACGTGATTAATGGACGGCCCCTAGACGGACGGAAGTAAACGTAAAGAATTTTTAATTTCTTATACTCGAAAAATAGTGTTGTTTTGATCTGATTATTTTGTGGAAAATGCCCTCTACAGAGAAGGAAAAGACTTCTGTCGAGGTTATCAAACGTGATTCAGCTAGACCGACGAAGCAGTCAGTGAAATTCTAAATTCAGAGGCCAGCGGTAAGGCACCTGTCAGAATTATTTTAAAGTACACTACAGACGAAGCGCTCGTGGTATAGTGAAGCGCTCAAGGCCTAGTCGACCGAGTGATTGGAATCAATCACTTGAGTAAACCAACATTAGGCGCGGTTAAGTGCAGGATGGGTGACCGTGCCGTGACTACCGCTAGTGGCATTTTTCAGAGCGCTTCCGTGTCTCGCAAGGCCTGTTGAGCTGTTGGTGCCGGCGTCATGAAATGGCAGTCGTCAAGTCATGTCAGAGGCCTTGATAACTTCTGACAGTAAGGCCCGCCACTGTCTTACATCCTCCACCAACCCGGACTTGGCCCCCGTGGTGGAGTATGGCCTAACCTTCCTGCGATGCAAGTAAAGACCCGTGCCCCGACAGTGGGGACAAACAAGGGTTGATATCGACACTACAGAGAAAACAATCGGGTAAAAGATCAAACTGAAAATGAAATGAAACCAAACTTATGTGCGTCTTGAGACGTCGGTCACGATTTAACGGACCCAATAACAAATTCATTGTCTGGCCGCGATTGGATAATTGCAGATTAATATTAAATTATATTCCGCATTTAACAACCTGGTGCATCCGTAATCATTTATGTGCCACAGCTACCGAATATTAATAACGTGAACGAAAGTGTTTTCCCCCCCGCTTCCACGCTTAACAAAAAACAGTGAAAGTTAATGCATAAAATGTACTCAAGTACGTACATACCAAATCTAGCAAGATACAAGAGGCGACTTCTTGCATCGGAGGCCAAGACCCACTTCGGGTTTACGTATATACCCTAAAATAATAAAAAAAGAGTACTCCGAAAATAACGCGATACATTTCAGATCACTTCTTCAAAATACCTTTGTATTACTTAGATAAGGCCCGCCAGTGTCTTACAATCCTCCAGCAACCCGGACTTGGCCCCGTGGTGGAGTATGGCCTAACATACTTGCGATGCAGTAAGAGACTCGTGCCCCGGCAGTGGGGAGTTGGTGACATAAAAGTGTATGTTTTTAAACGGATACCGCGATGTCAACACCTGGGCGTGCTTTATTCACGTTTTAAAAACATAGACGAACGAACGTTACAACGTCGTACGAAAGTCACACACTTACTATATTCACAAAAACAAAATGAATCAGTGAATTATTAACTCATGATTATGCTCTTAGTATTTTTATTTACTTATCCTTATTATATTAGCTTATGTGTAATATAACATAGCATTTACATACAGGCAAATACATTGATTCTGGCCCCACACTAGGATACCCTGTGTCGTGGGAACCAGAAACAACGACATCACAAACATGTAAACATCCAAGACCTGGGGTTTTTTTTGTTCCCACCCGAGATTCAAACCCGGGACCTCTTGCTAGGTAGGTAGATGCACTACCGCTACGCCACAGAGGTCGTCGTATATTCATCATAATAATATATTATTACCTCTAATATGCCGTATCATTTAAAATTATTGTCAATAGTGCCCATTAGTTGCCGAATGTCATAACAACATGTCTTAATAATCAGTGGAAACCAACAGAGCAAATTTCAATTTGAACATGTACATAGGTGGAAGGGTTTGCAACGCAATAGGCACTATACGAGTGGGCGCATTTGTTTGGCCAGGAGACAATGGACTGATCTCAAAGCCGAGTAATTAATGGCCGACATCCTGCAAGACTAAGCTTGCATTGCCAGATAGTCTGGCCGGCGGAATGACCAGCGCATTGATTATGTAAATTTTCACGTTTACTGAAAATTCTTACATCTGTGTGCGAAAGCGGAATATTTATTTAGCTATAGCTATGTATCACATATAGTGGATACCACATTTCAGTGGAAATCTGACTCGAGGCAATAACCGACATAATTGTACGACAAAAAGTTGATATTATGTAGTTTTTGCACACAGATGTAAAAGTGAAAAGTTACATAATCAAGACGCAGGGCCGCGATGCATATAACAACGATTCATAGTTTAGCATAATAATTCGATTTACATTGCGTGGCCGAGTCTTCGAAGAGGTTAATCTGCGGATTAATCAGTTGTACAATGAACATTGAATAGGTTTACAGACTAGTATCTTTACACGGCAACTTTGGCGTTGTCCACGGCATATATTATAATGACCTGCTCTTCAAATCTAAGCAAGTATGAATGTCAATTTTCGAAACTTGTACTGGCAGAACAAGACTGTGGCTGATCAGCATTCTGTGTCTCTCCGTTCTATCTAATCCCAGGTGTGGTACCTTCACTTGCACAAAGCTTGCGACCGGTGCTATTGCGGGTACCACATTCAAACTTCTAAAACCTCACGAGTAACGAAGGATTGATAAATGCATCTGGAGAGTTGACAGTAGACATTTTACTCTAAACTGTCTTTTTCATTACAGCATAATGCAAAATTTTGGCGCGCAGCTATCAAAATGAGTAACCTACTATTATTCTCAGCAGCTAAGACGCTAGGTCGCACATTGACAAGCTATTAAGCATAATAATAAGAATAATAATATTAATAGTAATAGATCTTTATTGATAGCCACATACAAACAGCTTAAATATAGACAAAGTAGGAGTGAACAGATGGTTGACAAGGAACTAAGTTGGTGAGTCTTCTGACAAGCTAGAATGATCTGTATTATGGGAGCCAGAGATCCTCTGTACAAGCAATAGACAACTTTGATCAAAATGATTTGAGGAACGGAATACCTGCCGGCAAAGCAAGTGTATTAATCTGCAGCAGATTAAAAACAAATATTTGGGCGGTTTCGGTGTCAAGTGTTCAAATACCTCAGCGCTTGAAATTGCCAATCAGTGGCGGGCACGCGTCTAAATTAAGGCCAATCTCTCTCCCTCTCTCTCTCTCTCTGAGAGAAGGCCTGTGCCCTGCAGCGGGACATTTATACGCCACATAAAAAAATACTCGGGTCGGCAAATTTTCTGCCGCCAAACAATAGCAAGCTGAAGAGGCAGTAGGCTAGTCACATCTGTGGTAGAATCGTTACCCTATGGGGCAAAAACGTTCTCAAGAGACCACGAATTGGTAACCATAGCGTAGACTACCAACCTGCCCTGTATTCTTCTTCTTCTTCAGGCTTATAATGTAGTCCACTGCTGGACATAGCCCTCCCCTAATGAGCGCAGCCCTGTATTACGTATACCAAAACCAGAACGAATCCACAAATTCCATACAAATTGCTATTGCAAACGTCAGCATTTCAAAAGGATTCGGTGCGCATAATTAGGCGCCAGTTCGCTGGACCGGCGATGTGAAGTTGATTGCCGATAACAGCTGGATGAGGATGGTCATGGACAGAAAGGACTGTCGCCATGTCCGGCTGTGGACGAAGAGGCCTAGAAAAGCCATAGTCTCTATTCCCTAAATGATGGATTATATTGGAAAAATCCAATCGTGCGACTTAACAATAGGGATTAAAGCAACAGTGTTTTTCCGGACTTGATATTACTCTTGAATAACATCTCCAGTAAATCCGAAAGTTTGACTTCGTTCACTTACTAATCCTTGAAAGCAGTAATCCGCTCTGAAAACGCACTTTCTCTACCTAAAATAAGCCTTTGTCTCGCTACTGTAAGACTGTCAAACTTGATTAATAGAATGTTATAGGTCCGGTTTATAGAATATTATAGTTCCGGAATCGAATCGAAATCGGAATCGCTTAAACGATCACGAAGGTTAAGCAACACAGGGCGCGTTAAGTGCATGGATGGGTGACCGTCTATGATTAACGCTAGGGGCATTTTACCGAGCGGTTTCGTGCCTCGCAAGGCACATTAAGCTATTGGACCCGCTGCCGTCGATAGATGGCAGTCGTTAAGCCAAGTCAGAGGCCTTATATAGGGCGGGCGGCTTGAAAACTTCTGACAGTAAGACCAGCCACTAGTCTTGCAACCCTCCACCAAACCGGACTTGGCCCCCATGGTGGTAATGGCCTATACCTTCCTCAGGAAAAAGATTCGTGCCCCTCGGTGGGGACATAATGTGTTGACAGGTCCGGGATAATGATTATAAACATTGATCTATAGAATCATTGTCCGGGAAAACGCTGGCGGCACCTTCACGCCGTCTAAACAAACCTATAAAATTCTATAAAACTAGTTTCGCAGTTATGATAGCGAAACACAAGCCTTCCCTCAGGAAGATAGAGAGCGTTTTCACAGCGGATTAGTGATTTCAAGCGTTGCTAAGTGAACAACGTCTAACTCTCGAATTTACTGATGTTTTCCTAAAGTATGATGAAGTTATCTGTCAAAATTCTAACCTCAAGCGCCATCCGCTTTTGTATGAGTTGCAAACTCGCACTTATGGCTTACGCAATAGATGCTGCCGTGAGGCACTTGGTAGAGCATGTCTGAATTGTAAAAGCAGCCTTTGAAGCTGGATTGGAGCCAGAACTGACGCGGCTTAGCCGCAATGCGCGAAAACTTCTGCAGGCCACAGCTTTGAGCTCCAATTATTAATATGGATTCGCAATATGTATGGCGACAGGAAAAGTGGAGGGGGAGGGGGGCTACTCAAACAAAAATGTGCGCTTTGAAGCTTAACTTTTTGTGAACGGAAACGTAACGACCGGAAACATTACGATATTTAATTTTTTTATGTATAAACAACTAACTTTTATAAATAAATAACTTTTGTGTTATTTATATTTTCGTAACCTGCTTTTCGGCTGATAGTGATAGGCAAAAAAAAATGAGTCGTCAGATAAATATATCTATCTTTCTTTCTAAATTGGAAAATAGTCTTTCTACACCCATAACGACACCATTTAACAATACCACACTATGGTGTAGGCAAAAAAAATGAGTCGTCAAATAAATATATCTATCTTTCTTTCTAAATTAGAAAATAGTCTTTCTACGCCCACAAACGACACCATCTAAAAATACCACACTATGGTGTAGGCGAGAGAAAAAAATTGCATACTCGTATCAAATTTAAGTGCCTTTAATCTAAGTACCTTCCTTCGATGCGAGTGACCCATGCCCCAATAGTGGGGACGTACAAGGGTTGATATTGAGTCTAAGTACCTAAGGGGTGGTACTCTAGAAAATGTACATCACACAGACTGACTGAAATAGCGAAATTATAAGGGTTCCTTGTCGACTGCGGAATTCTAGTCGACAATCAATTCGTGTCGTGTGGTGTCGGCCTAGAGAATAGCACCTGTATAGCCTGATGATGACGATGACGAATCAATTCAACAGTGACCCGCCATCTTTTCCGTCCCATTCTGTTCCTATAAGTCAACGGTTGCAGGAAATTGGCAAGACTAAGGGTTAAACTATATTTCAAAGGAAAACTAATATAATAGCTAGGGAACGTGGAGAGGACGGCAATCTTATTTTCCCCGGAATTGGTTTAAGATGTGAAATATTACGTTTAGTCGATACCGGATTGCGTTTTCCCGCCACCACAGAATGGAACAGTGTCAACATAACAGCTAGTTTTATGGATTAATGATATCAAACAGATGACCAACGTGATACAGAAATGTCGGTCGACCGACTTGATTTTTTAGAGAAAGAGAAGAGGCCTATGCCCAACAGTGGGCTCCTTGTATATTACATAGATAGATGTAAGTGGATCAATACTGACCTCCGATCTGATAGCTTATTAGACACGAAAGGAAACTACTTCGATATCAACCCTTTTATGTCTCCACTGATGGGGCACAGGTATCTTCCTGCATCGCAGGAAGGTTAGGCCATACTCTACCACGGGGGCCAAGTCCGGGTTGGTGGAGGATTGTAAGACAGTGGCAGTCCTCACTGTCAGAAGTTATCAAGCCGTCCATACGGCCTCTGACATGTCTTAACCACTGCCATTACATGACGGCCGGCACCAACGGCTTAACGTGCCTAGCTAAGCACGGAAGCGCTCGGAAAAATGCCACTAGCGGTAGTCACGGGACGGTGATCCATCCTGCATCTGTTGTTGCTTAGCTCAAGTTATTGATTCCAATCACGCGGTTCGACTAGGCCACGAGAGCTTCCAAGTAACTAAGTAACAAACTACTTTATTAAGTATAAGCATGTATCGATATTCAAATTTGCACTGGCAACCCGTCTTTCTAATTTCCTTCAGCAACTTTCCATCGTAAGCCTATCTGGAAGAAATTGCTTTTAGCAATAAGGCCGCCAATTGTACATTTGTAATTATTTTGTAGTTGTTGTTTTTCCAGTGTACAATAAAGAATATTCTTATCTTATCTCTTCTCTTACTTCATCTATAAAATGTTCCTAGGAAATCAGTTTTTGCGTCACTGAAGCTACGCATTATGAACGCGTAGCTTTCATTGTTCCTATGACCGGTGAGTGGCCGCTGTTTATAAGAATGTCACAATATGTAGGGGGAGAGGGAGGCACAGATGGAGAAAACCAATTGAGTGCCAATCGATACCGAACCAGTACGGTTTGCAATCGCTAACCAACCGTCTTTATTGAGCGCGCTAGCTAACAGAAACCCATTATATCGGTCGGGACCGACGTAAACACTCTTTCAGGGTACCCCTCCAATTTGCCAAGTCATGAATAACAATGGCGCCGGGAAGCGGATTGTTCCCGATATTTCAATATTTGCTTTTGATTCCCCTGGCGACAGTTTAATTGAGAAATTAACAGAGGCACAGGTTCCATCCTCCAGCAGGGAAGCGAAGAGGACGCGTGTGGACATTCGAGGATGGAGTGCAGCGTAAATAACACTTAAATAATTGTTATATAGAAGAAAGACAGTAACCAAAGGTAAAGGAGCAGGGCGGCCGCCGTACTTGATCCGTATGAAAGATTGAATGAATTAATTAATAAATGTATCAATCCATGAATCAGTAAATGAATGATTAATGAAAATAACTGTATGAAAAAAACTTATTTGACTAAAATGAATTTGTACAAAGGCGAGCTTAATACAAAGCACTCGTGGCCTATTGGAAGCAATCATTTGATTTAAGTCAGGCGCGGTCAAATGCAGGGTGGGTAATTACCGCAAGTGGCATTTTTGTAAGGCACGTTAAGGCGTTGGTGCCGGTTGTCATGTAATGGCAGTCGTTAAGCCATCTCAGAGGCCTTATGGGCGGCCCGCCACTGTCTTACAATCCACCAATCCGGACTTGGCCCACGTCGTGAAGTATGGCCTATCGTACCTGCGATGCAGGAAGGGACCCGTGCCCCAACAGTGGGGACATACAAAGGTTGTTATCAAGCTTAATACTAGATAGTCGATAAGAGGGGGTAGTATTAGGAAAGATATGGGAGTAATTTATTATATAAACTAGGTGTTTAATGGCAAATGGCAATTGGCCTAAGTCTGGGTATATATCCATGTTTATGATGTCTATGCCTGGTTACCACAGCACAGGGTATCTTAGTTTGAGCAAGTTATTGTGTTGCGTGGAAGTTATTAATAAAATAAATTGTCTGAATTGGCTTGGAGAAAATTCTCTAGCCGTCTTGCTGAACCAAACCACAACGCAGTCGATAAAAAATATATTTTGTACGCGTTACTTTCTCGCAAAATTGCCTATCATACATCGTTTGCGCAAAGCCTTTTATTATGCAAACCTAATAGATTTATGAGGCATACGATCTGGGCATAGTAATAACATTTGATAAAAGTAGGAAATAACGCAGCAAAACCAACTTTAGCGAATATTATCGTGTAAGCTCATTGACTCTATTATTACCTTACTGTAATGTTAACAATTTGACTAGCGACAATAATGAAAGATTTTACAGAGGATCTCTCTCCTTTAACCACCACAGTCCTATTTTTGTAATAAAAATAAAAAAAACATTGTTATTTTCAAAATCGGTGTATCACGTAACATTCCACTCTATCGGTTTAACTATTTAGACTACACCAAAGTGTTGAAATATGTTTGTGTTTGACAGTTCGGAGTAGGCTATAAGACAACTCCGTACAGTGGAGGACTTACATGGTCGCAGCCCGGGATTGAGAAGGTTAACCCGTTGCGTTTTATTATTCCCCCATAACAATGGTTTCCCTTTTTTTTTAAAGGTTGCATAAGCGGATAGTGTATATCAAGCCTGCTATATGGTACAGCAATGTTCTGCGTTTCATCATCATCAACCCAGCGGTTCTGTAGTGCATCGGGGATGTTTGCGGAGGCGCGGGTTGATGGCTTCCACGCCATCATACGCAAACGGATAGCGTCCTTGCTGTATAGGATCCGCGGCAGTAGCAATAGTTTACTGAAGATTATTGCAGCCAAGGTGGATAATCCATTCATAAGGCACTGGGTGGCAGCGCACATATTGTCTTAACAGTGTCGCCCAGCGGGGAGTGAAATTGATAAATAATAATAATAATGATATTCGTTACCTTGTATTGTATTAACATAGTTATAAGACTTTTACTAACACAAATATTACTCGTATATTATAATTTAAAATGTAAAATGTAAATATCGACTAATTGTCTGAAATAAATAATTTGAATTGAATTGAATTATGTCCCCACGGAGGGGCACGGGTCTCTTCCCTAAGGAAGGGATAGGCCATAACCACCACGGGTGCCAGGTCCGGTTTGGTGGAGGCTTGCAAGACTAGTGGCTCGTTTTAATGTCACAAGTTTTCAAGCCGCCCTAAGGCCATATTCCACCACGGGGGCCAACTCCGGATTGGTGGAGGATTCCAGGGTGGAAGAGTTGGAGGAGGAGATTCTGCGATTATCTTCGGACAAATATATATTTTTAAACCGTCCCACTGCAGGGCACATGCCTTCAGAGCGAAAGGGTATGGGCTTAATTATCACGCGTGCCCCCGCGGCTTGATAATTTCTGAAAATATATACTCTAAAAAAAAAAACAAAAAATCGATAACGCTTTAACGGTCTTACTGATATAAATTCGATTCCACGAACACTCTTAAGAAGGAGTTAAAGTCGGTTTAGAAGAGGTGTTCATGGTATCGGCTTTAAGTCCCTCTCAAGAATGTTTAGTTTAATCGACTATTAATAAATAAGACTATAACTATGTTATTTAATATCATAAATAATTTTAATTTCATAAAAGCTCTAGTACGTACTTAATTGGAGAAGGAATAGTACAGAAGACCCAGTAACCGAAGAACGTATTAGTACAATCGTCAGCAGCGTATTAGTACAACCTTTACATTTTTAACAGACTTCAAAAAAGGAGGAGGTTATCAATTCGACGCGTAGGTATGTACGCGTCGAATGTATTCGACGCGTAGGTGAGCCTCAGGTTCGATCCCGAGTGCGGGCATGTACCAATGACTTTGTTTAATTTCAAAGTTGCGTACATTTGCGAATTTGTAGTCGCAATACCACACGCCAACGGTAAAGTAAAACATCGCGAGGAAACCCGTGGCTTGGTTGGCTCCGCACGTATTGACTAGTCTTTCCTGTGAGCTAGGCCGACTAAGCTGTCAGGATGGTATAGGTTCTGGGCAAGCCTACACCATCAATAAAAAAAAAACCATGCCCCAGGCACTACAGCGTCGGAGTGGTCCCTTCACCCATCTAGTGTGAGTGAAGATACCACTGGACGCTGTATAAATCATCTCATTAAGTATGTAACTTTTCTTTAACTATGTTTTAAAATAAAAAATAAAAACCGACTTCTGTACACTAAGGCATTAAAAACGCAGAAATAATTTAAACGAACATGACCTATACATTAAAAATTCGGATATATCTAGGAATTGTAGAAGTATATGTTGGAGTCGGTGCAAAGTTCCAGACCAGCACATACATTTTGGGCACCGACTCCAAGATAGACTTCTACAATACCTAAATATATACGAATTTTGAATTTATAGGTCATAGTAGTTTAAATTATTTCTGCGTTTTAGTGTCTTTAATAAATAGATAGATAACACGCTTTTGTACATTCAGAAAAAAAAAATACAACCATGATTTTTTAAATCTAAGTAATGTTATACAATTGGCTGTCTTATCGCTAAGAGCGATCTCTTAGTGTACAGAGATCGGTTTTTAATTTTTATTTTAAAATTTTAGTTCATAAATTACCCGTAACCTGTAATGTAGGTAGGTACATTACAGGTTACACACAACCGTCCTTTGTTTTTGCAGTCGCACTAGACCACCTAGTACTGTATTTTATGGAATAAAAAGGTGTGAATACAAACCTCAGTCCAATGAGCCGTTCTTTCGCTGTAAAACTTCGACCGGTTCGTTTTAATAACCAGCGGGCTGCTGAAATTATGATGCTATATTAAAATACATGTTCGCCCACGACGAGCGTAGGATATTTGAGCATTTTTATACTTAAACGAACATTGTACTAACAAGCGAGACCTAGGTTCGATCCCCAGAGCGGGCACATACCAATGACTTTGTTTTGACAATTTCAAAGTTACGGACATTTTCGAATTTGTAGTCGCAATACCACACGCTACTGTGAAGGACAACATCGTGAGGAAACCCGCAACTTTAAGTCTTTCCTGTGGGCAAGGCCGACTAAGCTGTCAGGGTGGTATAGGTGCTGGACAAGCCTACACCATCTAAAACCATGTCCCAGGCACTGCAGCGTCCGGGCGATCTCTTCACCCATCTAGTGTGAGTGAAGATGCCACTGGATGCTCTCAGTACGCAGATGCAGAATCCAATGTTTCCTATATTAGTCTGCAGCCGATGGATCCAGGTGTCTGGAACTCGACTACAAACGAACGGAAAAACGAATCGTTCTTTACTTCAGGCGTTGAACACTTAAAATTATGTTAATAACATTTACGGTCTTATTTATAAAACGAACACGACCCCATTTAATCACTCCTAGAGACGTTTTATTTAGGTAGATACATAGAGAACACTTGCAGGTAAGTTAGGCCATACTCCACCACAGCGGCCAAGTCCGGGTTGGTGGAGGATTGTAAGACAGTGGCGGGCCTTACCGTCAGAAGTTATCAAGCCGCCCATACGGCCTCTGACATAGCTTAACGACTGGCATTACATGACAGCCGGCATCAACGGCTTAACATGCCTGGCGTAGCACGGATTACACTCAGAAAAAAATGTACCGTGTGTAGTAAGGCTCGTTCGTGATTAATCGCGGCCGTTTCCGCCTCCGGATGAAATGGATAAGCGGATAAAATGGATAAAACCAATTCCGTTCGGGTGGTCGCTTTCGGCCGAATGCCCGCGAAAATTAACATAAAAAACGGCCAAGTGCGTGTCGTACCCGCGCAGAAATTGACCCGAAGGCCAGTTTCTAAATTGAGAGCTTCTCTAAGTAACGCTCACTTAAGTAACGCTCTATCCCGCTTTTTGCTGAGAAACTCGAGGAAACCGCACTACATTTAATTATTAACAAAACTGTGAATAACAATATCGTGAGGAACCCTGATTGTCTGAAGTGAAATGAAGGTATGTGAATACCTCAGCGCTTGAAATCACCAATCTGCGGTTGATTAACCCCGTATTCTCTTTAGACAATTCACACAATTCTCATTTTAAAGTGTTAAAATTGAGTAAACTTTTGATAAATGCGTTATGAGGTTTTATGCACGATTTAATGACAGATATTTTTTTTATAAAAAATTACTAATTCGTAATTTTTAATAAAAAAAAGTTCTTAGAAAATTATCAGTTTGGCAAATGTGTGGTTGTTATTACTTTATTAAAAGTTACGAAAGTTAGTGTCTGAGGTACCTATTCAAATACCTTAAGTACCTCAGCGCTTGAAATTGCCAATCCGCGGTGGGCACGCGTGATAATTAAGCCCTTACTCTCTCTCTAAGGGACACGTCCCGTGGGACGTTTATTTTATTAGATAAACTAACCGCTTACCAATAACACGTTAAATTTACACACACACAGTCTATTAAACCTTACTTGTAATATGAAGTTTGTTCAGGAGATCTGATCAGCACCGTATTCGGGAACGCAATGGCTCCCCGCCGCTAGCGTGCGACGTGAAGCCACTTTCAAACCCCACTCTGTTTCCCTTTTTTTAAAACTACGCTCCAATATTTTTAATATGTTTTCGCTTGTCAATTTAATGTGTACATACCCACAGTCGATAATTCTTCAACGATATGGTGGCTGATGCAACTATCATTATGAACTTACCTACTTTATTCGATAACACTTGCGTATAAAATTAGATATATCATGCAAAATCATGACATTTGTCCAATTTAGTAAACAAGATTCTAACCGAAAAATTTATATTTGATGCCAAGACTAGATATTTTCTCGCGAGTTCATAACTTTGTTTATAAATTGTCAGCGTGTTATCTAAAATGGTCTCCCCGATTACTTCATTTTTGGGAATATGACAGTTTCATACTTTATGGGTAGTAAGGATAAATAGTCTGCAGGAACAGAAAGCCAGCAAAAGTTTTCACATAGGCGACATAAACAAAGAATGTTACTAGCGTGGAAGCGCTCCCTAGAAAAGAGCCCTTTTATAACAATTTTATGAACGAGAAAACTTTAATCTCCCTTAAAGATGAAAATAGCCTCATAGTCCCGGATCTAATTACTCGATGAAGTGGAAACTATCATGAAACTACGACGTAAATGTGAAATTCTCACATAACACAAAATGTTTTGGACCTCGCTCAGAATTAAATTTAACCCACAGTTTACAGTTGAAACTCGAGCGAAGAGAAAGTCTGAGTGGCTTGTGAAATTAAAACCTTTAGCGAAAGTAACAACGCCTTTAGTGGAAATAATAAGACGAGTTAAGAATATTCTTTAACAGAAAACAGTAATTATAGAAACAAAAGTTCACACGAAAAGGTACGATTGGCGGTCTTATTGCTCATAACGACTTCTTCCATACAGTCTCATACTGGAGAGTTTGCCCGAGGGGAAATAGGGTAGTCGATGTAAAAACGAATATTAATATTATAATAATATTAAAGTAATACGTACGTATTACGACGATATCAACCCTTTGTATGTCCTCACTGCTGGGGTATACTCAACAGTGGGCTCTTTTTATGGGGTGATTACATAGATAGATAGATGTGGGTGGATAAATACTGAACCCCGATCTGATAAACTTTTAGACACCAAAGCAAACTACTTCGATATCAACCCTTTTATGTCCCACCCGGGCACGGGTCTCTTTCTGCATCGTAGGAAGGTTAGGCCATACTCCACCACGGGGGCCAAGTCCGGATTGGTGGAGGATTGTAAGACATTGGCGGGCCATAGTACCAGAAGTTATTAAGCCGCCCAAAAGGCCTCTGACATGGCTTAGCGACTGCTATTACATGACAGCCGGCACCAACGGCTTAAAGTGCCTTGCGAAGCACGAAAGCGCCCGGAAAATGACATTAACGGTAATCACAGCATGGTCATCCATCCAGCACCTGACTGCGCCTGTTGTTGCTTAACCCTTGTGATTGATTCCAATCACTCGGTTAATCTAGGACACGAGCGCTTCGTATACATAATAACAAAAATAAACTTTATGATAAAATATTATACTCTATAACTATACTTTATTGCACACGGCACATTTAACGGGAAATATCATAAGAAATAACATGTACAAAGGCGAGCTTATCTCTGAAAGAGATTTCTTCCAGCAAACCTTAGAGAGTCGAAGAAGCAGTAAAAAGCGGGTCTATATACGTGTACAAAATATAGATAGATAGAGAACACTTCATTGTACATAAAAATGGAAATATACTACATAAATATTGAATAAACTACCTAACTATCAAAGAAATAAATAAATCTCTATCTTTCAGAGGTTCTTCAATATAATGGAAAGCACTATAACTATTGTCGGCCTTAGATATTTATAAAACCCAATCCTTAAATCACTCCAACGCTGACTATAATAGTCTCTGGTGGAGATTTAACACGGAAAAAACGTAACCACAAATTAAATTCTTTGTAATTATTTTTTGTTTGTTTTTCCTGGTGTACAATAAAAAAAATATTATCTTATCTTAAATAAAAAACCTTTAGGAATGTTGAACCGGTATCGAGTTTTTATAAAAAGGCATAAATAATTTGACATAAATACAATGCCACTTCACACTGTGAAAACATTGTCTCGGATTTAAACTTGCTACGTTGAACTTTAATTGTTCTAGTAAGTAGCTCCTGACACTCCGTTTTCACCTTTAAATGTACAGGTTTAACATACAAAATATATTGTCCAGTCAGGCCGTGTGGGGATACGCAGTAGCTACGTAAGTGTGGACAGAACACAACAACTTTGGCCATAAAGTTCACTCGTATGTTTTATCGTAGCAGATTGGATTTATCGTATCGAGTCTGGACCATTCGATTGCTCGATGAAACATATGGAAAAGTTTTCCAACAGTTTCATATTACGTCGAGGGAATTACCTAAGTACATCGTAAAACATTTCAAGGAATTGGGGTTAGATTATAACGGCTTATATGGATACTTGCACTTGAAGTTTGGAATCACACACCACATTACACTTCACATCACATCATACTAATATTATAAAGGCGAAAGTTTGTGTGTGTGTGTGTTTGTTTGTTTGTTTGTTTGTTTGTTTGTTTGTTTGTTTGTTTGTTTGTTTGTTTGTTTGTTTGTTTGTTTGTTTGTTTGTTTGTTTGTTTGTTTGTTTGTTTGTTTGTTTGTTTGTTTGTTTGTTTGTTTGTTTGTTTGTCACTTCTTCACGACTAAGCGGCTGGAGCGATTTTAATAAATTTTAGAAAAAAATTACCTACCCGATCGGCTAGGTAGGGTTTAGCCGAGTATATAATATGTACGCCTTATTATAGGCATCGAGCCATATGTCCGGGCAAAGTTATAGCGGACTACAGTGCACGCGCGTTAACCTTTAAGTATTACAATGCTCGACAGGTGGCTTGACCAAAAGCGTTTGACATCGCTTGGTCTCATTTCGTTTTTAGTTGGCGGGCGACGTTGTGATGTGAGTCGGACTTCTATAAACTTAAGTTTTAGTCAAACTAACAACAATGACTAAAATTTAATATGTTTGCTCTTGCGCGTATATCGCAAGCTCATTCTGAGTTTGTTCAAACTATTTGCCGAGCATAGCACTTTTATTATACTATTTTCAACAACATGTTAAGCTGGTGACTACTAAACCCAATCCACAGATAAACCTTGTCGGCTACAAGGGAAGGGAGGCATTATATTGAATGTATTTTTTTTTTCTTACTTTAAATAAGATATATAAAAAAAAAACTTTGTATGTTGTTAGCTCACACCCTGGATTAATACAGGCTACGTTTGACTGCGGGAAATTATCTTATTCCCATGGGAAAATCGATAAACCGCGGTGCACAGTTAGTTCATAATATTTTTTTAAACTCTCGGAGAAAATGGTGAAGAGTTAGCTTGTGATCTAGAAAATAAGATAGGTTTAGGAAAATAAAATACGGTTTTTTTTTCGAACAGAAAGTGCAATGAAGTTCGTAATTAATGTTATAAATAAACGCAAACGTTCAGTACGTAATAGTGATACTTTTAAGTGTAATTTTACAAAAAAGTATGATAGGTGCCGTCCGCTATTTTTTTTTGCAGTTTTTGCTTTTGCAGCGAATGCAGATACAATTCGTGATGCAAAAAAAAAAGTGAACTGCCTGAATCGAAAACCATTTCGAGCTTAGCATCCAAACTACAGTATTTTTAATGTAAGAGATTTTTATCATAAAAGATGAGCCTTATTTTAAGTAAATAATAATATTTAAATTTCCTTCATATGACCTCTATGATGACGTCACATGTTAAATCGTCTGTAGTAGTAGTTATTCTGTGGAAAAACTACCAATGGCCTGTCAACTTCATCTGTCAAACATCTGTCTTTTTACACTAAACCACAGACAAATCCAATCGCGAACTCTAACTACACACATAGGATGTAACATATGACGTCACGCCGAATAATATTCATTTTGATTAAATAACAATGATAAACTCGATTAATCACGAAAAAAATGAAATTAGTTTCTTAAAATTACGTCTAGTATCAGAATATAAAATAAAATCCGATCATAAAAAATACTTTGCATCCCTAATTCTTTTATGAATTAAAATAATGTCAACATTCAATAAAATGTTCCATCTACAACATTCAACGTACTTTCCCTCCATGTGGCAGTCGTGGGACGCCCTGTATATGATCTTCCGTCCTACTCTCGCACGTGAAGTGCGAAGCAGCGAACTGGTTTTAATAAAACTTCCCTCCAACGGGGCTCGACACGTTGGTGCCATCTTGCAGTTTTCAAATTGAGATTTTGCAACTTTTTCCCCTGGGCTGACGAAGTATGCGGATAGTAAAAACTAGAAAAATGGCGCACAGTGACCTTTTTCTGAGTTAGAATTCAGAGCGGCGGTAGCGGAACGGTAGAACGTCGGGTTCTCATTCAGGAGGTCGTAGGTTCGAATCACGGCATGTACCAATGACTTTTCTAAATTATGTACATTGTGAAGTTACAGAAGGAATATGCGTTTGAAGTTTCAAATGCGTAGTTTAAAGTACATAAAAAATACAGATATTAAATTCTTAATGCATATAATAATTACCTTAGATTTAGTTTTAATTTTTCTTTTGGCTTAGATGTGTATACCTACAGTAGCATAACTAAAATTTAAGCAAGAACACGCCACATTTTTTGTTAAGGTCGCTTGAAACCGAAACTGAAACCGTCGCCCACGATACAGGCTATCCCTAGTGTGGGGACACTGTTCCTTCTCCAAGTTATATTTTCTACATTTGTTTTAATTCTTAGTTCTATAAGCTTAACAAATTTATAATTATGTACATTTACCTGAATAAACATTTTTTCACTATTCACTTTCCAATACCACTCGCTAACGTAACGTAAAGGTAAACATCGTGAGGAGACCTGAGTGTATAAGGTGGTCACGTAAAATTGTTAAATTCAGCGCTTAAAATTGTCATTACGTGCTGAGCAAGCGTGGTGGTTAAGCCCATAAGCTCTCTCTGAGAGAATGCTTGCTCCATACGTAGAGAACGTTGTGGACTGAAAGAGATGTAGTGACTAGAGTTGAGAAAGGAATGTTGCGTCGGTTTGGACATGTGTAGAGGATGAAGGAAGAAAGACGAACCAAATATATATTGCGAATGTGAGTGGAAGGGCTAGTAAGGGACGTCCCAGGACATCGACCAAATAGGGGATGTATTAGCAAAGGGGAAGATACCCGGAACCAGCGTGCGTGCATGCAAGGACTTATGAACGTTGATGAAGCGAAGTTGTTCTATCAGGATCGTGGCAAGTGGCAGTCCCTGGTCTCTGCCTACCCCTCTGGGATACAGGTGTAGGGTTATGTATGTAGTTATTATATTAAATTGTTCTATGTGCGAAATTATTTATCAGGTAAAACGAAATTACCTTAACATCCAAAATTAATTAAAAACTATACATGAACATCGCGAGTCGTTATGAAATACTAAGGAAATAATTCCTCTTAACATCCCCAGAGGCGGACCCAGCAGTAAAAACCTCCGTAATTCATCGCGACCCCTTTGCCACAAGTAACACGGTTCGTACAAAAGCAAACTTGGACGGTTTATCTTTTAATTAGGTGCAAGTTTCAGCGCCGACACCGCGCTGTGGGAGTGCCAAGCTCAGATGGTCACTTCAATATACGAGTACTACAGCGCGAATTGGAAATTGTTAGACACATTTTGAGGAAATTTTCTTTTCATTTATTACCTACTAGCTGACCCACCGAACTTCGTACCGTCTACCATCGATTGTTTAATTTTTTTTAATTTACCAATCATCATCGTACTTCAAGGAATATTCTAAAAAAAGAATTAGCTAAATCGATTCAGCTGCTCTCCAGATTTGCGCTTACCAACACATTCAGCGATTCATTTTTATATTATAGAGAGAAGAGAACCCATTATGATGAACCCATGGGTATGGGTTCATCATAATGGGTTCTCAGGGAAGAGACGGTGGGTACCGAGGGGCAAGGGTCTCTTCCCTGAGGAAGCTATAGGCCATACTCCACCACGGGGGCCACGGGGCCCGGATTGGCGGAGGCTTGCAAGACTAGTGGCTGGTGTTACTGTCAGAAGTTTTCAAGCCGCCCTAAGTACTTTGCCTTGGATTAGCGACTGCCATCTATCGACGGCAGCCAGCACCAACTGCTTAACGAGGCTTGCGAAACAGGGAACCGCTCGGAAAAATGCCACTAGCGTTTTGATAGACGGTTTACCCATCCAAGCAATGAAAGCGGCCTGTGTTGCTTAACCTTCGTGATCGTTTAAGATAACTCAGGCAGCCGGGAAGCGATTCAGTGTAAAATATAAATATTTATTTGTAATTAAAATTATTACCTAATTCCGGATTCATTTACTTGAGTCAGAGACAGGCAACCGACGACGCGAGCTCCGTCTACTCACCGTGATTAAGCTTTGCGAATCAGAAAGAACCCTAGTCGGACTCTTCCGACGAACAATCCAGAATAAAGTAATTACAGACTGTTAGCTTTTAGAACATACCTCGGCTACTATCGGATAGAATCGGATATATTCGTGTAATATAAATATCGAAACTAATATGAGACTTAATTAAATAAACTTAATAAGAAAAGTTTTATACAGAGCAGAAAGTAGTATTACACTCGTGTGCTTTCGGCGAAAACCGAAGCTTACCCTAGAGCCCGAGGTATATTCTAAAAGCTGACAGACTAATACGTAACTTTTAATTTTTAATTTATTGCACCAAGTGGAATTTCTGCGCAATTTCTATCCAGTAGTGCAGTGTCTGGATAGAATCGCATACACGTGCTACGGGAAGTTGGCAGTGTTCCGTCCGGGCGTTTTATCGAAGTGGAAGCGACCCGTCCCCTAACTTTGCCCGGGTAGCCTCACCCTGTATATATATCGCACCCTCAGAACGAAAGAGGCCTAAGTCAAAAAATAGTTTAAATACACAAAACATTCTCAAAAAAATGAGTACCTAACAATCATAGAGAGACATAAAAAGGTATGCTCTATCCGATGAATAGTAAAACAAAGGCACTTATTGTAAAAAAAGAGCATAGCGAATCTCCCGCCCACGGCATACCTTTTTATGACTCTATGATTGTAACTCAATTTCACTATTTTTTGACTTAGGCCTCTTTCGTTCTGAGGGTGCGATATGACTAATATATATATATTTTATCTTGCTTTATTTTTTTTGATTTTTTTGGATTGCCTCGACTTCAAAATTCAAATAACTCAAACTGAAATGTATCTAATAAAAACTGTTTTTACACGGATTTTACGCGTTTATTTTACATTTTTACAATTTTTAGAATAGCACTGTTTCAAGTGCCGTGGTCTCGGAAGACTAAAGTGACAGGCATATTTTTGAAAGCAGTGAAGTATGAAGTTACGTTCCAAAATAGGCAAACCAATTATTTTATATAATGTCAACAATATTGAAATATATCTATTCCTTGCAGCACAACATTGTGACTTTTCTGCGCTCAGCGACTCTGTAGTTTTGTATTTCCAACTTAACATTTAAGGCTTTTGCTGAAAATCAGCATCGCCAGTGGAGCATATTCCCTGACGACTTTAAGCTGAACATAAGGCGTTTTACAAAGTTTAGTTTTTAACATTTGTTTCAGTTATTGTACTTTATTTTAATATTTGTTAGCAATAAAGACAATTAAGAACTTTTGTAGTTGCGGCAAGGTAATTTACTTGAAGAAGAAATTAACAAGGAAACAATTATATACACTGTTATTTATAAAAAAAATCCACTAAAACACTCTTCTATGAATAGAATAGAAAATTCTTGGTTGCACAATAAGCATATTTGTACAAAGGCGAGCTTAATTCTAAGGAGTATTTTATTCCAGCTAACTTTAGGTTATGCGGACAGTGGAAGGAGTCTATGGCAGAGGTTTCTGCCATACATCGGCTTTAACTGTGTCTTAAGAGTGGTTTAGTAGAATCGAATTTTTAAGCATAAGTCTGTTACTTTTTTCAACCTAAAACTACACATTTACTCGTCTCTAAGTTGTCGTTTCTGGAAAACGACAGTTTCTGTCTACTGTCGTTTTCTGGAAGAAATTTCTTTTAGCTCGAAGTCCGCCAGTTGTGCCACATTTCTAGTTATTTATATTTTGTACAGTAAAAAAATATTATATTTATCTTTTATCTCTACATGACCATATGATACACAAAAAGAACAGACCTCTGTAATTGTCGGGTAACGAATAAATCTTCTTTTCCCTTTCAGAGCTTCTGTGGTCAATTGCAATTTCAGCTTTATGAAAAATATAATTAAGAAGACAGACTTTTCTTTTCATTTATTCTTTTAGTACACGCACTTAGTTATTGTGCTGTGAGGCAATTATTATTATTATTATTATTGTTACTTGCGATGTTAAGCCATGTCAGAGGGCTTATGGGCGGCTTGATAACTTCTGAGAAAGGCCCGCCACTGTCTTACAATCCTCCACAAATCCGGACTTGGCCCCCGTGGCCTAACCTTCCTGCGATGCAGGAAGAGACCCGTGCCCCAGCAGTGGGGACACAAGGGTTGATATCGGTATCTCTTTCTGAGAGCAGTGCCCTGCGCCCGGGATATTTATAAGCTACATAAAAAAACTCACGAAAATTCCAGTTCTAAAAGAGTGTGTTTTTAAAAAAACCTATTTAGAGGCTTAAATTCCACCCATGCCGGGACTCGAACCCGCGACCTCTGGCTAACCGTGCCAGCGCTCTCCCAACTGAGCTAATGGGCGACTACCCGGCATCCGTAAAATTTCGAACCACTTTACAATACTCTCTGTGTTACATATAGGCAGCAAATCTGAGTGCTTAGTGAGAGTTTTTTAACTACTCGATCGCGTTAACGTAAACTCATATTTCTATGGCATCGAGGAAGCGCCACCTAGCGACAAGTATGGAAATTAAAATTGCTGAGTGCGAGTTGTAATGGTTTACGTTTGAGAAGTGAACACGTTTACCAGCCAAAACACAAATAAAGCGAGTGCGAGTTGTACTGTGACAGCGTTTTGCCAGTTCGAACGGTTAACTTACTCATACTCACAACTCAATGCTCGATTAACGCGGTAGTAAAGTTATTCGATTGGATCTGTCAAACTCGCACTAAGCAATCAAGCTGAAGTAATTTGCATCACTTGCAGCCCCGAGTGCCTACTTTGCAATTAGGTTTTACATCGTTTAGTGTGAGTTTTGTTTAGACTCTACGACCCCCAAGAGAGGCTTCCAACGGCCTAAGTGGCAGTCACTCAACCAACTCCGGACCCAAGTAGTTCGCCGCAGACAAAACCTAAGCAGATGGGGTTATATTGCACCAACGGAGGAGCAATGTGATTGTGGAGCCTCATCGCAATCCATGGTGCACCTGCTCCAATGCCCATTGAGCCTTCACACCTGGACTCTGGAGGACCTAATAGAGGCCAACGCTGCTGCAATTGCAGTGGCCAACTATTGCGCAGGAAAAAAATAAACTGGGGGGGTGAGTCTCTAAAATGCATAGTCGTTCAATTGTCTGGTCGTTTCATTCACACTATCGGTAGTCTAGTAACCAATGGTATAACCATTGCAATGGTATAACCCGTGCTACTTAATTCGGCGCCTTTCGCGGTGCGGCCTTCTTCGCGAGAGAAGGCTATTTAATTTACGCGGGTTATACCCATGGAATGGCATTGTACTCCTATTGCTTTGTAGACTACCAAATCGAGGCAATTATCAACCATTGTCGTGCTTATTTCATTCTATTGAAAAACTATGTAAGTGTTAGACTCTAGGGCCTGGGGGTCGATTCTTGCCCATGCGAATTGAAAGCGTAGACGCAAAATATTCAAAGGCTAGAAATTTGTCGCAAAAAAAAAAAATAAGATAACTCGACAGTCACTTAGTTAGACCTGAGATTTCCGCACTTAGCCTCATAGTTGGGCCATTGTACGTAGCAAGCGCTGAGGTACGCTAACACCTCAGACACTAGGGTTTCCTTACGATGTTTTCCTTTACCGTCAGCGAGTAGTATTGCTACTATAATTTCACAAATGTACCTACATAACTTAGAAAACAAAGTCATTGGTACATGCCGGGGTTCGAACCCACGACCTCCCGATTGAGAAGCCGGAGTTCTACACCGCTCCGCTACCACCGCTCTTAACTCGACAGTCATTACACATTTATTTTCTCATTCGAAATCCATCTAGCATGGCGCTCAGAATACAGATTTTGGCTGTCGCTCGACGTAAAAAGTCGAGCGACAGGACGTAGAATTCCAAGTCATCATAAGCCATAGAGTCGTATACGACTTATTTGCTAATGAAGTGAAATTTGGTGAATCGCTGACACGAAACGAAGAAGAAGAAGTCTCTAGGACAAGGTTTGGTTATTGTGGTGTGAGGCAGTAATAATTATTATCATTATTATTATTATTACTCGCGACTGTAACAGATTCCCCGTGCCCCGGGGGCACCAAAAGCGTCCAATTAATTTTCGGCCGCATCTCGGGGTCGTTGCCGGCCGCAACTATGCCGACAATGTCGCCCGCTGCACGATGAGCGATGTGGCAAGTTAAACCAATTGCGGCATCGTAAATTGGGCTTTAAATGCTGTCACGTTGGGCCGTTTATCGCTCGGCCGCGCTCGGGCTGGAGATAAATTTTGTGGAGTGGAATTTTCTAAGTTCGTGTGGTTCGGTGAGCTTGAAATCAAATACACAGGTAGCGGTAGCCTGTTGGGGGCTCTGCAGCTATTAAGGGGCTTTACTAGCGCCGGAAATGAAAAAAAAATGTCTCTGACGCCGGCTCACTTTCAGGGCCGATTTTCATAAAACTACATACATTTCTTAGTTTAGAACTCTTTATTGTATACACAAGAAAATAATATAAATTAAAAGGCTTACAATATATATTTTTTGTTGTACCTATACAATTGGTGGTCTTTGCGATCTCTTCCAGACCACTTTAGGGTGGACGGAGCTGAAAGATGAAGTTAGTAGGTAGGCTTATTACGAGTATGACAACTCGAGGTACATTGCGAGCTGTTGTCTTACTTGTTAATCTGTGGGTTTCAACTTTGAAAGGCGAAAGAAACAAATTGGAGCAAATTAACACAGCAAAGAAAAGGCATACATACATACTTATAGATAGATAGATAGATAGATAGATAGATAGATAGATAGATAGATAGATAGATAGATAGATAGATAGATAGATAGATAGATAGATAGATAGATAGATAGATAGATAGATAGATAGATAGATAGATAGATAGATAGATAGATAGATAGATAGATAGATAGATAGATAGATAGATAGATAGATAGATAGATAGATAGATAGATAGATAGATAGATAGATAGATAGATAGATAGATAGATAGATAGATAGATAGATAGATAGATAGATAGATAGATAGATAGATAGATAGATAGATAGATAGATAGATAGATAGATAGATAGATAGATAGATAGATAGATAGATAGATAGATAGATAGATAGATAGATAGATAGATAGATAGATAGATAGATAGATAGATAGATAGATAGATAGATAAAACATTTATTTAACGGCACAATACTTTAAAACATAACATAGGCATACATGAACATCAAATATAACATAAAGGAAAAATATTACATGCATACAAGAAAAGAAAAAGGACAAATAGTACACGTTTCAAACATTGATTACATTTACATACGCTTAAAACAAATAAAACAGAACATCACAAACGTATACAAACATTTTTATATGGTCACGCTCAGGTTTAAAGTATTGAGCCACTAAAATGGTCGCAACTCAGCATGTGTCGTAGGAGCACCGAGGTGCTCCCACAACGCTGATATTCTGTCGCGGCCATACTGCGGTTAGTCGTCATGTTAGTTGAAAAAAAGAAGCAAAGAATTTTTAATTTGGAAAATGGGTGCCCAAATAACTCGAGTGCAAAATGTGTCTGTGTGTGTAGAGGTGTAGTGTAATGTCTGTAAAGTCAGTGAGTTGTGCAAAATATAACTGTGTAACCGGTGTGTTAACAAACTTATTAAATATATATATCGAAGTGAAGTGAAGTGCCTCACGGTCGGTGTTTTGCCCGTGAAATATGCGGCACAGCTGAGAGCTATCTACCCACTAAGATGCAATAAGGTCTGAGGAACCAGCACGGCTTAAAGGTACGCATACAACAGTACTATTTTTTAGATATTTGCACCTGCAACAGATGTGCTTTAAAATGTGTTTTAAAAGTATGTTTATTTTTACAGTGACGAAGAGGCGGTGGGATATTATTCCAACACTTGGTTGCAGCGTACCTAAGACTACCCCGAAAGGCCGCTGTTCTGTGTATAGGCAGACTGAGTGGCGCAGAAGCTGCTCTTACCCCTTCTGCAAGACGCGATTGTCTCCAGGTGAGTTTGTTGTATAAATAAGAAGGTTCGTGTGTTTTAATGATTCCAAATAACATAGTAGCCAGCTGAAGCTTTTGTCTTCCTTCCATTTTCAGCATGTTCGCGCCATTAAGGAAGGGAGTTACATGAGTGCGAGACGGAATATCCAGGCAGTAACGAGCACAAGCATTCTGAACCCTTTGTACTAGAGTTTGCGTTTTCTTAAGCAGACAAGGGCCATATAAAATCACACCGTAGTTTAGCTTGGACAGTACTAAAGTTTCACAAAGTCTTACACGCAGGGGAGTGCTAATATAATTACGTATGCGATAAAGCATCTTCAGACGATAAAAACAATTTCTGACTAGTTCTTGAATATGGCGTTCAAAGTGTAGCTGTCCGTCCATTAGAACACCCAGATTTCGGGCTTATCGTTACACATAACACAATCACTTGTCCAAAGTTATATATTAAACGGGTCTAGTCGCGATTATTTATTAGATAAAACGTCAGCGTCACTTTATCCACCTTAGTAAACCTTGCTGTTGACCAAACTCCTTTGGTAACACTGAGTATACTGGTAACACTGATAGCAGTTCATAGATCAATCAGTTTTCAGAAGCTACACTCCCTTAAATTCTTTTTATGCATAGACTAGCTCTGTCTAATTTTACCTAAAAATGAAAAGCATTTTATTTATTCATTTCGATGATATTTAATTACGTACCACATAAACATGAAAGGTACTAATATTAAGCTGTTCGGAAATATGATTGTCTGGACTGAAAACCCTAAAACAAAAAAGGGTCCTGCTGGCAAAATAAATCTTTTGTAGGTATATTTCTTATAAACTAATAACATTTTTCTAAAAAAAGGAGGAAAATCTAAAGGTACTAATTGACCGCTATACGGGGACATACACTACTGGTCTGAAGACCTTCTAACAACGGAGGGTCCTGCTGGCAAAACATGAAAGTTTTCTGGCTAACTGTTAAGGTACTATTATTTTACTTATACTTTTCAGAAGGTACTAATTACTAGGTAAGTGAAACTTTAATCGTTAATCGAATCAGACGTAGGGTCCTGCTGGGTATACGGACATGTAAAGGCAGGCTTAATCTGAATCTAAACGTACCTCGCAAAGTCATTGCTTCCCGAAACTTGAAAGACCGCTAACGTGAGTAGCTTAAGTTTGTTCGTAAAGTAAGCAGAATTCGTCTATTTTCCTATAGCTCTTAGCAGGAGCGACATAAGGGCTAAAATCGAACCGAAATTGGCATGTGATTGATCACTGCCGAAAGTTCTTCATAGGGAAAATAACTTTGCTTTCGCGCCAACGTTCGCATAACTATTTGCATATTCGTAGCAACTTTGGTACAGAGGACGCCCGACCACTCTTTTTCGTCTTTATGTCGCGCGCGATAAGGACTACTTTAGGGTTGACGACAGTATATATATGTAACACGAACATAAGGAAAACTGCCTAAATTATAGAGTGGCTAAAGAACTTAGAGAACATGAGGTGCCAAACTTCAATAAAACCAGGTTTGAAGTTGACGTATTTTAGCGAGTATGTAGCGTACCTACAATAAGCTGCTACGATAAATTACAGTGCTGTTCCGGGGGGCGATCAAATTCATTATTTATTGCCACGTAAATGTATGTATAAGCAACAACAGGCGCGGTCAGGTACAGGATGGGTGAGCGTCCCGTGACTACCGCTAGTGCGATTTTTCCGAGCGCTTCCGTGCTTCGCAAGGCATGTCAAGCCGTGGGTGCCGGCTGTCCTGTAATGGCAGTCGTTAAGCCATGTCACGGGCCTTATGTGCGGCGGCGTGATAACTTCTGACAGTAAGACCCGCCACTGTCTTACGATCCTCCTCCAACCCGGACTTAGCCCCCGTGGTGGAGTATGGCCTAACCTTCCTGCGATGCAGGAAGAGCCCCGTGCCCCAGCAGTGGGGACATACAAGGGTTGATAACGAAATGTATGTACGTCATCGTCATCAGCCACTGCAGGACATAAGACCTCCCTTGTGGTTTTCCAAGCTTCCAGGTCCTGAAGTCTAATACTTACATCGTTTTTCAATAGAATGGTTTAACCATGACCATGGTTGTTGTTTGCCTCGATTTGGTAGTCCACAAAGCAATAGCAGTACAATATCATTCCAGGAGTATCTTCTTCTTCTTCAGGATATATTATGTAGTCCTCTGCTGGACATAGCCCTCCCCTAATGAGCGCCACGGCGCCCTGTCTTCAGCTTGCCGCATCCAGATCGTCATCCCACCTGGTCGGAGGGCATCCTTCACTACGTTCAGGAGTATAACCCACGCAAATTAAACATGCATCTCTCGCGAAGAAGATGGAATCATGAGAGGCGCCGAGTTAAAGTAGCACGGTTTATACCACTGCGATGCGATTGGCTACTAGACTGCCGATAGTGTGAATGAAACGACCATTACCGGACTTATGTCCGGTAATGGTCGTTCTTGAAGACTCGCCCCTCCGATCTTGTGCCGTCCGCATCCAGCGACTTCTCGCCACCAAAACCAGGTCGACAGACCCTCTGGTGTGGGGTCAGCCCACGCTGCGTCGACCGGTCCGCGGTCGCCAGGACAGAACTGTGTACGTTTAGGCATATTCTTAATTAAAAATTGAGTACCGGGAAACTCAGCTACCTTTTACAGGTCGCAACATCTAAAATGCATAGTTGTTTAATAAAGTCATACTAGCTGACCCTGCAAACGTTGTTTTCCCACATTAATTAGCCTAGGTGTTCCTACCTGTTCTCAAACCAACCAAATCTAAAAGATCTAGATAAAGCGCTAACTTATTGCGATAAAATACGATATAATATTGGTGCAGTGCAGTGGAGGCTATTTCACACTTTAATCGGCGGAGTTTCAATGTAAATAACCTGTTTTGTGAGCTGTCAGGGAATATCGCAGCTCCCATTAAATGCAGCGCAGAAAGTTGAGGTAACTCTACACTGACTTGTTAATGAACAAACTGTGGAAGCTCGGTGTAGTGTGCACTTAATGGCTGCACGCCGTTGCCAGAGAACTTCCGCAAATTCGTGATTTAATATGTGATTTAATATTACGAAGAATATACTCAAAAGCGCCCCCTGCAATACAATTCCACCGAACTGCGATCCCCAACCCGCATGCCCAGCGTGGGGATTATGGGCATTACCCCCTATGATAGCACAACGTTGGCGCTCTTTAGGGGGGGGCTATGTTCAACAGTGGACTAGTATAGTCTGACGACGACGACTCAAAAGTTTTATACACTCAACACAAAATGTTTACTGAACGTCAACGCTGTTAGATTTTAAATTAGTGGCGGACGAGTAAAACTAAGAAACTCGACGTTAATTATTTCAAAACACGATATCAACCCTTGTATGTCCCCACTACTGGGGCAGGAGTCTCTTCCTGCATCGCAGGAAGGTTAGATCATACTCCACCACGGGGGCTAAGTCCGGGTTGGTGGAGGATTGTAATACAGTGGCGGGTCTTACTGTCTGAAGTTACCAAGCCGCCCATAAGGCCTCTGACATAGGTTAACGACTGCCATTACATGACAGCCGGCACCAGCGGCTTAACGTGCCTTGCGAAGCACGGAATCGCTCGAAAAAATGCCACTAGCGGTAGTAACGGGACGGTCACCCATCCTGCACCTGACCGCGCCTGTTGTTGCTTAACTCGAGTGATCGATTCCAGTCACTCGGTTCGACTAGGCCACGAGCGCTTCGAGCGAGTTAAAACATTGACTCACCTAAAAGTTTTTCTCAAAAAAATGCTGGCTGGAATTGTGACGTAGTTTTGTAGCTTACCTGAAACGAATTAAAAAATATTTTAAATGTTGTTGAAAGCGGCGGTAGGCCAGTGGGTAGAACAACGGTCTCGGAACCGGAAGCAGCTTCGATTCCCAATGCGGGCATGTACCAATGACTTTGTTTTCTAAGTTATGTTCGTTTGTAAAGTTATCGTTGCAATACCACTCGCTAACTGTGAAAGAAAACAACGTGTGGAAATCTGAGTTCCTTAATCCTCTTACAATCCTACAGTGGTGGAGTATGGCCTAACCTTCCCTCGATTCAGGAAGAAAGATGTGCCTCAGCAGTGGGGACATACAAGGGTTGATATCGATTTCGACACAGCCCCACAACAGCTTTATTTTTAATTGACACTTTCAAATCTCCTCATCATGCAGCTAAACACATAATAGTCTATACAACATATTTCGGTTTAATGGTGTGAGATAGCTCATTAATATTAATTGACCTAAATATATTAGACACCTAAGGGAGGTTTCCTGTGGATGAAGTTTAATTACATACCTCCTTTCAAAGGTATGGAATTCATCAAAATATAAGCCAAATAATACTTCAAAGTAGATACATAGAGAGTAATTTATTGTTCATAAAAACATACACGGAGTTTTTTTTAACCTTAGAGTACTGACGGCGGCCTTAGCAGTAAAATTAATCTCTTCTTGACAATATATTTTTAAGAATTGTCAAAATCCCGAACCTATTTACACTCACGATGAAATAAGCGAAAAGGTAAGCAGTTATAAAATTGATATTTTGAATCCCTTTTTTCCTACTCCCACCCAAGACAGCCTACACCCACTTCATCATATTGATTTTAGGTTGACATGTTTTTTTAGATATACTGTAAGGGCATCACCCACGCAACATGCCGTATGTTGTGCGCCTTTCACTCAGTGTTTACATTCTGGATGTGACAGCTCGAGAATAACTACGGGATAACAAAAGAAAAAAATACGTTTTATTTTTTTAGGTACCGCGCATAAATCTGGCATCCTATTTGCGGACGCACTGCTTGACATGAATGATTCCCTTGAGATGCCGTGTAGGATTTAAAAACAGAAGTAAATTACCGTCGAAAGAAAACGAAACATTTCATTTCACTTTCGAATTTAGAACTTGTTGCCAAGCAGTACGATTTAAAATTATTCGCATCGCTTCGTGATTATTTACGACCATTGATAAGGCATTTTAACTTCGCTGTTCCAACTTAACCGTCCATGTTATATTGCCCGCATCTGTGTTCTATGCACCGATTAACGCGGATGGGTGTCATAAAAAAGTCATACAAGTGAGTTACGACATCGTTCGCTGTGTAACGTGTGGGCCATACATCCGTACAAATAAAATACATACAGCCGTAAGTAGGCCTGATTACGTGGCTTTTGGCTTAGAAGAGAGGCTCTTAACTTTCCCATCCATGGAAATAGAAAAAAAATACGTTGTATTATTTTATAGTGTGTAAGGGAGAGGATGGTGAGCGGTGGTAGCCTAATGGGTAGAACAAGAGACTGGGAAGCGGGAGACCCGGGTTCGAATCCCATTTTGAGTTCGATTTTGTTATCTAAGTTATATACATTTGTGAAGTTCTGGTAGGAATAACACTCGCTAACATGGAAGAAAAGGAAAACAAAAGGAAAACATGGTGAGGAAACATGGAAATGAGTGTCAGGGGTATTCGAATACCTCAGCGCTTGAAATTGCCCATCCGCGGGGGCACGCATGGTAATTAAGCCCGCACTCTCCATCTGCGGGAAGGCATGTACCGTTCCCTGCAGTAGGACGTTTAGAGGCTACATAAAAAAAAGTAATATACGCGTCGAATTTTTAACCTCCTCCTTATTTGAAGTCGGTTAAAAAAGGAGAGGCCAGTTTATTCAATCCCTTTCTTAACTTAACTGTGCTAAGAATTCCACAGAGTAAAAACTGAGCATAGTTCAGCATGAAAACATAAATTGTAATCGCTGATTTTTAGAAGTTCTTTAGCATTTCTGCAGAAAATACTTTCAGGTGATGCATTATTCCATACATTCGTGCTTTTATTTACGAGTATATGCAAACTCACCCCAGTATCCCGGTGAGGTGGACAGTCGATACAAAAGTTATATATTAAATACAATAGTTGTATATTAAATACAATATAAATAATAATATTGTCCTTTTTGCATCTACTTAATGAGATGATTTATACAGCGTCCAGTGGTATCTTCACTTACACTAGATGGGTGAAGGGACCACTCCGACGCTGTAGTGCCTGGGTCATGGTTTTATAGATGGTGTAGGCTTGCCCAGCACCTATACCATCCTGACAGCTTAGTCGGCCTAGCCCACAGGAAAGACTAGTCAATACGTGCGGAGCCAACCAAGCCGCGGGTTTCCTCACGATGTTTTCCTTCACCGTTAGCGTGTGGTATTGCGACTGCAAATTCGCAAATGTACGTAACTTTGAAATTAAACAAAGTCATTGGTACATGCCCGCACTCGGGATCGAACCTGGGGCTCTCGCTTGTCAGTCTATGGTTCTACCCACTGAGCTACCACCACTGTCATTAAATACAATAGTTATATATTAAATAAATCGCGATTATTTATTATAGGTAAACCGTAATTACCTTATTAACCACGTTTCGGCAGCGTTGCAGTTGCCGTGGTCGCGGGTAGTCTGAAGTGGCGAATCCTCGTACAGTCAATTATTGAGAGTCACTTTCAGTTTTTCGCAGCAAGCCGACACACAACACTCACTACGTCCGCGGACAGGTCCGGTGATAAGGCGCGTGAAGTGTATAAGTAAATGCACTGGACACAACGTACTTGAAAGCTTGAAACCATCACTCTCTGATGAAATTCTTGTGTTTTATAATTTCCATTGTTTAATTAAAACTGTTTTTATACGGATTTCACTCGTTTTATTATATTTTTACAATTTTCCGACGTTTAGGCACTTTTACAGGTGCTGTGGTCCCGGAAACGTCGGAAAATGTAAAAATATAATAAAACGAGTGAAATCCGTATAAAAACAGTTTTAATTATGTCTAGTGCTCGTGTTAACCTTAGAAAATACTATTCCATTGTTTACCGAACGATTCTTCTATAATACAGATTCGATCGGTTGAGAGAACTTTCGGTTATGTAACTCGATCCAGTGGTTCGTTCTGGCCTCTAATAAATGCTCAGAGTGCTTAGTGCGAGTTTGACAGATCCAATCGAATAACTTTACTACCGCGTTAATCGAGCAATGAGTTAACCGTTCGAACTGGCAAAACGCTGTCACAGTACAACTCGCACTCGCGTTTATTCGTGTTTTGGCTGGTAAACGTGTTCACTTCTCAACGTAAACCATTACAACTCGCACTCAGCAATTTTAATTTCCATACTTGTCGCTAGGTGGCGCTTCCTCGATGCCATAAAAATATGAGTTTACGTTAACGCGATCGAGTAGTTAAAAAACTCGCACTAAGCACTCAGCTATCACGGACTTGTTTACTTGTCTGTGTTTGACTGCAGCTGTCGGGAATAAGGTAATTACGTTTTACCTAATAAATAATCGCGATTATGCCCTTTTAATATACAACTATGTATGAGTACCGCGAATCATTAAGAAATACAGGGTATAACTTGCGAACCCAGTTGTTCCTCTATCTCCCTATAATTTGAATAGTATGTTCGCTAATAGATGTTTCATTGTAGCTACTTGCTGACACGCAAAGGTCATGTTAGGGATGGCAGCTTAATTGAGCTGTAATGTAGGCGGACATTGGAACACTGAATAATTCACAGCTACAATGTATCAACTGACAATTTAACCTTTGAATTGTGTTGTTGAATAGGGATGAATAGGTATGACTTATTAGTGAGTGTGCTGTTTCGTTTTATATTATTTTTAATGCACTAACCCGTGCTAAGGACAATTTTAAAAACCTATTTAGAAGCTAAAAGTTCCACCCATGCCGGGATTCGAACCCGCGACCTCTGGCTATCCGTGCCAACGCTCTTTCCAACTGAGCTAACGGGCGACTCACCGGCATCAGTGAAATTTCGAACCTCCTTGCAATATTCTCTGTATTACGTACAGGCAGCGACATCTGGCTGAAGTAATTTGCATCACTTGCAGCCCCGAGTACCTACTTTGTTTCATTTTACTTTACTTTCTGAGCTTAAGGAAAACTTCAGCTAAACTTAGCGAAGTGAAGTTTTTTGTAAAGTTATAGCAGCAATACCACTCGCTAACTGTGAAGGAAAACATCCTGAGGAAACCTGAGTGTCAGAGGTGTTCAAATACCTCAGCGTAATTGAATCACTCTCTCTCTCTCTCCCTCTCTCTGAGAGAATGCCTGTGCCATGCAGTACATAAATGTATTTCTTCTTCTTCTTCTTCAGTGGGACGTTTATAGGCTACATAAAGAAGACAATTTATTAACTTTTAAATAATAATATATTATGATGACATTATCCTATCCTATCTCAGGGTATCCTAGTGAGGGGTCAGAAGCAATGTATGTGACTGTATGTAAATATTATGTTATGTTATTATAAATAATATACTTATTTAATTTTTTTCATGCAGAGGTGACTTGAGAAGAAACTTAAAAATATCTTACCAGCTGTTAACGATGTATCACTTTTCGTGCAAATAAACAATTTTATTTAATTTAAAAATATATATTATTGTTGTTATTACTATTTTATTCAGACGGCTGCCCATTTCTGAGCGAAGGCCTTGAAAATAACAATAGAAAATCATTGTTATTTTCAAGGTCGGCCTGGCCGATGACCTTAGACTCAGTTATTACATTGTAGTACAATGATAATTGCACGATCGTGCGTGAGTGCAACTCAGGCAGCCCGGGCTACGAGCGAAGCGAGATTAAATATATAGTTGTTTGTCCAGGGTTTCAGCCAGGCTTGGCCCGGTCGCGACACGGTGTAACATGGATAATTTAATATTTTATTTTATTCAGGACATAAACAGTCAAGTCATACAGAAAAACTATAAAAGTAGGTATATGTAGTTATACAAAATTAGACCTCGAGGAAGTAATAATAAGATCCTTTATACTTGCGCTCCGTGCCACAGGAACACTGGAAGTTACGACATCGTCTATTGCGTACTAAAAAGTTGTTCAAGATTTTAATTACCAAAATTTTTTTATTAGATTCCCGTGAAAATTTTATCGAACAAGTAGTTTATTTAATGCTCATGCGTAGCTTTCGCGAAAAGCGCGCGCGCTTGCGTCAGTCTTATGTTATTCCATTAGCTCTTTTACCTATTAATAATATAACGTAAATACACGACCACGGACGACAAGAGTGACCATCCCGTGACTACCGCTAGGGGCATTTTTTCCGAACGCTTCCGTGCTTCGCAAGGCACGTTAAGTCGTTCGTGCCGGCTGTCGTGTAATGGCAGTCGTTAGCCCATGTCAGAGTCCTTATGGGCGGCTTGATAACTTCTGACAGAAAGGCCCGCCACTGCCTTACAATCCTTCACCAACTCGAACTTGGCCCCCGTGGTGGAGTATAGGGTAAACTTCCTCCGATGCAGGAAGGGACCCGTACCCCAGCAGTAGGGAAATATACAAAGGGTTGATATCATGTCATATCAAGCCTTTATGTGTAAGGGATTTGACAAATACACATTTGGAATCGCTCATAATTTGTTGCATGTAATAGAGGAGTAGATTATTGTTACTGTAAAAAAGGAAGAAAGTGTAGTTTTATTTAATGTATTTTTTAAAATTGAAATCTGACTTAACGATAACCGATAAGCGTTAGAAACCGTACTGCAAGAACTACCCAGTTTGTAAAATATTTTAAACTTTCGCGAGTTCTACACATAGATTATTTTCGGGGCCAAATCGCGTAGTAATTTATTGCTATTTTACCTCGACGTTTCGACGACGTTACAGTCATCGTGGTCACGAGAAGACTGATGGCTGGCACCCGTTCGCATCTTCGGCTGATGAGGTTTCAGACTACCCTCAATCAGCTATCACAAAGCACTATTAGGGTTGTGACACACTATACTGACAATGTCGGACGATAAGCCATGCGACTTTTTTCCCCTCGAACACATCTTGATGACCGGATCCCACGTTTGCGACAGTTTGAAACCACATTCCCGATTAAAATTTTTGTGTTTCTTAATTTCAACCGCTTCACGCACAATTCGGCTATAATAATGGCGATCGTTGGAAAGCACCGATGGTTTGTGCAATCCTATCCAGTGATTTGATCCTGATTCAAAAAATCCGCTATCGCTGACTTTCCCACCTGGCGGTTTTTGACAGCTGCGATATGTTCCTTGACTCTTTCAGCAATGGTCCGCTTAGTTTGTCCGATATAAGAACTACCGCAACTGCAATCGACTTTGTACACACCTGGTGTTTCATAGGGTATGGTGTCCTTGACTGTTCCTACCTGCACTGCTATCTTGAGCAGTGGAGTGAAAACTGTCTTGATTGCATACTTCTTTAGAAAAGAACCGACTTTGTCCGTCACTCCCCTAATGTACGGCAAGTATGCTCGCTCCCTCGGAACGTCAACCCTCTTTACCCTAGTTGTACGCCTCTGATACCTGCCCTTCACCCCATAGCCATTCTTCTTAAGTACCCCTTGTACATGTGACAGTTCTTCATGTATAAATTCCGGGTCACAAAATGCATAGGCTCTGTCCACCAATGAAGATACTACGGATGCTAAATGCATAGGGTGGTGGTGCGACGTAGCATGTAGGTACTTGTCAGTGTGTGTAGGTTTTCTGTAAACACAGTGAGTTAGGGATCCATCCGATCCCGCCATAACTTTAACATCCAGAAATGGTAAAGCGCAATCACTTTGGAGTGATTGAAATGAATGAAACAAAAGAAAACCTTATTTTGTGGTGTAATGAGTTTAAGTGTTTCAAGAACTGTTCAACTTCCGGTTTGTTACCTTTCATAATGCAAAACACATCGTCCACATATCGTTTCCATAATTTTAAACCGGATGGAAATTGTATCAGCGACTCGATGTGCTCCATCCAGATATGAGCCATCACGGGTCCTACAGGACTCCCCATAGCAACGCCATTGCGTTGCATTGCATTGCCATGGCGTTGCTATGGGGAGTCCTGTAGGACCTGTGATGGCTAATATCTGGATGGAGCACATCGAGTCGCTGATACTATTTCCATCCGGTTTTTTACGCTGATACAATTTTTACGCGATTAAGCCCCGAAAATATCTAACTATACCCAGTTTGTGTTCTAATGTTATACAAAATTACGTACACTTAATATCTAAGTCAACCTGCAAATTAGCATAACTTTACACGTATACCGATGTTTGTTGCTTAACAAATATATTTATCTTCTATTCTCTATCTATCTAATTAATCTTCGTATACACTATACCCCAAACTACATTCCGATTAGTAACAGCAATTGGCTCTTAACTCGAAATTCATACAGAAACTGAAATATGTGAAATTCCACAATATCGTTGCAACCCAGATAATTTAATTTGGGTAAATATCGGAACTATTTGGGCAATATTAGATTTAATAACATCGCCGATTCGCGCACGTTTGATTGCAATTAAAAGTAGCCTGTGTGCCGAATTTCATCCCAATCCGTTCACCCGTCCCGGCGTGATTGAGTGACAAACATCAATACATGCACACAGAATTTTACATTTAATTTTATAATATTAGTGAGAAAATTTATTGCAATTTTTTTACCCATCTTTTAAAACACCAACCCACGTCTGTATCACAGAGGGTTAGGTCACTTGCCACGGTCTTAATACACCTCTTTCGCAATCAACACTCGTTATTACTCACCCCTAATAAGCACTAGAATGTTGGAAATACCAGAGCTTGTGAAGCCGGACGACCAGGCAGGCAATCCAATTAGCCTGAACTTATCCATTATTACTCTGCACGTACTCCATCGCTCGTGGCCTAGTCGAACCGAGTGATTGGAATCAATCACTTGAGTTAAGCAACAACAGGCGCGGCATTTTTCCGAGCGCTTCCGTGCTTCGCAAGGCACCTTAATCCGTTGGTGCCGGCTGTCATGAAATGACAGTCGTTAAGCCATATCAGAGGCCTTATAGGCGGCTTGATAACTTCTGCCAGTAAGGCCCGCCACTATCTTAAAATCCTCCACTAACCCGGACTTGGCCCCCTTGGTGGAGTATGGCCTAACCTTCCTACTATGCAGGAAGAGACCCGTGCCCCAGCAGTGAGGACATACAAGGGTTGATATCGATCGATGGACTACACCTGTGCTATATCCATTTAAGCACTACCGGTCCCAAACACGGACTAACGAGGAGGGTTCTTCGTTGGGCTATAACCAACATTGTAAAAAAACCCCGGTTGAGAAGGTTTTCAGAAAATAGTCACAACAGAAAATTTCAGACTCCCCAAAGTACGACCACCCCGGTAAAGATAAACGGAGACTGTCTGCCAATCGGTACTTGGAACATAAGTACAATGAGAAAAGTGAGCGCCGGAAGTAGTATCCGAATGACTCCCACCAAGAGAGGGGTAGGCGGAAAAATTGTGTCTTTCTAGTATTATTTTTAATTCTAGTATTTTTGTAAATAAGTGTAGATTTCAAACATAACATTTAGATACAGGCACATACATTGCTTCTGGCCCCACACTACCCTGTGTCGTGGGAACCAGAAACAGCGACATCACAAACATCCATGTTTGGGATTTATTTTTCGTCCCATGGTAGGCAGATATTAATTTAATTAATTTTGTTTAATTTTATTGACTAAATTAAGCATAGTGTACTCGTAGAAGGTCAAATGAAAGCAAATGCTTTCATTTGACCTTCTACACTTCTAATGTTCGGCTTCACACGTGTACGATAGGAAGATTAATAGCTTTTAAGCAATCCAAAATCCATTTAAATTTCTCTAAAATTTTAATTTGTCGCAATTTCCAGAAAAAACTCGTAAATTGTCACTTAGATCAGTTGCTCAGATTGCGTCATTCAAACTAGGCTTGTTGAAGATATTGTTATGAGGAAAAGGGTGAGAAAGAGGATTTTTTTTAAAACGATTTTATTTTGCTGTGTGGTGTCGGCCTAGAGCCTAATTCTTCCAACCCTAATTCTTCCTGCGGGTGTCATAAAAGGTGACTAAGGGAGATAAACCGGGGGGTGGGCAGAAGCGCCCCCTGTAGTACAATTCCACCAAACTGCGATCTCCAACCCGCATGCCCAGCGTGGAGCTTGTGGTCATTACCCCCTATGATAGTACAACGTGGCGCTCTTTAAGGGAGGGCTATATCCAGCAATGGACTAGTAAAGCCTGACGACGTCGACGACGATTTTTAGGAGTAGAAAAAAGGACCCCAAAAATGAGGAAATTCCTCATTTTGAGAAGAAGGAAGAAGAATCCTTATCAATCCTCATTCAAACAAACAAATACACGCACAAACACATTTTCGCACTAATTATGACATTATCAAGATAGAATTACGCGATGATAAATCGTCCACGTATGACACAGATAGATATGTATCTTATCCGCTGAATTATCGCACGTTATATTATCGGACGGAAATAAGTTATCTTTAGATTCATCGTTAATTATAAGTAATCGTTAACCCAGACCCAAGGTAAGACGTAATCTATATACATAAAATTCAAAGTCCTGACTGACTGACTCACTCATCAACGCCCAGCCCAAGCCGTTGGACCTAGGAAACTGAAATTTTGCACAGAGGGTCTATAGATAAGATAGGCAAGGAATATGACTGAATTTTTTGAAATTCATCCCCTAAGGGGGCGATAAGGGTTGCCAATATTTGTATGGGAGGTATAAAACTTGTTGTCTAATTTTCGTGAAATTTGAAATAAATACTCTTCAACACAATTGGTTGAACACGTATTTCGCCGTTTTTCTAAATTTAACCCTTAAGGGAGTGAACGGGGTTGCAAAAAAAGTCCACGCGGACGGAGTCGCGGGCAAAAGCTAGTTTCATATATTTTTTATATAGCCTATAAATGTCCCACTGCAGGGCTCATGCCTTCTCTCAGAGAGAGTGAAAATTAACAATGAGAAAGAAGATGGGACTAACGTGCGAATTACTGTATACTAGTATAGACCTAAGATTTACACACTTAACCTCATAGTCGGGCCTTTGTACGCTGCAAGCGCTGAGGTATTTAAACATTTCACACACTGGGTTTACCTCACGATTATTTTACGTATATTTTTTTTCAGAGTTAGTGAGTGGTACCACTAGTACAACTCACGAATGTACGTAGCGTAGAAAACTAAGTCATTCTAGTACATGCCGGGATTTGAACCCACTACCTCCAGAATATGAGGCCGATCTATCGCTGCAACCAGGGTTGTACGTAATTGTACTATAAGGCAAACAGTATCGAGGCCGCAGTATCTGAGTGCTTACAATAAGTACACGCTCATACCTTGCCCTGTGAAAGGAGATAAGATATTACCAGATTCGGTATTTTTTCGCAATTCTGGGTAAATATTTTGCTGCCGGAGAAATTTTGGAGAAAAGGAATCTTTGGAGAAATGTTTGAAAAAAGAAAATATGGGGAGAATTTTAGATGATTAATAAATATTATTTGGAACGCTTCCGTACATATTTTATGCATTTTACGAACGCGTCCATCAACAAAATTGATTTCTAACTTCAGAACAATTAAACCAATAGACGAAACCACGTGACACCATACATGCCGTGACTACCTTGTACGAACCACTGACAAAAAACATTGCATTTGGTACTATCAGGCGAAATACTCCGTAGAATACGAGAACAAATAAGTCAGGTCCTTTGGGAGAAACAATTGAAAATTGTATCGTTTTGGAGAAAAATAATTGAGGAGAAACAGAAAATCGCATCTGGCAACCCCGAAAGATCTCAAAAACTCACCACTAGTCACAGTTCCTAGCAGCCAAATTACTCTTGTGGTTTCCGAGTTCACGTTTGATTACCTGCAAAAAAAAATACAAAATGATGAAAATCCCAAAGAATGGATGAATAAATTTAATTCCACAGGTGAGAAACTACACATAAGAGAAGCGCTACCTTGCACAATTACAGAGATCAAATGATATACCCGTGACCGAGTGTGTATTGTGTGTAGGAGTGTGAGTGAATAGGTAAATGTATATGTGTAAATGTATATGGAGGCGCGAGTGTTCCTTTAATTATTTTCAGATTCATCGGGAGACCGTTGAAACATTTTGCTTAGCTTCTGTAACTGCACTTCTTAACTTGTCAGTTTCAAAATAGTTTATTGAAGAGGTGCAAGGGTGCAAACCTCTCACATAATACAATGATCTTGAAAATTTGGCACATAAAACACTTTTAAAAAGCCTATTTAGAGCGCTGGCACGGATAGCCAGAGGTCGTGTGTTCAAACCCCGGCATGGGTGGAATTTTTAGCCGCTAAATAGGTTTTTAAAGTTGTCCTTAGCACGGGTTAGTGCATTAAAAAGAATATAATATAAACACTCTTACATCTTTGGGACTCCTGACAAGCAACGTCATAAAAACACTTCTTTATGGAGCATGAATACGTCCCACTGCAGGGCACAGGCTTTCTCTCAGGAAGAGAGACTATGGGTTCAATTACCACGCGTGCCCACCGCGGATTGGGAATTTCAAGTGCTTAGGTAGTTATTTCCTATAGTAGTTATTGTAACAATGTTTTATGTGCATGTTTAATTTTAACTCACAAAACGTAGTTTTACTGCGAGCACCATGCTTTCACTGGACTTTTGTTGTTGTGTTGTGTGTGTCTTGTCTTTGGAATAAACCTTTTCTGTTCTATTCTATTTCCTCAGACACTCGGGTCTCCTCACGATGTTTTCCCGATGTTTGTTAGCGAGTAATTTTGCTACTATGACTGCACAAATGTACATAACTTAGAAAACAAAGTCATTGCTACAGGCCGGGATTTGAACTCACGACTTTCCGAATTAGAAGTCGGGGTTCTACCGCCCCGCCACCATCACCTACAAAAATAGGAAAAATTAAACCACCTTTTACCAGGAACTATTGTAGGTAATCACTAGCTAGCTAGTGGGTGCCGGCTGTCATGTAATGGCAGTCGTTAAGCTATGTCAGAGGCCTTGTGGGCGGTTTGATAACTTCTGACAATAAGGCCCGCCACTGCCTTACAATCCTCCACCAACCCGGACTTGGCCCTCGTGGTGGTGTATGGCCTAACCATCCTGCGATGCAGGAAGAGACCCGTGGCCCAATAGTGGGGACATACAAGGGTTGATATCGACTAGGTATCAGCTATAGCTAGCTTTAAAAGGTCCATGTGCTACTTTTCAATGGTCACACTACCCCTTTCCAGTTTACGCCGGTTTTTGGCAAATCCGAAGTTACGCGATACTAACGTTACTTTGTTGAGACGTCTATATAGAGCGAACCACAGAACATAACAAAAGAGTACAAGTCGTAAGTGGGCGGTGCCCGCGTGCCTCGCATTAGCAATGTACTGCCTATGCGTAGTCTCTTCTTGCCTCAGTGGTCGTTTGTTTCTAGTAAAGGAAACTATCGTAAAAACTCTACTAAAATGCCTTCTTGTGCTGTGTTAGAATGTAAAAATAAGAGTTGGGGACTAAAATTTACCAATCATGCCGAAACATTTCATCGGTGAGTAGTATTTCATTGTATTTTTAAATTAAATTGGTAATGACATAGACAAGGAAACCAATCCGGCTGAGTAGCAACATATAGGAGACTTGTTTTTCAATTTTCAACTTTATGGCCTATCACATAAAACTTCTCGAAGATCAGACGCGGTGGTAGTTCCATCTAGTGTAAAGTAGCGGTACTACAAAAGAAAGTGTTATTGTCGAACTTAATTTCATTGTTGTCCATTGATTTTGATTCTTGTTTACATAACTAAAAGGTTCATATTTAACTGGAGCTTTTATGATATAGACCTTATTGACGTTGTCTTTATTTACCAATGGCAGTTTGGCATTCATAGTATGCGTTTGGTTTTTAAGTGTGAGTTTGGTCACACTGGTTTTCATAGACATAGACATATTTATTCATAATTATAAGTTACACGTCAATACTAATACACGTCATACTAATGGGTCATGCCCCTACTTCTACTCTTTTTTATGTTCTGTGGAGCGAACCATACTTCAGTAATACATTTGCGTAATTCCCAAATCTGAACTGAACTTTGAGCGGAAGCTCGCAATTAGTGAGTCATGAATCTGAACTCAGATGTGCCAATGTCGGACTGTGCAAACCGAGAGTGCTGATAGCGCAGCGATGCAGCGGATATTGCTTCCTGCAGCACACAGGCTTTGTTTTCACTGTGAGCTATGAGGCTAAAATGGATCTGTATAGGCCACATAAGCCAAATTCACTAGGTTAAGCGGGCGAGACTCGCCACCACGTCAGAATAACATGATCTCAACAAGATTATATTGATATCATATACAAGACATACAAGGTAGGTATTTCGTTTTTGCTCATAGATGTAATCGTGAAAAATTACATAATCAAGTCGTTATTGCAGTAATGCGGCGGATATAGCTTCCTGCTGCACACTGGCTCTGTGTCCATTGATCATCATGTCACGGCAAAATAGATCAGATATATGAGACCATCAGAAATAACAAAACATAGTTATGTTCCTATCTGTCAAGCTAGAAGCAACTGAGTGCTATAGTATTGGGCGTTATATTAAATTCTTCGCTTACTGTGTCGAAGCGCCTTTACTGGCATTCGCCGACAATCGACACTGCGGATTTCCCGACTATTAGTCAGTTAAATCTGCATCAAAACACGAGCTTTCATCGTGTTTTCATTCTTCCTTATTATGACTACGCAACAACGGCTTTGAATTAAAACTTGATGCATCCTACAATAATAAATTAATGTATATTAAAAAAATTATGTATGCCATAATAATGCAGTTTACGAGTATAGAGATAGTACAAGCTTAATCAACACGCGTGACCACCGCAGATTAGCGATTTCAAACGCTGCGGTATCTGAACACCTAAAGAATTCAGGTTTCCACACGGTGTTTTCCTTCAAAGGTGTTTCCTTTGTTAGCGAACGGTGTTGCTACTACAAATTCTCAAATGTACGTACCTAACTTAAAAAACCATAATTATATTCTTTTTGTTGCACTAACCCGTGCGAAGGACAATTTTAAAAACCTATTTAGAGGCTTAAAAATTCCACCCATGCCGCAAGTCGAGCCCGCGACCTCTGGCTAACCGTGCCAGCACTCAACTGAGCTAATGGGCAAATACCGGCATCAGTGAAATTTCGAACCTCTTTATATTACTCTCTGTATTACTTACAGGCAGCGACATCTGGCTAAAGTAATTTGCATCACTTGCAGCCCCGAGTACCTACTTTGCAGTTAGGTTTTAGGGTGGAATTTTAAGCCTCTAAATAGGTTTTTAAAAAACCATGTATGACTCTGCGAGAAGATTATTTTTCTTTATTGAACCAAACCTCCATAAATCTTATTAATTTTTACAGCTCCAAAAGACGAAGCTAAAAATATTCACTTGGTGACCAACCCGGGATATTTTCCTCCCGTTTGAGACACCGTTTCAGTACTCAAAGAGCGATGATTGAAGGTCCTCCCACGTCCATTTTGTACGAGGTCGAGTCGAACCCGTATAAAAGTTAAGGAATCCTTCCCTAGGGCAATCTCTAGGTAGGTTGGATCCCTTAGCCCCAAAAACGCTTTTTGAACGTCTATTGAATATCTTCGAATATTAAGCAATATCCGATAAACCTAACGAGGTATTGTGAGGTTGATTTCATCGCGGTGGTAACACAGCGGCAGAGCGCCGGCTTCACCTTCGTGAGGTCGTGGGTTTGAATCCTGGCACGTACAAATAACTTACTTTTCTAAGACATTGTAGGAGCTATACTATTCACTAACCTGAAGGAATACATCCTGGGAAACCCTAGTGTCTGAGGTATTTACATACCTAAGCGTTTGCTACGTACAATTGCAAGGCGACCAGAGAGAGGAGTCAATAACATATTACTAGAAGAACTTAGACTGGAAGATATGAATTCTTACAAAATGTACCTCCGAATTGACGAAGACGTATTTAACTATTATATTGTCAAGAATAGCACCATTAATTTCAAAACAAGAAACTCATTTAATGTAAATCTTAAATGAGTTTCTTGTTTTGAAATGAATGCAAAAAATAGAAAGAAAAAAGAAAAAAAGAAAACATTTATTTAAATTTCCACAAATGCACACACATAAAAAATAACACAATTATTGGAAAGATGAACATCAACATGAGAAAGTAAAAATAAAGTAGCATCTTCTTACAAATGCTTGTGCCTCCGTGGCAAGAAAAAAAGGTTACCAACTCAGCATGCATTGCAATAAATTGTTTAATAGTAATTATGAAGTCAGACATCATAATTTTACGCTTGCTGTCAAATAGGATCAAACTTCTACGATCATAGACAATATGACATTACACTGTCACAGATTTTTAATTTAAATATGGGTCCTATATCTGTGATCATATTTCTATGATAGTCTAATATTGGCCTAATCCTAAGTGCGGAAATCTAAGGTTCGACTAGAACTTCCACGAACTTCGAAAGGATTTGACGATCTGTCTTACACAGCGAACGTACATAATAGCGGGGAGAGGCGAGAGGGGGGTTAACAGTGTTGCTGTTCTAAAGTACACGGAATATATTACAGCTTCATTGGCTAGAACACCAGCAAAGTACAAGCGACCTATTAACTAATTGAATGTAGTGTTTATATATTTATAGTCTGCAATTGTCATGTTATAAAACGGTGGAATTAATTGCACTCGTGCACGCCATTTGGACAATAGCGATTAGGTTTTTATTACACACTGCCATTATACCTAACACCTGATACATGTCATGAGTGATAATGACAGAACGTAATCAAGAAATAGCTATAAAATAGCAATTGTACTTTGTATCTTTACATGTTTTATAATATGTGCTCTGGTGTACAATAAAGAATATTCTTATCTTATCTCATCTCATCTCACCTCACCTCACCTCACCTCACCTCACCTCACCTCACCTCACCTCACCTCACCTCACCTCACCTCACCTCACCTCACCTCACCTCACCTCACCTCACCTCACCTCACCTCACCTCACCTCACCTCACCTCACCTCACCTCACCCCACCCCACCTCACCTCACCTCACCTCGGGGCACGCTTTCCCGCGCGAAAATGTTTTTGCACATTTAGATACCAGAGAAATAGAACTAAGTCATAGTAATCAATGATTACTATTAATCATAGCACGTCTAGTTTCACCACAGCTAGTGAAGTATTATAGGCAAGAATTTTAAAATTAATTATATCCTAATAATTAAACACGATTAGACCCGTCTAATACATACCTATCTATAAGTATCGCGAGTCACCACTACTACACAACAATATGGTACTTTCCTTGTTATCTCGGCAGCTTCATTCGCGTGGGTTCGAATAAACAGGGCATTGAAAGATATCACATATCGGAGCATTGACTACTAAATCCACGTCATGATCTGCATGCTGAATGTAAACATTCAGCTTACATTTAAGCAAACTGTTGACAGAAATCGTTGAAAAACGTTAAACAATAATGTCTATCATATCTTTGGCTCAGAGGGCACCCATTTACCTTATTAACTAGAGAAATATCAACCTCGATAATTTATTGTTCTAATAACAGGTCTAATAACGTTTCGGCAACTTTACAGTTGCCTAATGGCAAATGTGACAAGTATCGGTTTGATAGACATATATAACGGATATAGTAAATACATTTTTATCAAATTTTCTCAATCGAATATCCGTGATTTTTTATGTAGTATCATTGTAAAAAAATAGTAGCTCATTAGCTACCCGGTCTGACACCTTTCTGCCTTGCCAAATCGTTAATGAACGGGAAGTAATGTCTATCATATCTTTTAGAAGGCAATCATTTACCTCATTAATTAGAGAAACATCATCGTCGATTATTGATTATTCATTTGGATAGTATTTGGTTATATATTGAACGGGTTTAATAACGATTATTTATTAGTTAAAACGTAATTACCTTAAATCACGACGTTGCGGCAACTTTGCAGTTGCCTAATGACAAATGTGACAAATATGGTTTTGATTGATACGGACATATTAAAAGTTTTAGGCTATCTGGAAATTTCTGTTGAAATAAGTACGCCTTTGTACGTAATTGTTACCACATTGTATGTTATTTAAGTTTTATTGTGTAATAAAGTGTCACAAAAGAAAAAACAAACAAACAAACAAACATATTTAATAGATTTTTATCAAAATTTCTCAATCAAATACAGGATAAGAAAACAATTTCTTGAATGTCCGTATTTTTAATATATAGTATCATTGTAAAAAAAATTGTAGCTTATTAGCTTCTTTCTGCTTTGCTGCTTGCTCTGCAGCAGCTCTAGGGTTGACGTGACGGCTGGTGTACCCACATGTGAAGGGACAAATATGCGTACACACGTCGCATCCCATAGCAGAGACCGTCCTATCTCCCATGGTATCAAAGTGAGTCCGGACGTCTCCTATCATTGCAACTCAATTGCGAGTTTGCGACGGTTCGAGAACCGCTGGAGTATCAGCTGAGATGAGAGCCCTATTATACTTGAGAGTACCTCTAGCGATCGACGTTTCCCAGTAGGTAAACAATCTAGCAGTAATAATGAACAGACGTGAATTCGCAAGATAAGCTCGATTTCATATCGAACCGAGCTATAAATTGCCGGAAAATTGACACTGGCGCAAATAACAAACAGGCGTCGAGCCAACGATTAACACCGAAAAGACCTGGCAGCACAGAAATATTATAGGAAAAAATATAGGTTTTCGTTTTTAATATTGGAACACCCAATATATTTTCAGCAATACACTAACAATTTGAGCAAGAAAGGGTGTTTAAGGAGGGTTGTTAGGTCACACCATAAAGGTAGGTACCTGAAAAAAACTTCAACACTGTTTTTTTATTTTATTGGTCGTGGGCATATGTTTTTTTCATTGGTATGGGGTAATTTTGTAAGCTTGGCTTTAGAATACCTTTTTCAGGTAGTGCATGGACTTTGTCACCACAATTTACAAACCAATAAAATAAAAATTAAGCTGTCGACAGCCACCATCTTTCGGCAACAAAAATACCTACACAAGGACTGGTTTCTGTGCTATTAAAAAGGCAGGGTAACGCAGATGCCACTACTTTCTTTCATGCCGATAGAAAGACGCTGACAAGGAGATTTTTATTGGGAATGCTTTTTTTTCTATCTTACTCCGTGGTAAAACAAGTCTACGAGTCTGGCCACATTCATCATTCAGCACAATAAACGTCAGAAACAAGGCTTCTTGCCCCATTTACATCTAGCCTCTCACGCTATCACTTCCAATATTGTAATAACTCCTATAATAATAAAATATACGGAACACACTTATCTTCAGTACATAAGTATGAAGAACGCCTTTCTTTCCTTTCGATTCATTTCTTTCCTTTGATTCACTTACCTACTTGCTTTTTGCAATTCGTCGGTGTATGAATTGGTTATTGTAAGTCTTGCTTAACAATTGCTTAACTTGCTTAACATAATACAAGCAGTCGTTAAACAATCAAAATCGTTAAGCACCCTATATACGTCCCACACCCTCGGAGAGAGAGAAAGAATGAGTACATACTCGTACGTGCTTAACTACCACGCGAGTTTTTATTCACATTTAAATAACAATTCACAAAGGTCTGTTACTTAGAAAATAAAGTCATTTCAAAGTTTAAAAACCTATTTAGAGGCTAAAAATATCACCCATGCCGGGATTCGAACCCGCAACCTCTGGCTATCCGTACCAGCGCTCTACCAATTGAGCCAATGGGCGACTCACGGCATCAGTGAAATTTCGAACCTCTTTACAATATTCTCTGTATTACGTACAGGCAGCGACATCTGACTTAAGCAAATTGCATTACTTATAGCCCCGACTACCTACTTTGCAGTTAGGTTTAACATCGGAACGATATCACTGTACCCACATGATTACACTATTTTTATTTTTAATGCACTAACCCGTGCTAAGGAACAAATTTAAAAACCTATTTAGAGGCTAAAAATATCACCCATGCCGGGATTCGAACCCGCAACCTCTGGCTATCCGTACCAGCGCTCTACCAATTGAGCCAATGGGCGACTCACGGCATCAGTGAAATTTCGAACCTCTTTACAATATTCTCTGTATTACGTACAGGCAGCGACATCTGACTTAAGCAAATTGCATTACTTATAGCCCCGACTACCTACTTTGCAGTTAGGTTTAACATCGGAACGATATCACTGTACCCACATGATTACACTATTTTTATTTTTAATGCACTAACCCGTGCTAAGGAACAAATTTAAAAACCTATTTAGAGGCTAAAAATATCACCCATGCCGGGATTCGAACCCGCAACCTCTGGCTATCCGTACCAGCGCTCTACCAATTGAGCCAATGGGCGACTCACGGCATCAGTGAAATTTCGAACCTCTTTACAATATTCTCTGTATTACGTACAGGCAGCGACATCTGACTTAAGCAAATTGCATTACTTATAGCCCCGACTACCTACTTTGCAGTTAGGTTTAACATCGGAACGATATCACTGTACCCACATGATTACACTATTTTTATTTTTAATGCACTAACCCGTGCTAAGGAACAAATTTAAAAACCTATTTAGAGGCTAAAAATATCACCCATGCCGGGATTCGAACCCGCAACCTCTGGCTATCCGTACCAGCGCTCTACCAATTGAGCCAATGGGCGACTCACGGCATCAGTGAAATTTCGAACCTCTTTACAATATTCTCTGTATTACGTACAGGCAGCGACATCTGACTTAAGCAAATTGCATTACTTATAGCCCCGACTACCTACTTTGCAGTTAGGTTTAACATCGGAACGATATCACTGTACCCACATGATTACACTATTTTTATTTTTAATGCACTAACCCGTGCTAAGGAACAAATTTAAAAACCTATTTAGAGGCTAAAAATATCACCCATGCCGGGATTCGAACCCGCAACCTCTGGCTATCCGTACCAGCGCTCTACCAATTGAGCCAATGGGCGACTCACGGCATCAGTGAAATTTCGAACCTCTTTACAATATTCTCTGTATTACGTACAGGCAGCGACATCTGACTTAAGCAAATTGCATTACTTATAGCCCCGACTACCTACTTTGCAGTTAGGTTTAACATCGGAACGATATCACTGTACCCACCGTACTATACACTGTACTATAGCCAGAGGTTGCGGGTTCGAATCCCGGCATGGGTGATATTTTTAGCCTCTAAATAGGTTTTTAAATTTGTTCCTTAGCACGGGTTAGTGCATTAAAAATAAAAATAGTGTAATCATGTGGGTACAGTGATATCGTTCCGATGTTAAACCTAACTGCAAAGTAGGTAGTCGGGGCTATAAGTAATGCAATTTGCTTAAGTCAGATGTCGCTGCCTGTACGTAATACAGAGAATATTGTAAAGAGGTTCGAAATTTCACTGATGCCGTGAGTCGCCCATTGGCTCAATTGGTAGAGCGCTGGTACGGATAGCCAGAGGTTGCGGGTTCGAATCCCGGCATGGGTGATATTTTTAGCCTCTAAATAGGTTTTTAAATTTGTTCCTTAGCACGGGTTAGTGCATTAAAAATAAAAATAGTGTAATCATTTCAAAGTCTTAGAGAACATTTTAATCTAAACTTGCTTTACATTCATGTTAACTAAATATTTATAAGCTCGAGAGCAACCAATAAAGATTTACAATAGCAGCATCTGACGTTTCTAATAGTAGTTCATTTTGTAGATAATAAACTCCCGGAAATGCCAAGAGCCCGCGATGTACAGGGTGACTGGGAAACACGCTTCATCCTGCTAGATAAAGAGGTGTTTAGATAATGTCGACTGCTACACTTACTCCAGACGCAGTAGCCAAGCGTAATGTGAACGTGGCATACGGAAAAGACTGTGGAACAGAAAGAGGCTTCGCCTCGCTTGTTTTTTGCTCGTTCCAGTGTCCCCGTAAAACTTAAAGAACTAAAGCGGGGCACGAGATGGACTGGCTTTTCTTTGACCGTTTTCGAAAGTGTAGGCGGCGATCAAAGGAGTTTATGTAAAGAGACTGAAATTAGAAAGGCGTTTTTGAACAAAGAAAAGTCTAGTGCCAAGGAGGATAATCCGCCTTAGTGAATATTAACTTTTTTCCAACATTAAAAAGTACCACTCTCGTTGTTGACTTAAATCTGGATTATATACTACTTATTTTTTTTTTTGTTGAAAGTGCCCGACCAGGTTTTCGACAAAAAATCAAATAGGTAAAACCGGATTTAAGTCGATAGATGGAGTAGAGAACCCTTTATTGCATAACAGAAAAAATGTTTCTATAATGTTGTGTGCTTCAGCAGTCCACTAAGTAAGTTCAACTCAGTACCCATTTACACTTTTGATAGTTTTCCCTACTTGGACGATAAATCGTATTTTTTTCTCTGTCAACACAGGTAAATTTTTATTCTTTATTTTCACATTCTAGGTCGGGCACGAAATTTTCGAACTTCGAACGATATCAATCTGAGTAAAAACTAATAGAACAGATAATATTGTAAACACTAACTCTAATTGAGGTGTTTCAGGAATTGCGCATTTTCAACATTTTTAAGATAACCCTGTATATAGGGGGTTTGGTCTTTTTTATACAGCCGGCACCAGTTGCTCCCGGAGAGCACGCTGCGCACGCGCCGCGCTAACAACGCGCCGACGCCTGGGGCTCTTGTACTTCACAACGATTTTATTGCCGAGGTCAAGCATATGGACATTTTTGTCGACTCTATAACAAAATAGCGTTCGAATTAAGATTATACTTATGTAAGTAGTTAAAAAGTTTTAATGTGTATTTTGCAATAAGGGCGCTTTGGGAAACTGTAAGCTCATATTTTTGTTTTTTTTAACCAGTCTCTTCGACCAATTTAGTCTAAAAATGCAGGTCATTGCAGTGTACAGGCCTTAATTACTTTAATTACCACGCGTTCCCACCGCTGATCGGCTATTTTAATCTAGTCTCTTCGGTTTCCTTAACAAAATATGAATGAAAATTCTCGTGCACTAAAAACAAAATTTAGACAAAGAAGAGGGATTTTTTTAGAAAAAGGCGTGCGAAATTAAATTTTTCGATGTTTGGATCTTTCTAAATTTGAAAGATCTTATCGGGAACAACAATGACAGTTACACTTTTGAAAAATAGGCTAAGTAGGTATTGTTATGTTACGATACTCCTAAACGAGGTAGCATCGACACATTTTTTTTACTGACACACTTCCTATTAATTTCAGTAAATGGCGCATTGTGCACCGTCAAATTATGTTCTCGTGATCAGTTTCCAAAAATAACGCTGCAAATTGAACAGGATGGAACATAAATGACGTAAAAAAATAGTAATGATGCAACGTAAATGACGGATTAACTTTTTCACGGTAAAAGTGACACTGAAATAAAGTTTATTTGACAAATATAAACACGTGTTCGCAATAAGTCCAAATGCAGCCAAACATGATCGAAATAAGGGTAGGCTCTCAGACAGTCAATGTCTCAGACAATCGTAGATGTTAGATTGTAATAAAGCAGATTTTAAAGGCAGGCTCTACAGCTTAATTAACCAGATTGAATAAAGTTTCTAAGGCCTACCCTTAATCTTAAATGTAAGTTTCTAAGGGTAGGCTCCACAGCTAAATAATAGATGTTAGATTGTAATGAAGCAGATTGAATAAAGTTTTTAAGGGTAGGCTCTACGCTTAATCTCAGATGAATAGTGTTTAAAGGTAGACTCTACAACTTAATTAACCAGATTGAATAAAGTTTCTAAGGGTATAGGCTCTACAGCTTAATCTTAGATGTTAGATTGCAATAAAGCAGATTGAATAAAGTTTCTAAGGGTAGGCTCCACAGCTTAATAATAGATGTTAGATTGTAATGAAGCAGATTGAATAAAGTTTTTAAGGGTAGGCTCTACGCTTAATCTTAGACGTTAGATTGTAATAAGTAATAACGCAGATGGAATAAAGTTTCTAAAGGTAGGCTCTATAGCTAAATCTTAGATGATCTTAGGTATTAGATTGTAATAAAGCAGATTGAAAACAAGTTTCACAAAAACATTCTGCAATGAAATGCTAAAGGAGCGGAATCAATGTTCAGAAATTCATGGAAAACGTGTTTTTGCTTGATTCAGTTCAAAAGTTGTATTTACCACAAAATCACATGACTGTAAATATTTACGGCCCCTTATTTGATTTTTGACCGGATCGATGGTCAACGGTCAACAACTTATTATGGCCCTCTTTATAAAACACGATTCCTCTTAAGTACTCCGCAGAGTCAAGTTTAAATATTAAAGACTTAACCACAGACTATTTATAAAATTAATAATACCTTCCACACAACTCAAACTCTTATCCCGGTTTCAAACTAGGATACCCTGTGCTTTGATAATCATAGGCAAGGACACAAACATGGAACTGCACCCAGACTGAGCCCATTTGTACAAAACCTCCAGTGTGAATCGAACTCAATACCTCTGATTAAAAACCTATTTAGAGGCTAAAAATTTCACCCATGCCGGGATTCGAACCCGCAACCTCTGGCTATCCGTACCAGCGCTCTACCAATTGAGCCAATGGGCGACTCACGGCATCAGTGAAATTTCGAACCTCTTTACAATATTCTCTGTATTACGTACAGGCAGCGACATCTGACTTAAGCAAATTGCATTACTTTCAGCCCCGACTACCTACTTTGCAGTTAGGTTTTAACATCGGAACGATATCACTGTACCCACATGATTACACTATTTTTATTTTTAATGCACTAACCCGTGCTAAGGAACAAATTTAAAAACCTATTTAGAGGCTAAAAATTTCACCCATGCCGGGATTCGAACCCGCAACCTCTGGCTATCCGTACCAGCGCTCTACTAATTGAGCCAATGGGCGACTCAGGGCATCAGTGAAATTTCGAACCTCTTTACAATATTCTCTGTATTAAATTTAAATTTGTTCCTTAGCACGGGTTAGTGCATTAAAAATAAAAATAGTGTTACCTCTGATTAGTTAAGCGTGTTAACCGCTAGACCAATGGAGCATTTAAACTGCCTCTGATAAGTGTTTTAGAGGAAATGTGTTTTTTATAAAAAAGCAATATAATTCAAGTGTATAGTATATTTTTGAGTATATTGTATTAAGGTAAAACCTAAAATGGAATGGCGTGGGCACTCGCTCACACAACAAGGACAAAAATATTGTACGAGCGAGAGGCAAATACTTTTCCTATCCCGCTCTTTAATCTACAGCGTTATACTTAGTTACCTTGAAGGAAGACGTTTTATTTTAACTGGAAACGCGGACCGCCCTCGCTCCCTCCGGAATCAAATAAGCGTCGACTTACGAATGTTAAATTGTCAAGAATTTTCTCGTTTAAGAGAGCTGCACCGTGAAATGGACACATTATTTCCCAGCTGGAACGCGGCAATCAATTTATGTTAACTCAGCTAGTCCGACGTTTTGGACTTTCAACGCATTTCTTGAGTCAATGAGACGAATGAATGTAAATAGCTAGTTACTAAAGGATTTTTTTCCGTAAATGAACGATACTGTATTGTTTTCAATAATTGTATTGCGTTGCGTTACGTTACGTTGCGTCGCGTTACGTTGCGTCGCGTTACGTTGCGTTGCGTTACGTTGCGTTGTGTTGTGTTACGTTGCGTTGCGTGTTGTGTGTTATTGTGTTGTGTGATATTGTGTTGTGTATTATTGTATTGTATTAACTAAATAAAAATAATTTCCCTCATACACGTCACAATTTACTTAAAAGCGCAATTTGAAAACTAACCAGTAGTATTAAGCCATAAGACTTCTAACTGGGTCCATAGTATCGATTTCACCGATCGCACTTTGCGTGTTCTATGCAAATCTAATCAGCACCTATAAAGGAAACAGATCAACTTGGCCTGTCTCCCGGAATCGAGCTCTCGCTTTAGAGATGGGCGAGCGAACCGAATAAAGGTGTCGATAATACCGTACGAAGAAACTAATATCGATTAATGTAAACGTATTGCAAAAATATGAAAATAGAATTCAGAAAGTAAAATTGTGTTGATGTTACAAAATGTTTTAGGTAACTACGTGCATCCAGTATAATAAATATAACGACCTTGGATACTGCACTGCGTACTAACAAGATAATCCCAATTTGATATTTAAATAACACCGCTCTACACGTCTACATACGCAAAATACAAGAACTCTTATAAAATACGTAAATTGCATGTTTTATTGTATTGTTGCTGTATATATAAAATAATTGTATAATTGAAATTATATAGATAAACTGGGAACTATAAACAATACAGGAGGGGTGGAATACGACCTAACCTTCCGAGACCCGTCCCCTAGCAGTGGGGACATACAAATTGTTGGCACCTCCAAATAATGAATGAATAATGTAAAAAAAATATTGCTAACTTACAGTACTTCTTATTTTTCTAATACCATGTAAACTTTTGGTTTTATAAAAGGATGAGGATTAATATTATACTTTATTGAACAGGAAAACACAATGGAGGACAGGTAACACAAAAAAATACATGTTCATAGGTAAGCTTGTCTGTGAGAGATTACTTTCAGCAAACCAGGCAGATTGGATGTTAGTTTGATGATCATTATAAAAAATATCGACTTTTCTTTTCTCGAGATTTAAAATATCCACGGCAAATATCGATAAATTGATCGCTATATATTGCCCAAGCCTAAATCGATTCGAGCGACGCTTGTGTAATCGATTCCATCCACGTATTAATTTATATCTATGACTTTGTAAAAGACGACAGTGGGTGTACCAAAACTTTTATATTTAATTGGTTTTACATTTGGTTAAATGGTTTTAGTTTATATCTCTTGTGTTAATATTTTATTGACAATTGACTTTTAATTGTAGGTACGCACGTATCGTTATGATACTTTATGTAATAATTTTGAAAAGCGATATTTGCTGTTTGACACTTCAGAAATGTATCTGTTTCTAAATATTTGTATGAGGGCAAGACATTGTAGTAACTTTTTAAACTCATGTCAACTTTTTAGTTGCATAGCAATATTTTTCCTTTTAGAAGCAATATTTCTCTGTAAATATCTGTAAATAATATTTAAGAGTGCTCATACATTGTGAAACGGCCGTTTTTAGCGGAAATCGATTAGTCCTAGGATATTTCTACTGTTTCTGGGCTGTATGTTCTAATAATGGTTACCACAGATATTATGATTTCTCATGTTTACCCTTCAAAAAAAAAACATAAAACAAGTTATGATTTTGATTCCATTCCACCTTAAATTGTTAATCAATTTCTGTTACCCACGATACAAGTTTGCTTCGTGTGGGGCTACAGATACACTAATTTTACTATGGAATTACTCTTAATATTGTAATAAGGCAACTTGATGTCCATCTCACTATGTGAAAAACTTTGCTGAAATAAATAATTTTGTTTTTGTATGTTTAGGACAGAGACAAGTGGCGCTTCTTTTGTCAGAGGCCAACACCCACATCGAGTCTTCCAGCTAAGTAAGTAAGATTAAGTTTACTTGATAATAAACTTACGATAGTGGTTTGAGCGAGTACCAGTTCCTTGTTTGTTTTGGCAGCCTCCAAAAGCAAGATAGCCAAATTGGTTGCCAACTTCTATTGGGAGACGGCACACAAAGAAAGAGAATAAATAATCGCGATTAGATCTGGTCTTTGTATAAGATATCATAAACTCACGGCTGTATCCCAGAGGGTTAGGCAGAGACAAGCGCCTGCCACTTGCCACGATCCTGCCAGATCACTTTCGATTTATGGACATTCATTAGTCAGTCCGTCTGTTACCAGACATATCTCACGAACCGTGATAAAAAGATTTGAAAAATGAAAGAGAAATTTTCACACATGACGTATTTCTGTTTGCCACTTTACGAACAAATACTAAAAACATACATATGGTAGACTTTTTGTCCGTATTTACTTACGGGTGTTGTTATATCTACAATGTGTTGTGCTTACGAAAGTTTTAGTTCAAAAACATACATAAGTTTTATTTAAACCTATTTAGAGGCTAAAAATTCCACCCATGCCGGGATTCGAACCGGCGATCTCTGGCTATCCGTGCCAGCGCCCTGTCCAATCGTGCAATCGACTTCAGCCTGATGTCGCTGCCTGTACGTAATACAGAGAATAGTGTAAAGAGGTTCGAAATTTCATTGATGCCGGTGAGTCGCCCATTAGCTTAGTTGGACAGGGCGCTGGCACGTATAGCCAGAGGTCGCGGGTTCGAATCCCGGCATGGGTGGAATTTTTAGCCTCTAAATAGGTTTTTAAACCTTTGAATATTTAAACCATCTATCTGTTGCCAGAGGTTGCGGGTTCGAGTCCCGGCATGGGTGAAATTTTTAGCCTCTAAATAGGTTTTTAAATTTATCCTTAACACGGGTTAGTGCATTAAAAATAAAAATAGTATATTCAAAGGTTGTTTAGACAAACAAGTTCTAGGCCAGTTTTTAATTGTATAACTTTCCACGTATTTAGTTTTGTCGCAAACAGAGCTTCTTATAAAAGAATAGGGAATCCCGGCTAGCTTTCCGACTGATTATTTTCTCTTTGGTGCACTAAATAGAGCGTGATTGGTTTTCTCACTTTCTTTGTTTGGTTTGAAATGGACTCCTTTGAGGTACACGTTGAAGAAGGAATTATCCTGGGACGCGCAATTCTAGTCTTTTATCTGTCATATTAGTATGGATTTTGATAATATGATAGTGTATGCAATATAGGAGCTGGCCATATACGTGCCCCGAATCATGAACGCTTCCAATCGTCCAATTATCAAAAAAGCGCTCGTGGCTTAGTCGAGCCGAGTGATTGGAATCAATAAATTGAGTCAAGCAACAATAGGCGCGGTCAGGTGCAGAGTAGGGAACTTCTCGTGACTACCGCTAAAGTCAATTCCACCAACTTAGTCAGTAAATTGACATTTGCGATGTGACCAGTATATGACAGAAAAATAATAGGGATGTACACAATTGACATAAAGTATAGACTTAGCTTAATTTTTTTTCTTTTATAGATTTATCCCACAACTCACGAAAGGTATGTAAGACGTGATGAATGAATTAATAATAATTTTACTAGAAAATGTGGTGATTGCCAACTTTGATATTACCTATATTATTTGTTGTTGTTATTTTTGATTTGTCAACAACAACAGTACTAAGAAAATAATTGATTATGTCGTTAAATCTATCGACTAAAGCATATCACTATTTTAGCTGGCAACTCTTTTTCACTAACATGATAATTCTATCTGTAAGTTGGTGGACTGAACTATAATGGCATTTTTCCGAACGCTTCCCTGCTTCGCAAGACATGTAAAGCCGTTGGTGCCGGCTGTCATGTTATGGCAGTCGTTTAGCCATGGCAGAGGGTTTATGGGCGGCTCGATAACTTCTGACAGCAAGACCCGGCACTGTATTATAATCCTCCACCTACCCGGAATTGGCCCTCGTGGAGTAGTATAGCCTAACTTTCCTGCGATGCAGGAAGAGACTCGTGCCCCAAACAGTAAGGACATACAAGGGTTGATCGAATTCTCAAAGTCCATCATAATTTGACAGACGATTGGAGTCGCTCAGGATTTGGTGCGCATAATAAGGCCACTGCACGCCGTTCACACCGGGTATCGGCAAAATATCAACGCCGGAGTGAAATGAAATGAAATTTATTTGTCTCCAGAAATGGGTATCTTTGAAATTAGGGTATTTTATTATATGTATGTACAATTCGATTGTTTTCTTTTAAAGACTTACAGCTAAGCAGTGGTCCCCACACTAGGCCGAGCCTGTCCTGTGGGAGCCGCGGTTATATATCAAACAACAACAATATACCTAAATATACTAATAAACAGCATTGGAGTTTGTTTCAAAGTTACAGCACATGCTGGGTTGAAACTCATTCGCATTAGCATACCCAGCCATAACTAGGTATAATCATACAGCAAGTTCCAATATTGCAAGTTCCTCTGATTGTCACATAGACAAGTCAGAAGCATAATTACATTTCTGTCTTGTCTAAGTTTACTCAGTGATATACTTTGTGATTCAACATGTGCGGCCTTGTCACTAAAAATGATCCCTTCCAGACAACCTTTGAACGGGCTGGAGAAATACATTGGAGAAGAAAGTAAATGTACAAACAAATCAAATAATTTCAGATACACATAATATATGAATTGGATGCGGCAAGCTGAAGACAGGGCGCTATGGCGCTCATTAGGGGAGGGCTATCTCCAGCAGTGGACTACATAATATAGCCTAAAGAAGAAGAAGATATATGAATTTGACAAGCTTAGTTGGTAGCGTGAACAACGTCCAGCGTGCAATAGCCGATAGGCCTGGTTGTGCAGTTTGGGCACACCTAATGCATAGCTGCATGGAAACAAAAACTGCTCACAGACTGTGCAACTTTAGTGTACATAGTGGAAATAAGTTTTATACTAACAAATTTATGGGTATACTATTTTTATTTTTAATGCACTAACCCGTGCTAAGGACAATTTTAAAAACCTATTTAGAGGCTATAAATTCCACCCATGCCGAGATTCGAACCCGCGACCTCTGGCTATCCGTGCCAGCGCTCTTTCCAACTGAGCTAATGGGCGACTCACCGGCATCAGTGCAATTTCGAACCTCTTTACACTATTCTCTGTATTACGTACAGGCAGCGACATCTGGCTTAAGTAAATTGCATCACTTACAGCCCCGACTACCTACTTTGCAGTTAGGTTTTTACATCGGAATGATATCACTGTACTTGTTACATTCAAAACTCTTAAACGGTCAAAACTAGTTTTGACTGCAGAAAAATAAAATAAAATTCTAACATGTATCCAACAATGTCGAGTTGGTTTTCGGTCTTACATGTTCAACCTAACACGCTCCTTCGCGTTCCGCTACGCTACGCGCTTCGTCGCACCTATATTTTTGCTGTCGCAGATTGAGCGATGCATCTTTATAGGTATTTTTACCATTTGGTATTTCAAATATAAGCTTTGGACAAAAGTACTTTTGACTGATTTTAGCAGTCAAAACTAGTTTTGACCGTTTAAGAGTTTTGACTGTGACATACTCACACGATTATACTATTTTTATTTTTAATGCACTAACCCGTGCTAAGGACAATTTTAAAAACCTATTTAGAGGCTAAAAATTCCACCCATGCCGAGATTCGAACCCGCGACGGATAGCCAGAGGTCGCGGGTTCGAATCACGGCATGGGTGGAATTGTTAGCCTCTAAATAGGTTTTTAAAATTTATGAGTGTTTACGCGTGAAATAAATAAATAAAATAAAAATAAATTAATAAATTAGTTATACTGACTGTTACATAAGTTTGATGATCTAAGTTTATAAGTTAAAAAGTTTTAAAAGAAGTGTACATTTAGTTAGGGTTAAAAACTATAAATAGTCTAAATGCATGATTGGTACACAAGTTGAGGGTCATAGGCTAGATCTGATCTATAATGTATGTAAAATTTGGAGAATGTGCCTGTAACCTGTTTTCTATCTATCTATCCAGCCCATGAATGAAGCCCACTGCTGGGTCTATACCCAGCAGTGGGCTAAGAGGCCTATGCCTCCTCCATTTCACGCCAACTCTCCCGGTCCCTAGCCAATCTCGACCACTGACCCCCGGCCGCGTTTTAATGTCCAACGGGCAAGTGGTCTACCCACCGAACGACGACCGGTTCTTGGCCACCACTCCGTGACTGCCCTTGTCCACCTTCCGTCATTACTCTCTTTTTCTTATTATGTAGTGCACTGCTGGACATAGCCCTCCCCTAATGAGCGCTATAGCGCCCTGTCTTCAGCTTGCCGCATCCAGCCTCTGCCGGCAGTTTTTCGCCCATCGTCATCCCACCTAGTCGGAGGGCGTCCTACACTACGTTACGTCCTGCATAACCTAATCTTCGTTATTCCTATATTGCATATCCTGAGCTAACCTCAAAGAAACTAACATCCTGACAGTTGCCAGTCAGTAAATCTATGAAAACATTATGTACTTTAGGAAAAATATCAGTAACTTAAAACTGTAGCCAACACAATGTAAATACTAGAAATAAACATAATTTTTCGTTTTCACTATTAAGGCTGGCAAAGGTTATTACATAATGGGGAATTTTATACGCTACTATAATAAAATCTTTAAGCTTGCCTGAAACGCGGTTCAAAAGATGTGTTAAAGTACAGTTTGTGTCAAAAGGGCTAGTAGAACATAACGGATTATTTAGATGACAATGTTATCTGTTAAGCACCGTATGGTGCCCTACCTTTCTGTTTAAATAATAGGTTAATAATTTATTCATAAAACCGTGTTTATTCCATAATACTTATAAGACTACTTTTACAAGAACAGACAGCGTACTAAATTTAAAAAAACTGACACAAGTAAAAAAAGACAATAATATGTACAAAAAGTCAAAACAATAAAAAAAAGGTCTGTCGCCAACAATATCTACAATTAAAGCCAGTACAATGCATGTTTTAAAATAATTATGTAAACTCTGTTAATTAAGGACTTTGAAAAGACTAAGTCAGGAGATTTTTTGTACATTTTTTCTCCCAAATTATCTAGATATTGAAATGAACACCTGGTTTGAATTGTAACGTTCCCTAAAACCTTTTCCTTTCAATTTATTTGAGCTATTGTTATGGTCATTAGAATCCATCCATCCATTTCAGCCAATTGCAGACCACTGCTGGACATAAGCCTCCCCTAGGGTGCGCCACAAGACCCGATCTCCCGTTTTCGCCATCCAGTCACAACCAGCCACCTTTTCAGGTCGTCGGTCCATCTGGCCGGAGGGCGTCCTACACTGTGCTTGCCGAGTCGTGGTCTCCATTCGAGAACCCGTCTGCATCAACTATCATCGTTTCTGCGACAGATGTCACCAGCCCACTGCCACTTCAGCCTGCTACCCTTCTGAACTACGTCAGTGACTTTGGTTTTTTGTCGGATAATCTCGTTCCGGACTTTGTCCCTTAACGAGACTCCGAGCATACACCTTTCCATAACTGGCTGAGTTATTAAAATACTGTACACTTACTATACGCAGAATGCACCAAAGCAATTCCAAGTATGAGTGAATAATTAAGACACTCAGCTATATTCCGCGCTGAAATACAATCACTTTTCATTAGATTCAGAATGGCTCGGCTTCATTGTCTGTCTGCTCTGAAATTTCATTTATTTCAGGACTATATTAATCTTATATTTATTACTGCTTTCCAGTTTTGTGTAAGTACTTGTATGTAATAGGAGTTTCAGATTGTTAATATTACGTAAAATAATATATAAAATGTCATAGATTTTAGGAGGATCTAATCACGATTTTTCTAAATACAACTGCATAAAATCTCGTGTCACGGTGTTTGTTATACAACCCCTCCTAATCAGCTTTTCAGATTTTGATGACTTTTGTGGGTTCATCCTTCTTCTTCAGGCTGTATTATGTAGTCCACTTCTGGACATAGCCCTCCCCTAATGAGTCGCGGTCTCCACTCAAGAACACGTTTACTCCAACGGTTGTCGGTTCTTCGCGAGATATGGCCAGCCTTTTATGATTTTTCAGCCTTTTCATGATCAGCCTTTTACGATAATTGATTCCAATCACTCGGTTCAACTAGGCCACGAGCGCTTCAAAACACCCACCAACCAAAATACAATAAAAACGAACCAAAAATACCAACCAAATGCTATATAGTATGCTCAAATGAACAAAACTCGACAGACGACACTGACAAGATTTGTTCATTTAAAACAGTTGTTCCCAAAGTTACCGCCGCGACGCCCTGGGGCGCCGTGGTTACTAAACAGGGGAGCCATCAGCCGCTTTTATGTCTCCCTACTTACTACAAAAAATCTCTAGTAACGGTTATCAGTTGTTTTTTTTCTATTTTAACAGTAGAATGTCAGCTTACGAAGAACACGCGGTTCGTAGACTTGTAGTCCGGATTTACTTACGGGTGTTGTTATATCGGAAAAGTCCGGACTAAAAGTCTACAATGTGTTGTGCTTACGAAAGTTTTAGTTCAAAAACACGCGGTTCCTTAATTGTTTGCGGATCCAAAATAAACAACGGATTTAGAGGCTCTAAACTAGGGCCCTATATTTAGACGAGGGCGCCGGAACAAAACATCTACTAAAACTAATGAATGACGACGACAAGAACTGGAAAATTTTAAATACCTATTTAGAGGCTAAAAATTTCACCCATGCCGGGACTCGAATCCGCGACCTCTGGCTAACCGTGCCAGCGCTCTCCCAACTGAGCCAATGGGCGACTACCGGCATCAGTGACATTTCGAACATCTTTACAATACTCTCTGTATTACTTACAGCCTTTTTAGTCTCTAAATAGGTTTTTAAAATTGTCCTTAGCACGGGTTAGTGCAATAAAAAAAGAATATAAGAACTGAATAAGTTTGAGAACCCCTATCAAAGGACATCAGGTTGATTGTTACCAAATTAAATTGGTCATCTATTAAAAGGGGCGCCGACCCACACATACCTATACCATTACGTGTCTTCAATTTAGCCGGAGCACTAGTTCAACTGGAGTTAAAAATAAATCGATAATAGGAGCGTTGGCGATCCATTTACTCCAAGTACGTACACACGATAACGTTTGCATTATGGACTTTGGACCGTTCGTGTCGTAAAACCCTATCGTGAATCCACAATGTCAGGATAAAGGACGACGTGCTGTTGTGTTTACTGTAGCGCTCTAGTTATTGAAACAGGGTAATTATACTAAAACTAGCTTTTGCCCGCGACTCCGTCCGCGTGGAATTTTTTTGCCAGCCCGTTCACTCCCTTAAATTTTGAAAAACGGCGAAACACGTATTCAGGCAATTGTGTTGAAGAGTATTTATTTTGAGTTTCAAGAAAATTACACAACATTCTTGTACCTCGTGGCCTAGGCGAACCAAGTGATTGGAATCAATCACTTGAGTTGAGCAATAAATAACAGGCGCGGTCAGGTGCAGGATGGGTGACCGTCCCGTGACTACCGCTAGTGGCATTTTGGTTCCCGTGGTGGAGTATGGCCTAACCTTCCTGCGATGCAGGAAGAGATCCGTGACCCAGCAGTGGGGTCATATAAGGGTTGATAACGAATCTCTATGGAAAAAGCTCTGTCTATTTATACTCTATGAAAATGTCTGCTATTTAAATAATGCTGAAAGGGATGATTATGTCAAGCCTAACTTTAAGTTGAAAACTCTATCAGTTAAGTTAAAATCTAACAAAAATTAACATTTACATACTAGCACATACATTGCTTTTGGTCCCACACTAGGATACCCTGTGTCGTAGGAACCAGAAACAACGACCTCACAAACATCTAAACAACCGAGACCTGAGATTTTTGTCCCCGGCCGGGGTTTGAACCCGGGACCTCTCGCATAGTAGGCATATGCGCTACCGCAGTGATGACACTAGTTTGCTCCGGATCGCCCCTCGATAGAAGCGCAACAAAACCTTTCAGGCTGCTCCTTCATGTTCTTCTTCCTATGCCTCTCCACTAATGAAGATTGGCCGTATATTCGCATATTATTTGTTTCTTGCCAAGCGAAACAGGGAGCCAATTCTCACTTCATTAGCAAATAAGTCGTATACGTACGACTCTAAGCCTTACGACTTGGAATTCTACGTAATAAATCGAGCGGCAGCTAAAATCAGTATTCTGAACGCCATGCTAGGTTTAATTCAAATGACAAAATAAATGTCTAATGACTCTGTCGGGTTAGAGATGGATCAGATTAGCACAGGACCGTGAGGAATGGCGCAATAAAAAGGAGGCCTATGCTCAGCAGTGGGTTGATGTGGGCTGATTATAGATATAGATAGATAGACTCTGTCGAGTCGTCTTATCTTATTTTTATGCGACAAATTTCTAAACCTTCGAATATTTTGCGTCTACACTTTCAATTCGCATGGGCAAGAATCGGCTCCCAGGTCGTCGACGTTGGCTAAATCCGTCCATTCCTTGATGTTTCTGAGCCATGACTTTCTTCTTCTCCGTTGGGAGAAATATTACTCCTCCTTCCTTCAATCTTGCTCATCATTATAACTTGAAGAAGTCGGTACCTATCGTATCGCAACACATGACCTAGGCTGAATTTAGCGTGAGACTAAATTCAGCCCTAGATAAGTAATTTTCTTCTTTTTTATAGTTAACATTTTGTTACCCAGTATTTAATATGAAAACGCACTTTCATTGTCTACTTGTATGTGTTGTGTTCTGTGCCAGTTATGCTCTTTGGTTAATGAAAAAAGTTCACTAGTCAACCGGCAATCCACGAGTTTTATTAGGTTATGGGAACATCCCTTTAACGTTCAAATTTAACAATAGACTGTTAAATTTTAACGTTAAAAGGCTTGTTAGTAAAAAAAATATTGGTCTTTAGATGTAACTAATATCCGTCTACGACATATAAAATATGTAGGTATAAAGTAATATCTCCCAGAAGTGCTGTTGCGTTAAGGATTTGTCAACAACTAAATTAAACGGAATCTGTGCACACTAACAAAGTCCCCAAGATACAGGCCTAGCCTAGTTTGGGGACTGCCGGTAAACATAAAACATTTTTTGTAATACCCTCCACTGTCTATTTATTTAATTATTTCAATTTGTATTGTCTTCTTGGAAATAAATTATTTACTTACTTATTCTCGTGTTTTGTGCTTGTAAAAAAGAGTACTAATTTTTTGTCAAACGTGCCAAAACTAAAAGGTCGGGAATTCTCGGAAACGATTGACGCGTCAGGCTGCTAGGTCACAAAAAACGCGGTGCACAAATTGATGTCCACAAACCGGAGCCCTAGGGAGCTGTCGCGGGCCTCCCTCATTTGCGATTCAGATCAGCGAGATCGGATCGTCGGAACGGGACTAAACAACCCCTTTCCGTTTCCGGTGACAGCTTCCGTAAACTCCATTACAGCTGTACAATGCCCGGCAGGGAAGTTAAACAAAAATCGGCACAGTCAGGACGAGTTTGCGATGGTCCAAATGAAGCAAAAAAGAACTGCAACTTTTTTGCAATAAAAAAGGGTTATTTGAATTAACTAAAGGCCGAAGGATTGTATGTCACCCCCCGCCCCTTTCAATTGAAATATCCCAGAAATAAGTTGATGCGAAGTCACTCTCTTGGGCAAGTTAAGATGCCCAACAGTGGGCGTCTGTCACATGGGTTTCGTCTTCGTCAGCGTCTTAACTTGGGTGGGTAAGTCTTAAAGCGAGAGGGCGATTTTTTTTCTATATTTTTTTGCAGCCTGTATACTACTACAGTCCTACTGAACGGGTACAGACCTTCTCTCAGAGTGATATTATGAGCTTAACACAATATCAAGCGCTGAATTACGAACACCTCAGACACGCAGGTTCCCTCACGATGTTTTCCTTAACCGTTAGCGAGTGGTATTGCTACTGTAATTTCGCAAATGTGACCTGAGCTATTTTAATCGTCTAACTGACAAATCCCATACTTATTTCACGATTGAAATCAGGATTTGGTGCGCATAATATAAGGAGCTGGACGCTCAGCAAACGCAAGGCCACCGACGGCACGTTGTAGTATTTGCACACGATTCTTGCCTTTGTACTATGCTAATACGCATTCGTTCGAAACGCTCGAGGCCTAGAGGAACCTAGTGATTGGTTATATTATTTTAATGCACTAACCCGTGCTAAGGACAATTTTAAAAACCTATTTGGAGGCTAAAAATTCCACCCATGCCGGGATTCGAACCCGCGATCTCTGGCTATCCGTGCCAGCGCTCTATCCAACTGAGCTAATGGGCGACTCACCGGCATCAGTGAAATTTCTAACCTCTTTACACTATTCTCTGTATTACGTAAAGTGAGTCGCCCATTAGCTCAGTTGGATAGAGCGCTGGCACGGATAGCCAGAGATCGCGGGTTCGAATCTCTGCATGGGTGGAATTTTTAGCCTCTAAATAGGTTTTTAAAATTGTCCTTAGCATGGGTTAGTGCATTAAAAATAAAAATAGTATAGTCGTATATTTTTTATTTTCTATCAGTAAGAACCATCCTGGTACTTCATGAAAAATTCTAAAAAAAATCGGTTCAGCTGCTCTCGAGATTTGCGCTTATATATACATTCAGCGATTGATTTTTATATTATAGAGATTGTCAAATCTACATATTTTTTTCTTTTGTTTCAAAGCAGCTTTTGATTTTGTATTATTTTTATTATTTTTGATTGTGTAGACCATAAAACGCTCCTTTGTAAATTGAATAGATACGGTCTCAGTAATGGATCTCTAGCTCTTCTTCAATCATATTTAGCATACAGAGTTCAGAAAGTTGACATAAATAGGGTTAAGTCTTCTGGATCTGATGTTAAAATAGGAGTTCCTCAGGGTTCTATTTTGGGGCCTTTCCTCTTCTTAGTATATGTAAATGATCTGCCCTACCTAGTTGAGAAATTGTCACAAATAGTATTGTTTGCAGACGATACTTCTCTAATTTTTAAAATCAAGAGAGGTCAATCTAATCTAGACGATGTAAACAACGCCCTTTCTAAAGTGTTAAACTGGTTTACTGTAAACAATCTCATGTTGAATGCGAAAAAGACAAAATGTATAAAGTTTTCATTGCCCAATGTAAAAAAAGTGGACACAAGTTTAATTATAGCTGGTGACAGACTAGACTTAGTAGAGTCCACGGTGTTTTTAGGTATTACAATAGACTCGAAACTGCAATGGGGTCCACACATAAAAAATCTAGCGGGTAGGTTAAGTTCAGCCGCATTTGCAGTTAGAAAAATTAGGCAACTAACAGATGTGTCAACTGCGAGGCTTGTATATTTCAGTTATTTTCACAGTATTATGTCATATGGTTTGTTACTATGGGGGCGTGCGGCAGATATAGAAACAGTTTTTATTCTACAAAAAAGGGCTGTTAGAGCTATCTACAATTTACCTACCAGGCAATCGCTAAGGGATATTTTCAAGGAAATCGGAATTCTAACGATGGCTTGCCAATATATATTCGATAACATAATGTATGTACGAAAAAACTTAACAACATTTAAATTAAACAGGGATATCCATAACGTAAACACTAGAAACAGAAACAAAGTTGCTTTATCTAAATTCAGATTAGCCAAGGTAAATGCATCTTTTGTAGGACTAAGTGTACGTTTTTACAATAAAATTCCAGAACATATTCTATCCCTGCCTGACAGCAAATTTAAAAATTTCATTAAAAAGGCGCTGTGTAAAAAGGCCTATTATAGAATAGATGACTTTATAAATGATGTAAGCCCTTGGCAGTAGACCAATTCCACAACGAGTAAATCATAGTTATTAAATAAATATTTTATATGTAGCAACCGAATCACTGCAATCCTCAGTGTTAGTTATGTATGTCATATTTTAATTTAAGTTTGTACAGACGACGTGATTGCATATTAGTAAATATATCATACATTCTATAACTGACAAAAACTTAATCTGCAGGTTTGCTAAAGGTCATTCGAATGGTGGCGTGGTGGCCGGGTCATCTATCTCCCTCCAAAATGGTTGAGACTGATGATGGCTGACCTCTGCGTTATGCTCGTGAACGAGTGCTGTTCGTGTGTCTGGCCGCAGCACTTGTCATGTTTTCACGGCCTATGTAAAAAAAGTATATTTATTTAATAATGCCTTAACATTTAAAGTTATTAATGGCAATCATGGAATCTTATGCGTATAGGTGGTATCTAATGTATTAGATTTAAGACTTGAGAAAAGATGGTCAGAGTGGAGTTTTTTTTCCCGCTGCCTTTTTCTCCACTACATTACGGCCCGAAGGCAGCGGCTTTCACTTTCATGTTACATTGTACTTTGACATTCAGCAAACAGAATGTAAATTCTTTACGTTGAAATAAATTGAATTGAATTGAATTGAATTGCAGGACCGGTTTATCCGCGGACCCTAAACGGTAACTTTGAAAAGGAAAACGGATAAACTATTCAAATGAATCCGACAAGTTTCTATTCGAACCTGATTATAAATTCAATAAGCGCTTTTGAATTTCGAAGTTGGTACCAAAACCCTTGTTTTATTTCCGCGGAATGTACAATCAGCGACAAAAGCGACCATGCTGATCAGCTGTCTTTTTAAAGGGACTTCTGAACGGGTAATATTTTTACTGCAATACGTGGCCGACAACTATTGGTATCTTTCTTTAACATGTGAGTAGAAGAGGGACATCAATAGTTGCGGGCCACATATTGCAGTGAAAATATGGCCCATTTAGAAGCCGCTTAAGGGCAACTTTAGGTACAAATTGGGCATTTGGGTTTTGGAGAACGGGTGCTTTTCTTGTGTCTGGCCGCAGCATTACCAAGTGTTTCGTTAATTTTGTAAGAGCAGATTTTTCAATCATCGGATAAAACTTATCTGTCTAATGAAATATTACAAAATAATTTGAAAAATGTCACCGTGAACTAACAAAACAAAGGCAATTAAAACACATATTGAAATGGTTGTTTAATACTGTCGGCGTCTTCCTACATATTGAAACTCATTGTGTATAGAACTTATTCTTATTTCTCTCGCGTTTCGCGTGAAATTTTTTAGCCTATAAATATAGGTTTTTAAAATTGTCCTTAGCACGGGTTAGTGCATTATAAATAATATTATTATGCTATTGACTGTACCGTCGGTAGCATATGAACGTTTACGTGTACTCTACTCCGTAACCTACGGAAATACTTAAGAGTGAGTTTGCAACTAAAATGAAAATGTTCATCTGCAGTCGACTGTACCACTCGAAGACTCAGCCCCTTCATTGAAAGCATTTTAAGTCATTATTGTGCGAGGAATTAGTTATTTAAGGCAAAAGAGCCGATGGCGGGTTGAACATAAATTAGCAGTGATTATTTTGAAAGTCGCTCGGGAAACAGGAAGGAGAAAAACGGTGACGGAATGGGAACAACCAAAAGGTTTCAAAATTAATTCACTTTTGACAGTTCGTTATCAACCCTTGTATGTCCCCACTGCTGGGGCACGGGTCTCTTCCTGCATCGCAGGAAGGTTACTCCACCACGGGGGCCAAGTCCGGGTTGGTGGAGGATTGTAAGACAGTGGTGGGCCTTACTGTCAGAAGTTATAAAGCTGCTCATAAGGCCTCTGACATGGCTTAACGACTGCCATTATATGACAGCCGGCACCAACGGCTTAACGTGCCTTGCGAAGTACGGAAGCTTTTACTTTTGACAGTTCACCACTGAGAAATGTAAAGGATGAGTTACTTTCCGTTTCGAAGTTCGTTAGAACATGCGCCTAATGGGCGTGTCGCCAGTGTCAAAAAAACAAAGATTTAACGATAATAGGGGAATAAAAACTGTTTTTATACGGATTTTACTAGTTTATTTTACATTTTTACAATTTTCCGACGTTTTGAGTTCATGTAAAATCAGTGTCATTTTATTTCTTCTTGTTAATTATTCATTTATAGCTTTATTTTGGTGAATTAGAGTGTGAAAAATGTGTAAACAGTAAACCCTCAGACAATCAGGTTTCCCCGCTATAATTTTTTACCTTGTGAAATTGCTTTTACAAATTCACAAACTGAAATAAAAACGGAAGCATAAATTAATGCTTAATATTGCAAACATTTAACGTTTTTTCAACGAGTAATATTCATGAGCGAATTACGGCCTAATACGGGCTTGTGCGTTTTAAGGTTAACTCAGCAGCAAAAGCTACGCGTTGGGTGTGCAAGTGTACCGAACGAACGAGCATTACAAATAGATAAATAGATATTTTACTGTACATAAAAATGGAAATTACACAGATATTTCGTAACCTAAGAGTACAGACGGCGGCGTTATCACGAAAAGTGATGTCTTCCAGACAACCTTTGGATGGACTGGACTAATATATTGGAGACGGAATGGTTAAACAAATAAGTGGTTGCGCTACTATACTTTTTTTCTCTCCAGAGAATAAGTAATTTTAAGTAGTATTTCTTAATTACCCTCGATAATCATGCAAAGTTGTATATTAAACGGGTCTTATCGCGATTATTTATTAAGTAAAATGTAATTACTTTATTTCCCGACATTTCGGCAGCGTTACAGTTGCCGTGGTCTCTGGTAGACTGAAGTGGCGAGTACAGTCAATTATTGTAGGAAAATTAAAAATTAAAAGGGTCTACCCTTTTAATTTTTAATTTTTCGCTGCTGGCCGACACGCAATACTCTCTACGCCATAAATATACTTATCTATGCTCTACACCCACGGACAGGTCCGGTGATAAGGCGCGTGATTTGTGTTTACTTAGCACTGGATTCCAAGTACTTGAAAGCTAGAAACCATTCTCTCAGTTGAAATTCTTGTGTTTTTTAATTTCAATTGCTTCCCGAACGATTCTTAGATAATACTGTCGATCGTTTGAGAGAACTTTTGGTCGATGTAACTTGATGCAGTGGCAAATAATGTGACTTAGCTTTTGTTAAGTTTTAAAATAAAACAGATAATTTTGCTGAAAATAACACTTTTATGTTTAGGTTGAAATATGCATGTATGTAAATGTCATGTTATGTTATGTTTAAGTTAAAATAACATAACATAACATTTACATACAGGCACATACATTGCTTACTGCCCAACACTGGCCAACACTAGGATAGCCTGTGTCGTGGGAACCAGAAACAGCGGCACCACAAACATGTAAACATCTAATACCTGAGATTTTTTTTTTCCCAGCCGGAGAAATAACTTTGATTTTGATGAGAACTTTAAAAGCAAGCGCGTTTGGTCTAAACGCGTAATGTTACTCGTAAAGCGACGCCGGGCGGGATGGCATCAGTCATTCGAAATTCAGGGATCGGTGATCACTCAATAATACCTCCGTTCGGTTGGTTACTTCCTCACATGACAAGCCGACAGGCTGATGGATTGAGCTCCTAACTAATCTACTGGCTGTGGCTGTGTGTCGGGTATGAATTACACAATAGAGCGATCTAGTTTGATTTAATTTAGTGTATGCGCAGAAGCCCTCGTGGCCTAGCGAAACCAAGTGATTGGAACTAATAACTTGAGTTAAGCAAAAATAGGCGCGGTCATGTGCAGGATGGGTGACCGTCCCGTGAATACCGCTAGTGGTATTTTTCCAAGCGCTTCCGTGCTTCGCAAGGCACGTCAAGCCGTTGGTGCCGGCTGTCATGTAATGGCAGTCGTTAAGCCATGTCAGAGGCCTTTTAACTTCTGACAGTAAGGCCCGCCACTGTCTTACAATCCTCCACCAACCCGGACTTGGCCCCCGTGGTGGAGTTTGGCCTAGCCTTCCTGTGATGCAGGAAGAGACCCGTGCCCCAGCAGTCGGGACATACAAGGGTTTATATCGTATGCACTGACGTGGCTATTTAGGACTAATTAATTAAAGAGGCGGTAGAATAATGGACTCTAAAGCGGAAAATATGTATCTATGCCAGAATTCAGCTAGCTTTAATTTCAGTTTTGCAGCTTCTAGTACCTACTTGTCGTCTCTGTCTAATCAGCGGACAGACATACGGACAGACGTGGCGGAAAGGGTTCCTTGTTGACTGAGGGACTCTAAAAAACGGCCGAATTGAGAACCTCCTTCTGAATTCGGTCTAAAAGTAAATTTAAGAAGAATAAGAATAAAAATCATTTTATTGCCATTCACAAACTAGCTTATAATTAACACTAGACATGATTATATTCTTTTTAATGCACTAACCCGTGCTAAGGAGAATTTTAAAACCCTATTTATGTGGCTACAGCGATATCAAACCTCCGATCATCAAAATTCCGATGTAAAACCTAACTAGGTTTTACATCGGAATTTTGATGACTTTGCATTTGCAAAGTAGGTACTCGGGACTGCAAGTGATGCAAATTACTTAAGCCAGATGTCTCTGCCTGTACATAATACAGAGAATATTGTAAAGAGGTTCGAAATTTAAACGAAAAAGAAACACTGATGCCGGTGAGTCGCCCAATAGCTTAGTCGGAAAGAGCGTTGGCATGGATAGCTAGAGGTCGCGGGTTCGAATCCCGGCATGGGTGGAATGTTTAGCCTCTAAATAGGTTTTTAAAACTAGACATTATGTAACTTATGACATCTTATTACTAGACTAGTGAGGCAAAAGGGAACGACTCGGCTAATGCTATCACGGCTCTTAAGGTGCGTGTAGCGCTGATTTTCAGTCATTCCCAATTCCCAGACTTGTTGTGCGAGAGTTTTTCTAGTTAGGACACGTTTGTACTTCAAATTTAACTTGAAAAAGGCAAGTAATTACATTTCCGTTAATATGTAAATAAATAAAAAGTAATTAATAAAAACGATCGGTCTTGAAATCAATTATATTGAGTGTATGTCAGTGAGTGAGAATTGATTGAGAGCGATTTAAATGGGGACATAAGTGATATTTCAGAAGTGGTAGAATTGATTTCGGATTAGTATTGATTCTTCGAGAGATAAGTGTGCCAACACAAGATAAGAAGGAAGATAACTCTATCAGATACTAGCTGACAGTAGCCTTATCGTTTCGTTTTGGATCGATTAAGGGTACATCCACTCAAGGCACTGCAGTAATAATAATATCTAATAGTAAAAAAAATATTTATAGTTAGTACATGGCTCGAAATGTTAGTAAATGTTTTTTAGTAAATCATTGCGCGCCTGAATGTCTAATTAAAAGAGCCACTACAAAACCGTAAAAAATGGTAAAAAAAAACTGGAAAATAAATTAATATTTGCTAAGCCATCGACACTTATGCAAAGGCCCATGTGCTCTTGATTGAGTTATGTTTGTAAGTTGATAGAAGACAGATGTTGCTTATCTTCAAACAATTGTGTCTACGTAGGCGCCTAGTAGACATGTGCGCCGCCCCGTCGGTTTTCGGACAGTGTGAAATTTGTGTATCTATTTTCAGGATTATATATTCAACAAAGTGCTAGAGAGCGGTTGGTTGTAACGGAGACGGGAGGTCGTGAGTACGAATCCAGGCATCTACCAATCACTTTCTTGCCCGTCGCCGCTTTCAGATCTCAGCCATCAGGCCACTTCCGCTATCAGATCTCAGCCATCACCCCACTCCCGCTTTCAGATCTCAGTCATCACGCCACTGCCGCTTTTAGATCTCAGCCTTCACGCCGCCGTCTCTTTCAGATCTCAGCCCTCACGCCACTGCCGCTTTCAGATCTGAGCCATCACGCCACTTCCGCTTTCAGATTTTAGCCCTCACGCCGCTGTCTCTTTCAGATCTCAGCCCTCACGCCACTGCCGCTTTCAGATCTCAGCCCTCACGCCGCCGGCTCTTTCAGATCTTAGCCCTCACGCCGCCGCCGTTTACTGATCTTAGCCCTCAAGCCGCAGCCGTTTACTGATCTTAGCCCTCACGCCGCCGCCGCTTACAGAATTTAGCTCTCACGCCGCCGCCGCTTATAGAACTTAGCCCTGACGCCGCCGCCGAAGCAAATCAGAACGGCGCACATGTCTAGTACTGTGGTACGAGTTGCGAACCCAGCTGGTTTCTGCTAAGGCCGCAGAAATTGAATCATTTATCATGCCGAGGCCTAGACACGCAGCTGCAGGTATAAGTCCGTTTATTACGCAGAAGTCATGTTACTATTAATGCACTAAGCAGGCTGAAGATATTTTGACAGAAACTGGCAACGGCTTCGTATTCATGAGGTTCGTGGAGGATACCTAAAGATACATTGAGTTTACAGAGATTCGATGTCAACCCTTGTATGGCCCCACTGCTGGAGCACGGGTCTCTTCCTGCGTCGCAGGAAGGTTAGCCCATACTCCGCCACTAGACATTGAATTTACAGAGATGCGCTTCGAAAAATGTGTGAAGTTTACTTTGTCCAAAATGGGCTACACAATTATTAAAGATTATTTAGGCGCTGGTACTAAAGCCAGTTAATAGGCTTACTTGCACAGTTCGCTTAAATTTACATTTAGTACAATTTTGTTAGTCTTTTGTACTGAGAATCCGGTTTGAATTGTGTTAAATCAGGATTTACGGTCTTGTGCGAGTGGATCTTAAAATAAGAACTTAGCTGTGTTAATTACTAGGGTCCAAGGTTGACAACACTAACGGTCTTATTTAGATATTAGAAAAACATGATTCCACTGAAACACTCCTAAGACGTTTTATTAATCTCTGGTTACGTTTCCCTTGTAAAATCTCCACCACAGACTTTACTTCAGTGGGCGTTTTTGGAGTTGTGTTTTTTATAAATAAGGCTGCACATTTATCAAAACGTATTTTCTTCCTTGAATAAAAATAATTCGAATTTAAATTTGAGTTCAAATCCCGGAAAGTACCCGTGACTTTGTTTACAATCAGCGCGGAGGCGCGACTCCTTTTTGAGGAGATATCGTTGCGCCTAGTCGACGCTTCAGGAGACCCGAGGGCCAGTGCTTACTTTGGCCAAAGGTTAAGCCTAGCCATACAGCGATGCAATGCCGCCAGCCTTCTTGGTGCAGTACTACACATCATTAAAGTCCCTTTGGGAATCTACGTTAAATTCGCGCAGACTAGGAAGAAGTGTAACGAAAGTACCCGAAGCTATAAGTACATTCAACATTATCTTTAACCGATACGGTTAAGGTGCAGAATTGATTGCCGCAGTAGCGCTACCTATTTCGCTCACGCTAATATTGCCAAACGAATAGTCACCTGCATCGATGACGTTGAATCAATCAATAGCAACAAAGGCGCGCGGCCTGCCATAAAATGAAACTATCTGATGAAAATATTTTAGCCATTACCTTCATGGAGCACATGGGTGGTGTGAGAATTAGTACAGGCGTTTTAATGTTGTTATCTAAATAAGGTTTATGCGAGCTTTTTATCATCGTAAAAATAATGTTTTCTCTAGGTAGCAAAAGGGTAGTAAATACTGATATCAATGACATCGTTAACACTTAACTAACATGACATGAAAATCCAAGTAGCCAGCCAACCAGACGTCAGAATGGCTGGCCACTTTATTCTTTTGATAAATTCGATACCGTAAAGGTAGCAAATACTTTATGATAGGTAGTAAATAGTAGCAAATGGGTAGTAAATAATACGCATGGTTTGATTTCTATATCTCATTTTGTCCAGCGGACCTGACGGTCACAAGAAATGTCATAGGTTCGATTCTTACTGGAGGCCGCTGCACTTGATTTATAAAAATGTACCAGTAAGTATCCATGTTAGTGATAACGTCACTCCTTGATAGTGATAACCTTGATACCCTTTTTTTTACGGGTACCACCGGCTCGGGGGAGCACAGTGGTTATGTCGGACTCTCCGCCCTGAAAAGGGCGGTATACCGACTAAAACTCCTGGGGTGTTCCTCCGCACCGCAAAGGACGGGGCCACGGGGACGCTTACGCACACTTCCGCGACCCCGTCTGCGGGCGCCCTTTCGGGCACTCCTTAGGCGGCGCCCCTGCCCCATCGCATCGGACCGAACGACGGGGCGAGGGAACGCCGCATCTCTTTGTTGAAGCGCATAGTGGCCAAGTGCGAACAACCTTGATACCCCTAACTCAAGGTATCCTAGTTTGGGACCGGACAAGTGGTTGTTTTGTGTCGAAGTTATTATTGTTCGGAAGAGCCAAAGACAACTTATTCATGGCTGTATTGTAAAATCTTGTATTCTAATCGATAACCGATACGACGGGCTTATAAGAACAAAGGCAGTTTAAGCATAGTTTAACGAGAACAATGTTAACGCGGGCATTTCTTGATGTAACTTCGCTCTTATGCCGTGGTGGTAAAGACTAATTATGCGCATCACGAGTAAGTGAATGTAGTATCTAAAGCAAACGGTATCCCTATATATACGAGTATGTCTACTATAGCCACTAAGACCGAGACGACGGTTAGTGAGCAGACAGCCAGATCTCGTTGATTACATAGCTTGTAACGTATACATACATACATACACTCACGCCTGTATCCCAGCGGGGTAGGCATAGACCAGGGACTGCCACTTGCCACGATCCTGACAGATCACCTTCGCTTCATCAACGTTCATAAGTCGTTGCATCCACACACGTCGGTTCCGGGTACTTTTTATCTTTTTAACGTATACATCTGTGTGCGAAAGCGGAATGTCTTAGCTCCGCCGTATAGATGAGGCGTACTGTATCAAACATAGTAGACAATGCATTTCAGTGGATTAAGCATTTCATCTCATTACGAGCCTTTTTCCCTGAATGGCAAATTTTATTACAATTCGTCTCTAGTCAATCTGTGAATTCATCGTACTGTCATAATAAACCATGAATTGTAGTTATACCTACTATTCCTTCCTTGAAATGCGGTTCAACAAATGTGTAAATAAATTGAACGTTGTGCCAAAAGGGCTACTATAACATAACAGAGATCTCTGGGATTAAAGCCAGCAATGCAAGATTTCTATATTTTATAATAATTATGTAAACTCTATTTATTATAAATATTCATTGACATATTTATTACACAGATCTCGTTAGCCCTAATATGTACAACTAAATGACTTGTGTTATATGTGCTAACTCGACGATAGATTTAATACAATAAAAACATAGATAACATCCAAGACCCGAAACAAACTAAAAAAGTTCGTTTCCTAGTTTGACCCGGCCGGGGATCGAACCCGAGACCTTCGGTTTGATAGTCAGCGTGCCAAACCGCTGCGCCACCGAGGCCATCGGTGGACTCTGTTAATTAAGAAAAGGAAGAACTAAATTTGGAGTTTTTTTGTCCATTTCTTCTCTAAAATGATCTAGATTTTGAAATGGACGCCTAGTTAGACTTGTAACGTTCATAAAGACACAGTTTTTGTATAATTTCATATCACACAGGCTCCTGTTTGATAGGCCGAAGACATTGTGAAGGCGCCTGGGAAAATTAGACGAGACTAGAAAAGGGCCGGAAAAGCTGGCGTAAAAGAGAAGAATCCCAGCAGTGGGCTGTTTATGGGCTGATTCGTCATCATCAACCCCTTATGCCCACCGAGGGGCACGAGTCTCTTTCCTGAGGAAGGTATAGGCCATACACGTGATGAAGGTGGACACTTGCAAGACTAGTGGCTGGTCTTACTGTCAGAAGTTTTCAAGGCGCCCTAAGGCCTAAGACTTGGCTTAACTACTGTCATCTATCGACGGCAGCCGGTACCAAATGCTTAACGTGCCTTGCGAAGGAACCGCTCGGAAAAATGCCACTGTTCGCGCCCTATATTGTTTAACCTTCGTGATCGTTTAAGTTCCCTCAGGCAGGGAATTTAATCGATACCGGAACTACGAGAGATGGACTGATTAAGCATAAAATAATGAAGCTTAACGACGTCCCACTGCAGGGCACAGGCCTTCTCTCGGAGAAAAAATATGGGCTTAATCACCACGCGTGCCCACCGCGGACTGGCGATTTCAAGCGCTGAGTTATGTGAACACCTCAGACACTCGGGTTCCTTCGCGATGTTGTCCTTTACAGTTAGCAAATGGTATTGCCACTATAATTTCACAAATAGTAACGTAGTAAACATAGTCATTGGTATATGCCGGGATTCGGACCCACGACCTCCCGAATGAAAAGCCGACGCTATACCGCTCCGCTACCACCGTTTAAGATAGATAGATATCCTTATGTAATGAGAACGTTCCCATCCAAAGAATAATATTAGAACAGCTGTCGTGTGTGCAGATAAATGTTGGAATTGACGCCCTTCGGCAATAATCGTAATTAATTTCTTTAATTGGCGTATTAAAGTGGAGTCGCCTCATAATCATGTCACGGAATTTGTATTGTACGCTGTTTTCCCTGCAGGTAATGACGTGGGATAGTATTTTACAGATTGATGATGTCTAATCAAATCCATCGTCATCGACATCGTGAGGGTTGCGGGTCAGAAATGGATCAGATTAGCACGGAACTGTGAGGAAAGGCGCAGTAAAAAGGAGGCCTTTGCCCAGCAGTGGGTTGATGTGGGCTGATTATAGATATATATAATCAATTTCTTCATACGTATTTGATTAAAGATTTTGTCGTGCTAATAGAGGTAACGAAGCGTCAAAATCAGATTCAAAAGTTTTATTCAAAGTAGCGCAGAAACTGCGGCTTAATGAACGTTACAATTTAAACTAGGTGTCCATTTCAAAATCTAGTTCATTTTGGAGAATAAATGGACAAAAGAACTCCAAACTTAGTCTTTAGTTTTTCCTTACCTTAATTAACAGAGTTTACATAAATACTATAAAACATAAAACTCATGCATTGTACTGGCTTTAATTCCAGACATCATTGTTATCTAATCCTAATAATCCTTTATGTTCGTCGTCGTCGTCAGGCTATACTAGTCCACTGCTGGACATAGCCCTCCCCTAAAGAGCGCCACGTTGTGCTATCATAGGGGGTAATGCCAATCCTTTATGTTATACTTGATGTTTATACTTGTTGTTTCTGGTTCCCACGACACAGGGTATCCTAGTGTGGGGCCAGAAGCAATGTATGTGCCTGTATGTAAATGTTAAAAATGTTAAATACTAGCCCTTTTGGCACAAAGTGCCAAACTTAACGCGTTTTATGAACTGCGATCTTTAAAATCGATGCGATGGTTTACTCTACAATTTAAAGAGTATATAAAAAGTCATTTTTAGGATTGCGTCTTTTAGCTCCCAGAGCTTGAACAAGTTGTGCATTTCTTTTCTATGAAATAAACAGTTTAATTTTTTTTATGTAGTCCCTATACGTCCCATTGCAGGGCACAGGCCTTCTCTCAGGGAGACAGTATGGACTTAACTGCCCCGTGTGCCAGTTTTAAATTTTTTTTAGGTGATATGTCAGGATCGCGGCAAGGGGCAGTCCCCGGTCTGAGCGCCTCTGGGATACAGGTGTGAATTTATGTTGTTTTTCAATATTTTTATAATCAGTAACTAGCTGACCCAGCGAACTTCGTACCACCTATTCTTTAAATTAAGAAGTTCTCTCGTACTTCAAGGAATATTCTTAAAAAGAATTAGCAAAATCGGTTCAGCTGCTCTCGAGATTTGCTCTTACCAACACATTCAGCGATTCATTTTTATACTATAGAATTGAGTAACTAATGGTCAATTAATTGACCATTTTCATATTATTATAAATGCTTATTGTCTCTCGCTAACGTGATTGTGCTTAGCGCTTAGCCATCGCAATATAATACGAAAAACACATTTCATTTCAGTGCAACTTTCGAGTGAAATATTATGAAGATACTTCATATAGCGCAGTCTGAGAGAGGTGCTTATTCCTCCACGCTTCGTGAGTTATGAAAAGCAGTTATGAGAGCGTCTAGAGCACACTTTTAATTCAAAACATGGACGCGCAGATGAAGTGCTGGCCCGTAGGGTTTAGTTCATAGATAAACGCTGAGGCAAAAAATATGCGATTGCTGCGCATTAACTGGCAAGCAGACGGGACCAATCTACACATGCACAGTGTGTTGCCAGATCTGGAGAGCTAAGATCTGTATCTAGGATTTTAAAAATGTGTACATAATCTTTATTTACTAAATTTATGAAAATATGTATAAATCTGTATGTGACGTTTGTATTCTGCATGCGTTATTTGTGTATCAAACGACTACTTGTAACATTTTGATTCGAGTTCAAGAAAAATAAATGAAATTACTGATCTTTATTCCACCAACCCGGACTTGGCCCCCGTGGTGGAGTATGGTCTAACCTTCCTGCGATGCAGGAAGAGACCCGTGCCCCTGCAGTGGCGACATGCAAGGGTTAACATCGATCGATCGATCTTTATTAATTTTAGGTAAGAAATTAGAATTAACATTTACCTCAAAACAAGGCTTATTATTCAGCAGAACTCCCAGAACGAACAAGTAAATGAATGAATTCACTGGTCTGTACACATTTTCCGGGAAATCCCCGAACATAGTAGCACAATCGCTCACATGTATACATTGATGATGCCATTATTATGTTCTCAAAAATACTAATTCTGTAAAAAAACTGACGCAAACAACAAAAATCTGTATAAAATGAACTCCTTATTTTTTGTCAGTATGACCTGTTAAAAATATGTATGGATACCGAGAAATCTCTATTGACATGCACATATAATCTCACGCCTGTATCCCAGAGGGGTAGGCAGAAACCAGGGACTGCCACTTACTACGATCCTGACAGATCACCTTCGCTTCATCAACGGTCATTAGTCGTTGCATGCACGCACGCCGACCAATGTGCATGAAGATAATAATAATAACAACTTCCACAAAACACAATCACTTGACCTGGTCCCAAACTAGGATACCCTGTCCTGTGATAACTAGGCAATTACATCACAAACATGAAAATACACGCAGACTTAGGCCACTTGTACAAATGTAGATAGATAGATAGATAGATAGATAGATAGATAGATAGATAGAGAACACTTTAATGTACATACAAGTGGAAATTACACAGATATTTCTTAACCTAAGAGTACAGACGGCGGCCTTATCACTAAAAGTGATCTCTTCCAGACAACCTTTGGATGAACTGGACTAATACATTAGAGAAGGAAGTAGATGTACAAAAAACATAGAAAATGATAATTTCAGAGGTACCTATATAAATACATAACAGTATTTATGCGTAAATAACAGTGTGAATAAATAAAATCATCTACAGATACATACGAATAATTTATATAAATAAAAATAAACAATGCAAATAATTAACAAAATATACACATTCAGTCATTAATGCCTCTAGTTTAAGTGATTGTTGTGTCTTATTTCGCTTGAAGACAAATAAAATTCTATTCTATAAGTTGAACACAAGAACAGCAGAACAATATTACAAAATTAAATAATAACAGTATTACAGTGTAGTAGTGAGATAGAAATGTACGGCGACACCCATCCATATGATGCTAAAATAAAAATAAACACTAATAAAATCCTCCTAGGGTCTTTAAAGGAAACTTTTTGCATAATACATCGCGAATTTCATTTTCTTTTTTGTCGGATTTATGGTGTCTCAGTTCATAAGCTCACCTTCGCAATTAGGACGAATTGTTTGAGATCTTATTTGTCTAAATGTAGCGTTTTTTTAAGGAGTTGGATGGAAGAAAAAATGTGATACTTAAAAACGATTATATACAAGCGGGCAAAACAATTATGTTCCTTTCAATCTCTGGCGCGGTAGGGCAAAAAGACAAAAAAAAGTTTCCACCACACTCTCAGGGTATGTTTAAAAACTTCACAGAATAATATCCATGGGAAAGAATTAATTCCCGTGCGTTATACTCGTAGTACCGGCGGTAACCCGTACACAGTAGATAGATACAGTCTATTTATCGTTTTTAGCCTCTAAATAGGTTTTTAAAATTGTCCTTAGCACGGGTTTGTGCATTAAAAATAATATAATCTTGTGGGTACAGCGATATCATTCTGATGTAAAACCTAACTTCAAAGTAGGTACTCGGGGCTGTAAGTGATGCAAATTAATTCAGCCAGATGTCGCTGCCTGTACGTAATACAGAGAATATTGTAAAGAGGTTCGAAATTTCACTTAGCTCAGTTGGAAAGAGCGCTGGCACGGATAGCTAGAGGTCGCGGGTTCAAATCCCGGCATGGGTGGAATTTTTAGCCTCCAAATAGGTTTTTAATATCGTTACTTTAGTAAATAAAATTCTAACCTCAAAATTAGCATATGATGCCGAAACTAGATATTTCCTCGCAAGTTCATAGACTTTGTTTATAAAATGGGCAGCGTGTTATCTAAAATAGTGTCCCAGGTCACTATTTTATGCAGAAATGTGACAGTTTTAAACTAAAAAGTTTTTTTAGTCATACTTTACCGGTAGAATCTTGTTTACTTAAATACAAGTAAGGATACATAAATTGTAGATAGAATATTCTTTACTGTCCACAGAGATTATATAACAATGCTGTACATGCACAGAAATCCAATACAGGCTGTGGCAGGTACAATGTGAAACAAAATCGACACTACTGGAATCGCATTCGCGTCATACAATTTTTTATGAAGCGAAAGAGACTTCTCACGATCGTGGTGAGTTCTAACCCCAAGTCTCTGCCCACCTCTCCGGGAGACAGGATCGAGTTTATGTATTACGAGCTTGGCAAGTCTTTACTCTCGACATTGCTATTATCTGTGCCGGGGCCCTACTTAGCTGGAGTTGGGAGGCTGAAAAGGCTTTAGTTTTGCCTACTCGCAGTATGAAAGCCGATTAACTTCAGCGAGGAGCGAGGGCTCAGGCGCAATCAAATGAAACGTATACTTTGTACTAGATACACGTTCTCTAGGTGTAAGCAAACATGTTTTAGGCTTCAATCAATAAGCCCGTACAGTGCTACACAAGAAATAAGTCTCGCGGATGTACCTGCGCAGATGACCAAATTTTGGATGTGCGGCAAGTTGATCGACCAATCAGATAGTTTCATTTTATGGCAGGCCGCGCGCCTTTGTTGCTATTGATTGATTCAACGTCATCGATGCAGGTGACTATTAGTTTGGAAATATTAGCGTGAGCGAAATAGGTAGCGCTACTGCGGCAATCAATTCTGTACCTTAACCGTATCGGTTAAAGATCATGTTGAATGTACTTATAGCTTCGGGTACTTTCGTTACACTTCTTCCTAGTCTGCGCGGACGTAGATTCCCGAAGGGACTTTTATGATGTGTAGTACTGTACTCATCTATGCTGGACATAGGCCTCTCGCAAGGCACGCCACTACCTTTTGTGTCTTTTGCCATGTCATCCCTGCGTCAGATCGTCTGAAATCGATTTGCCATGGCAAATCGATCTCATCGATTTCGTCGGACGTCCATCAGCTCGCTGGATCGATCCATGGATCGATCCAGCGAGCTGATGGACGTCCGACGAATCTGGACAACGGTGTCCTGCAAGCCACTTCCTTTTGTCTATAACCATCTCACCGAGCCACTGCCAATCTGCAATCTTTTCAGATCGACAGTACAGCGATCTGGTGACTTCCGACGCTGCGTTTGCCAGTTCGTGGTCTCCACTATAGAACCTTTGGATCATAGGTTCTTCGGCAATTTTAGGCTTTTTACCTCAAAAGAAAACAGAACCCACATTGACTTTGTTGTCTGTCTGTCCGTCAGTAGACCTTTTTGCTCAGAAACTGGTAGAATTTCAGTTATAAAGCTCTGACCACCATCTACTTGTTTGTGGTACATTGGTGATAAAGTGCTATAATTATGGATCAGTGCATATTATGCAATGCAAGCCCGCTACTCATGAAGATACAATTTTAGCTAACTGTCATGAGACAGAAAGAAAAAAGGGAGAAAAAACTAAGATGAACTGAACTGTCACCTCCAAACCAACCAATTCTGTTTTGGTTAACTACCAAAACAGAAGTCGTGGGTTTGATTTGAAAACAAATTGCAGTATTTCTGTTTGTTATGTCCTTGCCTGGTTACCATAGTACAGGGTGTCCCAGTGTGGGACCAATACAAGTGATTGTGTTTTTTTTTTGGGCCTAATAATAAATGCAACATTTCTCAATATTTATTTCATAAAATTAGTTGTATATATGTTACACATTTATATGTGCTACACCCTTATTAGAAAACGTTGTGATTTCAATATAATATCACTACAATCTCATTTTGAGGCATCGTTGGTTACATTGTATTTATACCGGAAAAGACAAAGAAAAGGAGTCCCTCCAACCCTGTCAAAACATGTATTTCTATTCCCAACACTCAGGTCATGCGGAAGTGTTTCCACTCGAGATACCTTCACTGTTCAAAGATGTTAGCCGAGGCTGGATTTATTTATTTTGCAAACGGCTACTCATAGTTACAGTATACTGTTATTCAGCAGCAATTTATTATTCAGCAAGCCCCCTCTTGCCCCTGTAGGTCTAAGTTATTGGTCTGTTAGCTTTTAGAATATACCTCGGCTACTATCGGATAGAATCGGATATATTCGTGTAATAGAAATATCGGAACTAATATGACACTTAATTAAATAAACTTAATAAGAAAAGTTTTATACAGAGCAGGAAGTAGTATTACACTCGTGTGCTTTCGGCAAAAACCGAAGCCTACTCTAGAGGCCGAGGCACATTCTAAAAGCTAACAGACTGTACCATGATTTGATTAAAATGTTAAACACCATATACCTATAGGAAAACAGATACTGTCAAATTTATTCCAAAAAGTCACACGTAAGCTGTAGATATAATAAACAGTTGACAACAATTAGGCTGAACTAGACAGGAAGAAAGTCGCAGCGCAGCTAGTAACTAAAATAGAATATAAACCAACTTTTGTTTTATTCAGTGGGAACCACCAGACGCGCGCACTGATTTATCGGCGAATCTCGAGGCAGCGGTACAAAGAGGATATAGTAGGAACGAAAGCAGAAATCTCATCTCACTACACCTCAATGTATTGTTGAGTGGAGTACACTAGGGACGTTTTTAATAGAACTATAATGGAGAAATTGCACAAAAAAATGTTTTAATACACATAATCGCCGCCATATTCGTGCTTCGCAAGGCACGTTAAGCCGTTGGGCCGACTGTCATGTAATGGCAGACGTTAAGCCATGTCAGAGGCCTTATGGACTGCTTGATAATTTCTGACAGTATGACCCGTCACTGTCTTAAAGTCACGCTGTCGAAAAGTCATTAGACACGTGGTACAAAAACGCGTCATACAAATCGGACTCAGACGACATAACCTGAAAGTAACGCCTTATAATCTTTGGAGCGTTTATCAGTATTTCAGTAATCTAACGAAATTTATTTTTGAAATAATTAAAACGAGGCGTTGGCGTCCCCGGTCGAAATCCGACGGCTGGATCAAAAAAAAATGATGGGGGGATAAAACACAAAAAATCCCTAAAAAAATGTATGGCGATGAAAATATCGAAATCGTCGCAGCTCCTCGAGAGTGGTGTGAATCGCCGCGGGAGCGCTCCATGCCGGCAGTGCTATCCCCAACAAGATAAAGTGGTCGGATCCAAAGTTAGGGGCACACCAAACTTTATTATTAGGGAATTTTCCTTTTTAGACAACGTTTAAAATCCAATGATAAAACGAATCTCGAACAGCTGAACAGATTAACAAAAAACTTGACGTACATTATAGACAAAGTTCAGAATTGAGACCTAGGATATTTCGACGCCTTACTGCTAAAACCGACTATCTGCATGAAATGTTGTTATGCACACAATAACAAGTTTTAGTATAGTTAACGACATCCGAACCTTAAACTCGAGTTTTCTCGAAACAACATTTCATGCAGATAGTCGGTTTTAGCAGTAAGGCGTCGATTTGATATTCCGGTAATGCGTTCCCGTGGGATAATTTCTAACGCGGATGAAGCCGCGGGTTAAAGTTTGTTTGTATGGATGTTAATTACTCAATCACGCCAGAACGGCTGAACGGATTAAGATGAAATACGACACAGAGATAGATTAAAGAATAGCACATCTAATTTCTAATTTTTGTCTAATTTTATCCACGACTTCGTTTGCGATTTTTTTTTATATGTATGTATATAAAAAAAAATCGCAAACGAAGTCGTGGCCAAAAGCTACCGGATGTCGGATGCCGAACAAACGTACTGTTATGTCCGGTTCCCCGCCTCACCTATATTTTGTCATTCTCAGCACTAAAGAGCAAATAAAAGCGTTTTTCCGCGCACATCGCGCAACAGTCATAGCAGTCACAACAGTCACAGTAGTCAAGAGCAGTCATGCATAGTCTTTAACATCAGTAATTAGACTTAGTATCAAGATGTAGTCCGTTTTAGTAACTCTGTTTACAAATTATTTTTAACGTGTTTCGGTGCCATCAATAAACTGCAAATGTGTACGTGGTGATGTGATTTTCAACCCCCGGAGCCTGCGCTGCCTAACAACTGGTGTCAGAAGTGCGATATAGGTACTGAGCTAATTCGCTTAGCTTGTACCAAGAACTCAGCCGCTCAGCTCCGAGGTTCAGCTCTCACCCCCCGAGTGAAGCCCGTACCTATCACGTTTGGTCGACGGTAAGCCTCAGCCCCATGCGCTTGAGCCCACACCAGCCGCGATGTACTGCAGTTCCGAGGTCGACAGTGAGTCTTCACCCCACGTGTGGAGCCTGCGCCGTGGAAACCGAAACACCTCATCACTTCGTGGTTGCCGAGCCGTCATATGACTTCCTGAGTCACACGGTCCCCGGCCGCAGCATGGGCCAATCTACACCGACTGTTCCTGTTTCCTAAAAACAGTGGTCCCATAGCCAGTGATGAAATTCTGCGAGTCCCGAATCCTGTGCTCTACGAGGTCACGTTTCTTCGCCATATGACGCCGTCCGCATTTGACCTCGATACTTCGCCGACTCCACAAAATTCGCTGCATCAGCACAGTGTGTGTTAAAAATAGATAGGTAATTTCAAAGCCTCCTAAATTATTTCTCAGTGCTAAATTCTTTTCACTGTTTTATACGCAATTGTTGTAATACCTACTGTTTCGTAACTTTTCTTTTCTGTCATTATTTAAATTTACTACTAATTTACATTTATTTTATGTGGAGATATTTTCTTATTCGACTTTTATATGATGTCAATGTTTTTTTGTAACTCTACCTATTTTGTTTTATTTTCAAATATCGTAATTTTGTTAACTTTTTATGCATCTGCCATTTTTATTGCATATTTCTATGTTTTGTCCTCTGATTTATATTTCATTTTAGAATCAAAAGTTCCATATACGTGACAACCTTTAATTGTGACTCTCAACTTATTATCTAGGTCATACTATTATTGTTTAAAACTGTCTTTGACTCAATGTGTAACGCGAATCTTGTACCGTAGGCAGTTCAAGTTCAGTGGCACCAGACATTCCAATCGTGTACTTAATGATATTCAAATGTCAACCTTACGTCTCTGTTTTTATTTCATTCTTTTACTATACGAGTAATATTTTAACATTATTTTAAAGGATTTTGTGCCAAAATAAATTATTTTATTTAAAGGTCACACGACAGGGTAACTAGTCCCAAAAAGGAGACCTCTAAATATTATTAATTATCCATTAATTTTTGAAATTGTAAGTAATTTTCGCAGAATCTAGAATTGGCAGGTCACACAACAGGGTAACCAGTCCCAAAAGGAGACCTCTCTATTATATTCATTGGTCACACGACAGGGTAACCAGTCCCAAAAAGGAGACCTCTAAATATTATTATTCATTAATTTTTGAAACTAAGCAATTTTCGCAGTATGTAGAATTGGTAGGTCACACGACAGGGTAACCAGTCCCAAAAGGAGACCTCTCTATTATGTTCATTGGTCACACGACAGGGTAACCAGTCCCAAAAGGAGACCTCTAAATATTATTATTATTCATTAATATTTGAAACTGCAAGTAATTTTCGCAGTATCTAGAACTGGCAGGTCACACAACAGGGTAATCAGTCCCAAAAAGGAGACCTCTAAATATTATTATTCATTAATTTTGGAAACTAAGCAATTTTCGCCGTATGTAGAATTGGTAGGTCACACGACAGGGTAACCAGTCCCAAAAGGAGACCTCTGTACATATTAATTCCTGAAACATTTTTTTCTTTCACCTTGAAATATTAGGTCACACATCAGGGTAACCAGTCCCAAAAACCTCTTTATCATTATTGTTTATAGGTCAAGCGACAGGGTAACCAGTCCCAAAACGGAGACCTCAGGCAATTTCCAAACTCTTCCCTTATCTGCCTTTTTCTTTGTTTACAAATTTGATTTACAATATCACAGTCTTGTTTTCCACTTTGAATTTTGTGTGTTTCTAGTTCATGATTTTTTTTTTTATAATTATTTCCCAAAACGGAAGCCCCTACCACATTTACTGAATCCGTCTTTGTTTCTGCTAATACTAAAGTAATTATTTCATGTACTTTTTCCGTCTAATAGGTACCTACCTATTTTTGTGTTTCACAATATTTTCTTTTTTTTTACTTATATTCCTGTTTAACAATGTTTTTTAAATATTCAACGAATTGAAAGTTATAAATAACACGTCAGGGTAGCCAGTCCCAGAAGCAGACCTCTGTATTAACTCCTCAGAACTCATTCAGTAAATGTCATAGTTTTATTTACTATTATTTTATTTTCTATTGTTCTATCTTGTATTTTATACTTGTCAGTGCTACTTGTCTCGACATTATGTCTCGAAGAAGTTTGTTTTTACACCTGTTTCGTATTTCACTGTATATTGAGATTTTCTCTGTATTCATAACTATCCGACTTAAAATAGTTTCATATCAAGATTTTGTTTTATGCTTTGGTATTCTAAAGTACTGATTTGTTAATTATATTATCTAAAGTATTTTTTTTAATTTCTCTGTATTCATAACTGTCTTTATCCGACTTAGAATAGTTTCATATCAAGAATTTGTTTAAGCTTTGGTATTCTGAAGTAAGTACTAATTTGTTAATTATATTACCTATCTAGTATTTTTCTAATTTCGTTTGATCAGTAATCACTAATCATGCTACTGTCTGTATTGTCCATGTTTCCATAATCAGCAAACTTTTATTTATCAATGCTTTGGTTTTCCTTTATGTATTGTGTTCAGTCTTGCCTTATTGCAATATCTCGATGTAGTCAAGTCCTCAATTTTAATTAGTTTTGTATAACTTCGCTTATCACTTGGGATAGGGATAAGCTTCGTCAAAAAGGGGGAGCTGTTATGTCCGGTTCCCCGCCTCACCTATATTTTGTCATTCTCAGCACTAAAGAGCAAATAAAAGCGTTTTTCCGCGCACATCGCGCAACAGTCATAGCAGTCACAACAGTCACAGTAGTCAAGAGCAGTCATGCATAGTCTTTAACATCAGTAATTAGACTTAGTATCAAGATGTAGTCCGTTTTAGTAACTCTGTTCACAAATTATTATTATAACGTGTTTCGGTGCCATCAATAAACTGCTAATGTGTACGTGGTGATGTGATTTTCAACCCCCGGAGCCTGCGCTGCCTAACAGTACCAATGTAAATTTTGTACTTAATAATTGTAATCGCATTCATAACACGGCCATTTATTTATTTCAGTTCCCGATATTTAGGCTTTTGCAGACACCATGGTTATAGACTAAAAATTTTACGAGTTGAGAATTTTATTGCTAACTAAGTTATTCGGCGGCTGCAAATCCTATTCATCCAAATCCCACGTGAATGGCGCTTTGTCACTACAAAATTGATTGACGGTTGTTCCCAAAAGCGCCCCTTTTTAGGGGCGCAATGTGGAACACGTATACATTTACCATAACGCTACAAAGATGATAATTGGGGATAGATATACAAATGCAGCAGCGCCCCCTGCAGTACGATTCCACCGAACTGCGATCCCCAACCCGCATGCCCAGCGTGGGGATTATGGGCATTACCCCCTATGATAGCACCACGTGGCGCTCTTTAGGCGAGGGCTATGTCCAGCAGTGGACTAGTATAGCCTGACGAGGATACAAATTTATCACACCGACAAAATAGTAGGATAAAAGCTTAAAAACTTTATCTCTCCTGCGCCTAAATTTGTAATGCATTTTTTTATACTTAAGTGAAAGTGCCGAAACACAAAGTTTCGCAACACAAGTGTGGGGTAGCGTTGGATTGGCAGTTAAAAAATATGGCAAACAGTTTTTCGATTTAGGTATTCCGTTTGCGAAATATTAACCATTAAAGCGCAATTTTTTTGCTAGAGTAGGACGTCACAAAGTCCTCTCATGCCTAAGTAGTACGATGGCGCGAGTCAAGCGCTTTATGGCGTTGAAATGTCAGAATTTCGGGTTCCCGGGTTAGAACCCCATTAGTAGTGGGTCGTTGTCCGATTTTTCGACGACGAAACGCAACCGTTTTTTCTGGAACGAAAACAGGTCCACGAAACGGTCCTCGTTCGCAACTGGTTTCATTGTATGCGAACGAGCAAGGCGCAGAGGACGGTCAAACGAGAGAAACTCTCGTTTCGTCTCGTCGACATTAGTCTCGAAGACGAGTAAAAGATATGGTTGCGGAATGAGGTTGAGGACTAGTTAACGTTTTTCGTTCGATTTCAATATTTTTTTTCTTTAAATTAATGAACTTCCCTTCATACTTTTCCAGGCTTAGGACTAAAAATTAAAACTAAACTTTAACTTGAGTAAAAAATAAATACAAAATTACATAATTAACATTCACAATCAGTAAGTAGCATTGAATTATTAATTTAAACTGAAAAAATGTAAACAATAACCGTCACCCACGAACTGCGCAATCGAGCGAGCGAGCGAGCGTCGCGATTCGTTGCCATTTATTGCTAAACGACATAGACGCTATACCAACGACATTAAGATACACACCAATGACCACCGCTTTGCGAACGAGACGAAATCACGAACACTTTATATGAAGAACACTTTATATGCCAATAATGCAGCAAATGCTGTGTGGTGTCGGCCTAGAGAATAGCACGAACCCAAATTCTTCCCGCGGGTGTCGTAAAAGGCGACTAAGGGACACAAACCGGGGGGTGGGCAGCAGCGCCCCCTGCAGTACAATTCCACCGAACTGCGATCCCCAACCCGTATGCCTAGCGTGAATATTAACACAAGCGACCTTATACCATCTAAAACCGTGTCCCAGGCACTACAGTATCCGGCGGGTCGCTTCACCCATCTAGTGTGAGTGATGATGCCACTGGACGCTGCATAAATCATCTCATTACATAGATGCAAAGGCCCGAGCACCAACGGCTTAACGCGCCTTGCGAAGCACGGAAGCGCTCGGAAAAATGCAGTCACGGGACGGTCACCCATCCTTCACCTGACTACGCCTGTTGTTGCTTAACTCAAGCGATTGATTCTTCTTACTTCTTATTTTAATTCTTCTTACTTATTTTAATTCTTCTACTTCTTTTACTTTTTTTTACAATACATTTTTGCAAAAAATTGGACCACTGAAGGCAGGGCAAGGACATAACAAACAAATGTCATATAAAATATGACATGTTATCTTCGCTACAGTTGCTATTACAAAATGTGCATCGAGACATTACGTAAAACACATAGCTGATACGATACCTAATACTCTGGGACGGTTTCAATGCATTTCAAATAGCACGAGAGAAATATCCTGCATATTATATTTGGTTGGTGACATATGTGATAGCTATTTCCGTGTACAATAAAGAATGATCTATCAAATGTAGTGTAAGACATGTAACCTAGTTTAAGCTACTTACGAGTATAAATATGAGTCCTTCGACATTATAGCCAGTCTTGATTGAACTACTTGTTTCATTCATCTCCCAGAACGCTCCACCCTACATGGCGACCCTGCCTTGTTAGTGCGTGCGAGCGCGCGTCAAAAAAGAAATAAAAAAAATGTGTGATGGATATTCAAAATGCAAATGAAGTGACAAAATAGACTTATAAATGTGCCGACAAAATTACGCGCCAAAATGTGCGATTCAAATGTGCCAAAAAGTCCAGAACAGGACAGTATGACCCAAATTGGGTACAACAATATCATCATAAAATAAATTTTTTGAAGAAGCTATCTAGGACGTATAAGTAACACAATTTGCAAATTTTCTTCTCGTAAACCGAATTTAGCACCAAAACAACGCTACATTTTCAGACACACAGTGCTCCGACATTTCCCATTATACTCGGCCTGCGGCCTCGGTGGTGCCGCGGTTTGGCACGCTGACTGTAAAACCGAAGGTATCGGGTTCGATCCCCGGCGGGGTCAAACTAGGAAACGAACTTTTCTAGTTTGTCTCGGGTCTTGGATGTTATCTATGTATTTATTGTATTAAATCTATCGTGGTGTTAGCACCTATAACACAAGTCATTTAGTTGTACTTAGTAGAGGGCTAACGAGATCTGTGTGATATGTCTATGAATATTTATTTATTTACTGCTATTAAATTTATAAATGTTTACATTCATCATGCTGTGTGGTGTCGGTCTAGAGAATAGAACCCAATTCTTCCCGCGGGTGTCGTAAAAGGCGACTAAGGGACACAAACCGGGGGGTAGGCAGCAGCGCCCCCTGCATTACAATTCCAGCGAACTGCGATCCCCAACCCGCATGCCCAGCGTGGGGATTATAGTATAAACATCAAGTATAACATAAAGGATTATAAAGGATTGGCATTACCCCCTATGACAGCACAACGTGGCGCCCTTTAGGGGAGGGCTATGTCCAGCAGTGGACTAGTATAGCCTGACGACGACGACGACAACATTCATAAACTCACTCCTGTATCCCTGAGCAGTAGACAGAGACCAGAGCCTACATTCTACTAATGCTTTGTGGTACAATGACAAAAGGCGATTCAATTGCGTTGCTACTTCAAGTCCACGCTCGCAGTCGCGCACGTACATCGAACCTTCTAGGCATCAATGATATAATAAATAAATATTAACGGACACATTACACAGATCTCGTTAGCCCTATACAAAGTACAACTAAATGACTCGTGTTACAGGTGCTAACACGACGATAGATTTAATACAAATCTATGTCGTGTTGGATGTTGTCTATGTATTTAACATAGACAACATCCAAGACCCGAGACAAACTACAAAAGTTCGTTTCCTTGTTTGAACCGGGGATCGAACCCGAGACCTTCGGAATTAAAAAACACCCTACGTGACCCGACCATTTATCTGTCATGGAACTTTAATAAAGTAACAGAATCCAGGCCCCGGAGTTGCACTTTGCTAAGATCCTGACAAACTTCTTAAGCTTCATCAACATTCATTATTTGTCACACGCGCCCCGCTTGACAAACGTACGTAACATTAAAACAAAGTCACTTGTACTCGTACAAGCTGAAATTCAAACCCGCTACCTCACTGACGTGAAGCAAAGGGTTTTATCCACTGAACTGCAATGCTAAGTAATTGGTCCGGTTTTCAGAAGCGAACGTATCGACGTGCCTTTGACTCGCACATAGAGGCTAAATAAAAGAGCGTATATGAGAGAGCGGGCTGGAGAAAGGCATTTCCGCCTTTTTATAGCTCTTTTTTTGCGCAGTGACTTTTCTCTGTTAAACCTGACCATGCGGGACGGTACGCTTACGTACGGTATCAGATAACATTTTATATCAAAAATCTTTTGAATTCTTTTTTGGATCCTGGAAAAAGCACGGGAGGATCACATATCTTAACTCACCCTTACCGAGACTTCATCATCATCATCAACCCATTATGTCCCCACCGAAGGGCCCGGGTCTCTTTCCGAGGAAGGCATAGGCCATACTCCACCACGGAGGCCTAGTCCGGATTGGTGAAGGCTTGCAAGACTAGTGACTGGTCTTACTGTTAGAAGTTATGAACCCGCCCTAAGGCCTCTTACTTCGCTTAACGACTGCCATCTATCGACAGTAGCCGACACCAACTGCTTAGCGTGCCTTGCACGGAACCGCTCGGAATAATGCCACTAGCGTTAGTCATAGACGGTCACCCATCCATACACTGAAGGCGCCCTGTGTTGCTTAATCTTCGTGAACGTTTAAGATCACTCGGTCAGCCGGGGCTACAAGCGATTCTTACAAATTACTTTTCAACGCTGCTCTAAAACTGCATTTACGAAGTCTGCACACGTTGTTCGAAAGTTAAAAGTTACGAACTATACAACGGAGCTACCTGTAAAGTAGATACACTCAAATAAGCACATGTTTTACCGCACGCTACATTTTTTTATTGATATAAAAATCCTCCAAGATGTATCACATATGAGAATAAATAGGCCGAATGATCGAACCTCTTTATCCGATTTAGCTCAATACGTTTGTCTCACTTTAATACCAAAGCAAAGTAGAGACGAAAAATAGTTCTAATTTTTAATTTGTGGCCGCCATTTTCATCCTTCTCATTTATTAGAGTGATAAAATATGTTTAATTGTATTACTTTCTCCTAATTGTGTTGAAAAACGTTGTACACGTGCGGATTGATGTTTACAAACTCGTAACTATGGTAAGCCCTCGACTTCGTCTCGGGCCCTCGTATGTAAAAGTTGAGACGAAGAATAGTTCTAATTTTTAATTTGTGGCCGCCACTTTCATCCTTTTCATTTATTAGAGCGATAAAGTGATAAAATATGTTTAATTGTATTACTTTCTCGTAATTGTGTTGAAAAACGTCGTACACGTGCGGATTGATGTTTACAAATTCGTAACTATGGTAAGCCCTCGACTTCGTCTCGGGCCCTCGTATGTAAGCCCGTATGTAATATGTAAGTATGTAATATGTAAGCCCGAGACGAAGTCGATTTGTCTACTCGTTTGTAAATATCAACTTATCGCCCTAGAGCCACTTTCACAAGCCCGCAAATCCTGTTTAAAAACAGTTCAAGCCGGATTCTCAGTACAAAAAACTATCAAAATTGTACTAAACCTAGATTTAAGGGAACTGTGCAAGCGGACCGTAGTATCATAATAACTATTTCATAACTATTGCTACTATTAATTGCTCACGAAGTACTTAAGTAACAGCCATATTTTTTTTATACGATAACCATGAAGAGAGAGAACGATACTTATCTCTGTGAAACTCTCAATTCAGCAATGGGATTAATTCAACACAACGGAACACACAAGACGCCGCTTGCTAACTACCGCCGCTGCGCACAGAAATGTCTGCGAAATGCTAATCGAGATAAGTTTCGCCAAGACGATGCTGTTTGTTTACCTGAACGAGTGTACACTCGGCTACTGGTACGCTGAAACTTGGCGAATCGAATCACATTACCTACCTACTTAGTTAGCAACTGCGTATTCGAATCATGAATGAGGTAATCCTCAGAAGAAATCCAATTACTAATATCGCTCGAAGAATTGCTCAGCTGAATCGGCAGTGGACGGGGCACATAATTCGAAGAACTGGTGGCCGTTGGGGCGAAAAAGTTCTGACCTGGCCACGGAGCCGATAACTCAGCTGCAAGCCCTCCACCAGATGGTCTGACGACCTGGTTACGGTAGCGGGAAGGCGCTGAATGCGCACGACAAGACCGTGAAGCTTGGAAAACCAGGAGAAGGCCTATGTCCTGCAGTGCTTAGTGCGAGTTTTTTAACTACTCGATCGCGTTAACGTAAACTCATATTTCTATGGCATCGAGGAAGCGCCACCTAGCGACAAGTATGGAAATTAAAATTGCTGAGTGCGAGTTGTAATGGTTTACGATGAGAAGTGAACACGTTTACCAGCCAAAACACGAATAAACGCGAGTGCGAGTTGTACTGTGACAGCGTTTTGCCAGTTCGAACGGTTAACTTACTCATACTCACTACTCAATGCTCGATTAACGCGGTAGTAAAGTTATTCGATTGGGTCTGTCAAACTCGCACTAAGCACTCTGCAGTGGACGCCAAGTGACTGATGATAATAATAGTGATAATGAGACGACCTCTGTGGCGTAGCGGTAGCGCATCTGCCTAACATGCAAGAGGTTCCGGGTTCGAATCCCGGCTGGAAAAAAAACCCCAGGTCTTGGATGTTTACATGTTTGTGATGTCGTTGTTTCTGGTTCCCACGACACAGGGTATCCTAGTGTGGGGCTAGAAGCAATGTATGTGCCTGTATGTAAATATTATTATTATTATTAGTTAGTTAGACCTGAGGTTTCTACGCTTAGTTTCATAGTTGGGGCATTGTGCGTTGCAAGCGCTGAGGTATATAAACAATTCACGCACTGGTATTTCCTCACGACGCTTTCCTTCATATAGCGTACGGTATTGCTACTTGTTAAGAAATGTTTTAATTAATACACCCATATCCTATTTTAAGATAGCTCCCAATTTCCCGCGCCCTCTTTATCCCTTAAGGTCCTCAAGACGCTCTAGAAGTAAAGATTACTTAGCTCCCTTCCATTATACCCTGACTGACTGACATGGCTAGGTACCTAAAGCGCCGCCTCGCGACGAGAAGCGTAAACCTGTTGCTCTTGGATCGCCGCGCCGTGCGCACGCTTTCGAACTTATGTGCTTTTAGCGAAACTAGTGCTTTCCTTGAACTTTCTCCCGACTCTCAACGCTTCCACTGCTTTGTGCTGTGCCTAGTGAACTTGGTGCCATCTGGATACCCTGGATTTACGCTGATGCGCGCTGCTGAATACGTGAGTACCTAGCCAGACAGACCAAACCACTTCTTGCACACCCTTGTACCGGTTCCTCTTCTGGGAATCATCCCCCAACCCTTAAAATTTATATTATTAACCCCCTAACATCTTTTAAGTACACTACTATAACTTCACGTTATCGTTACGTTATCAACCCTTGTATGTCCCCACTGCTGGGGCATGGGTCTCATCTTGCATCGCAGGAAGGTTAGGCCATGCTCCACCACGGGGGCCAAGTCCGGGTTGGTGGAGGATTGTAAGACAGTGGCGGGCCTTACTGTCAGAAGTTATCAAGCCGCCAATAAGGCCTCTGACATGGCTTATAACTTCACAAATGTACGTAACTTAGAAAACAAAGTCATTGGTACATGCCAGGATTTGAACCCACGTAATTCCAAATGTGATGCCGGCGTTCTAACGCTACGCTACCATCGCAATAGGTCAATATTTTCCAAATACGTACGATTCGCTCTTTTTTCGCGAATCTTCAGGAGTGATTATGTAAAACTGCAATGTTTTATTAAATCGACAAACTCGTGAATACGAATAGCCAAGTGAAGCGCCAGCATTATAATGCCTCCATTCCTAGAAGTGGGCAACTGTACCTACGTCTGTGCAAACAGAAACTTATTCTGCCAACCGTATTTACCCAGCTATGATTAAATTGGATATATTACAGAACGCGTGGCTACTATCTTCTTATGTAAATACTGTAGATGTATACATGCTGAAATCTGGGTTATTTGAAACCCTCTGTTATGTAATTCTATACATACATAATCTCACGCCTGTATCCCAGAGGGGTAGGCAGAGACCAGGGACTGCCACTTGCCATGATCCTGACACATCACCTTGGCTTCATCAACGTTCATAAGTCGTTGCATGCACGCACGCCGGCTCCGGGTACTTTTTATCTTTCCCTTTGCTAATACATCCCCTATTTGGTCGATGTATGTCTGCCTGGGACGTCCCTTACCAGCCCTTCCACTCACATTCGCAATATATATTTGTTTCGTCAATCTTTCTTCCTTCATCCTCTCCACATGTCCAAACCAACTGTATCATGTAATAAGTCGTTAACAATTGCATGGAAGGCCAATGAGACGAGATAAAAAATGTAAACAAAGTTTCAGGAGTATAAAACTTTTTTATTTGAATAAATTATAGTTATACAAATTTCGGATTCCCTATTCTAATCGCTGTCGTCTGTATTACTCAAACATGGGACCGGAAGAGTCAGAATCAGCCGTATTTATGACAAAACTACCCATAGTATATTCAATCATGTTGTCAATATGGCTATAAAAATTGTCCTCTTATCACTTCGAACGCAATCTAAACAAGAATGAATTATTATAGTTCACAAAATGGCGGATGACACTAAATGTTGACAACTGCCGTACTGAAAGTTTTCCTGTACCACGAAATACGCAACGACAGCTGTCGTCGATCAAATGACGCCATTACCGCATACGTGTGACAAGGACAGAAATAATAATCGCTCATTATCGCAATGTAACTCAGTAACGGTCCGTTTGTTTACATTCTTTATCTCGTCTCATTGGCCTTCCTAAGAATCATCATCATAATCAGCCTCTCCTCCTCTTGAGCCCGATCTTCGGCTCTCCTCTTCCAGTCACTGCCCACCGCTTTGCGAACGACGTCGCCCCACCTGGGGGCGAGTCTCTAAAATGCATAGTTGTATAATAGCGTCATATTAGTCCGGTAATGGTCGTTGCATTCACACCATCGGTAGTCATCAATCGAATTCGAATTGTATAAGGCGGGCTACTTACTCGTAACTCGGCGCCTCGCGCGATTCGGTCATCTTCGCGTGAGATGCCTATTTAATTTGCGCAGCTTATACATAACCCTAGAATGACATTGTACCGATATTGCTTTGAAGACTACCAAATTGAGGCAGATAACAACCATTGTCGTGCTTATACCATTCTATTGAAAAACTATGTAAGTATTAGACTCTAGGGCCTGGTCATAGGGCGTCCTACGCGACGTTTGCCGATTCGCGGTCTCCACTCAAGAACCAGTCTACCCCAACGGCTATCAGTCCTGCGGCAGATATGACCCGCCCACTTCTCTTCTCCTTCAGGCTTTGTCTCATTAGGGGAGGGCTATGGCCCTTCCCTAATGAGCGCAAGGTTGTGCAATCATTGGGGGTAAGGCCCATAATCCCCACGCTGGGCATGCGGGTTGGGGATCGCAGTTCGGTGGAATTGTACTGTAGGGGGCGCTGCTGCCCCACCCCCCGGTTTGTATCCCTTAGTCACCTTTTACGACACCCGCGGGAAGAATTTGGGTTGGTGCTATTCTCTAGACCGACACCACAGACCCGCCCACTGCCACTTCAGTTTGCCATGCGCCGCTAAGCAATGTCTATTTCTTTAGTGTCTATTTCTTCGGATCAGAAACTTGACATAAAGAAAATACAGCGAACTAAAAGGGTTTATATCTAAACGATCAGGCTATGGAATAATCTTGCCGGAAATGCGTTTCAGAAATACAATTTTTTGCCCTGTAACTGAATTTAGATTATAATATTTTAAAACTATTTTATTATAATGTAATCATAATGTAATCATTTACATACTGGCACATACATTGCTTCTGGCCCCACACTAGGATACCCTGTGTCGTGGGAACCAGAAACAACGACATCACAAACATGTAAACATCCAAGACCTGGGGTTTTTTTTTTGTCCCCAGCCGGGATACCTATAATATTGAAATTGATAAGATAAGAATATTCTTTATTGTACACCAGAGCACATTATAAAACATGTTAAGATACAAAGTACAATTGGGGGCCTTAACAAAATTGACTGTACTTAACAAAATTTATTAGATCACAACATTCTTAGATTGCCGCAATGTAATGTCATTATAACGCCCAATTATGTGGTAGCGCCCACGATACCGGCTGTGCCTATATATTTTATTCTATTCTATTCTATTTTATTCCATTCCATTCCATTCCATTCCATTCCATTCCATTCCATTCCATTCCATTCCATTCCATTCCATTCCATTCCATTCCATTCCATTCCATTCCATTCCATTCCATTCCATTCCATTCCATTCCATTCCATTCCATTCCATTCCATTCCATTCCATTCCATTCCATTCCATTCCATTCCATTCCATTCCATTCCATTCCATTCCATTCCATTCCATTCCATTCCATTCCATTCCATTCCATTCCATTCCATTCCATTCCATTCCATTCCATTCCATTCCATTCCATTCCATTCCATTCCATTCCATTCCATTCCATTCCATTCCATTCCATTCCATTCCATTCCATTCCATTCCATTCCATTCCATTCTATTCTATTCTATTCTATTCTATTCTATTCTATTCTATTCTATTCTATTCTATTCTATTCTATTCTATTCTATTCTATTCTATTCTATTCTATTCTATTCTATTCTATTCTATTCTATTCTATTCTATTCTATTCTATTCTATTCTATTCTATTCTATTCTATTCTATTCTATTCTATTCTATTCTATTCTATTCTATTCTATTCTATTCTATTCTATTCTATTTTATTTTATTTTATTTTATTTTATTTTATTTTATTTTATTTTATTTATTGGGGTTACAACAGGATGAGTTACACATAAAGATAATCTTATAGTAAAATACACAAGTGAATAAGGTAAATTAACACATTTTTTGAACGACCGCAACGTTGAGCAAATACATGTATTTGTAACAATACAATACAGAAGCACCTTTAAATTGTCTTCACTTTCGTGCACCTGTAAAATGGTCATTAGGGCGTATTTTCAAATGAGCATAAATGTTATTTTAATGTGTCTCCAGTTCCTATATTACTCGTGGTTTACTATGGGGATTTCTTACATCAAGTTTTTTACTTATATATGCATAACAAAGACACGTTTCTCGTACGGGGTTCCCCTTAGCAGTTCCACCTAATCTTTTGGGCACGGAACCATAAAAAACTGATTATGATTATATTCGCTTATCTCTGCCAATAATAGCAAGCTAATCTGCAAGCAGTTCTGCGTAATCTAGCCCTCGCCAGTGATAACAAAGCCTGTCCGATTAGATATTGGACTTACGATCTTCTACCGTTCTGACGGCGTTTGTAGGCAAAAACCGTCGCCTGGGTTGCATGAGAAAGGCATACGTTGTGGGCATAGTAATATTAACACAACTTTTATTGCATTCAAATAAGTGTCAATATCAACCCTTGTAGGTCCCCACTGCTGGGGCACGGGTCTCTTCCTGCATCACATGAAGGTTAGGCCATACTCCACCACGGGGGCCAAGTCCGGGTTGGTGGAGGATTGTAAGACGAAGTTCAATCACGTCAGAAGTTATCAAGCCGCCTATAAGGCCTTTGACATGGCTTAACGACTGCCATTATATGACTCCACCGCGGGGCCCAAGTCCGAGTTAGTGGAGGATTGTAAGACAGTGGCGGGCCTTACCATCAGAAGATCATGCCAGAGGCCTTATGGGCATAAGGCCTGTGGCATGGCTTAACGAATGCCATTACATGACAGCCGGCACCAACGGTTTAACATACCTTGCGAAGCATGGAAGCGCTCGGAAAACTCAAGTGATTAATTACAATTATTCGATTCGGCTAGGTCACGAGACAATTACTCGGTTCGGCTAGGCCTCGAGTGACAATATTTTTTGCTGATCAAATATTAATTTTGCTCTTCAAGTACGCATTTACGTCCCGTTTTAATTTCCGTAAGGCCACGCGTACGGTTCGCCAGCGCTATGCAAATTCCAACGGCTGTGCGCAGTTGTTGGGAACTTTTGTTGCGTCCCTTTGTGCCAGGATTATGCGGGGCTTCTGAATAATATCACACACATGTGCTGGATTCAGGTAACGAGAATAGGAAAGAAGGTTATGAGATTAGTTCGGATGTGAATGCAAAAAATGCTTTAGATCGAGAGAATATTTCTTCACTAAACCAACGGATAATGGTATCAAGATGATGCGATTTTTATTGTACAGTCGATGTCACAGGAATCTATACAAAAACAAAATATTCTCGGGTAGAAAGATGTTATAAGTTGTGTCTGCCTGTCTTGAATGCCGCGTGGTCCAACGGTATCATGTCTGCTTAACATGCCGGAGGTCGTGGGTTTGATTCGTACTGTGGGCCGTATACATTTGTACAAATGGGCTCAGTAGCGTCTCTATGTCGTTGGGTTGCCATGTTTTTAATGTTTTGGCCTCACTGCAATACCTACCACAGTATTCTAATTTGGACCGTAACAAGTGATTGTGCTACGTGAAAGTTATTATTATTATTATTCTTATTCAGGCTTAAATATGGGGTAATCTAAAAATAATTTCTTCAGTATATTAAAACTACCCTTTTACGAGGCAAACGATCGAAATTTTTCAATGTAATTTTCCAGTTTATTATACTAAATTTATTGTTCGATTATTTTTTTTATATTTATGTTTCTGATTAAATATTTTTTCCCTTCGATTAAAGGGGTAAATGAAACATTTCCTGACATGATTGAGGTGGTCTCTGTGTACCTACATATTGTGGCCCATTTCATTTATAGCTATGTGAGAAATGATAGTACGACCCTGTTTTGTTTTTACGGTCTAATATTATTATTATTTTATTATTAATAACTTAAGATTCATTTAAAGAAAGGTTCGAATAGCGTAACACCCTTTTTTCCGATCCATGGCACGTGGTACCTCAGACCACAGAACATAAAAAAAGAGTAGAAGTAGCGACATGACACATTAGTACGAAAACCAGTGTAACCAAACTGATACTTATAAACCAAACGCACACTACGAATGCCGAGCTGCCATTGGTAAATAAATTCAATGCCGAAAAGGTGTACATCATAAAAGTTTCAATTACAATATGCACCTTTTTATAATGTCAACAATGATCAAAGTCAAATGACAATGATGAAATTAAGGTTGACATTTTGTAGTAACGCTACTCTACACTAGATGGAACTACCGCCGTGTCGGACCGAAAAGAACTTTTACCTACTAAGACATAAAGGTCAAAATTAAGAAACAAGTACATTCTCAGTTTGGGATGGGACAATGCGAGTTCTAGATTGTCGATAGGGAGAACCTATCGACAAATTATACCCGTACAAACAGTTTAACACATTAATGGCCGAATACGAATACTGGTACTTAGAAGAATTTTTAGCTATTTCTTTTTTGCCTGCGGGTTGACTGGTAGAAAATTCATCTTTTTAGAAGGCGTTAGAAAATAGAACACGGGAAATATCATGTATTCTAAGACTCAATTCAGATCTTTGTCTATCTGTACGCCATGTTTCATACGTTATACTAATTTTATTGATGATGGTACTAATATATTTCAATTATACGCAAGACCTGGAAGTGAAGCACATTTTTTTCTGGTATTGCTGCATAAGTGCCACCTTCCGCCTTTTTTAGTTATTATGAAGTGTTCATGAAAATGCTCTGAATATATTGTGCTCATCGTCGTTTTGAACCAATTTTGCCTTCCTATCGCTGCCATCCATTTTACTTTCGTATTCGGTTTCTTAGGAAAACTAAACGAAAACTCACTTCCAAATTGTTTTGATTCCGAGAGGGTTGTTGTATCATTGCCATGGTTTTCTGTTGTATTTGATTAAAAGTACTTTGATAGTTTCTTAGATATTTCAGTCACTGATAAACTGGTGAAGAAAAACTATATCGCGATCTAGCTGTGCTCCAATGACAGTTTTCACATGCACAACAACCAGCCGGCGACAAGAGCTCATACATTACTACTTTACCCGGCCCGGCGACCGGAAGCATTTGAAAAGGCACTTAGGAAGTAGGTATAAAATAACAATAATTATTTTATGCCACACCTGGCAATAAAGTAGCTTTTTCCGCACGCTGCGCGTACGGAACAAGCCGCTTTCTGGCCAAGTGTGGACATAAAAAGATGTACACAACACGGGAGGTAATAAAGAAAGCTCTCGATCGCATATTTACGTCCCTCGCTTACAGCTCGGGCCGCAAACTTCTGCGATCTCGGCCTTTCTTTGTATTACCACCCTAGTTGTGTAATGTTCTATTACCTACTTAGACGAATTGGAATTTACAATACCTAAGTACCGTTAAGTATGTATGACTACTACGTCATAGACAATAAATTATCGATAGATTTTTATCATGTGTGCCCCCATCCGTAATTGAGTAGAATTCAAATTTTGACAGAAACTTCTAGAGAATGTACACTTTCTTCGAAGAAAATTTAACTTTATTAACCAGTAAATAAAGGTGGTTTCACTTTCTCATTTTCGGATTGGTTTCCGTGTTCATGTCAATACAAATTTAATTAAAAATACAATGAAATACATCTCACAGATGAAATGTTACGGCATGATCGGTATATTTTGGTCCCCAACTTTTATTTTTGCTCTCTAACACAGCATAACATGGCATTTTAATCAAGTTTTCACCATTTTTTCTTTACTAGAAGCGCACGGCAACTGAAGTCAACAAAACTGTCACCGACTACGCATAGGCAATACATTGCTAATGTGAGGCACGCGGGCACCGCCCACTTACGACTTCTACTCTTTTTTTATGTTCTATGCCTCAGACTGTAACATACGTTATTTATCCCAATGTAATATTCTGAGCATGCTCCACTGAGTGGAACGAGTTTGTACGCCCGCTTTGGGCCCGTAGGGTCCCGTGTCAAGGGACCTCTAACGTCTGACCCTGCTGAACCTCATAGAGTCTTGACAAAACATGGAGGGGTGCAGAAGGATCAATTATAATTAAATGATTATACTATTTTTATTTTTAATGCACTAACCCGTGCTAAGGACAATTAAAAAACCAATTTTAGAGGCAAAAAATTCCACCCATTACCCACCCAGCGACTCGTCCATTAGCTCAGTTAGAAAGAGCGCTGGCACAGATAGCCAGAGGTCGCAGGTTTGAATCCCGGCATGGGTGGAATTTTTAGCCTCTAAAATAGGTTTTTAAATATAATTAAATGGAACAAAACCAATGTTTTGAATCGATGAATCAATTGAGCCTCAAAATTGTTTTAGTGACATCGTACGAGTATATGTATCGTACAGGTCCTGTATGATATAAATACAATGTCTCACGTAATATTAAGAAATACAATTGTAAACAACGTCGGCGATTTTACAGGCACCTTATTAATTATCCCACGATCTGGTCGCAGATCTACCAAATATACACAAGATATGAATGGCAACTTAAGTTAAGTTTAAGCGCAAAAATTGCCATAAGTGTCTGAAAAACACGAAATTATGCATACATACTTACATATATACCTCCACAGATCTCTTATATCTAAAAGTATATACATACTTATAGACATAATTATGCTTTCATATGCGGCAAGCTGAAGACAGGGCGCTATGGCGCTCATTAGGCGAGGGCTATGCCCAGTGGACTACATAATACAGCCTGAAGAAGAAGATATGCACGGAAGTGGGGTTATGTCTTAAGAGAGGCCGTCCAGCAGTGGTTGCTGGACGGCCTCTCTTAAGACACATCTTAAGACCGGTTGGTGATGATGATGTACGTATAGAATTACACATCATTACTACAAAGACGAAGATAGTGTTCTTGACACTAAGTAAGCTTATATAAATAAATAAATATTCATGGACATATTACACAGATCTCGTTAGCCCTATGCTAAGTACAACTAAATGACTTGTGTAATAGGTGCTAACTCGACGATAGATTTAATGCAATAAATACATAGATAACATCCAAGACCCGAGACGAACTGGAAAAGTTCGTTTTCCTAGTTTGACCCGGCCGGGGATCGAACCCGAGACCTTCGGTTTTACAGTCAGCGCGCCAAACCGCTGCGCCACCGAATCCGTCTTAAAAATAATAAAAATAGCATGCGTTTCAGTGTAATGAATAAGGACCTAGATTGACACAAGATATTTTAACCGTAAGCACACGTGAAACATATCGCTATTGCAGCCTGAAATAAAAGTAAAGAAGACTTTTGACTTCAGACTTCTGTGCCATATATCTACCATAAGTCGCGACGCCAAGATGTTGTCCGGGGTATAAAGGAATGTTTAAGCTTAGAAATGCTGTACTTGAAAGTTAAATGAGCCCAGCTCAATATCATACAGGCTGCCGTTTTATAAAATAACACCGAGTGGTTTTAAACAAGACACGCACTGCGCCTTGATCATGTAACTTACCACGTATACATCTGTGCAAAAACAAAATATCTACTGGGCTATATCGTAAAATTATGTGGCTCAATATAACTGTAACGTATCAGATGTCCATTAAAATGAGGTTTCCACTATATGCGATACATATTACGCATTATATCTATACGGCAGAGCTAAGTAAATACGTCAAAGTTACATAGTCAAGGCGGTGGTGCAAAAAAAAAAATAATTTCATTACGTGCCGCACCGTTAGGTCGATCGACCGCCACCGCCGTCCATTTCTCATCTAGCGCGGTCATTTTGGAACGAATTGAACAAGGTATTCAATTAAATTGTGTGCAGGAAAAATAAAACCACATTTTTTTGGAACAAGCATAACTTAGGCTACCCTACCTGAGTCGGGCGTTGTTTACCAAAACCACGGCTTGAATAAATAGCCATTTTCTGTTTGCAAGGTTCGCATTAATATTCCTACTGCACGGAATATTTATGGTGGTGCTTTACTCAGCTACTTCTCGCCTCTATTGACATACACACACACATAAACTCTCGTATGCATCCCAGAGATCAAGGTCTGTCATTTGTTACGTTCTTTACAGATAGAAGAAGAACAAGAAGAAGAAGAAGAAGAAGAAGAAAGACATTTATTATAGCAACAAGACACATCACAGAAACAAAAAACCAGATCTTTTCTTCTTCTTTAGTCTATATTACCTTGCTGGACATAGCCCTCCCCTAACGCTCTTTCCACTAGGATCCCCTACCCCAGTCCCCCAGGGGATTGTACAGCACTTACTATTCCACTCCGATCCCCTGGGGTGGGAACTCAACAAATACCAGAAAAATTATTTCCTTTTTAGTCCCCCTAAAATTCCTATTTTAGTTTATCTTCTTCTTCTTCAGGCTATATTATTTAGTCTACTGCTGGACATAGCTCTCCCCGAATGAGCGCCCTGTCTTCAGCTTGCCGCATGCAGCATCTGCCGGCAGTTTTTCGCAGATCGTCATCCCACCTGGTCGGAAGGCGTCCCACACTACGTTTGCAGAGTCGCTGTTTCCACTCAAGAACACGTTTCCTCCAACGTTTTTGTCGGATATATAAGATATATTATCGTGTCGTAACCGTTTGACTACGATCACGTTAATTCACAAACCTTTTACGGTCCTTTTAAAACTCGTCCTATTTGGATCACCCACGTACCTGCAACAAGTAGAGTCCGTTTACTAACTAAAGAATATGATGTTTTGTAAGCCACTTTAATTACTTAAGCTACTTTACAGAAAGTGAAAGTGAACTTTTGTAACACAAATAAACATAACACCAAAGTAAAAGAAAGAAGAATTGTATAACATTACTTAAATTTAAGAAATCATGGTTGTATTCTTTTTCTCGTTTTGCAATAAAGTGTTTATAATAAATAATCGTGATTTGACCCGTAAAATGCTAGAAATGTGACTTGCTGATGCTGATGACGCTAAGTGTATGTTCAGCGAACATAAACTTAGCGGTACCAACCACTTTATACATTTCGATAAAGTTAAAGTTCTAGCCCGAGAAGACCGTTTCGTCCCTAGAATGATACGCGAGACAATAGAGATCCGCCGGCATCCAAATTTTAATAGAGATCGTGGTAGCATGGGAACCAGTGCTTAAGTGCATGAGACCCCCTTGCTAGAATTGTGACTGTAGAGTTAAAATTTTGAATTTCTATTAATAATCAGTATTTTTAAGTTCATGTAAAGTAATTAGTTTATAAATTTAATATTAACTTCAATTACTAATAATCAATATATAAACTTTATTATAAGTTGACTTTATATAAAAATAATTGGTTTGCCTATTTTGGAACGTAACTTCATAATTAACTTTAGTAATTTTTGCCGAGGGTAGTAAACTAACCGTTAATGCTTTCTAAAAGACGCCTGTCACCTCAGTCATCCGGGACCACGGCACCTGAAAAAGTGCCGAAACGTTCGAAAATTGTAAAAATGTAATAAACGAGCATAAATCCGTGTAAAAACAGTTTTGATTATGTCTACTGCTCGTGTTAACCTTAGATAATACTATAAGTTCTACCTACTCCGGAAAAGGAACAAGTTTTTGCCAATAAGAAACTGTCATTTACTGGCAGATTCGAACAAATGTGGAGAAGCGTGGCACTCCCGTTTTTATTGGCGAAACTAAGCAAAGATACCGGCCCCTACTACGAACAGCCAAAACCTATAGTGGTGCATTCAAAACAAAAGGAATTAGTGTCATTGTTAGAGGTGCATGGTGAATTTTTTTTTGTCTAAACACGTTAATGTAGAACTTGAATAATGAATTTGACCTGCGTTATGCTGTGAGAAAAGACTACACCGTTATAGCAGTACCTTCACTCACACCGGAAGACCGAAGGGACCACTCGAACAGCGCCGTGCCTAGGACATTGTTTTTTAGTTGGAATAGGCTTTCCCAGCCAATATGCTGACAGCTTAGCTCACAGGAAAGACAAGTTAATATGTGTGGAGCCAACCAAGCGGCGTGTTTCCTCAAGATGTTTCCTTCAGATTAGCGTGTGGTATTGCTAACACGAATTCGCAGATGAACGTAAGTTTGAAAATAAACAAAGGCATTGGTAACCTATATGCCCGCACTGGGAAATCGTACTTAGGTCTCTCGCTTCCGAGTCCATGGTTCTACCCACAGGGCTACCGCCGGTTAGAGGTGCATCGTGAGAACTGTAAAAAGACTCAAAAATATTTAATTACAAAAATAGTTCCATAGCAGTGTTTATTCCCCTGTGGAAGTCGTAAATGCTTCTTAATATGTATTTAAACTATTTTATAGATATAGAGATTAATTCACAATCAGAAAAATTGCACAATAGAACAAAATATACCAATCAAACAAACACAGCAGTGCTACGTTCCGCGTATTTCGGCTACGCGCTACGAGTGCTACGCAGCTACGACTTACTACGAGATTCGTAGCATACCTTCTACGATGCCAGCGATCGGATTCATGTCTTTAATACCTTCAGCCAAAACAATGAAGACTAAAGAACAGCATGTTCCCACTGCTGGGACACCAGTTTCTTCCAACGTCGCAGGATCCACGGGAGCCAAGTCTGGGTTAGAAGAAGAAGAAAGAAAAACATTTATTTAACGCCACATAGACATACTAAATTTGACAGAAAAGGAAAATACAGAAAAGAAAGCAGGAGTAAAACAAAAGCTGAAGAAAAGAATAACTACAGATGAATGAAATGAATATAAATTTCAACTCTACACAGTATGTCGCGGCAGTATGCAGCGGAAAAAAGGCCTCATGCTCAGTATAAGCTGAGGGTTTGCACCCACAACACTGATTTTCAGCAAGGGCCTTCTGGTTAGTGGAGGATTGTAAGACAGTAGCGGGCCTTACTGGCGGATCCTGGCTCAAAGACTGCCATAAGATGACAGCCGGCACTAACGGCTTAACGTGCCTTGCGAAGCATGTAAGAGCTCGAGAAAATGCCACTGGCGGTAGTCACGAGACGGGCACCCGTTCTGCACCTGACCGCGCCTCTTGCTGCTGAACTCAAGTGATTGATTCGAATCACTCGGTTCGACTAGGCCACAAGCGCTTCTCGCGAGCGATTATGTGTTAGTCACAAACTCGGCCTCAGATTCGGTAGGTGGTCGTCATCTTCTTTAGGCTATTAGTCCACTGCTGGACATATCCCTCCCCTAATGAGCAACAAAGCGCAAGGTTGTGCCATCATTCGGGGTAGTGCCCATAATCCCCACGCTAGGCAAGCGGATTGGGGATCAGTTTGGTGGAATTGTACTGCAGGTGGTCGTCTAAGTTAGGTTAATTTATAAAGTTTTAAGAGCTCGTAATTCATCAAGTCTTAGCAGTTTTCGCGGTCGCGGGTTCTAACATGTACCAATGACTTTGTTTTCTAACTTATGTACATTTGTGAAATTATAGTAGCGAAAACATTCGCTACAATAGCCTAACTGAAAGAGCTAAGTGCTGAAATAGCAGGTCTAAAAGGTTCGAAATTTCACTGATGCCGGTACTTGCCCATTAGCTCAGTAGGGAGAGCGGTAGCACGGTTAGCTAGAGGTCGCGGGCTGGAGTGGAATTATAAGCCTCTAAATAGGTTTTTAAAATTGTCCTAAGCACGGGTTAGTGCAACAAAAAGAACATAATCATATCGCGATTCGCAGTCAGCGTGCGAAAATCCGAACTGCTTAAAACTTTAAGCCTTTGCCGCAAACTTTTTAGCACACAACTCTATGGCGGTTTACTTTTTCTGCAGTAGGCCCAACCCATGTCAATGTGGAGACATGTTATTCGCGTCCCGTTGGCTCGGAGCATCATTTGTCAGCCGATACAAAACATTTGCGGGTTTCCTGTACAGTCTACGAATGATCACTTGACAATTTTGTTGCAATGTCACCCTTAACGCAATCGACTAGAGTTCAAGCGTGCGCTGTCGATTTTACTCGGCACTCTTTGTAGGCACAGGGTTCTGTAGACAATGAGGTTGATAGTGTTCTTGTGACAAATAATAGGAATAAAATATGTAAGACTGATTACACTATTTTTATTTTTAATGCACTAACCCGTGCTAAGGAACAAATTTAAAAACCTATTTAGAGGCTAAAAATTTCACCCATGCCGGGATTCGAACCCGCAACCTCTGGCTATCCGTACCAGACTGCATAAAAAATAACATGTACAAAGGCCAGCTTCCTTTGGTATCCGTGTTATTTCATATACAATATCCTGTGAAATAAAGTATAATTAATTAATAAGCATATCAGGGGGCACGGCAGTGCCCACGCCAAGTCGAGCGCGAAGCAAACACTGCCGTAAATATATTTACAGGAACCATTTCGCCGCATTATCAGGCCCCTGTTTGAGAACCTCTGGATAAGACCAGAACGCAGAATTTTCGTTGCTTATTACTTAAATTTTAATTTAACTTTTAGTTTAATTTCGAGTTCCATATATTATAATAAAGATTTCAATTGTTATCAATTCATCTGTCCATTTAAGATAAAGCTTATTGGACTATTATTTTAGTACCTATTTCAAGAAAATTAGACAGATTGAATTACTTTACCAAAATTCAATTATACTATTATTTTTGTACCTATGTCAAGGCAATGAGACAGATTTTATTACGTTAGCAAAATTCAATGACACTATTATTTTTTACTTACGTCAAGACAATGAGACAGATCGAAATACTTTAGCGAAATTCATTTGGGCTATAATTTTTTAGCTATATCAATACAATGAGACACATATTACTTCAGCAAAATTCAATAGGACTATTATTTTTCTACCTATGTCAAGACAATGGGACAGATTGAAGAAGTTTAGGAAAACTCAATTGGACTGTTATTAGAGTTAGTTTACGGTGGATACATAACAGGTGACTGTGTAACCCCAGTTGTGTAAGCACCTAATCGAATAGTGTGCGCCATGTCAATATTTGAACGGTCATGTCCCTGTGGACCGAGACGGTTAGCGCTACCTTTTTGTTCCATTAGGACCATTGGCATTGACCGGTGCGTGGGTAGATATTAACTTTGTTTTAGTGGATTGTTCTTGTATTTTTGCGAATGCGTACGTGACCAATCCGACCTCAATTTCACATGGCATGAATACTTCCAAACATGGTTTAACATGTTTGCGTAAAACACGCCAAGCTATACACTTATAAGACAAAAGACAGTTGGTGTCGGATGTCATGTCAGAGGCCTTATGGGCGGCTTGATAACTTCTGACAGTAAGGCCCGCCACTGTTTTGCAATACTCCACCAACACGGACTTGGCCTCCGTGGTGGAGTATGGCCTAACCTTCCTGCGATGCAGGAAGAGACCCGTGCCTTAGCAGGGGGAACTTACAAGGGTAGATACCGAGACAAAAAACCAAATCATTTTGGAAAATCTCTGTGACGCAGCAGTAGCATCTGCGGTACGAATCTGCGGTCGCCGTGTTCGAACCCCTTCTGGAGACAAAAAAAACCCAATTCTTGGATGTTTACATGTTTGTGATGTCGTTGTTAAAGAATAAAGAATACTCTTATCTTATCTTATCTTGTTTCTGGTTCCACAGAACACAGGGTGTGTGATGCCAGAAGCAATGTACGAGTATGTGTCTGTATGTAAATGTTATGTTACGTTACGTTGCTTTGTGTTGTGTCGTATCGTGTCGTATCGTTTTGTGTCGTGTCGTGTTTTGTTGTATTATGTAAGCACCTGCCTTCCGGTATTAATATAACAGAGAAAAGAGCAGCGAGAAAAAAGTCCATTTTAACACAAAAAACACACCTTTGACCATTTTTTTTAAATCATAGATTATACAAGTCCACAACCGCTTATCTCAAAGGCCAGCCCGGTAGGTTACAAATGGAAACACCCGACCTAATGCTGTTTCTCGTAATAACAAATTAGTTGCTATACAGCTGTAACAAAATCCTCATATACATCCGAAAATGGTCGGTTCTATTTATAAATACATTTTTTTATAATTATTTTTTAACAAAAAATTTCGTAGGCTAGACATAAGTTTTGTGCAATGAGCTCAACCAGGTTTCGCTCTTCTTTAAAGCTTCTATGATTACGTGAGAGTAGAGACAAAGCTCGCACGTTTCCGATTAACATGATTCCGCAATCAAGTTAATAACTTTTACTGTTTTTTTCATGTAGTCTATATACATGCAGGGTACAAGGTGAATAACTGCGCGTGTCGCGCTTGGCTAGGAGACAGGGGTAGATAAATATAATAAGCTGAGATACTAAGAATATTTACAAAATTTATTTCACAAAAAGAAAGGAAGTGGGTTGTGGAAAATTGGTTAGTGCCCTACACCAGTTCGGTTGGTTCAGCTCACGTTGCCGACAGGTACTCCCCTAGGCTGGATGGGATGATGCACCGTATCATCTCGACAGTGACTTAGAAGGGCAGCGCCGATCCTTCCGGGAAGCGCGGCTAGGCGAAACTATTCTAGGGAAAGCTAGGCGTTAAAGGTCTTCGCACATTAAAACAACTCAACGGCGACTCGACTCTATGCCAAATATTGAAATTTAAGCCCTGTGTCCTATGTTCAAGGTTTAATTTCAAAAAATGATATTAAAGTAGTGTACGACGAGTGGCCTACGCATCGTACACTAAAGGTCAACCCCGACACGTTTGTCACGCAATGACCACACGTTGTCTACGCAACGACCACACGTTGTCCACGCAACGTCTATGCGTTTGCGACTGACGCGTGACGGGCAACCATTTGCCAGCCCACCCGTCCGCCATTACAATATTCCCCTTCTGATTTCCTTTGTCGCAACATATCATGTACCCAATATCTTTTTTTCCTGCTGTTTCGTTCATTTTCATTATCGAGTATAATAGCTATAATCGCCAGTTCACTGAATGTAAAGTTCGACATTTCATAAGCAACACGACTTCTTTAGACAAAATTCAATACGCATTACCCACTCATTGACACCGCGTTGTCCACTCGTTGACAACGCATTGCCCACTAGTGTTCATGGGGTGGATCAACTAGTTGACTACTCATCGAGAGTGTGAGTAGAGTTGCTGCCGCGTTGGCGTGGAGTTGTTATAATGTGCGAAGACCTTTAAGGTGGTAGAGGCGGCGGTCCGCAGCGGCAACAAACTGGGCTTATTTTAAAAAGTCGGAAGAAACAAGTCAGCTTAAATCGGGATCTTGAACCCCAAAAGCGGGGGTAAAGAGTCGCAGACGGGAAAATTAGTATTATAAAAAATACTAAAATTAGTATTATAAAATGACGGAAAAATGGCCGCTAGGGCAGTGGGAGAGTGGCGGCGTAGCAGAGCGCACACCCAACCCCTTCCGTGGTCAAATTTTCAATCAGCTACGAGAGCCGCGATTGAAAAAATTGTTGAATGGACGTATTGAATGAGTGATAGATAATCACTAATTCAAAGATAGCCCAAAATAGTGGCCAAGAACGAGTAAATTGAGAAAATAAAATAAAAGTATTAAGTATGTGAAACTAAAGAATGTAAAGTTAGAAATTGAGAAATATTATTTTAAAAACCTATTTAGAGGCTAAAAATTTCACCCATGCCGGGATTCGAACCCGCAACCTCTGGCTATCCGTGCCAGCGCTCTACCAATTGAGCCAATGGGCGACTCACGGCATCAGTGAAATTTCGAACCTCTTTACACTATTCTCTGTATTACGTACAGAGAATAGTGTCCTTAAAAATAATAACGGGTTAGTGCATTAAAAATAAAAATAGTATAATATTATTTTAGTAGCGTATTTCGCCGAAAAGAAATAACGCTTCACGCGCGCCCACCGCAGATTGGCAATTTCAACCGCTGAGTAGTTGAACACCTCACACATTCAGGTTTCCTCACGATGTTTTCCTTCACTTTTACTATAAAGAACATTTATAATCGCATCTGTTCCGACTATTTTAATGACGCAGATAGTAAATTTATTATGGAACGTCTTCCTTGCTATTTCAGAGTTTTCCACAGATTAAAATTTATGAGTAGTGACGAGAAGAGCCCTCCATTTTAGAAAGTGTACGGGCATTTTGTTGTACAGTTGTATTTCGTTTAGATCGCTGTTTACGTAAGTGCATAGAATAAATTACATGAGAGTTTGTCTAATTAAGCCCGATTTTTCAATCATATTACGGTTGACTAACGTACCAGATGAAGATAAGATAAGAATTTTTAATCGTACACCAGTAAAATACAAACAACTCAACCAACCTTTCAAAAACAATCAACCTTTAAATTAAGTCTACGTAAGACTTCATTTAAAGGTTGATTAGACGTAAAGGTACAGTCGTCAGCATGTCAACATTTGAGTTGCAAAGTCGCCCGAACGTAACTAAGAGTGATTAGGTTGATATGCTGTCGACTGTGCTCCCAGAATACACTCTCGTCCCGCACAGCAGGCAGTTACGAAGATCCTGACCTAAATAATAAACAATTTTTGAAACAGGCGGGCCTCAGAGCTTGGCTGCGAGCCAAAAAAATTACCATCACCATGGATCGATAGAAAAGATGCGTTACTTTCTGTGCTAGATCTTATTTATTCATCGCTTATTGGGCTCGTATTTTTTATATCACCTCCATTAAATGGTTGTCTCACTGCGGACAAAGACTGCTATTGGAAATAAATTTAATTACTAATTTTGTATTGTGACTCGCGACGAAGCGCTCGCGGCCTAGTCGAACCGAGTGATTGAAATCAATCACCTGAGTTAAGCAACAACAGGGGCGGGCAGGTGCAGGATGGGTGACCGTACCGTGACTACCGCTAGTGGCATTTTTCCGAGCGCTCCGGTGCTTCGCAAGGCACGTTAAGCCGATGGTGTCGGCTGTCATGTAATGGCAGTCGTTAACCCATGTCAGAAGCTTTATGGGCAGCTTGATAACTTCTGACGGTAAGGCTCGCCAGTCTTACAATCTTCCACCAACCCGGACTTAGCCCCCATAGTGGAGTATGGCCTAATCGTCCTGCGATGCCGGAAGAGACCCGTGCCCCAGCAGTGGGGACATACAAGGGTTGATAACGATTGTGTCGCATTTCTATTAAGAAGCTATTATTTCTTTTGCCGTTGCCGCAATAAGAATGTTATGCTAAATGGAACATGATTCCATTTTAATTTATCGGAGACAAAAAGGCACAAAGCGAACTTGATGAATGAAGTGTCAAAAAGTCATCTCAATCCCAAGTGATATAAAATAATGAGAGTGGGCCAGCTTCCTTTTATAATTTAATTAAAAGCGGACTACGAAAAGCTCTCTGAAAGAGGAACTTTGGATCCATCCGTCTTGTTAAAATAAATTGTCAATGTCCTTGGGATAGTTTTAATCGTCGGTATCTTCCATTTCAAACTGTCAGCGACAAGACAAAGTACCTAAAGAGTTCTTATATGAAATTATTCCATAAATATATATTTACAAAGGTACTAACGTTAGCATCAAATCGTCTTGTTCGTGACGACAATTCGATCCAAACGATATAGGTTTGCCTACTGTTGATTTATCAGTTCTCGATAATTTTAGACCATCGTACACAAACATTATCTTTGTCTACGCTGACATAAATTAATACTTCTTCCTTAGGGTTTAACGGATATAGGCGCAGTCGACGTTAACCATTTTATTTACAGGTGACAATCAGAAAACTATACAAAATTAAAAGCTTATGTTTCTGAACTTGACTTTCCCCCAAAACAGACGCACACGTTCGTTCAAGTGTAAAAACAAAACTTAAACACAACACATTTAAACAAAATTATATATAAAATGAACCAAATTTCCCTAGTTTCCTGGTAGCTCCATATAACAGAGATTGAGTTCAAAAGATATCATAGTGAGTGGATGGCTTTTCGGCATTTACTTTTAAATGAGGCTATCAATATACGAGTATCTATCCAGTTGTTGACAACTCAAGCAGTGGCTAAATAATCTTCAAGCCGTCTTGGCTTTATAAGTAGACAGTGGCACATTATATGTACGCTCATGTACAATCTTAATTAATTAAGAGTTTACTCTTAAATACGTTGATGTGTACAAACATTTGCACGAATGAGTCCAAAGCCCAAGAAAAATTAATAGCTATCTCGTTTTCAAAGGTTAACACGAGCAGTAGACATAATTCAAATTGTTTTTATACGGATTTATGCTCGTTTATTACATTTATACAATTTTCCAAAATTGTAAAAATGTAATAAACGAGCATAAATCCGTATAAAAACAGTTTTAATTATATCTCGTTTTCACCGTAACTTGTAAGTAAAAAGGGGCAGCACTAATCAACCTAACAGAATTACAGGGGACGCGGGTTCACAGCGACCTCGTTAAGTGACAAAATATACACTTCCCTCGATCATTATTTGATGTGCACGATTTCGCCCGGACTCCTTAACTAAACGTCTCGGTGAGGCTTTCCCAAGTGACCAAATGTCGTTGGCTCCGGACACTTAGAGATGCGATCAAAGGCGCCGTTCCCGGGCGGGTGTGCCGCTTCAGTAAAAATCGAATCAAAACATAGTATGCAGGAATGCAGTGCGTTTGCATAACTTTTGCAAAAATGTTACTAAACGCGCACTGCAGCGCGTGCAAAAGTCCTAGTGGGCAATAGCTCTATTTCAGCGGGTTTAAACTGAAGCATTATATTTCGAAGAACAACTATCAATCAGTGGCCTGATTGTTGAACGTTTTCAAACGTCTCACTGTCAATTTGTATAGAATTTGACAGTTAAACGTCTGGAAACAATCAGGATTTGGTGCACGTAATATAGTTGTGAGCTGAGCTCACAACGCAGCGCTACCAATCATTGTTGATTAGGCATATCGGAGGACAGACTCTTTATGCATTATAATAGGAAACGTTGTAGACTTTTAGCCCGGATCTACTTACGGTTGTTGTTATATCGGAAGATTCCGACCATGTTTCAACAACAACAACCGTAAGTAGATCCGGACTAAAAGTCTACAATGTGTTGTGCTTACGAAAGTTTTAGTTCAAAAATAGGAAACGTTCTTTAAAGTTGCGGTGCTTGCTACCATTTAACAACTTTGAATTTGGATTCGCAGTTTCGAACCAAGTATCGAAAATCACGAATAACTACAAATTTGTTATACTTACATTTCTTATTATTTATTATTATTAAAGTATTTAAAAATATAATAATGCATGTCTTGTTAAGTAATAAGTAAATAATAATGAAATCGTTTAACGAATCTGTCACTATCCCATATTGTAGTGGCGCAGTTTAGGGAACGAGAAGTCTGAGAAAGAGTAGACGCTTTGGTCACAAAAGAAAAAGAAGACTATCCCACATACAAATAAGAAAATGTTAAAAAATATGCCTTCGAAATAACCAAAAAGCACGCAGTGTTAATGTGAGTCATAAGAAGGGAAGTGTGCAGCGTTTTCTACATATATTTTCTTAGCCGATGGTATCAAAACAATTGAGTCATCCGGGACCTACCCGTTCCCAATGTCTATAAAAGGGACCTCTAGACCTCGGGTGTAATGTTTATTTTATGTTATTTCGGCAGAACCTTCTAGTAAGCGTCTTAATTACTTATTCACGTGAAGAAGTACTTATTTTCAGGGTCCGGGTAGCTTAGCGTACTCATCCGTTAAGCTTGTGTTAAGGCCGCATACCGCCACTTCTGTATATTATAACATTTTGAATGAATGTATACACATTAATGTACTTTTGTCTGTGGTGATACATTCTCTCCGAGACGAAGAAGAAGGGAGTGACTTGGCGGGATCTACCATATCTAGACGTGAACAGAAATGAATGGAAAGCCCGTGTGTCAGTCCAGCCTCCACGTAAAGGGACCATAGAAGGAGAAGAATGTAGTGTGATGATTTGTTAAACAAAATAAAATTACTTACATACCTTTACGAGTAAAGAACTAATGATTTGGTGAGTCATTCATAGTTTTTATATATTCATAACATAACTTGTGTTATTGTACATCTAGTTTTATATGTACCGACCGTGGGACTAGCGCATATATTGTGTGCCAGTGCGTTCAACCGACTAACAGAATAGACCGTGAAGGGGCCTAATATTTTTTTAGATTAATATAAAAAAAACATGAGCCTAACACATTTTTTATAGATGATCTGTCAGGGTCATGGCAAGTGGCAATCCCTTGTAGAGACAGGAGATTGCTACTTGCCACTATTTTGCCTTGCCCACCCCTCTGAGTTACAGGCGCGAGTTTAGTACAGTCGATCTAAGTTAATCACCGCTTCAGCCGCTTCGCTTCGCCGGCGCGCATCAGTTTCATTTAATTACCGCTTCAACCGCTTCGCTTCGCTTTATGGCGTGCATCGGTTTTATTTAATTACCGATTCAATCGCTTCGCTCTGCCGACGTGCATGCAGCGACTAATGAAGGTCAAAGACGCGAAAGTATTGTCTAGAACATGGCAAGTGGCAAATCCAGTTCTCTAGGCTTGCCTACTGTAACGATACTTCTTTATAACAGCTGGCCGGCGCAGCCGTCCACTCAAGTTTGAATTATTTTAAAGGAAATCGTTACGTCATTTAATAATTCAACTATGTATTTATATATGTGGTTTAAGTAAGTTTATATAAATTTCGTTGAATTCTGAAATTCAATATTTCTGTATTGCACAGACTACCCGTCTTAATTTCTTAATTTCTCTCATGTCTCAGTCTATGGTTGCCTGGAAGAAATTGCTTTTAGTAATAAGGCCGCCATTTTTATTATATTTTTTATATAATTTCTGTTACTGTAATTTCTGTGTACAATAAAGAATATTCTATCTATCTATCTACGTTCTGTTTAGGTGTCAGTCGTGCACAGGCTACATAAAGATGGACATAGACATAATTTATTGGTAATATTCATTACAAGTAAAGATTAAACTATGATACTACTAAAATTTTACTTCTTTATAGATAATAGTCAAGATACTACGGTTGTGTCGAGACCCGCAGATAGGCTAGGGTTTCGATGAAAAAGTGAAAATAAAAAGAAAGTATTGATTTTAAGTATTGATTGTTTCAATAAGTAGATCACAACATTACCTACTCCTCTGGGATATATTAGATTGGAAAATTGTTTATAGCAATTTTTGCAAGGTTTTGTACAATTTTTTGTACAAAACTTTTGTACAATTAAGTACAAGAGCTTAATACGAATGAGTAATGGGATACAGGCGTGAGTTTATGTATGTAAACAATTACCTCCCACTTCCTGACCGTGAAACAAAAATGGTTTTTTATTGTTAGTTTCAAGGTCGGAGGTAATATGCTGAGACAGCAGCCTTTTTATGGCCATAACACACACTGCTAGCAACCTACGTAATCATCACATCACATCACATCACACTATAATATATTTAGGGCCTGTTTCACAATCTGCAAATTAAGTTCCGGATAAGCTATCCACAACCAGGGCTGCCGTTTGTTCTAAATTTAAATAAATATTCCTATATTGCGTGTGTTTGTGTACGGCTTCAAATTTAGAACAAACGGCAGCCCTGGTTGCGGATAGCTTATCCGGAACTTTATTTGCAGATTGTGAAACAGGCCCTTAATATTATAAAGGCGAAAGTTTGTGAGTGTGTATATTTGTTACTTCTTCACATCTAAACGGCTGGAATGGACTTTGCTGACACCCTGGAGTAACACATAGGCTACGTTTTACTGCGGGAAAATGTCTTATTCCCATGGGAAAAATGATAAACCGCGGATAACACCGGGGGGCAACGCTAGTCATAATTATACATTAATATCTCGAGTAAGAAACTTAGCAAATTTTTTTTATGAGTCAGTAGCCCAGTGGGTAAAAAAACTGACTCAGTAGTGAGATACCCAGGTTCGACTTCCAGTGCGAGCATGTACAAATGACTTTGTTTTCTAAGTTATGTATGTTTGTGAAGTTATTGTAGCAATACCACTTACGAACTGTAAAGGAAGACATAGTGAGGGAACTTGACTGTCTGAGGTGTTTAAATACCTCAGCACTTGAAGTAGCCAATCCGCGGGGGGCACGCGTGGTAATTAAGTATACTCCCTCTCTTTCTAAGAGGAGATGCTGAGTGCTTAGTGCGAGTTCGACAGATCCAATCGAATAACTTTACTACCGCATTAATCGAGCATTGAGTATGAGTAAGTTAACCGTTCGAACTGGCAAAACGCTGCGTCACAGTACAACTCGCACTCGCGTTTATTCGTGTTTTGGCTGGTAAACGTGTTCACTTCTCAACGTAAACCATTACAACTCGCACTCAGTAATTTTAATTTCCATACTTGTCGCTAGGTGGCGCTTCCTCGATGCCATAGAAATATGAGTTTACGTTAACGCGATAGAGTAGTCAAAAAACTCGCACTAAGCACTCTGACTGACTGACTCACTACGCCCAGCCCAAGCCGTTGGACCTAGGAAACTGAAATTTTGCACAGATGGTCTATATATAATGTAGGCAAGGATTAAGACCGGATTTTTTGAAATCCAACCCCTAAGGGGGCGAAAAGGAATGCCAAAATTTGTATAGGAGGTATAAAGAGAGTTGTCTAATTTTCCTGAAACTTAAAATATACTCTTCAACACAATTGATGGAACACGTGATTCGCCGTTTTTTTTTTATTTCACCCTTGAGGGAGTGAAAAACTCGCACTAAGCACTTTGCAGTGGGACGTTCATGGGCTAAATATTGTTGGTGGTGCTGGTTTTATGGATGTATATAAATAAAACATTTCTTACTCATTCTCTTACTTACTTGCCGCTTCAAGTCTAAGCGTACCGGTAGTAAGCTTCCTCGGCATCAATTGAAGGAAAAAACATGTCACGTAACCCGACCGTAAATCAGTCTATTGACTTACAGAATTTCTACTGAGAGTACAGTCAACGGAACTTCAACCTCTACATTAAATTGCAAAGTCACACTTGATGTGACTAAAACAAAGTACACGTGCTCTAAACTTATTGGTCAAGTTTTATTTTTATCCGGCGTTTGTTAGTAAATAAAAATCAAACGACGTATGTTATTGTGGGAATTGTTCCTTAAGGAGCAGCCGTAAGAGGGAAAACCTAAATGTACTTTATAATAGAGGTTTGCTGTCCGTTTAAAATACGATCTTAACGAATTTCTTCCAGACCTTATGACAGAAAGTTGCCAAAATAGTTATTTAAATAACTAGGAACGTTAAAATTACCTTATTGATACTAATCTACACTCCTTTACATTATCTTTTGTTCAATTAAGAAAATTGTAATCTTCTCGACGCTGTGGCTGAGTGTACCTCTACGGTTAGCGACTGCATACCAAGAACGTTTTACATCCTAGCTGCATGCTTTCACGCCATCGTGACAGCCATTACATTGTTATCAGAAAGTTATTGAGCGGTGTGTTAACTCGGTAGCAAATATAATTGATCGTGAACACGATTACGTTCTGAGCGTGACTTTTATAGGCTGTAAGTACGTGTGTTTCTGGAGTGAACATTTGACAGATGGAGCTTTCTTCAAAACAGAACCGACGTCCATAACGACCTTGATCATGGATCATCGAGTAAGCTAAATAATACCATTCGATCTATGCAATCACTGCAATATTACGTAGGTATATAGTATTATTTCCTCTTCCAATATATAATTTCATTATTAGTAAGTATGGATATCTATTTATTTGATTACTAGCTGACGTAGCGAACTTCGTACCGCCTATGAGTCGATTCTTCGATATCAACCCTTGTACGTCCTCATGGCTGGGGCACGGGTCTCTTCCTGCATCGCAGGAAGCTTAGGACATACTACACGGGGGCCAAATCCAGGTTGGTGGTGGATTGTAAGACAGTGGCGAGCCTTACTGTCTAGCCGCCGATAAGTCGATTCTTAATATTTTTTTTATATTTCTCTGCGTATGAACCATCCTCGTATTTCAAGGAATATTCTAAAAAAAGAATTAGCGAAATCGGTTGAGCTGCTCCCGGGAGTTTCGCTTAGCAACACATTTAGCGATTCATTATTAAAATTTAGAAGATTTATGTATGGATTAATTAAGTTTATATAAATTTCGAACTAAGAGTCATCAATTTCAATATTTCTAAATTGCACCGACAACTCGTCTCCAATTTCTTTCTTGTCTCCATCTATGGTTGCCCGGAAGACATTTCTTTTTAATAAGGCCGCAAATCGTAGTATATTTTTATAAAATTTCTGAAACTGTAATTTCTGAAGAATATTCTATCTATCTATATATCAAGAAGATGGATTAAATTAACATATAAGTGACTACGTTGCAAACCCTGTAGAAGGTAGCTAAGTCCTCTGTTTCTAATTAAGACATTTTTATTTTGTCAACTGTGAAATGAAATGAAATGAAATGAAAAGGTTTATTCAAAGTAGCACAGAAACTGCGGCTTAATGAACGTTACAATTCAAACTAGGTGTCCATTTCAAAATCTAGATCATTTAGGAGAAAAAATGGACAAAAAAACTCCTAACTTAGTCTTTTCAAAAGTCCTTAATTAACATAGTTTACATTATAAACATAGAACTCATACATTGTACTGGCTTTCATTCCAGACCTCATTGTCATCTAAATAATCCTTTATGTTATAGTAGCCCTTTTGGCACTAAGTGTGCTTAACATATTTTTTGAACCGCGATTCAGGCAAGCTTAATATATCTTCAGGGATTTTATTATAGAAGCGTATACAATGCCCCATGAAGGATGTATTAACCTTTGCCAGCCTAAATAGTGGGAACAAAAGTTTATGTTTATTTCTAGTATTTACATTGTGTTGGCTACCTAAAGTTTTAAAGTTACTGATATTTTTCCTAACGTACATAATGTTTTCATATATATACTGACTGGCAACTGTCAGGATGTTAGTTTCTTTAAAGAAATCTCTTAACGAATCTCTACTACCCAGCCTATAAATGAATCTGATCGCTCTCTTCTGCAAGACGAAGATGGTCTCAATGTCTGCTGCCCGTCCCCACAGTAGTATGCCATAGGACATAAGACTATGGAAGTAACTAAAATAAACAAGCCTAGCAGTTGCGACGTCAGTTAGTTCCCTAATTCTTTTGACTGCATATGCTGCTGAACTAAGCCTATTTGCTAATTTTTCTATATGAGGACCCCATTGAAGCTTTGCATCAATTGTGATACCTAGAAATACAGTTTCATTCACAAGGTCTAATTTGTCATTCCCCAGTAAAACATTGCTGTCTACCGTTTTGACATTTGGAAGAGTGAACTTTATACATTTCGTCTTTTTTGAATTTAACAATAAGTTATTAGAAGTAAACCAATTTAGTACCCGAGAGAGAGTATTATTTGTATTGTCAAGGTCATTTTCTTGTCTCTTAATTTTAAAAATAAGTGACGTGTCATCTGCAAATAATACTATCTCTGACATATTTTGAACCATGAACGGCAAATCATTTACATATACGAGGAAGAGGAACGGCCCCAAAATAGATCTCTGTGGCACTCCTATCCTGACCTCAGACCCTGAAGATTTAGTTCTATTTATATCAGCTCTTTGAACTCTCCCTTCTAAATATGATGTTATAAGTTTTAGGCTATTCCCGTTTATACCATAGTGCTTTAATTTTAAAAGAAGTGTTTTATGGTCAACGCAATCAAATGCTTTCGACAAGTCACAGAATACGCCTATAGCATCCTTGCGCTCTTCCCATGCACTAAATATATGTTTAACTAACATGACGCCGGCGTCCGTTGTAGAGCGCCCTTGCGTAAAGCCGAATTGCTGACCATGGAGAAGTTGATAGTCATTGAAATGTGTAAGCAGCTGACCTAGAACTATCTTCTCGAATATTTTACTCAAAACGGGTAGAACTGAGACTGGTCTGAAATTTGTGGGATCTTGCTTATCACCACTTTTAAATAAAGGAACGAGCCTACTATATTTCATTAGATCAGGGAATATACCCTCATCTAAACATTTGTTAAAGATTTTGGCTAAATGGGGTGCTAGGGTATCGATTACTGAGCTAACTAATGTTACTGACATACCCCATAAGTCCTCAGTTTTTTTAAGCTTTAGCTTTTTAAACGATTTAATCACGGTATGGGCTTCAATATAGTCGAACGAAAAATCGTGATGGCAGGGGGGGACATTGTCTTTCAAAATACTTTCAGCAAGAGCTGGAGAAGAGTCTAAAGGAGCTGTCGTTACAATTGGCACATTTGTAAAGAACTGTTCAAAAGCCGTAGCAATGTCTTCATTTGAGGTTATTAATTTATCATCTATTTTAAGTGAAAGTTCGCGATCTCCTGATTTGGATTTACCGGTTTCCTTATTTATAATAGCCCAAATTGTTTTAGATTTATTAGACGATTGAAGGATTTTTGATTTTATATGCTCACATTTTGCTTTGTGGCAGACGGCCTTAAATAATTTTGAATATACTTTAACATACTGTATAAAACTGGGGTCATATGTGTATGTTTTTTTCTCATATAGCGCATATAGTGTGTCCCTACTTTTTCGGATGCCGGCAGTAGCCCATTCACTAAATGCTACTTTATTTCTTTTTGATGATAACTTTTTTAATTTAAAAACTTTTTCAAAACTACCTGAAACAACTTTGAATAAATCTCCATAATGAGCATTTGCATTAAGGGTCTTATAATTTTGTGTAGGTAAGCTCCTTTGTATGTAGTTTCTAAATAATTCCATCTTTTTTGCTGTAATGGGCCGATAAATTATATCTTGCTCCTTTTTTTTAAAATCTGCTTCAAAGTGGACAATTTGACCATTGTGGTCTGACTTTAAGCAAGTTACTGTAGAACAATGCGAAAATTCACAGTCGCAGAATACATTGTCAAGACAGGTGGCTGTGTTTTCGGTAATCCTAGAAGGCTCTAAGAAAATATTAACTAAATTAAAAGACTTGAAAATTAATTTTAATTTGTTATTTAAAACGGAGTCTACCAGCAAGTCTATATTAAAATCTCCACATACTATAACTTTCTTGCTACTACTTGAAGCTACCTTTAAAACATCCTCTAGTACGGATTCAAATAAACTGTAGTCACTGGCGGGGGGCCTGTATACGCTTACTACAATATGCTTAGCCAGTTCAACACATGATAGTTCTACAACTTTTTCAACAGAAAGTCTGCTAATATCTTTTCGTTCTTTATACTTCAAACTACTATTTACTATTATTAAAGATCCACCATGCAATGCAGACTTTCTATTAAAGCAACTGGCTATTTCATAATTATTTACAGAAAAATTCATTTGGGACTCTAGTAGCCAGTGCTCAGTGACACAGAGTACATCTACTCTATGTTGTTCTAAAAATAACTCTAATTCTAGTAATTTACCAGAAAAACCGCCCTGTAAATTTTGATTAGCTAAGATAAGTTTTTTTAAGGGGGGCTTTTCTGTTGTCTGCGCTGATAGTTTAAATCAGCAGTCAAGCTTAACCTACTTATACTAGGTTTTTTTAAAACCTCAGAATACAGAGGTTTGAGTGTAGAACTTCTACAGCTAGCAACTTTAGTTGGTCCCTGTTTTATTGTCTTAACAATAATGGGGTCAAAAATATTGAATGCCAATAATTTGGCAATCTGTCGTTTCGAAGAAAGAGGCACATGCATTGTGTCCCTAGTCAATATAAAGTTTCGAATAAAATTATTCGTATCAAAATATAATACTTTGTCTCGATGGCCAAAGGTCATATTAAACAATAGCCGATTTAACTTATCTAACCGGGCATTTTGTGTCTCTGACAGAGTTTTTGAGTAAGGGAAAGCGCAAATTACAATTTTTCTTGCTTGAAGAGCAACTATAGAATCAAAATAATTTGTCAAATCTTGTTGCTGTATTCCTGTGCTGTCCCCTATTAATAACACAACAGTAGTATTGTTATCATACTCCTTACTAAGCATGCAGTTAACTATTTGCATGTAAGATGCATAGGGCATACATATATTTTCAACATGTTGTTTTAAGTTATTTTGTAGTCTACTGCCTAAACCTAAACCTAATTTATCTGAATAGATAATGGTTTTGTACTGGATGTCATTGTCAGGAACTCGGTAGCTGGTGGGTCTAGACTGCGGCTGTGCATCCAGTATGGCATCAGGGGTCGGTGTTGCACTGCGCTGCTCGTTGACTGGAACCCCATGCTGCTGTGCCGTATCCGGCTGTAAAGTGGCTGGTATGTTGGGCATGCTGCACGGTGGACATAAGCCTAGCTTCTTACTGCCCTTTTCACTATTCCGTGGTTGCATGGAGCTCTGCTGTAGAGGGGCTGTGTCTCCAATCACGGCTAATGGTGGATTTAAGGGTAGCAAGCTTGATTTGCCTTCTGTGTCTTCCAAGTCCTGGATAAAGTTGGACTCAATGCATTCCAGGTTGTTTTTGCTCAGTGCAATCAACTCGTTCATCGATGAAATGCAGTCACAGTACTGAGTTTGCATAGCTGAGTACTTGCAGGTGATGTCCAGCAATTGAAACTGCAGATCTTCAACTTGTAGTTGTAGTTCGGCCATCGCTAGCTCGTGGTCGACATTGTTGGTGAATAATTCCTTCTGACATTCGGCCATTTCTATTTCTAACCGCAGTTTTTGACGGTGAATGGGTATACTTTCTATACTCTTCCGGCTTCGTTTAACGAGTTTCTGAACCTTTTCTATGTACTTTTTTGTTTTAATGTACTTCTTAATTTTCCTTACACTGTTCATTTTTATACTGCTGCTACTACTGGCTGTAGTTAGGTCGACAGTTGGTATCCCTGTGTCACTCATGACTTCACTATACAAAGCCATGGTTTTAGCACTCTCTTTTTGTTGTTCCTGCTCACTTATCTGCTGAAGCTCGTGGTGTGCCTCAGCAAGCTGGTGTTCAAGTGAGCGTATACGTTGTAATGCTACATCGTGGACATCATGGCATTTGATAAATGTGTTGACTTGATGTTGCAGCTCATCGCGCTGGGCACTTAGGTCTTGGCATTGGATATCCAACTCATTGAGCTCTTCTTTGAGCGCCGAGTTGGTTTTGTTTTGTTGACGGATCTCCTCTTCACTGTCCTCTCGTTCTTGAAGAAGAGTGTCGCACAGCTCTTTACTCTTTTGGAGCTCTAGAAGGGTCGCCTTAAGCCTCAGTTCCATATCACGTACAGTCATCTTGCTTCGGGTCAACATTGTACTGGAAATCCTGAAAAGAAACCAGGAATCGGTGTCAGTGTCTGACCATGTAAGATTATATTGACTGATAACGAGTGGATGTCACGTTTATAGATGTGAGGTGTGAGTTTTGTGATGGCTGAGGCTATTATGTTTAGTCTCAACTTTGCTTCCACTTGCCGTCAAGTAAAGAGAGCCAAAACTGAGCCGGAGTGATTGTATGGGACGTATCTCACGTACGTGAGGTTATGTATAGTTGGTGTAAGGAGTAAAAAGTGTGTTGTATGGCGTAAAATACAGTTATAAAACAATACTTCCCCGGATTAGTCGTTGCAATTTGAACCGTTTGACAGTTCAGCCGCCCGGTACAATTAGAGTACGTTTGTACTGTATTTGTTTGATTTTCACTAGTAACTTTTATTTACACTTCACTGCTATGTATTGTTTAATGAATTTACGTTTAATTGGAATCTAAATACACATAAATTTACTAATTATTTAAAATAATACTACAGAGCTACTTTTGAAGTCAGCTGTTCGGTCTGGGGTTGCCAGCCGAAAAAACTGTACTGGGTCTTTGTGAACATTTTATGTCTGATTTTTCCTGGTAAACCAAAAATAATATTGTTATCTTATCTTCCATACACTTAGTGGCGATGTGTTATAAGCGCGACTTTTAGAGGCTGTAATTTAGAACCGTTTTCATTTAAAATTTTGGGAGACTTACATTTCATAAACTGGCGCCTCTATGCCGGAAGGGCAGGCCAGGGTATTCTTGCCACTATCCAGACAGATGTTAAATGCTTCATCAAAATAAAAAATTAATATTGGCCTTTTTGCATCTACTTAATGAGATGATTTATACAGCGTCCAGTGGTATCTTCACTCACACTAGATGGGTGAAGGCACCACTCCGACGCTGTAGTGCCTGGGACATGGTTTTGTAGACGGTGTAGGCTTGCCCAGCACCTATAGCATCCTGACAGCTTAGTCGGCCTAGCCCACAGGAAAGACTAGTCAATACGTGCGGAGCCAACCAAGCCGCGGGTTTCCTCACGATGTTTTCCTTCACCGTTAGCGTGTAGTATTGCGACTACAAATTCGCAAATGTACGCAACTTTGAAATTAAACAAAGTCATTGGTACATGCCCGCACTCGGGATCGAACCTGGGGCTCTTGCTTGCCAGTCCATGGTTCTACCCACTGAGCTACCACCGCTTCATCAACATTCATAGATTTGATTCAAACACGTTTCTTTCCTAAAAAACCTGACAGAGTAGGTAGGGCCTTTGTACATGATATTTCTTATGTAATGTCGTAATACATAAAGTGTAATAATAATAGGGCCGAATTGAGAAAGGAATGCTGCGTTGGGTGGTCCTGACAAATTGTTGAAAGTCATATGAACCCCTTAAATGGCCGCACTTCTGTCTCTTCCCGCATCGCAAGAAGGTTAGGTCATACTCCACTACGGTGGCCAAGTCCGGGTTGGTGGAGGATCATAAAGTAGTGGCGGGCCTTACTGTCAGAAGTTAGTCGCCCGTAAGGCCTCTGACATGGCTTAACGACTGCCATCATATGGCAGCCGGTACCAACGGCTTAGCGTGCCTTGCGAAGCTCGGAAAAATTACACTAACGGTAGTCACGTGGTGGTCACCCATGCAGTACATGACCGCGATTGTTGTTTGTTTAATCCAAGTGATTGATTCCAATCGAAAAAAATACTTCAGATTTCCAATTGATAAAAAAATTCTCATAAAAGTAATGTATCGAGCAAAAGTGTGTGGAAGGGCCGATAAGGGAGGTCGACCAAATAGGGGATGAATTAGCAAAGAGCCGGGTTCCCGAAACAATGCGTGCACGCAGCTGCTAATGAATGTTGATGAACCTTCAAATCAATATGTTGATGACTCTGCCTAGGAGGATTTCCCAGCCTAATTACCTGAAAAAAAAGAAAGTATACATTAATTTGCGATATTAGGCTGTGATTTTTTAAAACGTGTAGTGCTTTCGAAAGTTATAGTTTAGAAAAAAAACATATTATTTATTGAAATTTATTGAATTCTATGCGTTTTCTAAAAATTGCAGAGCATAAAATCATTAATTTACTACATAACGCGAACATTAATAAATGCCTTATACATTATAAGTTGTATTCAAGCTGTGACGTCATAGTTTGAGTCAGACTTGTATAGCGCGATTTTATACTACGTGACTAGAATGACGTTTTGAGATATCAAACTTATATAAATAAATAATAACTGAATTGTTTATTCAAAGTAAAGGTTACAAAGAGATAGATTACATACATCTACATTAAGCTATTCTAAGAAGAAAAAACATTATTAACATGTAAAAGGTACCTACCTGGGTACATCTCTGCTGCAATAGTTAGGCTCACATGTGGCCTGTGTTTATGGTGAGCATATATATTAACATGGCCTCTCCGATTATTATTTTTTGTGCAAGTACTTCATTAGCAACATTGTTAACAATTAACTGAAATCTTCATAGCAAAATAATTCAACGATGTATTTTGGCTCAAGTGACATTTACCATGCCTGGCCCGGCCTCGCTTCCTTGGTTACTATAGCACACGGTATCCTAGTTTGGCACCAGCGCCTTGATTGTGGAACTTTTAACGAATACATCCGACTGCGAAAGCGGAATATTTTCTTAGCTCTGCTGTAGTGATATCAGGGGTAATATGTATACAGTCTATTTATCCTTACTTGGCTAATTCAGTAAACAAGATTCTAACCTCAAAATCGATATTGCTTTGCCAAAAATAGATATTTTCTCTCAAGTTCACGAACTTTGCTTATAAATTTGGCAACGTGTTATCTAAAATAGTGTCCCGTGTTATTTCATTTAAGGGAGTATGGCAGTTTTCGACCGAAATGTCATACTTTGCTGGTAGAATCTTGTTTACTAAATTGGACAAGTAAGGATAAATATAAAGTCGCAGTATAGACTTGTTGGGTTTATTTCTTACTGGCTTGATTTGAAACGAACCATTCTTCCCGCCTCAATGCGCTCAACCAATCAGACGCGCCGAAATCTGGCCGCGCTCCGAACGAATGAGCGACAGCGCCACCTGGAGACATCTTGAAAAAGAAGCGCGTGTGCGGCTCCGTAAAATATTAAGAAAACTCTGAAAATTACTAACTATAAACTGTGAAAACTGTCTAATCCCCTTGTGATAAGTGCTGTGAGCCTCTGTAAATGGATTCCTAGTCCCGGGACAGCGCAAGGCGATAAAAATACGTTGGTAAGTTTCTTTTATATCAAGCCAGCATTACTTGTTCCAAAATTCAAAATTTCAAAGCTATCGAACCATACATTTTGGTCATTCGAGACGGGATTATCCAGTTACGAAATCAATACTGTTAAATATCTATTAAACGTATTTATTGGTATAATTCTTGCAAACTTAGTCGACTCGTCGATAACCGGTAGGTAGGGTACCTACATTACACAATCCGTAATTTTACACACGCTTGTATCTCAGTAAATATATATGGTAAAAGCACTAAACCTATTTAAAACTCATTTTTACATATTTTATTACCTAATCCAACGTTTATTTCAATTCATAACTTCATATTTCGAATCTTGAATTTCAAATTATTTCTTACGTAAAATTATCGAAACCGGGCAGCCGCCATTGTTGTTTGCTTTGTAATACTTTGTAGTAGGTAACATGTCCAAAGTTACTAAAGGGGCCGAGGAGGAGTTCGATACGTTGGTACAACCACATATTGCTACAAAAGAAATGTGTTTTATGAGATTGCAAGCCTTGTATCAGATTGCCAAGAATGTTAGTGACAAACCCGAGTTGATAGGAGAATTTAACGCTCGTTTTAGTGAATTGCCCAGTTGGCAGGAGAAATTCGAAAAATCCATACAGAATATCACTATCCTGAAACGGAAATATTTTCATGACTACATTCCGTCATATAAAGAAATTGAAAGTTTTGACGAAATTTATTATTTCATTGTCCGAGTTTCGAGTAGTGTGAATATGAAACAAAGTCGATCTGAACAGAAATCGGAGGGCAGTTGTGTAAAGCCTAGGCTACCTAAAATGGAACTGTTTCCTTTTGACAGTAAACTCGAAAACTGGCCCACCTTTCGCGATACGTTTTCTAGTCTGATTCACACTAACAAACAAATAGCGGATATAGAAAAGTTTTATTATCTTCTATCGGCTGTAAGCGGGTCCGCTGTAACGATTGTGAAGTCTATGCCGGTTACATCGTCTAACTACCAGATAGTTTGGGATGCGTTGGTGAAACGTTATGAAAATAAACGCGCATTAGCGACTGCCTATCTCGACAAATTATTTGGCTTCAGTCCTTTAGTGAATGAGTCAGTCTCTGGGCTTAATAAATTCTTACAGACATTTCAAGAAAACATTAAAGCCCTTCATCTGCTTCAAATCAGGGATTTGTCGGGGTTTCTGTTGTTTTATGTCGCGTTGCGTAACCTAGATCCTGTAACTAGGCGTGAGTTGGAACGAGAGCTGGGGCACGATGAGCTACCTACTTATGACGAATTGATAACTTTTACCGAAAAACATATGCGCGTTCTCGAGATGTCCGAGTGTACTACAAATTCCACTGCTATAAACAGTGTAGCGTCCACTCGAGGTCAATCAAAGGTCAACCACCCTTCTATTTCAAAATCAAATAATTTCAGATCACAACGGCCTACGTTGTCGTCAGCTGTTGCCAATACAGACAAGCCTGTAAAGTCAAATAAATCCATGGAATGTCTGTATTGCAAAAAGATGCATTCTATATATCGATGTATCGATTACACCGACTTGACACCCGTACAGCGTCTCGATAAAATCAAACAATTAAAACTGTGCGAAAATTGTTTACGCGAGCATTCTGTCGACGACTGTCCGTCGAAAGTACGGTGTACGATCTGCAAAAAAAAGCATCACCACACATTGCACATAGATTCTTTTGCAAATTCGAGTTCTGGTGCAATCGCATTAACGTGCTCAGCTAATTTGACAGTCTTGCTCGGCACCGCGGTTATACACGTCGCAGACTGTTGGGGTCAGTACCAAACCGTACGTGCTATAATTGATAGCGGCGCTATGTCGAGCTACATAACTCAAGACTGTGCAAAACGCCTAGGGCTGTCGCGACGTAAATGCAACTTTGTGCCGCTCGGTCTAGGTGGCAATCCAGTGAGGGATTTCGGGCTAACAACTTGCAAAGTTAAGCCACGACTCTGTGCTGGTCCTATCATGTCGACAGATGCGGTTATTGTTTCGAATATTGCGGGTAATTTACCTACTATGCCTCTTTCTGATAAGACTGTTGTTGAATTTCAACACCTAATGTTGGCCGACCCGACTTACTATAAACCCGCGCCCGTCGACTTATTGATAGCAGGCGACCTGTTTCCGTATATCTACAATGGTCGAAAGATACTTCCACGCGAACATGGCTTACCTGTTGCCATGAGCTCAGTATTCGGGTATGTCATACTAGGTCAGACTGAACTCGATCGTTCTAATCACACCGCTGCCACCTTATCCGCTAGTGATGGTCCTTTTTGTGGATTTTCAATGAACCTCGATAATATCATGCAGTCATTTTGGGAGGTTGAAAATGTACCATCGGAGGTGACGCATCGCAGCCCGGACGATGACTTAGCTGAATATTTGTTTCAAAAAGAACAGCGTCGTGATCCTTCGGGTAGGTATGTGGTCAAGTATCCACTTCGGCCAAAAGTTGAACTCGGCGACTCGAGCCAAATGGCAACTCGTCGACTACTCAACTTAGAGTCAAAACTAGAGCGGGAGCCTGAGCTTAAACTTCAATATCATAAATTCATGCACGAATATGAGGACCTCGGTCATATGACTTGTCTTGGTGATGTCCAGAACGTGGATTCAAAATACATCATCCCGCATTTCTGCATCATTAAACCAACAAGTACCACAACGACCCATCGCGTGGTCTTTGATGCGTCTGGTAAGACATCTAATAACCTTTCGCTCAATTCATTAGTACTGCCGGGTCCCAAACTTCAAGCTGATATCAATCAACTCTTAATTAACTTTCGTCTTCACGACATTTGTCTTTCAGCAGACATTTGTAAAATGTTCAGAATGATTGACCTTGACCAAACTCAACGACCTTATCAACACATTCTCTGGCGTTACTCTTTGGATCAGCCTATTAAAGTGTTTGAGTTGAATACATTGACTTATGGTGTAGCTAGTTGTCCATATTTGGCAATAAAGGTGTTACACACTTTAGCAGACGACGAAGCGGACAAATTCCCAAAAGCCGCTCCTCTTTTGAAAACAGCGTTTTTCATGGACGATCTTCTATGGTCTGTGGCTACTGTTGAAGAGGCGCTTGAGCTGCAGAAGGAGCTCATGGACTTATTGAAAACTGCTGGTTTCATACTCCGTAAGTGGTCTAGCAATTGCCCGCAGGTTGTCGAACATCTCGACGAGGCTCATCGCGAAACGCCAGTTGCATTCGACGATGAGGCGAATTTGTCCATAAAAGTGCTTGGGCTTCAGTGGCTACCGGCATTTGATTCCTTCTCCTTCTCTGCTACTCCGTCTAGTTCAGTGATTACAAAGAGAACGGTTCTATCTCAAATAGGTCGTCAGTTTGATCCACTGGGTTTCGTGGCACCATGTATGTTTTATGCCAAATGTTTCATGCAGGAACTTTGGGCTCGCCAGTTAGACTGGGATCAAAACTTGCCATTGGATCTTGAAGCTCAGTGGCAGATATACGTCAAGGAACTTCCATTATTGACAAATTTAAAACATGAACGGCATGTCAAGGTAGTGCATCATACCTACTGTCAGATTTTAGGTTTCTGTGACGCCTCAACTCTTGGGTATGCTGCTGTTGTTTATCTTCGAACTAAGAATGCAGATGGTGACACTAAAGTTAGTTTAGTTATTGCAAAATCTAAAGTCGCACCCTTAAAGACAGTCACCATTCCTCGTCTGGAACTCATGGCTGCACACTTGCTGGCTAAGCTTATCAAGTACGTCCAATCTATTCTACACAATCGACTTGAGATCAATGAAACATTGTTGTTCACGGATTCTTCCGTCGTGCTTGCTTGGCTCAATACTCCCAGCTACACGCTCAAAACATTTGTGTCGACTAGGGTGTCCAAAATCAACGATAGTGTGCCCAGTGAATGCTGGTATCATGTTAGTGGTGCATCGAACCCAGCTGATATTTGCTCTCGCGGCGCGTTACCATCCGTACTGCTAGCGACACCCGAATGGCTCAACGGGCCTGACTGGCTCAATCTTGACTCGATACAGTGGCCAATTAAAACCATGAGTGAATTCCGTGACTGCAATCCTCCTGAACTTAAATGTCCTAAGACGGTCCTTGTTTCCACTGAAACAACAGATGATTCACTTTACAATCTCACAGAAAAGTATTCTAGCTTCACTAAATTGCTCAACATCGTTGCTCGGTGTTACCAGTTTATCCATAATTGTAGATCAGGTCTTCAGAGGCGTAGATCACTTTCGGTCACTGACCTCAGACAGGCACATGATATTATAGTAAAATCAGTACAAAAACATCATTTCTCAAATGACATAGTAACATTATCAAAGGACGGTCACTGCAGTCAGTCCTTGAGAAAGCTCAACCCTTTCATAGATTCCAACTGTTTCCTCAGGGTGGGGGGTCGACTTTCCCAATCGGATTTAAGTTACGAAATGAAGCATCCGCTTCTCCTTCCAAAGAAATCTAACTTCACAAATATCTTAATCGATCACTTTCATAAACTTCATTTACACGTGGGTCCACGCACTCTCCAAAGTTTAGTAAATCAAAAATATTGGATCATTTCAGCGCGTAGTGCTATTCGATCACGTACAAGTAAATGTATGTCCTGCTTTAGGGTGTCTCCTACAAATCGACAACCTATAATGGGTGAACTGCCTAAGTTTCGCACTCAAAATATTCATGTGTTTCACACTGTGGGTGTCGACATTGGCGGCCCTTTTCCTACCAAGGAATCGACTCGTAGAAACGCTCACGTATCCAAATCATATTTGTGCGTATTCGTGTGTTGTGCCACGCGAGCGGTACATTTAGAAGTCTTATCTTCTCTGAGTACAGAGTGTTTTCTCGCATGTTTCGACCGTTTTACGGCGAGAAGAGGCTTATGCTGTTCCATTGTGTCCGACAACGGCACCAATTTTGTCTCAGCTGGCAAACAACTAAAAGAAGTTACTGACTTCCTTAATACTGATTCAGAAAATCTATCCAGGGGCTTCCTCTCTCGTGGCATTAAATGGAGGCACAACCCTCCGACAGGAAGTAACTTTGGTGGCCTTTACGAGTCTGTGATTAAATCTGCTAAACTACACTTAAAACGTGCCGTTGGTGCTAGGGCTCTTTCTTTTGAAGAACTCGGTACCGTTTTCTGCAGAGCTGAAGCTGTGCTCAACTCAAGGCCCCTCTGTGCTTTGTCGAGTGATCCTAACGAGTTTGAGGTCCTAACTCCTTCTCACTTCCTCATAGGTAGGGAGCTCCTATCGGTACCAGAGCACGACTTAACGGATCTGTCCGGTTCTAGGCTGAATCGTTGGCAGCTTGTTCAACAAATGTCACAACAATTTTGGAAACTTTGGAGGCAAGACTACTTGCATACATTGCAACAACGGCAAAAGTGGTTTGCCAACTGTCGAAATCTCAATATCGGTGATCTTGTACTTTTGAATTCTGATGCACCATCGCTTCAATGGGCTTTAGCTCGAGTTTCCAAATTGCATAGTGGACCGGACGGGGTCGTGCGCGTAATAAGTGTACGCACTGCCAATAACCACGAGTTTACTCGTCCTGTTTCAAAGGTGAGTCCTCTCCCGTTGGACCAGGACTCAGAATAATTCTTTATTTATAGTTCTAACCGTCATTATGTTAATTCTTGTTTACGTAAGTTGTTTACGTTTATTATAGACTTTCTATTTTATTCTACTATAAAAATACAGTCCACTTGCTATACTATATTTATCTAAATAAATCAAATACCTTAAACACGCACAAACACACATCAATTCTTATGGTTAATTGCATAATTCAATGTTCAACAAATTAATCCTCACTTGTCCTGGTATCGTAACTGGGAAATCCTTACGGATTTCGGTGGGGGGAAATGTTGGGTTTATTTCTTACTGGCTTGATTTGAAACGAACCATTCTTCCCGCCTCAATGCGCTCAACCAATCAGACGCGCCGAAATCTGGCCGCGCTCCGAACGAATGAGCGACAGCGCCACCTGGAGACATCTTGAAAAAGAAGCGCGTGTGCGGCTCCGTAAAATATTAAGAAAACTCTGAAAATTACTAACTATAAACTGTGAAAACTGTCTAATCCCCTTGTGATAAGTGCTGTGAGCCTCTGTAAATGGATTCCTAGTCCCGGGACAGCGCAAGGCGATAAAAATACGTTGGTAAGTTTCTTTTATATCAAGCCAGCATTACTTGTTCCAAAATTCAAAATTTCAAAGCTATCGAACCATACAAGACTATAAAGTCTATACTGCGTTTCAGTCATATTTGAGACGTGTAAATTATTAAGATTGCGACATATAATAGTACGACAAAGTCTAGTAGGTATCCATATCTATACGTTAAAAGTTACATAATCTAGGCGCAGGACGAGTGATTGTGTTGTATGGAAGTTATTTTTAATATTTAGGTATTCAAGCTGCATCTGCGTAACTGAAAAAGCTGAAAATAGTTTGTTCAGAATCGCGAGTAGAATACATTAAAGTAATTTCAGGCACATGTAATTTTTTTCAAAACCTTGATTTTTACTTGTTCAAATCTAACTCTTGCTCAAGCCTGTGGTCCGAAGTTTGGCACAACTTCACGTGTCACTTTTAAGCCACTGTACATGACAAGAACATGCCGTAGAATTAAGGGTATAAAGTTATAGAGGCAAATAATAGCAGTTAAATTATGTTTATTAAATTTATTCAAATATTGGTATTTATAGAGCAAGGGGATTTATCACAAATAAAATCACTTGGGGTGTCTAAGGTTTTTCAATTACACAGATGCACACTGTAGGTGCAAGTCGGCCTAAATATCTGGTACCTAAATATAGGTTGATACTTGTAATCGCCAAACTGTGGAGGCAGTACAGGCCCGCTCCCTTGAGTCTAATATGAAGTCGTAAAACCACTCATGGAGGCGAGCCTTGGCGAAGACCCCTCGATAAACATAACTGTTATCCGGTCGTTGACCATTCCTGTTAGACTAGTACCTAGCCTCCTAAGCCATGGAGGTAACCTTACTTCAAGTCTTCGAAAACTACGTAGTTTTGAAGAACTTTTTTTTCTCGCTGTCCAAAAAATGATGAGGAAAATATTAGACGTGGAACAGTAAGTTTTCCGGACTTCCTACTAAGTTCGTTATCAACCCTTGTATGTCCCCACTGCTGTAGCACGGGTCTCTTCCTGCATCGCAGGAAGGTTAGGTCATACTCCACCACGGGGACCGGGTTGGTGGAGGATTGTAAGACAGTGGTGGGCCTTACTGTCAGAAGTTATCAAGCTTGCCCATAAGGCCTCTGACATGGCTTAACGACTGCCATTATATGACAGGCGGCACCAACGGCTCAACGTGCCTTGCGAAGCACGGAAACGCTCGGAAAAATGCCACTAGCGGTAGTCACGGGACGCTCACCCATCCCGTACCTGACCGCGCCTGTTGTTGCTTAACCAAGTGATTGATTCCAATCACTCGGTTCGCCTAGGCCACGAGCGCTTCTCCTTAATTAATGCGTTCCTACTAAATTATTGGGTGCTAATTAAGAAAGTTATTCGTGATGTCCTATTTTTAGGACGCCAAGGCATAGGATGCTAAGATACTGTAAGCGGTAGTAGCACACTCGAGCACTGAAAAAGAACTGAAAGCACGCCCACCCTGTGATATCATCTAAAACTACTGCAATGGTTTAAAAACCTATTTAGAGGCTAAAAATTTCACCCCTGCCGGGATTTGAACCCGCAACCTCTGGCTATCCGTGTCAGCGCTCTACCAATTGAGCCAATGGGCGACTCACCGGCATCAGTGAAATTTCGAACCTCTTTACACTATTCTCTGTATTATGTACAGGCAGCGACATCTGGCTTAAGTAAATTGCATCACTTACAGCCCCGACTACCTCTTTGCAGTTAGGTTTTTACATCGGAATGATATCACTGTACAAACATAGTTATACTATTTTTATTTTTAATGCACTAACCCGTGCTAAGGACAATTTTAAAAAACCATTTAGAGGCTAAAAACTATTTAGAGGCTAAAAATTCCACCCATGCCGGGATTCGAACCCGCGACCTCTGGCTATCCGTGCCAGCGCTCTTCCAATTGAGCTAATGGGCGACTACGAGGACGGTTCTTACGGAGAGAAAAAATAAATAAATTGAAAAATCTACTGTTAGGCGGTACGAAGATGCGCTGGGTCAGCTAGTAATTATTTAGGAAAAGAGAGTGTTTAACTTTTGCATCTCGCTCCAAAGATTTAGACGGCAATATTGCATAAGCGAGAGGCAAATCGCTAACAATTCCCTTGCTTTAATTCACAGGGTAACATGTGTAACGTGGAAGTCACACAACCTCTTCCTTTTTTTCGACGACTGATAGAGTAAATCTCCAACTTACAAAGGCCTCCTGTAATAAAATATTTCCATTCTCCACGTTCTCTCGCACGATTCACTTTGTTAGTCCAACGTAGGTAAAGGGATCGATCGATCGATATCAACCCTTCCATGTCCCCATGTCCCCTTGCATGTTGTTGCTTAACCCTAGTGATTGATTCCAATCACTCTTATCCCTAGTCTACGAGCGCTTCGTTCTATGTATATTGTATATTTAATTAGTGACACTGGCAGCTCAAATGCATTGTTCTAGCAAACACCGCAATCCGCTGCCTCATTTTTAATTTCAACCGCTCTGGCTAGAAAAGGCCATTATGCATTGCAGCCTTCGAAAAAAATAATAATCCTGATGCACTTTTTCACAGCAATTTCTCCGCGAGCGCGCGTTGACTCGGAAAAAATAATACCAATGGCTTTATTATTCTGCTCCACAGAAAGAACAATTTTATTTAACACCTTGGCTAAAGTGTAGGTGTAGAATGCCTTATAGGTTTAGCTGGTAACACGCTACCTAATCAGAGGTCGTGTCGTGTGCAGTTGGTACCGGCTGTCATGTAATGGCAGTCTTTAAACCATGTCAGAGGCCTTATGGGCGGCTTGGTAACTACTGACAGTAACGCCCGCCACCGTCTTACAATTCTCCACGAACCCGGACTTGGCCCCCGTGGTGGAGTATGGCCTAACCTTTCTGCGATGCAGGAAAAGACCCGTGCCCAAGCAGTGGGGACGTACAAGGGTTGATATAGTAGCGAGTGGTATTACTATATAAGTTCACAAATGTTTGAACCTACGTAACTTAGAAAACAAATTCATTGGTAGACTCCGGGATTCAAACCCACGACCTCCCGATTGTGAAGCCGATGTTCCACCGCTCCTCTACCACTGCTCGTATATAGCAAAATAAAATGCATCTGACATCATCCCGAGAAGAATACAGGCAAATGCAAGAAAAGTCACCGCCTACCTTTTCCTTTGTGCGAGGGGTGCAATGAAGACTGAGTCTAACGTACAGGGCTATAAAGTTCACTTTGCGAGAGCATAATAAAAGGCTCTATTTAATCCGGATGAACGTAAAAAGGTTCAAACGCTGCGGAGGACGTTAAATACTAAAGTGGAACTGAGTGCCAACTAACCTCGCAAAATAAATACAACGAAACGGTTGTTCAAAAGTTGTGGTAGCTCAATGGTAGAGTGGTGGCCTCGCATTCGAGAGGTCATGGGTTAGAATTTCAGCATGAACCAATTATTTTTCTGAGTTACATTTGTGAATTTGTAGTATGACGACCTCTGTGGCGTAGCGGTAGCGCGTCTGCCTACCATGCAAGAGGTCCCGGGTTCGAATCCCGGCTGGGAACAAAAAAAAACCCAGGTCTTGGATGTTTACATGTTTGTGATGTCGTTGTTTCTGGTTCCCACGACACAGGGTATCCTAGTGTGGGGCCAGAAGCAATGTATGTGCTTGTATGTAAATGTTATGTTATGTTTTGTTATTAATGCCAGTGTTAGGGTGAAGGAATCCCGAGTGGATTCCTTTTTTTAGTTTTCGAGAAAATTTTGCGAAGGACAAAGTTTTCTTGTAAAACAAAAAACCAGGGACTGCCACTTGCCACGATTCTGACAGCTCACATTCGCTTCATCAACGTTCATAAGTCGATGCATGCACGCACGCTAGTTCCGGGTACTTTTTATCTTCCCCTTTGCTAATACATCCCCTATTTGGTCGACGTATGTCCGCCTGGGACGTGCCTTACCGGCCCTTCCACTCACATTTGCAAAATATATTTGTTTTGTCAATCTTTCTTCCTTCATCCTCTATACATGTCCAACCCAACGCAACATTCCTTTCTCAATTCTAGTCACTACATCCTGCGTCAAAAAGATAAATCAAAATTATGTTATTTAAAGTAACACAGAATCTTACATTTAAGAAGTGGGTGAAATTTTTTTTCTGCTTATTCAATAAAGCGTCCTCTATCTACTTATTGCTCGTTATAAGTTAAGCAAGGTGTCCATTTCAAAATCTAGATAATTTTGGAGAAACCTTGAATTGTACATTAAATGCCGGTGGTCGTGCCATCGTCACATCGACTTGTTTACTTTATTGCGATAAAAACGTTTGTCGCTGTATCGTCGAGGGCTAGAACGTGTTCTTGAAGATTTATTGTGAGCGCGACTTGTGGACTCAAATGACGACCTCTGTGGCGCAGCGGTAGCGCATCTGCCTGCCATGCGATAAGTCCCGGGTTCAAAACCCGGCTGGGGACAAAAAAAAACCCAGGTCTTGGATGTTTACATGTTTGTGATGTCAATGTTTATCTGGTTCCCAGGACACAGGGTAACCTAGTGTGGGGCCAGAAGCAATGTATTTGACTGTATGTAAATGTTTTGTCGTTATGTTATGTAATCAAATGTCTTTTCAACTCTTCATTGTACAGTTTTACCTACTCAAATTGCAGCTCTTTTCGAATAGAAGGGATGAAATAGTAGATTGTATCATAAGGGAGCAAAATAAAAATTTTACGACGAGGGGTTTTTTTTTTAAATCCAGAGCGCCGTGAGGGATTCTAGATTAATGATTACAGGGATTTAAGTAAAATCCTGAAAAGAGAGAGGGACTCAAAGTACGTTGCCCGAGCCCAAAATATATTTTGCGCTCGACTGATACACACTTCTTTTCGTCACCTACAATGAGAAAATAAAAGGCGCCTAACATTTTAATCCATCGCATTTCTTGCATCAGTTCTCATAGTTTCAAGAGTAATTTTTTTCTTTCATTGTCACTTGCAGAATTAATTTTTCAGAGCAAAACCATGAATTTCTAACAATCCGTGAAAATTTACGAGTACGCTGGTTGGAGTGCGTGCGTGGCAAAGATAATTGCGGCGCACTTACATAGAGGATTAAAAACTCATTACTGCCCGCTAAAAGTTTCTTGTAGAAAACACCACCCTTCGGTGGACGTAAAGGCGAACCAAGTCGCCCTTTTTGAATATCGATGAAATAAAAATATATTTTACGGAGACTAAGTCAAGCTTCAGTATTTATTTGTGCCGGGTGTTAGCAAACGCTGGCAACTCTGTCAGCAAAGCGACGCAACTCAAATATAGTTTCAGAACTTTCCGCAGAGATTGAGGCGCGAACGCCGCGCAAATAGGTTCACTGGAGTGCCAACTGTTGGAGATAGAGTTGTCGCAGGAGCTATACAGCGTGATTTAGAAACAGTTGGTAATATTTTGAAGGAAAGTTCTTTTCATTTTGACGATTTTTGACGGCCTCGGTAGCGCAGCCGTTTGGCACGCTGACTGTTAAACCTAAGGTCTCGGGTTCGATCCCCGGCCGGGTACAAACGAACTTTTCTAGTTTTTTTAGTTTGTCTCGTGCCTTGGATGTTATCTATGTATTTATTTATTGTATTAAATCTACTCGTATCGTCGAGTTAGCACCTGTAACACAAGTCATTTAGTTGTAGTTAGTATGGGGCTAGCGAGATCTGTGTGATACGACCATGAATATTTATTTATTATTTATTCATTATGATAGACGAGAACAGTATATAAACGACTTAACCGATTAAACCTAATGACTTTCTTTTCTAAGCTAGTTATAGTAGGAATATCACTCGCTAACTGTGAAGGAAAACATTTTGATGAGTGTCTACTAGGTACATTTTATTTTTCTGGCTGTGCACATAAAGTGTTCTCCTTCTATCTATCTACCAAACACTTGAAAAATATCTAAAACAACATAAAATCACGCCTGTTTACCGCAGCGGTAGGCAGAGACCAGGGTATGCCACTTGCCACGATTGTAACAAACCCCTTTCCCTTCATAAACATTCATTCATTTCAAAAACTACCTGTAACCTCGCAATCTTTCGGCGATCATCCTCTGAGCGTGGGGCGCTTCTAGGTAAAATTTGGTCAAATCGTGACTGCGAAATGCCTGGAAATAAGTTTTCAAGAACATGTCGAGTGGCAAACCTTGTCTCTGCCTACCCCTCCAAGATATAGACGAGAGTTTTAAAAATATTAAATATTCATGGACATATTATACAGATCTCGTTAGGCCTATACTAAGTACAACTAAATGACTCCTGTTATAGGTGCTTACTTGAGATAGATTTAATACAATAAATACATAGATAACATCCAAGACTCGAGACAAACTAGAAAAGTTCGTTTCCTAGTTTGACCCGGCCGGGGATCGAACCCGAGACCTTCGGTTTTACAGTCAGCGTGCCAAACCGCTGCGCCACCGAGGCCGTCAGTTTGTACAGAACAACGTTTTTTAAACTATTATTTTTTCGTCATAGCATAAGGTAAATCGCCTAGCACCGTACTAAAATAAGTCCGAGCAGCACAGAAACAATGCACAATTTCACGTTCCAAATTTGTTATTCCGTAAGCGAACTGAAATACATACTTACTATTCCTTTTTTTGTAGTTGGTACACTCACTCTTTCAATCCTACGTTGTAGGACGTGAAACAAATTGCCAATTCTGTTGCTACGTGATGCGAAGCGTTACCCTGTGACGCAGCTGAAGATACGATAGTGGGCAGTGTGTTATATATTTATAAAACGTCATAATTTCAGTAAGCTAGCATGCATGCATGCATGCATACATACATACATAACTTCACGCCTGTATCCCAGAGGGGTAGGCAGAGACCAGGGACTGCCACTTTCCACGATCCTGACAGATCACCTTCGCTTCATCAACGTTCATAAGTCGTTGCATGCACGCACGCCGGTTCCGGGTACATTTTATCTTCCCATTTACTAGAACATCCCCTATTTGGTCGATGTATGTCCGCCTGGGACGTCCCTTACCAGCCCTTCTACTCACATTCGCAATATATATTTGTTTCGTCAATCTTTCTTCCTTCATCTTCTAAGGTAGCTTTCTCATTTATTCTTCAATCTAAACAATTTTTACACAACACCCCGTTATAGATGGCGGACGCACGCAAGGAGAGCAAAAAAGAAAAGAAACGTACATTCACTCATTCATTCTTCATCCCTCAGCCATCTTCATTCACTCAGTATTGCCAATAGCAGCTGCAGACAGTAAGGCCCGCCACTGGTCTACAATCCTCCACCAACCTGGACTTGGCCTCCGTGGTGGAGTATGGCCTAACCTTCCTGCGATGCAGGAAGAAACCCGTGCCCCAGCAATGGGGACATACAAGGGTTGATATCGAAGTCGGTGTTTCAAACAAAATGAAAGCCGATTTCGGTATCAAAACTTAACCTAGGTCGTCATTAAACGGAGTTTAAAATACGCGAAAGTTAATCCACTTTTAGCAAAGACTGAATTCACACACGTTATGTCGAGTGTCATGTAAACATGGAGTGCATCACTTCACAGAGTGTACAAGGAGTGTTGTAGGAATTTAGGAACTCTGTAACATGTTGGATATTGCTCCACTAACGTAAAAAATCATTTAGAAAATAAAAAACGCTCGTTAATTTGCCAACAAACTGCCATGCGTTTAGGGAACTACTGATATTTTAAAATCATATACCAACTTTTTAATATTGCCAACTTTTAAATAACGAGTTCAGTTTTTCAAAACATTTTGTAGAACTGCTTTAAAAACCTATTTAGAGGCTAAAAATTTCACCCATGCCGGGACTTCAACCCGCGACCTCTGGCTAACCGTGCCAGCGCTCTCCCAACTGAGCTAATGGGCGACTACCATCAATTAAATTTCGAACCTCTTTACAATACTCTCTGTATTAAGTACAGGCAGCATAGGTTTTTAAAATTGTCCTTAGCACGGGTTAGTGCATTAAAAAGAATATAATCTTATCAAACTTCCAATATCGTGTATATTCCTGGTATAATATATTATTTATTCAATTGTTAATTCAATCAATTCGACCAAATAATGACAATAAATTACAGGGAAGCAAATGGACTGAATTGCTTCCGTGTAAAATATTTCGTATGCCAAGTCGCTACATCCGCCGTATCGTTATGAGTAATCTTTTAATGTATCGAAGCTCCGGCGGAGTTGTCATGATTGTAAATATTAGTTTAAATCAAGTCACAATTTTTGAGCTGCGGTAGATGCAAAGGCTATATCTAATAAGATAACTTAGGATTTGGAAATTTTCCTAACAGTAAAAGATGTTTGTATCGACGATTTACTTTCGGATTTATATTGGGATTTGATACAACCTTTTAACAAATGAACAAATTTCAGTCAAGCATTTAAGTAATATTATTGTATAATTATAGTTATACAATTATAGTAGTATAATGTAGTAACTTATTATTAACTTCTAGCTGTAGGTATTTAACTACTTTTGTTATGCATGCTGTGTTTATCTATAATTAGTTATACATGTAGTTCAACATATCTTCATATTCTTATTGATATAGAAGATAATTCTAATAAAATTAATAAATAAATATAAATAACCGTGTATAATACGTACGTAGGTAGGTATATCCATGGACCCATTTCAAGCCCAGAATGCGTGTGATATGTTGAAATGGCTACGGAAGGAATTCCTTGAATGTTGTTTATCCAACAAACTCACAGAGTGAATCATTACAACGAATATGAGGCTTGGGTACCTACAAACTAAAACGGCCATTTAAACAGTACTGTATTCATGCTTTACATGGCACGTTAAGCCGTTGGTGCCGGCTGTATTGTAATGGCAGTCGTAAACCCATGTCAGTGGCCTTATGGGCGGCTTGATAACTTCTGACAGTAAGGCCCGCCACTGTCTTTCAATCCTCAACTAATCTATCTATCTATGTAGCTATCTATAATCAGTCCACATCAACCCACTGCTGGGCATCGGCCTCCTTGGTACTGTGCCATCCCTCACGGTCCTGTGCTAATCTAATCCATTTCTGACCCGCAACCCTCACGATGTCGTCTGACCATCGTGTCGGTGGTCTGCCTACCAACCTCCTTCCCTCCCTTGGCTACCACTCCGATACTGACTCAACTAAGCCGGACTTAAAAATAGATAAAACTATATTATATATATACAACTTAGTTAATTAATTAGTTAATCAATCCACCAACCCATCAATCAACTTATATAATAAAAGAAGATATGTTTTTCCCCATTGGTGGCACAAGTTTGCGCCGCGTAGCGACTAAAGTGTTAATATATATGTAACTATATTCTTTATTGTCGGGACTGCAAGTGATGCAAATTACTTCAGCCAGATGTGTCTGCCTGTCCGTAATACAGAGAGTATTGTAAAGTGGTTCGAAATTTCACTGATGCCGGTAACTCACCCATTAGCTCAGTTGGGAGGGCTCTGGCACGGTCATCCAGAGGTCGCGGGTTCGAGTCCCGGCATTGGTGGAATTGGAATCTAAATAGGTTTTTAAAAAATATGTCTAACTAGCTGTGCGGTTTATCGATTTTCCCATGGGAATAAGATATTTTCCCACAAATTTTATTTTAATCGCTCCAGCCGTTTAGGCGTGAAGAAGTAACAAACATACACACTTACAAACATACACACTTACCCCCTTATTCATAATAGTCTGCTAACTTAAAGCATTGCTAATTCTCACTCTGTCCTCTTCTATTGACCTAAGTCAGAATGAAAAAGAACACTCTTTAGCAGCTGTTTTAAGTTAGCGGACTATTATGAATAAAGAAGTTAATGTGTTGTGATGTGATGGCATGACATGTGATATGATTCTTATACTAAATAAATAATTTGTGTTTGTAAGTGCAAAACAGAATAGGTATGCGCCTCCCTCTGCCCTCCGCCCCCCCTGGCTTAAGCCTAATCTCGCGCCAAGCCCCAAAATCTGTTACTGAAGATAACTTTGCTCCTCAGCAAACACCAATAGCGGCGAATAACTGGTTTAGACAACTGACGGCTAAGTATGCCGAAGTAATCCGCAGTAAATTGTAGCGAAGTCGTTTAAGTAATGCAACAGTTAAGTAATATATTACTGACGGTAGAAGGACACAAGAAGAATAATACGGGCGAGATTTCAACAAAAACTTTAAAGCTTGATAAGCCATTGGGGGGGCTTACAAGGCTATTTATTTCAGGGTTTACGTAATAGCCCTGAAATTTCGAAAAACATAAATATCTATGTTTTAGATAGAAAACACTTTATTGTACATAAAAAAATAAATTACCTAGATATTTTTTTAAGGTAAGAGTACAGACAGACGGCGGACTTATCAATAAAAGTGATCTCTTGCAGACAACCTTTGGATGGACAGGAGCAATACATTGGAGAAGGAAGTACAATGTAACACCGAGGAAACATATACAGATTAGATCATAATGTCGAAGTTTTGCCGTATAAGAATGGCGATGTTTTCGCTTAAAGCGATTTACTAGGCAACCTTAGGATGGATATAACTCGAAAATTAAAAAAAAATGGTAGGTAGGTAGCTTTTTAGGTAGGTAGTACATGAAACTTATTGGAAGAATATTTACATATACTGACTTACAAATAATATCCATCCATATTTATTTAAGCCTATAAAAACTGCAGCATCTGCCTGCAGTTTTTCGCAGATCGTCATCCCACCTAGTCGGAGGGCGGCATACACTACGTTTGCCCTGCAGTAGGAAGTTTTAAATTCTACATAAACAAATAATTCGGGACGTGTACGATAGAAAATAAACACTCTTTTAAACTGCAAGAGTTGTGGAATTGGTCTAACCTATAAAGATACTATTGCTCTAAAACACCCCTCAAAGGCAGTTTTAATAGTACGTAGTTAAAATCCTACACTAACCAATACGTAATAAAATACAAATATAAATATATAATTATAATATAGTAGTAAAGAATATATTCTTTTGTAAAACTCTAATACGTCGACGTAGTGAGGTATTTCAGGAAGTGCGAATAAAAATTATCTTGCAGAGCTGATTAAAAGTCAATAATCTAAGTTCGTAGCGCTACGGAGGCCTACGACGTAGCAACGTCTACGGCGTACGCCCCCGTAAGCTACGAAAGTTCAATAGAACATTATACAACAACCTAGATAGAATAATTATGGGAATTACCCCCCCCCAATGACGGCACAACCTTGCGCTATGGCACTCATTAAGGGAGGGCTGTGCCCAGCAGTGGACTGATATAGCCTGAAGAAGGAGATAGAATAATATCTTGGTTGGTAAGAAACGTGAACAGTCTGTGCTAAATTAAACGAACACCTCAATTCGCACTGGTCAAAAGTAGACTCAATATTTCACAATCATGAACTCCCGGTCCCGCGCTGCGTTTGCCAGTTCCTGGTCTCCACTCGAGAACCTCCCAACCCCATCGACCATCGGTTCTTCGGCATACGTGGTAAACTCACTGCCACCCACTCGATGGACAGACGATCTGCTGAGGCCGATTGCTGGCAGTCGCTCCCAGAGACAATGACAGAGGCGTACCTTGGGTGAGGCCTTTGGCCAGCAGTGGACGATTGATCGATTGAACTCCAGGTCACCCGTACGCAAACAGGCTTTTAATCTACTGTTAACTGTTGTGAGTTAGCTATAGTGAATACAAAAGTGCCGTGCGCTCGTGTGCGTGAACGGTACTAAGTGAGTTCACACTAAACTGACTGTCTGCCGCCGAAAGTGAGCCTGCGTTACGGAATTTATTGTATTTCCACACATATTCACTCTTTCGTTCTCCAACAATACGTAATTACGCAATGTGTAGACGCTGACTAACTTTTGACAGTAAGGCCCGCCACTGTCTTACAATCCTCCACCAACCCGCATTGGCCCCCGTGGTGGAGTATGGCCTAACCTTCCTGCGATGCAGGAAGAGGCGCGTGCCCAAGACATACAAGACTTGGTATCGAGGCCTATTAATATAGCGCGTCACTACGCGCCACGAACCCTGATTGGCTTCATATTTTCACATTTACGCTGGGGCTCACAGATAGCCTACTCACATTCGGCGGCTGACTATACGTTTGGTTTGAACACGGCCCTTAACGATCTAACATCTGTATTCCTACTAATAAAAATGCAAAAGTACCTATATTGGTTTGTCTTTCCTTCACGTGAACAACGTAACCATCCCGACTAATAATAAAAACGCAAAAGTATGTTAGTTTGTCCTTCTTTCACGCGGCAACGGAGCAGCGGGAAGTTTATGTGCCGAGGCGTGGTGTAACGGCCACAGTTCATTCGAATCTCAAACGAACAAAGTCGGGGGCAAAAAAGGAAAATTTTACAAAAAAAAATTAGTATTCAAATATCGTACCTAGAACAAAAGTTCTAAATGATAAACTCTGACGAACCATGTTAAAGGAATTCTGAGTTTTGTTTTAGTTACGTTATCGTTATCAACCCTTTTATGTCCCCACTGCTGGGGCACGGGTCTCTTCCTGCATCGCAGGAAGGTTAGGCCATACTCCACCACGGGGGCCAAGTCCGGGTTGGTGGAGGGTTGTAAGACAGTGGCGGGCCTTACTGTCAGAAGTTATCAAGCCGCCCATAAGGTCTCTGACAGGGCTTAACGACTGCCATTATATGACAGCCGGCACCAACGGCTTAACGTGCCTTGCGAAGCACGGAAGCGCTCGGAAAAATGCCACTAGCGGTAGTCACGGGACGCTCACCCATCCTGTACCTGACCGCGCCTGTTGTTGCTTAACCAAGTGATTGATTCCAATTACTCGGTTCGCCTAGGCCACGAGCGCTCCTTGTTTTAGTACATAAATATAATAAAATACCCTAATTTTAAGGATACCTGTAACAGAATTTTGGGAGACAAATAAATTTCATTACATTTAGTAAGAACCCTATGTACTATAGCAGGTAAACAATTATCTATGTTCCATTTTCAAGTGGTACTTTCTTTGACTCCGCCTGCGTTATTGGTCTGCGATTGGGTTAACTAATGCAGCCTATATACGACCACTGTAGAGCACAGGCCGTCTCTCGGAGAGAATATGGGCTTAATCATCATGCGTGCCCTCCGCTGATTGGCTATTTCAATCGCTGAGTTATGTGTATTGTGCTCACCGTACTAGTAATTGGGGTGTTAACCCTTAATTGGTCATCGGCAGTATGAACTTTTCATTGGTTGTCGACTTTGTTTCAAGTTTATAAAGTACTATTTAGTGTGGGGGCTATAATACCCTATTGAGGGTCAAGAGACAAGCTTTGCCAACCTTGGAAGCAGTGTATAGGCGTACCACTGTAATTTCAGTCTTCGCTCGGAAGCTTATTTCCCACGCAGGCTCTTTTTTTACTTTATACTTGGTTTATGTACTCGGATTTTGTAATTGTTTGTGTTTTATTGTACAAAAAGAAAGAACTGTTCACACAACACATAAGCCTAAGCACCGAGGTATATGAACATTTCAGATACTCAGGTTTCCTCACAGTTTCTTGACCGACAGCGAGTTGCTACAACAAATTACGCACGAAATTTACAAAAAAGGCATGGATAAAAAAATCGATCCCTCGACCCCTCGATACGAGGGTATAATCTTTGATTTTTTGATATTGTCAAAATATCAAAAAATCAAAGATTAAACGATATTATGGGAAAGGATTTAAAACACTAATCAGTGTTTTAAATATATATAAAAAAGAGAGATTACCAATATTTTTAATAAAATAAAAGATGATAGTTCTGCTTTCAGCCTTTTTGACTGAAACACCCATGATACCGCGTGACGTCACGCTTAGGTTAACATTGTTGAACTTCACCCGTGCTTTGTTATGACTGCTAGTGATTACTATGTGGCGTGACGTCAGATTCGACGCCATGGCACAGCGAGCTGTTTCACTACAAATTAACCATCGTTAAACTTTAGTTTATTACTGAAATATAGTTTTTTTTGTAAATGATGTCCACACATCATGGAATCACACATCATGTAATTATCTAAAATTATATAGCACGTGTGTTAAATTAATATAATTATAACAATTATTATTGTACACTATCCCCCCTCGTTTGTAATGGTTGTATTACCACATCAAGGGTTAGCTGGAATTAAGCTTGCCATGAACACTTTTTTTATTTCCATAAATTTGTGCTTTCTTTATGATTTTTACGTGTGCAACAAAGTATAAAGTATGGAAGAGGGTTTAAAAATCTTTCATCATGCCTGTTATAGCCATACGCTTCCACCGCCGACCTTAGAAAAAGTTAAATTGAGCGATGCATAATTTAACAGGCGGGTAAAAAGCCCAACGTTTATCAAAGGAAGCGTCCGCAAAGTTAACCCTGTAAATACATCACTGTCCTATTCCTAATCTTCAGTCCTCGATAACGCGGGGGTAATTTCGGTTACTTTCATTTCATTAGATGCCATTCGGGTTCAATGTTTACGCACCTAATCCATCATTTTTTGCTCCCTCATCAGCGCAGGCCGATGAGGGAGTGCTTGGTCTGGCCGATCGGGCCGGAAGCCACCTTCGGGGTTGGCTACCACTTTGCAGGTCCCGCACACGGGCGCGAGCCGGGGTCAAGCAACGACCCACGCTCGCCACCCGGCGGTAACCGCCCCAACGTTGGGCTTTCAAAGTCGAACGCCCCGAGTTCGGGCCCAGTGCAGATGTTCCCCCTCCGGAATTAGGGTTGATTAGGGCTCAGTGTACAGTGAACAGTGTAAATAAATTACGGACTTTAGGCAGAATGCCGCACATGTAACTTTAGCCCAGAGTACCTAGTGGATTCGCATAGTAATCGTGATTTTGATAGATGATAGTAAATAAGTATTGTTTGTGATTTTTAATCTATCGTTTTCTTCCACTACCCCCAAGCTAACGAAACCCGCACGCATCTCCAGTGGGATAGGATAGGTCCTTGAGTTAGTGCAACGAGCATAGGCACTTCGGTGCGCCGACTTGTCATAATATAGTCTATAAACGTCCCACTGCAAGGCGCAGGCGGAAGGGACTTAATTACCACGCGTGACCACCGCGCCTTGGCAAACTCAAGCGCTGAGGTATTAACACCGCAGTCACTTAGTTTCTTCACAATGTTTTCTTTCATTTTTTCAAATAGCACTACGCGATAAATACGTACCTCGTGAAAGAAAGTTTTTGTTATTATTATCGGCATGACTACCTACCCTGGAAGCGTCAGAATAGGCCCCCTTTCGCCTTCGATAATCAAGGCTATGAGGGTAGCCTCTAATCTGCCATCGGGAGATAAGTGGCTGACGGATGACGCGGCCGACAGCCGGAGATTTGCTACCTGAGTCTTGAGGGCCAGAGTAGGTACAGTAGGGAGCGCTTAGATCTTAACAAGCGTGTACTTTACTCAGTTATCTCACGGGCGATTCCGCAACATTATAATACTATCAGTATAAGACAGATATTGAATAACTTAGTATTTCTAAATGATTCGCGATACTCATACATTAGGTAGGTAGGTTATTTATTAGGTAAAACGTAATTACCGTATTTCCCGACGTTTCGGAAGCGTTTCAGGTCAAGCCACTTCAGTCTCGGGTAGACTGAAGTGGCTTGACTTGAGCGACTACCCTCAATAATTTAGTTTTTTTTTTAAATTAATAACAAAAAAAAACTTCACATTTTTGGTTTCACAAATTTCGCCAAACTGCAGTGCAGTTTGTTGGTTGAGTTGAGTACAGTCAATTATTGTGGGTAGTACAGTCAATTATTGTGGGTAGTCACTTCTTATTAGACCCGTTTAATATATAACTATGGAATAACTTTTTGGTAAAATAGCGATTATTTATTAAGTAATAATAGTTTACCTAATAAATAATCGCAACGGGTCTACCGTTATTAAAGAAAATATTTCTCTTCCTATCACTATAATGGATGGCTTTTGATGTGTGGTGCCGGCCTAGAGAATAGCAACAACCCAAATTCTTCCCGTGGGTGTCTTAAAAGTCGACTAAGGGACACCAAACGGGGGGTGGGCAGCAGCGCCCTCTGCAGTACAATTCCGACTGCGATCCCCAACCCGCATGCCCAGCGTGGGGATTATGGGCATTACCCCATATGACAGCACAACGTGGTGCTTTAAGGGAGGGCTATGTCCAGCAGTGGACTAGTATAGCCTGGCCGCGACGACGACGACGACGACGATGGATGGCTTTGTTTTATTTTATGTAGGCTATAAATGTGCCACAGCAGGGCACAGGCGTTCTCGCATCGTTTAATGTCAGTGGCAATTTCAAACGCTGAGCTATGAACATCTTAGCCTTCCAGGTTTCCTCACTATATTTTCCTTATAAAGTTAGCGAGCATTATTGTTAGAGCGAAAAACAAATACTGTCCAGTGTCTTTCATTAATTGACAGTTTTGCGTAAGTATAAGCGACGCGAATTTCACATTTTAACATCAAAAATCGCGACTTGGAAAGTCGCGATTTTTGATCGTTTTGAGAACGCGCTGGAAGCGCGTTGTCAAAATGTGACATTAGTGCCGCAAAAAAGTGACTCTCGCCGTATGTTACCTTGTACAATAATTTTCCGTAATAATAACCTTTTTTGAAAACGTTTACAATTCAATGAAACAAAATCTATAGTTACACTATTTTTAATGCACTAACTCGTGCTAAGGAACAAATTTAAAAACATATTTAGAGGCTAAAAATTTCACCCATGCCGGGATTCGAACCCGCAACCTCTGGCTATCCGTGCCAGATCCCGGCATGGGTGAAATTTTTAGCCTCTAAATATGTTTTTAAAATCTATAGTGTTTTTTTATTGTTAGAAAATTTTGATATTTTTCAACATTTTCACAAACTTCAACATTTATTATAACAGTAGGATTACTGTAAGACTGTGGCGAGCCATACAGTCAGAAATTATCAATCCCATAATGCCTCTGACATGGCTTAACGACTCCATTACAAGACAGCCGGCACCAACGGCTTAACGTGTCTTGCGAAGCACGGAAGCGCTTTGAAAAAATGCCATTAGCGGTAGTCACGGGATGGTCAACCATCCAGCACCTGACTGCGACTGTTGTTGCTTAATTCAAGTCGTCGTCGTCGTCAGGCTGTACTAGTCCACTGCTGGACATAGCCCTCCGCTAATGAGCGCCATAGCGCCCTGTCTTCAGCTTGCCGCATCCAGCATCTGCCTTTTTTTTGCAGTTTTTCGCAGATCGTCATCCCACCTGGTCGGAGGGCGTCCTACACTACGTTTGCCAAGGCGCGGTCTCGACTCAAAAACACTTAATTCAAGTGATCGATTCCAATCAGTGGATTTCACTAGGCCACGAGCGCTTCGTGGTGAAATCCCAAACTAAATCGAGTCTATCCAATTTAGCCACTCGAATACAATGTTTCGTTCCACTTTGTCGAAACAAAAGAAAGTAGTATACGGGTACTTTTCGGTCATTCGATCCGGATTTTTACATCGGGCCGAAGCTAAGTTTCTTTGAGTGTAATCTCATTAATATTTCATAACATTTATGTAGCGTCGCGGCCCCGGGAAAGCCTTGAAGTTAAGGTTTTACTTGGCTTAAGGCTTCTTTTGTTTTTCTTTCTTTGTATAAAAGCCATGCATAATTTCGACAAGGACACGCGATCTTATTTATAAAAAAAACACGATTCCTTAACACACTTAAAAAAATTAAAAACCTATTTAGAGGCTAAAAATTTCACCAGAGGTTGCGGGTTCGAATCCCGGCATGGGTGAAATTTTTAGCCTCTAAATAGGTTTTTAAATTTGTTCCTTAGCACGGGTTAGTGCATTAAAAATAAAAATAGTGTAATCAAGTGGGTACAGTGATATCGTTCCGATGTTAAAACCTAACTGCAAAGTAGGTAGTCGGGGCTGTAAGTAATGCAATTTGCTTAAGTCAGATGTCGCTGCCTGTACGTAATACAGAGAATATTGTAAAGAGGTTCGAAATTTCACTGATGTCGTGAGTCGCCCATTGGCTCAATTGGTAGAGCGCTGGTACGGATAGCCAGAGGTTGCGGGTTCGAATCCCGGCATGGGTGAAATTTTTAGCCTCTAAATAGGTTTTTAAATTTGTTCCTTAGCACGGGTTAGTGCATTTAAAATAAAAATTGTGTAAACACTCAAAAAAACCGATTAAAAAGTATTAGTCTGTGGTGGAGACTTTACTAGGTAAAAACGTGACCACAGATTAAATAAACTGCCGCGGTGATTAGCACTTACAAATTCCATTTATTTAAACCTTTCATTTTAAGTTTAGATTAAAAAGAAATTTTTAAGTACAAATTATACTTGTAATACCTTTTTTTCTGGTTGGCAATAAAGTGGCAATAAAAATATAGAGCTGGAAAATTTAAGAAAAATAGAGTGCCTTTCGCACCTTAACCGCAACCGCGCCGCACTCGCAACCTCTTCTCACTTTTCCTTCAGCAACTCTCCATCGTGGGTTGCCTGGAAGAAATTGCTCTAAGCAATAAGGCCGCCAATTGTACTGTATCTTTGTAATTATGTTTTGTTTGTTTTTTCCTGGTGTACAATAAAGAATATTCTTATCTTATCTTAAGCGAGTTCCTTCCGCTGATTGGCTAATCCTTTTACTACGATATCAAACTCTAGTCAGCCTTCGAGCCGACGCCTAGTGTGGTCTTATCGACACGCTAAGATGAAACTGCATGCATCAGGCAGCGTCCGAATGGTCCCTTCACCCATCCAGTGTGAGTGAAGATGCCACTGGACGCTGTATAAATCATCTCATCACCTAAGATGCAGAGGGCAATGTTACAAAGAATAAATTGCATTTTAAATAACAAACCAACGTAGTATTAGTCTTAATAAAACCGTTTTTATACGGATCTTACTCGTTTATTTTAAATTTTTACAATTTTCCAACGTTTCGGCATATTTTTGTCCCAAAGTCTTCCCGCGTCGTAAAAGGCGACTAAGGGCGCGTGTCGACGAGACGGTTTCTGCCCGGCACTGCGCCGGCCCGACGTCGGGCCGGTACCAGTTATGTATAAAGCTCCATATAAGTCTGCACATGAAACCGGCGCGTCCGATGCTAGCGCCGGTCCGGTCCGGAGCTGTGCCTAGCCGGCCCGGCACTGTGCCGGACAGCAGCGCCCCCTGCAGTACAATTCCACCAAACTGCAATCCCCAACCCGCATGCCCAGCTTGGGGATTATGGGCATAACCTCCCAATGATGGCACAACCTTGCGCTATGGCGCTCATTAGGGGAGGGCTATCTCCAGCAGTGGACTAATATAGCCTGAAGAAGAAAAAGGTCTCGGAAGACTGACCACGAGACCGATGAGTCTTCCGAGACCACGGCATTTGAATTAAAATCCGTATAAAAACAGTTTTATTATGTCTAGTGCTCGTGTTAACCTTGGAAAATACTGTAGTATTAGTCTGTTACTATGGTTCCTAAAACACCTAAAATTCACGGTATCCAACGTGTAACGAAATCCTTATTACATCCAAGGAGCGGTTCTACTCGTCAGTATAACAACTTTGACTAAGAGAGAAAACTTCGCAATCGTGGAAAAATATCAGCTGTTCCATACATTTTAATGTCCCATGTGGTGCCTTCAAGACTCAGCTGATATAATATTTATTCTCGGCTAAATGACCCCGCGAAGGCGGGCGGCGGTAGACCAGTGGGTGGAGCAATGGACACGGAAGCAAGACCCAGGTTCGATACCCAGTGCGGGCATTTACCAAAGAATTGGTTTTCTAAGTTATATACATTTGTGAAGCTATAGCAATACCACCCGCTAACTATAATATTAGGACTGCAAGATCTCACAAAATTTGAATGTAAGCGTAAATTAATCAATTATTTACAGGATTTGTCTTATGACGAGACAGAGAATCTACTTAAATAAAATTATTATTAAATTCTTACAGCTCTCTACTCATGTGCTGCAACTTACACATCACGCTCTCTCTGTCACACATACAGGCTCACACACAACACTTAATCATACACATTCACATATACACACACACATTCACATACAATTAAGTAATAACTAACCATATTCACCAAGGCATCTGTATACTTGAGACGCACAATACTTAAATTAATAATGTCTGAAATTGATCTGTACACTAAGTACAAAACAAACTAATTGTCAAAATACAGGACAACCTAGTTTGGCAATTAGTTGAATTGATAATTGTACCATTAGCCTTTAAGTGATTTCGTAAAGCCCTCAAGGCTTATAATACCGTGCCAATTTATGGTGAGAAATAAACTTTTTACTTACTTTACTATGAAGGTAAACAACGTGAGGAAACCGGAGTTTCTGAGGTTTTAAAATACCTCAGTGCCTGAAATAGCCAATCCGCGGTGAGCACGCGTGGTGATTGAACCCATACTATCTCTATGGGCCATACTATCTCTACAGTGGGACGTTTATGGGCTACATAAAAAAATACGTAAGCTACCGCTACATAGGCTACCGCCGGTCGAAACCCAAGAAGTGATATGAGGGAATACATCTCGGCGCATAAATTGGAACAAAGGCAGCAATCTTTTTTTATGATCCGTTGCTGTTTTAAGATTCATTGTTGTAATTTTGTCACTTTGTAAAAACAGGGACAAAAATCTTAATATTAATATTTATTGCATCTATCTATCTAATCAGCCCAATAGCAGAGCCCACTGTTGGGCACAGGCCTCCTCTCTTTCACGCCAACCCATCCGAGTGCTTAGTCCGAGTTTTTTAACTACTCGATCGAGTTAACGTAAACTCATATTTCTATGGCATCGAGGAAGCGCCACCTAGCGACAAGTATGGAAATTAAAATTGCTGAGTGCGAGTTGTAATGGTTTACGTTGAGAAGTGAATACGTTTACCAGCCAAAACGCGAATAAACGCGAGTGCGAGTTGTACTGTGACAGCGTTTTGCCAGTTCGAACGGTTAACTTACTCATACTCACTACTCAATGCTCGATGAACGCGGTAGTAAAGTTATTCGATTGGATCTGTCAAACTCGCACTAAGCACTCCGGTCCTTTGCTAGCCTTGTCCAATGTTTCCCAGCCGCTTTCACAATGTCGTCGGCCCAACGGGCTGGTGGTCTGTGCACCACTCACTGGTAACATTTGGTTCTTTATTTACATTTGCTACTTACAGCTAATGCCAAATCGCTACAAACTTAGTTATTTAATCACTTAAATACTAAAAAACAAACAGAATCATCCCTCTTCAAGCATTCCCTTGCATTCTTCAATCATTTTCCCAATCCCTGTGGTAAATATATCACATTGCCGCACCGCGCTGAGCAGGGAGTTCAGCAGTGCAAGCGCACGCGGCACGGGCGCCTGCACATAGTCCATCTGCCGTGTTCCCGCCTAACCAAATGCCCATCCCATCTCCCAGGTTTATGATACGTGATGACGTATGACGAATGACGTACATACGAACGTTATATCTTACATCGACAGCTTACAACCTTGAGCCGAGAAGCTAAGTTTATCTTGCTTTGTTTTCTGTAATACCGAAGGATGTATTTTAAAATTTAATTACGTAAGTACTCCCGATGGGCTGATGACACTAAGAACACGGCAGGCTATTGTCCCCCTGCCGAGATGTTTAGAAAAATGTTAACAGCTAATCTCCACAAACAATTATCTAGTTTGGCAGCAAAAATATTTGTGTAAAACGTGGCCATAGAATAAACCCTTTTTTATTTATTAAGTTGCTAAAAACAACACCTTTTTGGAGTACGCGCACCAATTTTCCAATTCCGAATTCCAAATTCGTCCGATGCAACGCGGGTTGGTGAGCGAAGTTGCGAAGGGTTTAATACAAAAAAAACTAAACTTCGTTTCATACGGCGCGGATAGGTCCGTGCTCCGTTTTCATTGGCGGAGCCAGTTAGCGCCAGCTAGCTCCCTAAAGTGATGTGTCGGTACTCTGTAGGCACATAGCAAAAGTCAAACCTCACCTTTGTGCGAGAAAGATTGTTATCTGTCAGGCGGGAGAACCACCATAGACCACACAACTCTCATAGACACAACATTGGTAGTGTTTAATATGTACGGAATGAGGCCTGTTTCATAAAAGTGCAATTCGAGGTTTTTTATTACCTATATTACGATGCACCATCACCAGCCAGGATTGCGTTACAAATCTTAAGGACATCCTTAAGGTTTGTTTTATCTTGCAAAGCACATATGCACCCGAACAGTGTTTTCTCACGAAACAAATGGTTTTTGGATGTCAAAAATAGCCAAAGCCCAGCGGAGCCGGCTAAAGCCGGCTTTTGATTATGGGATGTAATATAATATATCTTAATAATATATTTCTTGAGATATAATAAGTTATCGCTCGTCATACATTTTGTACGAGGCCGGCTTACATTATTTTTAAAGCACTAACCCGTGCTAAGGACAATTTTAAAAATCTATTTAGAGGCTAAAAATTCCACCCAAGCCGGGATTCGAACCCACGACCTCTGGCTATCCGTGTCAGCGCTCTTTCCAACTGAGCTAATGGTCGCTGCCTGTACGTAATACAGAGAATATTGTAAAGAGGTTCGAAATTTCACTGATGCCGGTGAGTCGCCCATTAGCTCAGTTGGAAAGAGCGCTGGCACGGATAGCCAGAGGTCGTGGGTTCGAATCCCGGCATGGGTGGAATTTTTAGCCTCTAAATAGGTTTTTAAAATTGTCCTTAGCACGGGTTAGTGCATTAAAAATAAAAATAGTAAAATCATGTGGGTACAGTGTAGGCGTGATCGTTGCAAAGACGAACCGTTTTATAAGACCGTTTTGTGTTCCGCGACGATAGGACCGTTTTACGTTTCATTCTAAAGCAGTGCCAGCGACTCTAAAGCAGTGCCAGCGTTTGTTCGTCGCGAGACCAGTCCTTAGATTGTTTGACGCGGATATGTCCTTTAGTGCTATATTAATAGAGTCTAGAACGTAATGAGATCATTGCGACGTCGTCGTCGGCTCCTTGCTCGTTCCGTTCGTTTTGGTCTGTGATACAATAAAGTAATCTTTATGTCTATGAGTATACAGTCGAATATCGTGTAAAACAAATTATTTTTTCTGATGTTTCGTGATTTCGTCTCGTTCAAACTCGTTTGACCGTCCTCTGCGCCTTGCTCGTTCGCATACAATGAAACCAGTTGCGAACGAGGACCGTTTCGAGAACCTGTTTTCGTTTCAGAAAAAACGGTTGCGTTTCGTCGTCGAAAAATCGGACAACGACCCACTCCTAGTACAGTGATATCATTCCGATGTAAAAACCTAACTGCAAAGTAGGTAGTCGGGGCTGTAAGTGATGCAATTTACTTAGCTCAGTTGGAAAGTTGTTAAACCCACAGATTAACAAGAAGACTCTGCTGCGCAATGAATGAATGAAAATTCTTTATTGCACTAAAACAAATTTGTACAAAGGCGAGCTTAATACTAGATAGTATTTTCTACCTCGTATTGTCATTATAAACGACGAAGTGTAGTTTTATGAAACTCGACGCCCACACATTAGTGAAGTGACCATTCGGGTCGTTGATTTTGAATTTTCTGGGTAGTGCCTCCTTTAAGACTAAGATAGGTTGTTAAGTTGAAGACCCAATTTTTCCAACATAACTTGTACTGTTGGAGTACAAATCCATATGACCGTAACCGACTGACCAAAGTTTTACTCAAACGTAAGACGGAACGTACAATCATTACAATAAAACTTTCGTTAAAGTTACAAGTTTTTATATTTATACATAGTTATTTTGCAGTTTAAAACATAAACACATGTTCTGTAACATCTCAATATTTGCGAAAAAGTTCAAAGTATTTTTAATTAGGTACACCTAGTATTTTTTATTTAGTACACCTCTTTGACGGACACGTCACATTATCTTTTCATGTAGCTTCGAATATGTCAAAATGTTTTTGCAATGCCCCACTGGTGACAAAATTGAGTTAGAATACCAATATACAAGTTAGAATACGCTCTTAAAATACCAAGAAATTTATTTCAACTTATAAATATAATTAAATATCTTTAAGTGAAAAAAAAGCTTTTAAATCATCTCATCAGTCGGAGTAGTCGAAGGTCTTCGAACAATCCCGATTACTTTTAACAAACTTCGAAACTAGAGGAAGTTTTTAATTCAGCTGTATAGACTTTTTTCTGTACATTTAATGACAATTCTTCACTACGTTTTCAGATTTCATTGTTTCGTTTTGTTTACAGAGGGTACCTAGGATAGTCCTAAATAAATTGGGTCAAGATATACTCGTGTGGTCAGTAAGAAAATTGTCGAACACATCCCTTTATTTTGGTGCGTATTTTTTTAAACCAGCTTTTTACAGTAAAAACTCTTATTGACATAATTCTGGATTCACTTACTTGCTGCTTTGGTCGGCTCTTTTGAGAAAAAACATGTAAGCGAATCTGGAAATTAAGTTAATAATGTGTGGTGCTTACGAAAGTTTCAGTATGAAAAAAGGGTTTCTACAAGGTTGTGTGCGGTCTTTAATGTTATGTGGTCTATGGCTCAGAAGTGTCGGTCCCATCTAATTAGTGAGATAAAACGGACAAAGGGGGTCGCGACAAAAGACAATGTCATTTCAGCAAAAATACGATCATTGTAACTCTCGCCTATTCTCTGTGGCCTAATTAAAATGTTTTGATTCGCGTCGGCTTCCGACTCCAAACAAGTAAGAAGATTTCTTAAAGTGGCTAGTGACATTTTGGAAATCTTGGACTTGACTTTGTGCGGAATATTTATAAAAATATATAATATATAAATATAATATATATAAATATATAAATTCCTTCTGCGGGTGTCGTAAAAGGCGACTAAGGGACTCAAACTGGAGGGTGGGCAGCAGCGCCCCCTGCAGTACAATTCTACCAAACTGCGATCCCCAACCCGCATGCCCAGCGTGGGGATTATGGGCCCCTAATGATGGCACAACCTTGCGCTCATTAGGGGAGATACCAGAAGAGACACATGTCCTCCAGTTACACTAAATGGAAAACATATCCCACAGGAAGATGACATCAGATACCTAGGAATTTACCTGGATAGACGTCTTACATGGAGGAAACATATATTTACAAAGCGCAAAGCCCTAGGTCTGAAACTCTAAACCTTCACTGGCTCCTCAACAGTAAATCACAAATGTCGTTAGAATGCAAACTGCTTATCTACAAATGTATTCTGAAGCCTATCTGGAGTTATGGTATCCAACTTTGGGGCACAGCTGCAAAATCTAACACTGACATATTACAGAGATTTCAGTCCAAAACACTAAGATTAATAATAAACGCTCCTTGGTATGTCACAAACGAGCGCATTCACCGAGATCTAAACATGCCTACAGTGGAACAGGAAATAAAATCCAACCTTACACGGTATAGAGACAGACTGAGTAACCACCCAAATGCCCTGGCATCAAAACTGATGACAAACCCAGTTACCTTCAACAGGCTGAAAAGGAGAGCACCCCAAGATATGCTGAAAGCCAACTAAAACAATAAAAATTTATATAGAGAATGAGACAGTGGCCTCATTCCCTGCAAGCCCGGATAAAATTCAAACAAAACTATTGCTAAATGTTCCAGCTAACAGTTGCAATAAAACGAGGAAGATAAAAAAAAATAATATAGCCTGAAGAAGAAGATTTATTAAAATGCTATTTTAATAAATTGCGTACTGCGGAGTATAAATCTTAGATATTATTATATATTTTAGACACGGACAGCGCAAGACCGTGAAGCCTGGAAAGCTACAAGGGAGGTGCAGTGGGCGTCAAATGGCTGATGATGATATATACGTCTGTGGTGATAATTTCGAACTGACATTATTTAAAGCAGGGTTCGAAAGGATAATTATCCGTGATAATTATCTTGATAAAAATAGCTCGATAATTATCAATTGATAATAACGAAAATTTCGTTTATGCAAAGCAAACAAAATCAAGCAGCAAGATCTTAGTTGCCTATTAGGAATAGGTCAACAAATAAGTTATACTGCAGCTACAGCAGCAACACAGCCAATGGAAATAGAATCATCATCGGATGAAGATATTCCTTTGGCATCTTTGGTCAATCCAATTTAATATATATTTAGAATGTCGAATCTGATGAAGACTTTTTACTTTAATTAATGTTAATTTGTGTTGGATTTTAAATAAAAAATATAAAATTTATTTGTTTTTGTTAGAATTGGCCAAATTATAATGTATTTGTTATCAAACAATATAGCAAATTAATTTCTTACACGGGTGATAATTATCAAGCAGCGTAATTATCTTGATAATTTCGAACCCTGATCTAAAGTATATTAAGCACCGTATGGTGCCCTACTATTCTGTTTTAATTTTTATGTATAAATCCGTGTTTATTAGACAATTTCACAAGACATCTAAAATTACAGACCACAAAAAACAGTAACTATGTTTAAAGAACAGAATCTATAAAAAGGCTATATAAAGTAAACAATAAAAAGGTCTGTCGCCAACACAGTAGTCATTGTCCCATCAAAGATCGTCCGGATCTTCATTACTTCATTTTTCGTCGGAGGAGTCCGACCAGGCTTCGCTCTGATTTAAAGACCTGACTCAGTCAGAGACGAGCAACCGACGACGCGAGCTCCGTCTCTACTCACCTTGATTAACTCTGCCACTTAGAGCAAAACCTGGTCAAACTCTACCGACAACTAAATCAAGTGAATCTGAAATTATATGGGCCTGTTTCTGAGCTGAGAATTTAATAAATAGATAAGTCATGTTCTGTCACACTTTTTCTGAGAAATTTAATGACAGCAATACAGTTAACTATTTACTTTGCGAAATTCTCAATTCCGAAACGGGCCCTAAGATAATATTTTTGTTGATTAAAACTTTAGAATACATTCTAAGACAAAACTCGAAACAACACTTCAAAAATGTCGTCAAATTTGATTTGGGTATTCGGAAAGACATATGCCTCCTCCAAGATGCGCCGCTGATCCCGATCTCCGGCTCTCCTTTTTCATTCACCGCCAACCGCTTTGCGAATGTCGTCGCTTCACCAGGCCCTAAAGTCTTATAGTTTTTCAATAGAATGATATAAGCACGACAATGTTTGTTATTTGCCTCAATTTGGTAGTCTACAAACAATAGCAGTACAACGTCATTCCTGGGGTATGACCCGCGCAAATTAAATAGGCATCTCTTGCGAAGACGATCGAATCGCGCGAGGCGCCGAGTTAAGTAGCACGGGTTAAAACATTGCAATGCGATTGGTTACTAGACTGTCAATTGTGTGAATGAAACGACCATTACCGAAATAATGTGACACTATTGAACAACTATGGATTTAAGAGACTCGCCTGTACACTTTTGTACGCCTCTGTACTTCTTCTTCTTTGTCTTTGCCTCTTCCCATTTATTTGGGGTCGGCTCTCCTCGTTCTTTTGCTCCAGGATTTTCTGTCCTGGGTTGTCCGCTCGCTCAACTGGGCTCGCTCCAAGTCCTTTGCTACCGTGGCCCACCAGGTGGTTTGTGGACGTCCTCTACCTCTTTTGATGGTTGGGATCTGTAGGGCCCGTTTGATGACATGATTTTCCTCACGTCTCATCACATGCATGTCCGTACCATCTAAGCCCTGTCTCTGTGAGCTTCTCTGTAATCGGGGCCACCTTGAAACTGCCTCTGATATGGTCGTTTCTGACTTTGTCGAGTCTAGTTACTCCTCCGGGCCATCGTAGCATCTTTATTTCGCTCACGTGCAGTTTTTGTTCGTGCGCCTTTTGTATTGCCCAGCACTCGCTGCCGTACGTCATTGCGGGTCTCACAGTTTGTACGCTTCTGTACACTTTCAAAATTACAGCTAGTAATAATAGTTAGCCTTAAGGGTACTTTATTTGGTGGTAGTGGTATAATTAAGGTGGGTACGAGGGACTGTCATCGTCACTCCTATGTGTACAAAAGTCCCTAAAGTAAATAAAGATAAAAAAAGAGACTCGCCTCCCGGGTCACAGGGCGTCCTACGCTGCGTTTGCGTAGGACGCCCGTAGACCCGCGGCGACGTAGATTCGCGGTCTTCACTCAAGAACCAGTCTACCCCATCGGTTATCGGTCCTGCGGCAGCTATAAGGTCTTGAGAGAGGCCTATGTCTAACAGTGGCCTGACATCGGCTGATTGTGATGATGATACGGAAAGAACAGTGTAGCTGCATCGCAGGAAGGTTTTAGGGATCGCATTTTCGCAAATAATACTGTAAATATTTAATTCAACGTGCAAACTCGCGCTCCACATAAGCAGCCGTGACAGCGGTCAAACGGGTACTGTGGGACGCGAAATAACGTGAATGGGCGAACAATGTTTAAAGTAGCTAAACCAACCTGATCAAACCAAAGTATTTTATTCAAAATTACACATAAACTGCAACATAAACGCTACAAGTTAAACTAGGTTACCTTTCAAAATCTAGATTAGTATGGAGAAAAAAAGAACAAAAAAACTGCAAACGTAGTCTTTTCAAAGTCCTTAATTGACAGAGTTCACTAAATTATTATAATTGAAGCGCTCGTGACATAGGCGAACCAACTGATTGGAGTCAATCACTTGGTTAAGCAACAACAGGCGCGGTCAGGTACAGGATGGGTGAGCGTCCCGTGACTACAGCTAGTGGCATTTTTCCGAGCGCTTCCGTGCTTCGCAAGGCACGTAAAGCCGTTGGTGCCGGCTGTCATATAATGGCAGTCGTTAAGCCATGTCAGAGACCTTATGGGCGGCTTGATAACTTCTGATAGTAAGGCCCGCCACTGTCTTACAATCCTCCACCAACCCGGACTTGGCCCCCGTGGTGGAGTATGGCCTAACCTTCCTGCGATGCAGGAAGAGACCCGTGCCCCAGCAGTGGGGACATACAAGGGTTGATAACGATAACGATTCAGCAAACAGAATGTAAATTCTCATCAATTCTAAATTCAACAGAAGTTGATAACGATAACTAAATTATTATAAGTCATAGAACTCATGCAATGTGCTGGCTTTAATTCCAGACATCATTGTCATCTAAATAATCCTTTACATGATACTTGTACTCGACGTTTAGTTTAAATTGTAACGTTCGTTAAGCCGCAGTTTCTGCGGTACTTTAAATAAAACCCTTTAATTTCATTTCATTAGCCCTTTTGCCACAAAGTGTACTTTATATATTTTTTGAAAGGGCAATGGCCAGTCAATTCTGTGTAGTCTAAAAATAGTCCCAATACTTCTTTTAACCTTAGAGATAATCCTAAAAACACTCCAATACCCCATTGAATATTCGTAGCACTATAGTTACATAAAGAAAGCGGTAATCCGTTAGGGCCGTATCACACTACAACAATAAGGTATGGTTTTCTTTAGGAAATAGTAAAATGAGTATTGCCACTTTCAAAAAAATATATTGAAAATAAATATACTGAAAATATTTCAAGAGTTGTATAACATTGAGCCATCTGCTGAAAGAAACCTACTGCAATCCTAAAATAATTTATCGCAATTTTAGTAGATATGTAGACATAGAAGGACTGAAATAAAAGTAATCAAATTAAAAACTGTTCATTCACTGTATAAGAACGTACATTAATTACGAATCTTTCTGACACATCATCGATAAGGTGGTCGAGTTGACACATTTTCTTCTCTATGATAACGTTGGACGAAGTATCGCAGACTTTTAATTCTTTTTTGCCGTCGCTGATTATTTCTCCGATAAAATCAATAGTATTTTATCGACCGCTGTACAGACGCAGATAACCCTTTCATGCTGAACCAAAGTTACTTTAATTTTTATAATTACTAAATTAATTAATTTGTTTAGAAAAAAAGTCTAAAAGCCGTCGGTAGTTTTCTCTGTCGATGAAGATTTAAGTTTAATGAATTGGCCATAATTCTCTATAAAATCGAGATAAATTAGTTTGATCTCGTATACTTGGATGTTCTTATAGAGCTGGTCAGTTTACAAACACTCGCAATTCATGAAGTATTTTTAGATTTATAATTAAAATAAATTGTTTTAAGTATTTTAATACTATTAGCATTTTACCCGCTTTTTGCCCTATTTTTCAGCCTCCAGTAAATATTTTTCCTACGCATACAATAACACCCAATCTAATGTAATATTGGAATTACCTTGTATTCGAATCCCTATCTTTTCCAAGATTACAACATTTACGTAAGTTCACGTTCGTAATTTAGTTAGTAAATGTTGGTAATTATTGGTTCAGTCGACTGTACCCAACCGCAACAGATGTTATCGGGTTAAAACGTTTGCACGGACGGGGTTAAAAAGGGTAATACCAACACAACACACACAGATGAAAAACCACACCGCGTTGAGTCCGTTTGAGCCCCTTTTTGGTGGATTTCTCGTCCGTAATCCGACCGTAATTGACGTACAGTTAGGCCCGCCTGTCTTTATATAGATTTACTTAGTATCACAAACGGGGCCTGTTACTTTCATTAACATTATCTACCCACAGCTGCCCATTGCTGGGTATGACTTTTCCCCCAAATGCGTCCGTAATCTAACCGTAGCCCGCCTGTCTTTAGATAGATAGAATATTTTTTTATTGTACACAGAAATTACAGTATAGATCTACTTGGCATCACCGACGGGGCCTGTTACTTTCATCAACATTATCAGCCCACTGCTGGGTATGTCTTTTCCCCCCAAATGCGTCCGTAATCCAACCGTAATGACGTACAGTTAGGCCCACCTGTCTTTAAATAGATCTACTTGGCATCACCGACGGAGCCTGTTACTTTCATCATCATCATTGGCCTGCCGCTGCCCACTGCTGGGTATTAGGCCTTTTCTCCCAAATTCGTCCGTAATCCAACCGTAATTGACGTACAGTTAGGCCCACCTGTCTTTAAATAGATCTACTTGGTATAACCGACGGGGCCTGTTACTTTCGTCAACATCATCGGCCCACCGCTGCCCACTGCTGGGCCTTTAAGCCTCTTCCTCGTTGAGTCCGTTTGAGCCCCTTTTTGGTGGATTTTTCGTCCGTAATCCGACCGTAATTGACGTACAGTTAGGCCCGCCTGTCTTTATATAGATTTACTTGGTATCACCGATGGGGCTTGTTACTTTTATCATCATCCTTGGTCCACAGCTGCCTATTGCTGGGTATGCCTTTTCCCCCAAATGCGTCCGTATCCAACCGTAATTGAGGTACAGTTAGGCCCGCCTGTCTTTAAATAGATTTACTTGGTATCACGGAGTGGGCCTGTTACTTTCATCATCATTATCAAGTCCACCGCTGCCCACTGCTGGGTATTAGGCCTTTGCCCAGAAATACGTATGTTACGTTATCAACCCTTAAATGTCCCCACTGCTGGGGCACGGGTCTCTTCCTACATCGCAGGAAGGTTAGGCCATACTCCACCACGGGGGCCAGCTCCGGGTTGGTGGACCAACCATAATTGACGTACATTTAGGCCCGCTTGTCATTAAATAGGTATTGTTTTCGGACTTGGTATCAGCGACAGGGCTGGTGATTATTACTTTCATCATCATCATCAGCCCACCGCTGCCCATTGCTGGGTATAGGCTTTTTCCGCCAAATACCATCACTCACGATCTCTTGCCAGGCGCATTCAAGGACCCTCCGCCGCCTCAACGACATAGTCTGACCATCAGGCCGCTTGCTTGCCCACTGACCGTCTTCCTGATCTCGGCCCCCAATATGTTACTTTCATCATCAACCCATTATATCCCCACCGAGGGGCACGAGTCTCTTCCCTGGAGAATTATCAACCGTTATCAACCCTTGTATGTCCCCACTGCTGGGGCACGGGTCTCTTCCTGCATCGCAAAAAGGTTAGGCCATACTCCACCACGGGGGCCAAGTCCGGATTGGTGGAGGCTTGCAAGACTAGTGGCTGGTCTTACTCAGACGACTGCCATCTATCGACGGCAACCAAATGCTTAACGTGCCTTGCGTAGCACGGAACAGCTCAAAAAAATCCCACTAGCGTTAGTCAAAGACGGTTACCCATCCATACACTGAGCGCGCCGTATGTTGCTTAACCTTCGTGATCGTTTAGGATCACTTAGGTAGCCGGGGCTACGAGCGATTACAGTCTGTTAGCTTTTAGAATATACCTCAGCTACTATCGGATAGAATGGGATAAATTCGTGTAATAGAAATATCGGAACTAATATGACACTTAATTAAATAAACTTAATAAGAAAAGTTTTATACAGAGCAGGAAGTCGTATTACACTCGTGTGCTTTCGGTGAAAACCGAAGCCTACTCTAGAGCCCGAGGTATACTCTAAAAGCTAACACACTGTACTTTACAATGATTTATTAAATCAATCATTGTGTCAATAAGCTAGCTTAATAATAATAATAATAATAATAATAATAATAATAATAATAATAATAATAATAATAATAATAATAATAATAATAATAATAATAATAATAATAATAATAATAATAATAATAATAATAATAATAATAATAATAATAATAATAATAATAATAATAATAATAATAATAATAATAATAATAATAATAATAATAATAATAATAATAATAATAATAATAATAATAATAATAATAATAATAATAATAATAATAATAATAATAATAATAATAATAATAATAATAATAATAATAATAATAATAATAATAATAATAATAATAATAATAATAATAATAATAATAATAATAATAATAATAACCCCCCCAGGGGACCACCTTGCCGTGGTGGGGGGGCTTACGGGAAGGAAGACACCAATATTGTCTGAACAGCTAGACATATACCCTGTTAACGGAGAAACGCAATAATTTAATCATATAACATCTAAAGCTACCCTTCCCAAACTAAGGTCCCCATCCAATCCTCTCCTCCACTCTTGAGGAGTCAAAATATAAGTTATGAACGCGGAACTTAAACAGAAAATACCCCAGGAGGGTACCGGCCGAGCCGGAGAATCCCTCCCTGATCCTAGATCAGGCAGCCTTACGTATTCTGGGGAAGGCAAAGAACCGCCACTTCACTCGAAAAACACCGTATTGACCACCACTGGCCATACAAAATATTCACTACGGCCGCTCTCTGGGCGTCGCCGGGGCGCACTAAGTGCAAATATTGAGGTACAGAGCTGCGACATCAACGAGGAGCCCAGTAGACGGACTTCACCTGGCAATCATCGCTCACCTTCATCATCACCGCGAAGTCTGTTCTCCTATGAAAGCGTATCATCTCATCATAGTTTTTCGAGACAGACTTCACCTGTCTCATTCCCTTCATCACCCGTAATAACCGATCCGTCATTGGATGTTGTGCAGGAGGCAATCGCCGATCACCCTGCACCCACCATTGGCCGGAAAAGCACGCGTCGAAGATGGTCTGATGACATGAATCGATTTATCTGGCGTGCATACTTAAAAGCTTCATCATTTGAAACAAACACCACATCATACTTGCAGGAGCTACATCGCTTATTTAAACTAAAGTACCCAGAATTTGATGTCACAAGACAAAGATTAGGTGATCAGAGGCGAGCTATTATCCGAAATAAGCTCCTCTCTCAACAAGTATTGGATGAGATTAAAGAAGAGGAACTTTTAACCATAGAACCCGTTAGTCAATCCTGTGACAGCCATTCACAGTGGAGTGCAAGTTCTACTCTCTCAACTAACCGCTTAGAGCGAAAGAGGTGGTCTAAGGACATGAACGAAGCAATCATAAAGATGTATCATAGAATCACATTGCTTTATACAGATAGAACAGCATACAGGCAACAACTACACGCTGCTTTTGTAGAACGATTCCCTGAATTTTCGCACATGTCAGAGCAAAGAGTATCAGACCAAAGACGAGCAATTATAAATAATAAATATATTACAGAAGACAGGATCCAGGAATTGCAACATGAAGTAGAAGTAGAAAATGATAGGCACACTGCTAATAATGTGGGGACAGTCGAAACTACAGAAAAAACATGCGTAATTGGCAATCAACAGTTGATTGAAGAAGATGTAGATACCTCAAAAATTTCAGATCACGACCTAACCAAACGTATAGACGATAACCAAACTAAACAACCTAATGCAGCAGAAGTAGAACACAGTACAAACTTTACTAACAACCTAAATATAGACACAACCAATGCAATCCACGAAACGTTTATAAGTGCGCTCGATTGTTTTAAGGATACTGATCCCACGAAACGGCCATACATTCCGAAACAAAAAACGTCTAAAAAGTTAGCCTTGATAGTGGAATACATAAACAGAGAAATATTGCCTAGTTTTCTCTCAGACGACCACGACTTTACAACGACGCAAACCGTCATCTATTGCGCAGCTTATACTGCGGCTATAAGTAATGGCACACGTATAAGACCAGATCAGGAACAACGCCCTAAGAATGTCCGAATACCAGCGTGGCAAAAAAGGCTGAAGGGAAAAATTGACTCACTGCGTCGAAATATAGGAAGACTGACACAATACATAAAGGGAAATAGAGGAAGAAGACTAGATTTAGAGGTAAAAAAGATCAAAGAGAACTACAAACTACATTCACAACATGAACAGCTCAACACAGAAGATGTACACTTTCTTGACACACTAAAGCAAAAGCTAAATACGGCCAGCAGTAGACTAAAGCGCTATCAGGCATGTACAGATAGGAAGAGACAGAACGCACAATTCGATAATACTGAGAAACAATTTTATAGGACACTTAAGACCAACCACGAAACCTCAAATGACTCAAACTATACACCACCGTCAGCTGATCACCTACATCAATTTTGGTCCAACATCTGGGAAAACCCAAAAGAGTTTAACAGCAATGCTGAATGGATCAAGGAGGAAGCTGAACGATTAGACAGGGTTAGTGAAATGACGTTTGAGACAATACCAGTAGAAACTTTTGTAGCAGTCATTAAAAAAACCCACAACTGGAAAGCTCCTGGAACAGATAACATACACAATTATTGGTATAAAAAGTTCACAACAGCATACCCCATTTTACACAATCACATTCATAAATTCATTCAGACACCAGAAACGATGCCGACCTATATAACACAAGGTATTACTTATATGTTACCCAAAGACGCCAGCGATACGGAAAACCCTGCAAAATACAGACCAATCACTTGCCTACAAACCATTTACAAAATTATGACATCCTGTCTCAGTGAATTGATAAACCAACATCTAGAACAACACAGTATCCTAGCTGAAGAACAAAAAGGTGCTCGCAAACATAGCCAAGGCTGCAAAGAGCAACTTATAATCGACGCAGTAGCACTAAGACAAGCCCTCAAACAAAAAAGAGATATTACTGTCATGTACATCGATTATCGAAAAGCATTCGACTCAGTCCCACACGATTGGCTCATTTACATCTTGCGCCACTACAAAATTGATCCAACCATAGTGTCATTTTTAGAGAACACCATGCATAACTGGAAAACCCAGCTTAAACTAAGAACCACATCTTCAACCATACTGACACCTTTTATACAGATCCGACGAGGTATTTTTCAGGGTGACGCTCTTAGCCCATTGTGGTTTTGTCTTGCTCTGAACCCTCTGTCCCACCAACTTAACAAATCAAACAACGGATTCCTTTTGAAATTCCAAAAATATGCGGCTAACCTTTCCCATCTTCTTTATATGGATGACATCAAATTGTATAGTGAGAACAAAGACGGACTCAACATGCTTGCGGGAATCACGGAAACATTTTCTAAAGATATCAGTATGGAGTTCGGAATAGACAAATGTAAAATCTTATCGGTAAAACGCGGCAACATAGAACCGAATAGTTATACACTCCAAACTGGAGAAAATATCGACCACATGAACCAAGGAGACTCATATAAGTATCTTGGATTCCATCAGTCACAACAAATTCACCAGAAACAAACAAAATCCAACCTGACTAAACAATTTCAAATAAGACTAAATCAAATTCTAAGAACGCAGTTGAACTCGCGTAATACTATTAAAGCAATAAATACATACGCCATACCCATACTCACTTACTCGTTTGGGATTATTACGTGGTCACAAACAGACCTCAAAAGACTACAAACCAAAATGAACACCACTTTAACCAAACACCGCAAACACCATCCCAAATCATGTGTACAACGACTCACCCTACCACGCGAAGAAGGAGGAAGGGGTCTTATTGATATTCAAAATCTGCACAATAAGCAGATAATAACACTACGAAATTTTTTCCACCAACGAGCTCAGGAGTCAACACTTCACAAAGTCATTGCTAAAGCTGATACACGTTACACTCCACTTAACTTAAACTCCTCAGAAATACAGCCAAATGAAACTATGACTGACTTGAAACAAAAAATCTCTTCTTGGCAACAAAAGTCATTACACGGCAGGCACCGGTCCGATCTTACTCAGCCACATGTCGACATAATTGCATCGAACGCATGGCTGAAGAGAGGCGAACTGTTTCCGGAGACTGAGGCTTTCATGACTGCAATTCAAGATCAGGTGATTAACACTAGAAATTATCAGAAGCACATAATGCGACTGCCAAATACCACGGACATCTGCAGAAAATGCCACAGCAATGCCGAGACAATACAACACATAACAGGTGCTTGTAAGTCTATAGTCCAAACAGACTACAAACACAGACATGACCAAATAGCGTCTATAATTCACCAGCACCTTGCACATAAGTACAAATTCATACCTGATAAAGTGCCATACTATAAGTACAAGCCGGATACCATATTAGATAATGACCACATAAAAATATATTGGGATAGAACAATAATAACGGACAAGACAATTCACTACAATAGGCCAGATATCACAAGTCACGACAAAACCAACAAAATCGCGTACTTAATAGATATTGCCATACCAAATACTCACAACATTCAGTCCACAATCACTGACAAACTTAGCAAATACACAGATTTGGCAATAGAACTGAAAACGCAATGGCGTGTCAATGAAGTAAAAATTGTGCCAATAGTCCTTTCAACTACAGGAATAATCCCAAAAACACTACAAAATAGTCTCAGTACACTAAATATTCCTAGCACCACAGTTACATATCTACAAAAAGCGGTAATCCTCAACACCTGCCGCATTGTAAGAAAATTTCTTTCTACTGATTGAAATTAAAACATAAACAGCACTTGGCTTAGGTCCGTGCTCTTTATTAAATACCTTTTTGTGAAAATAAAAAGAGACAAAGTATCAATAATAATAATAATAATAATAATAATAATAATAATAATAATACTTAATACCTACGCTTGCTGCGTGGTGTCGGCCTAGAGAATAGCACCAACCCAATTCTTCCCGAGGGTGTCGTAAAAGGACACAAAACGGAAGGTGGGCCGGAGCGCCCCCTGCAGTACAATTCCACCGAACTGCGATCCCAACCCGCATGCCCGGCGTGGGGGTTATAGGCATTACCCCCTATGATAGCACAACGTGGCGCTCTTTAGGGGAGGGCTATGTCCAGCAGTGGACTAGTATAGCCTGACGACGAATAATAATAATAGTAACTTCCAAACAACACAACCACTTGTCCTGCCGTTCCAGCACGTAATTGTCTACTCTATCGCTAGTTATCTCTGTAAATTACTGTTGTACAATAAACAGTTACCTATCCAACTATTAGGTTGACCTATTTGATTCTAAACAGTCAAAATATTTCAGAGTAGGTTAAATCGGACCACTGCATACAGTGGATGACTTACGTAGAAGCGCCTTTTGTCCTAAACTGTGATTACACAGTACACTGTGATTTAAGACCACACAGATACATTCCAACTGAGGCCATGTTTTATCATCCCAACGGAAATCAAGCCATTTTATCACATAACTGTCCACTCTGTCGGGTTAACCTTGTAGTGTTGTTAAACTTTTATAAATTGTAAAACTGGAACGACTTTAACTTTGTGTTTTATTTATATTATGTTTTATTGTTTATTCTATAATATAAAAATCAATCGCTAAATGTGTTGGTAAGCGCAAATCTCGAGAGCAGCTGAACCGATGTCGCTAATACTTTTTTTAGAATATTCCTTGAAGTACGAGGATGGTTCTTACGGGGAGAAAAATTTAAAAAAATTAAAGAATCAAGTGTTAGGCGGTACGAAGTTCGCTGGGTCAGCTAGTTTAGAATAGAAACGTAAAAACGGTGTAAAGAGGCTTGCACCGTCACAACCTATTTGAAGATCCTCTATTTAAAGATCCTGCAGTGTCAAAATATCTACGTATTTGACAATTCGGAGTTTGAATCTGGCAACTCCATACAGTAGAGGTCTTACGTAGAAGCGGATTCCATACTAGGATACACTCTGCTATGGTAACCAGCAAGGAAATCACAAACAGAGAAATACACCCAGACTGAGGCCATTTGTACAAGCATTAAAAGTGGCAAATACTTTGCTATTTCCGCCAAAAATTCCACAAGCACCACCACCACCACTCCCACTTTTTCAAGTAGAAGCAAGATACGAACACACCACCACCGACACCAATACTTGTGTGAGAAAACAATTTCCATTCTGCAAAGTAACGCCTAATTCTATCTATACAATACCATTTGTACAAATCAAGTATGGTGGCAACCAGTGGGAATCGAATCTACGATCTCTGTTTTGGTAGCCAAGCATGTTAACCGCTTGACGAACGAGGCTTGCTTGCAACAGCTCAGCATCCACATTACATTGCCTATCCTCATATACATTAATTTAACATATAATAATAAGGCCTACATACGTCCCATTGGAGAGCATAGACCTCACAGAAAGAGTATGGACGTGATCAAATCAAATCAAATCAATTTATTTCAACGTAAAGAATTTACATTCTGTTTGCTGAATCGTTATCGTTATCAACCCTTGTATGTCCCCACTGCTGGGGCACGGGTCTCCTCCTGCATCGCAGGAAGGTTAGGCCATACTCCACCACGGGGGCCAAGTCCGGGTTGGTGGAGGATTGTAAGACGAAGTTCAATCACGTCAGAAGTTATCAAGCCGCCTATAAGGCCTTTGACATGGCTTAACGACTGCCATTATATGACAGCCGGCACCAACGGCTTAGCGTGCTTTGCGAAGCACGGAAGCGTTCGGAAAAATGCCACTAGCGGTAGTCACGGAACGCTCACCCATCCCGTACCTGACCGCGCCTGTTGTTGCTTAACCAAGTGATTGATTCCAATCATTCGGTTCGCTTAAGCCACGAGCGCTTGCTGAATGTCAATGTACAATGTAAAATGCAAACCGCTGCCTTCAGGCCGTTTAGTAGTGGAGAAAAGGGCAGCGGGAAAAAACTCCACTCTGACCATCTTTTCTCAAGTCATCTAAAACCTTCTTTCTATGATCTGAGTCTAAAACCAAATACATCAGTTGCCACCTATACGAATACCTAATAAGATTTCAAATCAACAAATTTCAATGGCGCATTTGAAGCGAATTGGGTATTTTTTTATAGTGACTCATGCATTTGCTTTCGGTAAACACCATTTGTATATCCGAATACAACGTGATAATCGCGAATCAACTTTTTTGATGTAAAAATAAAAACCGACTTTAAAACTCTACGACACTGCAGAAGTATAGTTTGGAGCTAGTGGTAGGTTACAAGATCAGCAAATACATATTTGGCACCGAATCCTTAATCTACTCGTATTACTACAATTCCTACATCAAATTTAAAGGTCATATTCGCTTAAATTATTTCTCTGTTTCGAGTGCTCAGTTGTAGTGGTTTATTCGGTTTTTATTTTTTATTTGCTAGTTTAACAAACTGTTGGGATTAATAGTGCTATCGGCAGATAGCTTGAAGAGCGAATTCGCGCAGTCAGGATGAACTTGCAATAAACACACAAGAGCAGCTTATATTACAGTTCAATTGTACATTTATTGTATGTGCAGTCCGATAAGGTAATCTGAGCCAATAATAGCACAAACACTGCACACGACAGTTTGTCCAGCTAGAACCGGTCATTACCCAATTGACACTAGGCGGGCATCTGGTTTATTGATAGCGTGACGACGGCATAGCAACGTGGAGTAATCGGACCCGAATTGGTCATGTAAAAGTGGGCGTTCGCGATAGATGACGTCGAGCAGGATGACCATCGAGCAGGTCATTCAGAGATGGTAGTCGTGCATTCACCTCCAACTTTATCTGACTGCGGCAGAGCCAAATGGAAGGGTTATGATTTTAGCTGTCTAAATGTGCATACTTACAGCTTTCTTTTTGTTTGACTACGGCAGACCTAACAGCATGGGTCATGATTTTAGCTGTCTATGGGCCAGTTTTTAATTGAGAATTTCGCTAAGTAAATTGTTAACTGTGTAGTGCTGTAGTCTCTTATAATTTTTCAGAAAAGAGCGTGACAGAATGTTGCTTAAGTAGTTACTTCGGGAAATTCTCTTAATGTGCATTCAGCTCACTTTTTGTCTGACTACGACAAAATCAAAAGGTTATGATTTTAGCTGTTTACATTTGTATTCAGATCACTTTTTGTCTGACTACGACAGAACCAAAACGAAGGGAAAGTGATTTTACCTGCGTATATTTGCCATGATTTTAGCTGTCTCTATGTGCAACAACAGGCGCGGTCAGGTGCAGGATGGGTGACCGTCCCATGACTACCGCTAGTGGCATTTTTCCGAGCGCTTCCGTGCTTCGCAAGGCACGTTAAGCCGTTGGTGCCGGCTGTCATGTAATGGCAGTCGTTACGCCATGTCAGAGGCCTTATGTGCGGTTGGATAACTTGTGACAGTAAGGCCAGCCACTGTCTTACAATCCTCCACCAACCCGGGCTTAGCCCCCATGGTGGAGTATGGCCCAACCTTCCTGCGATGCAGAAAGAGAGCCGTGCCGCAGCAATGGGGACATACAAGGATTGATATCGATGTGTGCATTCAACTAAGCCCACGAACAGGTTTGCTCTGCGCATTATGTAACTTTTAACGTACGGATCTGTGTGCAAAACCGAAATATCTACTGGACTTTGTCTTGCAATTATTTATCTCAATGTCATTGTCATAGTTGAGATATCCACCAAAATGCGGTTTCCACTAAGTGTGATACACGCCTCATATCAATGCAGCAGAGCTAAGTAAACATTCCGTTTTCGGTCATACGAGGGCTGCTACTTATGTATGCGGAATAGAAAAATAAACAAATGTATATGGCTAAATATGCTTTTATTGTCTTTCAAAGTATTCTCCACTATGATCGATGCACTTTTGCATTCGCTGAAACCAATTTGTAAAACACTTTTTCCACTCTGATTGAGGTATCTCCAAAACGTGCTGTTTGAACGCATCTACGGCATCTTCACGGGTCGAAAATCGTTGACCACGTAATTTATTCTTTACATTTGGGAATAAATAGAAATCATTGGGAGCCAAATCAGGGCTGTACGGTGGATGACCCATCAATTCTATTTTTTGACCATCCAAAAATGTAGTAGTTTCCTGGGATGTATGACAGCTGGCATTGTCATGGTGAAGTATGATTCTGCGTCGCTGGTTGTTTTGGCGTATTTCTTCAAATACTTCCGGCAAACAAATGGTCGTGTACCACTCCGAATTAACCGTTCTGCGATTCTCCAGTGGTATTGTAGCCACATGGCCATTAATACCAAAAAAGCAGGCCACCATTTGCTTTGCAGTGCTTTTTGCACGAGCCACTTTCGTAGCCCAGAATAGCCTCTATCTCGCGATACGTAACATGGCGGTCTTGCATTATTAGTTTTCGCACAGCTTCAATATTTTGTGGCACAACCACCGATTTCGGGCGACCTTCTTTAACTTCGTCCGTGAGCTTACTGCGCCCGCGATTAAACTCACTAAACCAGTGATACACAGTCGTTTTTGATGGAGCTTCACCACCAAAAGTCGAAGTTAATTGATCTACGCACTGTTGTTGCGTTAAACCACGTCGAAAATCGTAATAAATCATAGCACGAATATTTTCACGAGTGAGTTCCATTTTTTCAGCGATATGACATTTTAAACCCAACAAAAACAAAACACTAACGTATATAAGAGAAAAATATTTGCGGCCAGTATTTAAAAAAAGAACGAATTTGACCATGGAGGTCAGACATTGCGTTTAAAATTATTGGAATCCCAGATTCCGCATACATAAGTAGCAGCCTATGTATAACTGAACGTTAAAAGTTACGTAATCAAGGTGCTGAATTGCTGTTGCCTTTTACGTTTCCTATATCACAGTTAGACCAAAAAATACAACTTAATTTACAAAAGACAGAAAGTACCCTGTTTGTTTTATAATCATTGCTCTGAAAATAATTCGGCCAAGATGAAATGGGGTGGTTGTTACTAAATCCATCTAATAGCTTCATTCCGAAAAGCCCACAAACAAAATGGCGGCCTAATTTGAATCTAAACGATAAGGCCCCGCTGTAATTAAAGATAATAAATGAATGGAAATAGCTACAAATATAAAGCATTGCTCTTGAGGAACAGGATAAGATAGAACTACACAGAAATACCGCCACAGAATCAAAAACAGTCATACTATGAGTATATGAAATTAACATTGAATAAAAAAAATACGACCTTGGTTGGTAGCTACAGCAAAAATCTTAAAATCTTACAAAATTATACAAGTTGTCGGTCGACACTACATCTCACATAAGTTACAACATTCTGCAGAAAGTGGAGCTTCCGTTTACCCTTTTTCATGGAGTGGAGGTTAAGGGGTGTTCAGACCATAAATTAAATTGAGCCCGCTTCGTCGCCTTGCAATTTATCATGCTAGTAGAACACAAGGCTTCGATACGACGGCGTTATTTGAAAATGGAATCATTAGGAGAGCTTCTGGAGCTGCCACCAGTCTTTTACGCCGATATGAGCTTTATGCCGTTAAACGTAGGGCTATGAACTATTTGAGTAATACATATTAGTTTATAGGTATACTAGGTGGTGACCGCGCTTCGTCTGCGCAGGATTATCGGTAAGATTTTTACCTACTTACTTGTCGCTAATCGTCATATTTTGGAAAATTCTAGGCTACAGTTTATAATATATTTATAAACTGTAGCCTATGCGTTATTCTGATGTATGTTTATAGCTTCATATTATTGTAAAGTTTCATTAAAATCCATTCAGTAGTTTTACGTGAAAGAGTAACAAACATCCATCCATACTTACAAACTTTCGCGTTTATAATATTGCTAGCTGTGCCCCGCGGTGTTACCCGCGTTTTATCGATTTTCCAATGGGAATAAAAAAATTACCATCAGTAAAACGTAGCCCATGTGTTAATCCAGGGTGTCAGAGTGCTTAGTGCGAGTTTTTTAACTACTCGATCGCGTTAAAACTTAAAAGTCGCGTTAAAAGTTTACGTTAAAACTCATATTTCTATGGCATCAAGGAAGCGCCACCAAGCGACAAGTATGGAAACTAAAATTGCAGAGTGCGAGTTGTAATGGTTTACGTTGAGAAGTGAACACGTTTACTAGCCAAAACACGAATAAACGCGAGTGCGAGTTGTACTGTGACAGCGTTTTGCCAGTTCGAACGGTTAACTTACTCATACTCACTACTCAATGCTCGATTAACGCGGTAGTAAAGTTATTCGATTGGATCTGTCAAACTCGGACTAAGCACTCAGATGAATTCTTACCACCGTTTATCAGATTGACTCACGCCTGAATCCTGGAGGGGGAGGTAGATGCCGGGCTTTGCCAGTGTTAAAAAATAATCTGTAAACAATAAAAACTTGTGGCGAGCACATGTCAACTCTGCGCGCGCACTACAAACTCCAACCAATTTTTATTAAAATAGCTCTAGCTGATAAGACACGAAGAAGTTACAAAAATACACACTAGCAAACTTTCGCCTTTACAATATTGGAGTGAAAGTGTGATGTGATGCGACAGTAGGGAAGTTAATTTTTTTTTTTACTTAGCCTCTTTTGTGTCCCATTGCTGAGCAAAGGTCTTACTTTTTTCATCTCTCCCTGTCTCCAGCCACTTCGCACCATCCGCATCCCGGCAAGAATACAATTAGGTCGTCCCGCCATCTTTGCCTATGGCATCTTCTAAGTTAATATGAATTTAAGAGTATATCAATCAATCAAACCAATTAGTTTCAACGTAAAGAATTTACATTCTGTTTGCTGAATGTCAATGTACAATGTAAAATGTAAGCTGCTGCCTTCGAGCCGTATTGTAATGGAGAAAAAGGCAGCGGAAAAAAAACTACACTCTGGCCATCTTTTCTCAAGTCATCTTAAACCAAATACATCAGTTGCCATATGTATACAGTCATTTTATCTCACGAAGGCGGGCAGGCAAGTCTTTGTTTCTACAGTATTAAAGTTCAAATTCTTCAAAATCACCCGCCTTCCTGAGATAAAAATACTATACCTAATAGGATTCCATGATTGCCATTAAGAATCCTAATTGCCAAAGCATTAGTCAAATTATATTAACCCTAGACACCTAACCTGCGTCGTTCCTAACCGAAAACAAACTATAATATTTATTCGAGTCATTCCAATAATACGGATACAATCGCATATTTATTCATCTTTTAAAAGGGCCTCCCAAATAGGTGTTATTTTTCACGCTGTCCACGTTCACTATTGTTTCGTTAGCTGTACCTTCTATTTAGATTGCACTTTGCTGACCTAAGTCTGACAGGGACATGGGTACAAGGAATTCATCGCACATTATTTATTGCTAAAATATAGAGCCTATACGCCACAAATTCAGTGCGGAGTTAAGGCGAAGTCGGGCGTAGCACATACAGCTGCTAAAAATATTTATCAACAGGATATAGTTTTAATATAATATAGTATTAGAGCGTTGGTAGCAGAGCAATAGAACGCCGGCTTCTTAAACGAGAGGTCATGGGTTCAAATCACGGCATGTACCAACGACTTTGTTTTCTAAGTTATGTCCAATTGTGAAGTTATAGTAGCAATACCGCTCGCTAACTGTGAAGGAAAACATCGTGAGGAAACCCTAGTGTCTGAAAAGTTCGCACACCTCAGCGCCCCTTCAGCCACATTCGTAACCAGTTACTAATGTGGACTTTCGCTTGCTACATACCCAACTATGAGGCTAAGTGTGGAAATTTCAGATGACTCCATACCAAATTTTATTGAAATCGCTCCAGCCGTTTAGACGACGTCTGAATAACTTACATAACTTACACACTCAACTTTCGCCTTCATAATATAATAATAATAGTATAATTTGAAGTGTGATGATAGCTGTCTAATATCAGCAGCGAAGAAGCTATACAGAGTTTTTACATTGGCTCGCGATTGTTATCCATGCATAGTTATTCAATAGATATACCTATTGTCCAGGTGTACTTAAAAATCTTACCATCGTTAATCAGATAGACTCACGCCTGAATCCTGGAGGGGGAGGTAAGAAGATTCCAGGCTTTGCCAGTGTTAAAAAAAAATCTGTTCACAATAAAAACCTGTGGCGAGCACATGTCAACTCTGAGCGCGCACTACAAACTCCAACATTCCTGCATCGCGCAATCAAAGTTTTTCAATGACATATGTACCATAAATATAACGTATGACTAACAACAGTTGAACCGGCCGTCCCCAGGTATACGATCTGTCTGGCGGGAAATTTATCTTTATAGTGGAAGAGCACGATCACCCGCTCTTCCCTATAAACTATTACAAACTTTTCTATTACCTCGGTTCTAACCCTTTTGCCATTAAAACCGGCGCGGCGCGGTTAGCCGCGGTCAATCAGAGTGGCATTTTCGTATTAAGATGGCCGGTGTACAGTCACAACACTAACATGTACAGTGTATTTGTCCATTTTAATAAACAAGATTCTACCGGTAAAGTATGAATTTTAGTCGAAAACTGCTATATTCCCATAAATGAAGTAACCTGGGACAGTATTTTAGAAGATAACACGCTGCTATTATTTTAATTAACAAAGTCTATGAATTTGCGAGAAAATATCTAGTTTTGGCATCAAATGTCAATTTCAAGGTTAGAATCTTGTTTACTAAATTGGACAAGTAAGGATAAATAGACTGTATGCACTTTGTTACCTTGTCAAAGTCACAATTTCTCACACATCAGGCTAGAAGAGGTTAGTGTGACAAGGTTCTAACGTGTTTACATGTTAGTGCACGTGACTGTACGATATAGTACCTTCTGAATAGGTCACACAGTGTGACCCTACAACGATCGTGAAAACCCGACTTTTGCACTGAAATTTTTTTTTATAAAGAATCAACAGCTCTTTATAACCTACATCCACCCATGTAAGGGCTGATGTGCTATCGACTGCACCACCTATGAAAACACCTATGAAAATTCATTACTTTACTAACTCTACACCGAATTGTTCCATTGTTTCATTAAAAAAGCTATAATACCTTTCGTGAGTAATTTGTTGCACTTCCAATGGTCATTGAATCAAGGAATAACAAAGAAGTAAAACCTTATATTTATGTTTATTTTAAACCTCCTATTAAACACACTGTAAATGTCCGGTTGTTTCAAATAACATAGCTAGTAGATGTATTAATAACTGTCATTGATAAACAAAGTTATTACAGCGGAGTGCCTTTTGAATCGTAAGTTAAGCGTTAAAATTGTACGAGTTTTTTTGTAGCTACAAAATAGTATACAAAATAGGCTGACGCTAGGTAAAGAATTGTATTAAGCTTGGTATTTTTGTGAAGAATTGTATTAAGTTTGGTATTTTAAGCTTGGTATAAATTGACGTGTAAATTATAATTATGAATAAAGATGTCAATCAAATCAAATCAATTTATTTCAACGTAAAGAATTTACATTCTTTTTGCTGAATGTCAATGTAAAATGTAAGACGCATGAGTATGTCAGTCTATTTATTCTTACTTGTCCAATTTGGTAAACAAGATTCTAACCTTAAAATTGAGATTAGATGCCTAAATTAGACATTTTCTCGCAAATTCATGAACTATCTTTATAAAATTGGCAGCGTGTTATCTAAAAGTGTTCCAGGTTAGTCCATTTATGGAAATATGGCAGTTTTGGACTAAAAAGTTTGTTTACTAAATTGGACAAGTAAGAATAAATAGTCTGTATGTCTATTGAATCCATGTAAAAACATTTTTTTATGTAGCCCATCGCTGTAGCACAGGCCTTCTCTCTGTGAGAGTATGGGCTTAATCACCACGCGTGCCCACCGCAGATTGGCTATTTCACGCGCTGAAGTTTAATACAGTCTGTTAGCTTTTAGAATATACCTCGGGCTCTAGAGCAGGCTTTTTCGGTTTTCGCCGAAAGAACATGAGTGTAATACTACTTCCTGCTTTTCTTCACTATTTTGAAAAGTTATAAATAACCTCTATAATGCTTTTTATAAATAACAATACAAAATAAACCTTCTTCTTCTTCTTCAGGCTATATTAGTCCACTGCTGGACATAGCCCTCCCCAAATGAGCGCAAGGTTGTGGCATCATTAGGGGGTAATGCGCATAATCCCCACGCTGGGCATGCGGCTTCGGAATCGCTGTTTGGTAGAATTGTACTGCAGGGGGCGCTGCTGCCCACCCTCCGGTTTGAGTCCCTTAGTCGCCTTTTACGACACCCGCGGGAAGAATTTGGGTTGGTGCTATTCTCTAGGCCTACACCACACAGCAAATAAACCTTACCTTATTGCAATATAATCGGTTCTATCCGATATTAGCCGAGGTATATTCTAAAAGCTAACAGACTGTACCTTGGTTACCACTTGATGTTTTCCTTGACTCTTAGCGAATTTATAAGTCAGTCACGAAGCGCTCGTGGCCTAGGCGAACCGAGTGATAGGAATCAATCACTTGAGTTAAGCAACAACAGGCGCGGTCAGGGGCAGGATGGGTGAGTGTCCCGTGACTACCGCTAGTGGCATTTTTCCGAGCGCTTCCGTGCTTCGCAAGGCACGTTAAGCCGTTGGTGCCGGCTGGCATGTAATGGCAGTCGTTAAGCCATGTCAGAGGCCTTATGGGCGGCTTGATAACTTCTGACATAAGGCCTGCCACTGTCTTACAATCCTCCACCAACCCGGACTTGGCCCTCGTGGTGGAGTATGGCCTAACCTTCCTGCGATGGAGAAAGAGGCCCGTGCCCCAGCAGTGGGGACGTACAAGGGTTGATGACGAAGTCATTTCACATTTGTGAAGTTATACTCGTAGTACCATTCGCTAACGGTGAAGGAAAACATTGTCCAAGATAGATTATAATAAAATGTCACATTAATTAAATACAATAAGTAATGTCAATTAGCTGTGTCACGGAAGGGTCACAATATTATTATATAAATAATATTAAATTATTTTTCGGTTAAAAAATTTAGTTATAGTTTAATAGCATTTTTCATACAATAAAAGTTTTAACTTGTGTCGGAATGAGGCTAAGGCCAACTCTCGCAGGTCTCTGGTAACTTATTGTAAATAACAGGCCCCATGCAAAATACTCGTTTACATGAGTGCAGTATTGGTTTTACGTATACAGATTTAACTTTCATCCCTTTACATTCGTTGGCTGACTTGTGAAACACGTCTAAAGATATCCGGATTAGATTTTACAAAAAGGGAGTTGTGAAGAGTGTCTTTTCAAATACCTCAGCGCTTGATATTGCCAATCCGCAGTGGGCACGCGGGGTAATTAATCCTACACTCTCTTTCTTAGGGAAGAACTGTGCCCTGCAGTGGGACGTTTCTTCTTCATCAGGCTATATTAGTCCACTGCTGGACATAATAAGCGCCATAGCGCAAGGTGGTGCCATCATTGGGGGGGTAATGCCCATGATCCCCAAGCTGGGCATGCGGGTTGGCGCAGTTTGGTGGAATTGTACTGCAAGGGGTGCTGCTGCCCACCCCCCTTTTGTGTCCCTTAGTCGCCTTTTACGACACGTTTATAGGCTACAAAAAATTATATTAATGATACTAGAATGAATACCCCTTAACCCTATTTTCGCATTGCAATCTCGAACTTCGAGGTTATTAGAGGCCCCTTTTTGCCAAACACCAACCCGACCCTGCTTGAGGGATAACACTTTATTGAGTAGGGATAGGACGGAGGTTTATGACTATTGATTTTGTTCCCACGCGGTCAAGAGTGAGGGTCCTCGGGTTGCTTAGAGAGTATTTCACAAATAGGCCATGAAAGGGAATAGAATATCCCATTTTATCCCAACAAAAGGGAAAAAAACTATTCTGTTCTATCCCAATCACTGATACTTTTACACGACTGCGCCAGAAGGAGGGTAATGGTTTTAAATGGCTTAACAGATTTGAGCTTGAGAGGTGTCATTGGATTTGGCTTAGCAGTGAGACTTTTTTGCGTACTCGGTTATTTTTATTTCTTGATTGCTTAGTTTTTTTTTAAGTTCGATATCAACCTTTGTGTGCGGCACAGATCTCTTCCTGCATCGCAGAAAGGTTAGGACATACTCCACCACGGGGGCCAAGTCCGGGTTCGTGGAGGATTGTAAGGCAGTGGCGGGCCTTACTGTCACAAGTTATCAAGCCACCCATAAGGCCATGTCAGAGGCAAGGAAATAGTACTATGCTTTACGGGAGCACTCACTGCATATTTACATTTTTCTATAAAAATCTGAGGTATTACAACACCCTACGTTCTGACCGAGAAAAGAAAAATAGAAAACTTGTTTTATTTTTAATGTCAAGACTTACGAGTACAAGGTTAAGCCTATGCTTCAAAATGAGAGCTTTTACTCGTTAATCCGAACTACTTCACTTTGAAGTAACTTCCGATATTTTTATGTTGTGTATTATTTTCCAATTGGCAAACTTTGGTCTCTGCTTACCCCTTCGGGATACAAGCATGAGTTACTGCCCAATTCGCAGTACGCCTTTCGACGTATTATGTTGTGGCGAAAATGAGACGATGGCAAACTTTGGCCGCTACTTACCCCTTCGGAATGCAAGCTCTAGTTACAGCTGCCCAGTTCTCAGTAGGCCCTACACGCATTATGTTGTGGCATAAATTGGACCGTGGGAAACCGTGGCATCTACTTACCCCTACGGGATACAATCATAACTTACTGCCTTAGTATGTATTCCGTTGTGGCGAAAATTGGACTATGGGAAACCGTGGTATCTGCTTACCCCTTCGAGATAGGTATAAGCATAAATTTGTGCTGAATCCTCAGTAGGCCTTGAAAGTATTATGTTGTGGCGAATTTGGACCATGGGAAACCGTGGTGTACATGCTTACCCCTTCGGGATACAAGCATAAATCACTGCCCGATTCTCCGTAAGCCCTTGAAAATATTATGTTGTGGTGAAAATTGAACCTTGGGAAACCGTGGTATCTGCTTACCTCTTCGGGTACAAGCATAAATTATTGCCCAATTCTCAGTAGGCCCTTGAAAGTATTATATTGTGGCGAAAATGAGGCGATCTCAACACCCGAGGTCCCAAATAATGATAGAGATTAATTACCCCAAGCCTGGCCGACCCTCACGCCGTCAAGGGACTCTTCCCACCTAATACTTAACTAAGGAAGAAATTAAGTAATCATCTGTTGCTGAAATATTATACGTAAAGGGCGGCAGGTAATTTGTCAGGGCTAGGCATCCTCTTCCACTGTGAGATTACGGTAACATCGGTACCAACAAGAAGCTTAATTAGAGTTTGTCATTTACAAAAACTTTGTTCCAACAATAATTATTATGAAAGGCGTGTAATTGCGATTATTTATTAGGTTGATTACCGTAATTTGTGACGTCAACGTCGCGGGTGGCGGGTTTATTCAACGACTTTTTTTTAACTTTTGTATTTTCTTTTTTTTTTATATATTAAACGGGTTTAATCGCGATTATTTATTAGCTAAAATGTAAGTTCCTTAATTCCCGACATTTCGGCTCGTTGCAGTTGCCGTGGTCAAAGGTTACTACAAGAGAGTTATTATTTTTTGTATCGTAGTGACGCTGAGCGATTAAAATTGTACGTATTAAAAGTTATATGAAGAATGTCCTTTTTATTTAACAGAAAGGACATTCTTCTATGAAGGATGCTGAAGCGGTAAATAATGCAGCAGAATGATTTACCGGAGGCTGCGTCAGTGAGAAAACCGCAAATTTCATGAATTCATTTAAACTTGATATTTTACAGAAACCCTAAAAGTATCTGGAACTGGCGCGTGCATGCAACGACTTAGATTATTAGGATAGGATCCCGACAAGTGACGAATTCTGGCGTCTGCTTACCCCACCGGGATACATGCGTGAATTTACATACAAACTTTCACATGTATAATATTAGTAAGAAGTAGATAAGAACGGTTAGAAGGCCAAAATGGAAGGCTTGACGATCGGCTGTCGCAGTGCGTCGCTCTCTGACAAAAAACGCATCAAGTACCGCAATGAGTGCCCTGAATTCGGTGCTTTATAAAACAGCAACGTTACGTTTTTTCGGGGGATTTACTGACGTCAGCGTAGGGGGAAACGAGGCCTAAAGCTTGATCTGTTTGAGAATGATACTTGTACTCCTTAATGACGCGATGCTCATACATAGTTTATGACGGCGGGAAGTAAAATAATTACGATTTACGTAATAAATAGATAAGAGTAGACCCGTTTAAATATCAACCCTCGTATGTCCCACTGTTGGTGCACGGGTCTCTTCCAGTATCGCAGGAAGGTTAGGCCATACTCCACCACGGGGGAAAAGTCCAGGTTGTTGGAGGATTGTGAGGCAGTGGTATATAACTAAGTTTAGAAGTTTTAAAGATGTAATAATCTTGCCTGAAATGCGGTCCTAAAAATATATTAAATTCACTTTGTGCCAAAAAAGCTATATAACATAAAGGATTATTTAGATGACAATGATGTCTGGAATTGCAGCCAGTACCATACAATGCATGAGTTCTATGTTTTATAACAATTATGTAAACTCAAGACAAGTCTAAGTTTGGAGTTTATTGTCCATGTTTTCTCCAAACCGACCTAGATTTTGAAATGGACACCTAACACTGAATCACTGCATTTTTAACTATTCTACATAAAAACAAGATTTTAAAGTGTCGTAGTTGACGTAAAAGTATTTAATATTAGCTGTAGCCCGCGACTTCGTCTGCTAAGGATTATCGGGTAGGTTTTTTCTTACGTACACTTATCGTTATGTTTTGGGCAATTCACGCAATATCTTTATAAATTGTAAGCTATATTATAGCTTATACGTCAGAATAACGCATAGGCTAAAATAATATAGCTGCTATATTATTGGAAAGTTTCATTAAAATCTATTCAGTAGTTTTTACGCGAAAGAGTAACAGACATCTATCCATCCATCCATCCATCCATCCATCCATACTTACATACTTTCGCGGTTATAATATTAGTAAAGATTGTACAAAGGAACCGTTAGTTATGGCCGCAACCCGTCTTCCCTGAACCTGGTTCGTTACCTAATTAATTCCTCGAGTCGTTACTCAAAGTATTCTCAAAAGTGAGAAAGGCTAGGCGTTAAGTAATTTGCACTTCATTAGTTAGGACTATTTATCAACGTTTAGGGAAACGACGGGTATCATGTTGTACAGACAAAAGATAAAAAAATGTTACAGTCTGTTAGCTTTTAGAATATACATCGGGCTCTAGAGTAGGCTTCGGTTTTTATCGCTTATCTCGTACTGATGATCGAGTTCTGATTCCGAAATTAAATGTCATATTAGTTCCGATTTCGAAATTAAGTGTCATTTAGTTACAATATTTATATTACACGAATATATATATATTCGTCCGATTATATCCGATTATATCCGATAGTAGCCGAGGTATATTCTAAAAGCTAACAGACTGTACGCGACCTTTTGGCTGAGTAAGCAAACGAGGCAGCGTTATTACTGTATAACAGGTAAATCACCTACCTTTAGGGTTTTTTTTAGCATTTTTCCCGCATATTTGTGTAACAAAAACAAGTCCACGCTTTTGTGATGTGGGCAAGAACAAAGCAGTGACCCTGGATGTTTTTAAACTCATTTCCATTCAAATTCACTGCGCGCTGCGGCTGTATCTACGGTGTCCTTGTGGTGTACGGATAAATTAATAAATCTATGGACTTTGAAAAGATTAATCTTTTAATATAAAGAAATATTTAGATGACAATGATGTCTGGAATTGAAGCCAGTACAATACAATATAATGCATGAGTTCTACGTTTTATAACAATTATGTAAACTCTAAGACAAGTCTAAGTTAGGAGGTTTTTTGTCCATTTTTTCTCCAAAATGATCTAGATTTTGAAATGGACTTGTGACGTTTATTAATCCGCAATTTATTCGCTACTTTAAATAAAACCTTCTCATTTCATTTCAATTCGAATAACAACATAACATCTAGTGGCGTAAAGGCGGGCGTCTCACTTCTCCACTCGTATTTTGGCAAAATGTTAAACATCTATAGCCGGGTTTTCTGACGAATTTTTTTTTATTATCATCATCATCAACTTTTTGTCCCCCCATTATGTATCTTCCATGGGGAAGGTATAGGCCACTCTCTACCATGGAGGCCAAGTGCGGATTGGTGGAGGCTTGCAAGACTAGTGGCTGGTCTTACTGTCAGAAGTTTTCAAGCCGCCCTCACGATGTTTTCCTTCACAGCTAGTGCGACTACAAATTCGCAAATGTATGTAACTTTGAAATTAGATTGGTACATGCCCGCACTGGGGATCGAACAAGGGTCTCTCACTTGAGAGTCCATTGTTCTACCCACTGAGCTACCACCGCTGTTAGACTGATATAGATATTATATAATATAGATTAGATATGTACGACATAGGTAGTTATGTACAGAATGTCACAAAAGATTAAAGCATTATTTCGGTTGACCTCGTTAGCGGTAGAGCCCGCAGCACTATCAGGCCGATCTGGTTGTATACCTAATTAAACATACCGCATGTTGGTTAGATTTGTTTGGTGCCTAGGTTATTCAAGGTAACTAAATAGACGAGAAAAATAATACAGTCGACACTGAATATTAAGGCGCCGAACCCATAAGAAATGGGTTCAGCGTCTTATTATGTATCGTTTCACGTATACCTATGTGTTGTTGTTGATATCAACCCTTCGTATGTCTCCACTCTGGGCACGCGTCTCTTCCTTCTTCTCAGGAAGGTTAGGCCATACTCCACCACGGAAGCCCAGTCCGGGTCGGTGGAGGATAGCAAGACTGTGGCGGGCCTTACTGTCAGAAGTTATCAAGCCGCCCATAAGGCCTCTCACATGGCTTAACGACTGCTATTACATGACAGCCTGCACCAACGGCTTAACGTATTCTATTACGCCGAATTATAGAAATTGGGATTCCGCGGTGGGCACGCGTGGTGATTAATCCCACACTCTCTCTGAGAGAAGGTCTGTGCCACAGTGGGACGTATAGCATGCTTTAATAGCCGAAACACACAAAAATTTAGGTACGTAGTGGTGATAACGTTTTACGGGAAGCTAATCAGAAGTATTGCTTTCCCTTGTTATTGCATGTTGCATATAATTTACGTCAACAGTGTTCAATAAAGTAAGTAAGGCACACCCTGGCCTTACTTAAGTACTTTGAACAATTAAGGCCAGGGTGTGCCTTAGTTATGGCCTGCTTCAAGAACTACTGCTCGTTATTTACTATTATGATTTTAAAAACCAATTTAGAGGCTAAAAACTCGGGTTGCAAGTGATGCAAATTACTTCAGCCAGATGTCGCTGCCTGTACTTAATAGAGAATATTGTAAAGAGGTTCGAAATTTCACTGATGGTGAGTCGTCCATTAGCTCAGTTGGAAAGAGCGCTGGCACGGATAGCCAGAGGTCGCGGGTTCGAATCCCGGCATGGGTGGAATTTTAGCCTCTAAAATAGGTTTTATAAAATTGTTCTTAGCACGGGTTAGTGCATTAAAAATAATATAATATTGTGGGTACAGCGATATCATTCCGATATAAAACCTAACTGCAAAGTAGGTACTCGGGGCTGCAAGTGATGCAAATTACTTCAGCCAGATGTCGCTGCCTGTACGTAATTCAGAGAATATTGTAAAGAGGTTCGAAATTTCACTGATGGTGAGTCGCCCATTAGCTCAGTTGGAAAGAGCGCTGGCACGGATAGCCAGAGGTCACGGGTTCGAATCCCGGCAAGGGTGGAATTTTTAGCCTCTAAATAGGTTTTTAAAATTGTCCTTAGCACGGGTTAGTGCATTAAAAATAATATTATTATGATTTTACAGCGCACAGGAACTTGTGACGTCACTGTAGAGTAAGCTAACAAACGTCAAGTCAACTCTCGGGTTCTCGGATCGCTATATTTATTGAGCTGTGACGTCATTATTGATTTCACCTATCCTGGCAGTTTTCGGTAAATTTGCTACAGATTAAAATGTATTAAGTTTTATCCTGTTTTTGCAGATTTTTTTTTTCTTTCAAGTAGTTAAAATTTATAATATAAAAGGGTGAATCTACACAAATTGTCGTCGTCATTGTCCTTGGAAGTGTCACACTTATTATGTTGTCAGTGCAACAGTTGTTAGAGATATTTTTATTTCTATATTAGTTGGAGTTGACTGACAAACTTACATACTAAAACGACAATAACTGTATTCTTAGTACATTTCTGTTGTGCTGAGAACTGTGAGAGATTAATGAGAACAATGACGAATTAGCGACAATTCGTGTAGATCCACCCAAAAATTAATCGCTGAATGTGTTGGTGAGCGCAAATTTCGAGGGCAGCTGAACCGATTTAGCTAATTCATTTTTTAGAATATTACTTAAAGTACGAGGATGGAGTGTACTGCAGTGTTCTAGCATTAACACACTCGGAAGAGGCCAGGACACTGCTTAAATTAGTGTCATTTGGTCTCAAAGCAAGACAGTCTGATAATGTAAATAATTAGTTGGTAAGGTGTTAGTAATTATTAAGCATCATTTGGGTGACATGGTCACGTTGTGTACCAAACACTAAATAAGGATTAAAAAAAAAGAACCCGGGACCTCCGCTACCGCTACGCCACAGAGGTCGTCAATAATACATTTGTAGTTGTAGTTAGAGACACTCGCTAACCGTGAAGACAACAAAGAATATTCTTATCTTATCTTTTTCTTAATTATACAACTTTTTATGTAGCCAATAAATATAAACTGTCCCTAAACTAAACTAAACGTTGAATTTTTAGCCTCTAAATAGGTTTTTAATATTGTCCTTAGCACGGGTTAGTGCATTAAAAAAATAATATAATCATGTGGGTACAGCGATATCATTCCGATGTAAAAACCTAACTGCAAAGTAGGTACTCGGGGCTGCAAGTGATGCAAATTACTTCTGCCAGCTGTAGCTGCCTGTATGTATTACAGAGAATATTGTAAAGAGGTTCGAAATTTCACTGATGCCGGTGAGTCGCCCATTAGCTCAGTTGGAAAGAGCGCTGGCACGGATAGCCAGAGGTCGCGGGTTCGAATCCCGGCATCGGTGAAACTTTTAGCCTCCAAATAGGTTTTTAAAATTCTCCTTAGCACGGGTGCTTTAAAAAAAGAATATAAACTAAACGTCACACTGCAAGGCGCAGGCCTTTTCTCAGAGAGAGAGTATGGGCTTAATCACCGCACGTGCCCGAGGTGCATTGGTTACTACAAGCGGTGAGGTATTTAAACACCTCAGACACTCATATTTCCTCACGATGTTTTCCTTTACCGTTAGCGAGTGGTACTGCTACTATATCTCCACAAACGCACAGTGCCACACAAGAAATAAGTCTCGCGGATGTACCTGCGCAGACGACCAAATTTTGGATGTGCGGCAAGTTGATCGACCAATCAGATAGTTTCATTTTATGGCAGACGGCGCGCCTTTGTTGCTATTGGTTGATTCAACGTCATCGATGCAGGTGACTATTAGTTTGGCAATATTAGCGTGAGCGAAACCGCGTTTCAGGCAAGCTTAATATATCTTTGTTCTACCCACTGGGCTACCAAAGCGTAATTATACAACTATCCAGGAAATTCTTCGTCTGGCAACCCCGTGACCCGTTGTGAGCGTACTTGTACCGCTGCGTTCAAGTACCAAATATTTCCCGCAATAACCGGTAGGTACCCTTTGTCTGCAAATATGAGAATTCCGTGGGCCGCAGTTATGAAGCGTTATTGGATCTCCCCGAATAGACTTGCCATTTCGTGAAAGATATAAATGAAGACACATTCGCAATGAGAGGAGTTATTATTATTATTAAAAATTTAGCACATAGCCGAGCTTAATGCTACTTAGCATTATCTACCAGCTAACCTAAGATTTGGAGACAATTTTATTAGCAGGTAGTGCAATATTAAACAATATAAAATGTTCTAATTATATCTATTTTATATTAACTTTAAAATAGTGGGGGAATATTATATAACATAACAATAAATAAATATGAAATACCATAAATACTAAACATTGGCATAGGCAGCCCATATACGTCGCACTGTAGGCATATGTAGGTATATATATATATATATATATATATATATATATATATATATATATATATATATATATATATATACTACATATTTCCTGATGATATTGATATGTCTACATGTGAATACTACTCATAATAGTTCAATCTGTACGTGGTGTACCCACAATCTCTCTCTCTCTCTGAGAGAAGGGATATGCCTACAGTGCGACGTATATGGGCTGCCTTAATTTTATCGTGAGGTGACGTGAGTGTACGAGGTATTCATATTAATGCTTTGAATTGTCTATCCGCGGTAGTGACTACGTTCTCTTTCTAAGGGAGACAGAAATATCTCTCTCTCTCTCTCTCTCTCGCTCAGAGAAACTTGGCCTGTGTCCTGAAATAGAACTGAAGATTCAGCAATCTGATAGTTGTGGTATCTGTCAACTATACGTAGTATGTAGATAGCGTATTATCGAAGATTATTTAGCGGATTATAAGGCTACATAAAAAAAGAAGATAACTAAGGTGAACGGAGACTTTCCTCCTTTTTAAGTCGATTCTAAAGATCCTAAACCCCTTCATAAAAGACAGATGTGATTCAAAGTTCCATTTATGTTAGAAGTTCCAATACTCCAGCCCCTAAATTGAATTGATCGCCGTCTCCACAAGCGTCTTATAGGAAATTCGCAATAGCTGATATTACAATGGTGTGTCTGTGTATCTAATAAACGGTTTGCTGGTTCCATTACGCCGTGGAGTGCAGAGAGAGTGCCTAAACCTGGCTAAAGCTGAGCATATTGCTCTGTGCCGTGCGGAGCTGCACAGGAGAGAGTTCAGTGACGTATTCAGGGTGATTGGACGGGATCCCAAAATGATCCTCCTCGTAAGGCTGCTACGGATTCCAGACGTGAGTGCATTATGATTATTGGTATATATGTAGATTGCAGTAAATATGTATTTGATTATAATTTCATATTTTTCGTACTACTTTATATACCTACGTATGTATTTAAACTATTTGTATTATGTAAGTAGTTAATCTAGTTTATTTAATAAATCTATATTAAGTAATATATTGTCCTTCTGGCACTACCCCTTCCACTCTGCATATCAATGTGGGTTAGCTGGAAGAAAATACTATCTAGTATTAAGTTCGCCTTTGTACAAATTTGTTTTTTAGTGCAATAAAGAATTTTCATTTATTCATTAATGATTTTTCTTACCAATTTTATCAATCAAAACATAAATACAGGATAAGGAAAATATGTCTTAAATATAGCAAAGCTTGCAAATAAATTTATCAAATGAGTATAATAAAGTGTTATTAAAATGTTTAAACTATATTTTATCATAATACTCATCATCAGGCCAGCTAATTGCTGGGTGTAGGTATTTTCCCCCCAAATGCCACCTTTCAAGGTCTCTAGCAATCCACATCCACGGACCTTTTGCCGCTCGCGGTGGAAATTAAGTGCAGTAGTTAACAAGTTGTTTAGTCTTCTCTACGAAATTTTATTTAGCAAATTAATCAGATTTTTTAGGAAAAAAACAACTGCAGTTAAAACTAGCCAACGAATATCTAGTTGAAATAAAACGAGTACACGTTAAAATGAGGTAAATGTAAACGAAGGTAGTTTGCATTATAATCATAAGGTTAAGTTGATAATCATAAAAAGTTTTCCTCAGGAAAATATTACCACAAACTAATCACAATAAGAGAATAAACCACAACTAAACTCGTTAAACGTTCTACACAGTCATAGAATTAGTTGGTAGATATTTAACATCGCCAGGACAAAAACCATATGTTTTTATGGGGGTACATTTAATGTACTTAAAAATAGTTGTTTCCAACTGTAAAATACTGCCTGGGTATTCTAGAGGTATTACGTCTAATTAATATGCCGTTAGGTTCCCATAGGGAGCCGACACTACATATTTTACAAATAGCTTCAGTCTGTTATCATCGCACAAGGTAAGTTTATAACACATTTTAAACGCGACTTGAATACATTGTTAGAATATTTTGGGCTTAATCGCGTAGTCATTTATTGCTATTTTACCTCGACGTTTCGACGACGTTACAGTCGTCGTGGTCACGAGAAGACTGATGGCTGGTGTCCGCTCGCATCTTCGGTTGATAAGGCTTCAGACTACCCTCAATCAGCCAGTAGCAATAAATTACTACGCGATTAAGCCCCGAAAATATTCTAATAAGTTAAGTTTAGTTCAGGACCAGGACAAATGATTGTGTTGTAAGTTATTTATTTATTATTACTATTTTACAGTTAGCATTATAACTACAGCATACACCGTCATTACAGGCAATCCCAAAACGATTAGTCTCGAAAGTTATTAATAAGTGGCATATAATTTCATATGTCAAGCATTTAGTATAAATAAAACGTGACATTACACGTCTAAATCGACCTCGGTGGCGCAGCGGTTTAGCACGCTGACTGTAAAAATGAAGGTCTCGGATTCGATCCCCGGCTGGGTCAAACTAGGAAACGAACTTTTCTAGTTTGTCTCACGTCTTGGATGCTGTCTATGTATTTATTGTATTAACCCTCAATAAGGCATGGGTAGTATGATTTTTTTTATTGGTTTTGGACTCTATTTCAAGGTGATAAAGTTCAATTTAACGTGGGAACTATTTTCCCCTTGCCCACTTAAGGGTAAATATATCGTCCAGTTAGCACTTATAACACAAGTCATTTAGTTGTACTCAGTATAGGGCTAACGAGATCTGTGTAATATGTCCATGAATATTTATCTATTTATAATCAATTAACGCAGTCAACAAAAAAACTAAATAAAATAAATAGTTAGGGATCATACCGACTCGTGAGCAACACATATTGAAGCCACTTTATCTCGCTTAAGTTCACAAAGTGCGACTTGACATTGCAGTTTCACTTCATAGTATATACAAATCTGGAGTCCATCCTAAATAACATCGAAAGGTATTTGGTAGAAAGGTAAAGGTAGCTCGCCTTTGTACAAATATGCTTATTGTGCAATAAATAATTTTCTTATCTTATAGTGGAAATCATTTCTTTAAAAGAGCGAAGCTCCAGACCCCTACCCTGAGTCCGCTCCTGCAGATTGCACAGAGCCTGCATCAGCCAGAGATACCGATGTGCGAGATTCGCCTTTAAGTCACACGAGATAGGAGCCACAGTGGCGTATTCCAAACCGTTCATTTACTTTACAATACACACAAGTAATCTCGGCATTCGGGCCCGTGTCTCTGGAGAGATGTCTGGTTGCTGGTTAATACACTGTGGGCTGTTCCTTCTGTAACTCTTGTACTGCTTTTTTCCTACATTGTTAAATTTGGGTTCCGTCTGCTTATTACAGTTTGACCACGAAGAATGTTTAAATTCTTCGTGGTCAAATCAGTTTGACTACTAAATTTGACCACGAGGAAGGAACGGTAATTAATACTCAACAGTCTGGTTGCCACTGTGTGGTGTCGGCCTAGAGAATAGCACCAACCCAAATTCTTCCCGCGGGTGTCGTAAAAAGCGACTAGGGGATCCAAACAGGGGGGTGGGCAGCAGCGCCCCCTGCAGTAGAATTCCACCAAACTGCGATCCCCAACCCGCATGCCCAGCGTGGGGATAATGGGCACTACCCCCCAATGATGGCACAACCTTACGCTATGGCGCTCAATAGGGGAAGTCTATGTCCAGCAGTGGACTAATATAGCCTGAAGAAGAAGAAGTCAGGTTGTCGGTTTTTTTGTTTCAGATTTTTAATTTTGTCTTTTTAGTGACTTTGTTACGTTTTGTTGGATCTATAATGATTTCGTTAAGGCCTATGACTCTCGCGCAAACACGACGAATCGACATAATTACATACGCACGCACTCACGCATACATTCATACATATGAATGTCCGTAATTTTAATATCTGATCTATCAAACCAACAGATTTTTTCTTTCGATTCGAACCCGCAACCTCGAATCCCGGCATTGGGATCTCCTGGAGCCTCTTGACAAAATTCTAAATCAGTCCCTTACCGAAATTCTAATTTGCCAGTTTGACGAACAGAGTTGGAAGCAGGCATCGCTGTCGGTCCACCACTCGGCATAAAAAAAAATCCAGTGTAGCCCTCACGGCATTCTTGTCCTCGGTCAACAGCGTGCGAGACCTCTTCGTTAAGATCACGAACCAATCACTCGGTACTTTAATACAATCATTAAAAATGTGCCAATGTACCAGCGCGACATCATGACATGTGTCACACCAACCTTAACAAAGATTAGGCGATAATCTTTTAAACGGCCGGCATTAAACTGATTAGGCACATGTGTATTCTACTTGCGGTTCATTGCACACTTCAATGGACGCTCGTTTGCTGAAAAAAACGTCATCGATTACGAGGCAACGCTATTTGTATAGTTGCAATGGTAGTTCGTATATTATATAGGCAATATACTCGCAGGCTTATATGTTCAGATGTGCCGCTTTTGGGAATCGACGAATCTTAGGAGCTCCAGTCTCACTACCGCCATTATCGATAAATCTGATTGTACTCGTCCACTGGCAGACATAAGCCTTCCCCAAGCACGCCACTTCCCTTATCCTCAGCCATCCTCATCCAGCCACACCTCCCAATCTGCCTCAGACCGTCGGTCCACCGAGTAGGATCTACCTGCCGTTTCTTGTTTAATCATGAAAATAGTTGATATGAACCTTTCTTTGCATGTCCCTACTGCTGAAGCTCGGGTCTCTTCCCGCATCGCAGGAAGGTTCGGCCATACTCCACCACGGGGGCCAAGTACGGGTTGGTGGAGGATTGTAAGACAGTGGCGGGCCTCGCTGTCAAAAGTTATCTAGCCGCTCATAAGGCCTCTGACATGGCTTATCGAATGCCATTAGATGACAGCCGGCATCAGCGGCTTAACGTGCCTTGCGAAGCACGGAAGCGCACGGAAAAAATGCCACCGCGGTGGTGACGGGATTTTATTTATTTCATTTAATTTATTAATTTATTTGCCTTTTAGTAGGTACATACAGGGTTAGAAATAAAGCCTAAAAAAACTGGAAATACATAAAGAAGATTCCTTGATTTAGTGGCCTACTAAGTTCAACCCGTAATAGTAGTTGCAAGCCTGGTCCCCTCGCTAGGATACTCTGTGTGGAGGAGACCAGTGAAACGGACTTTTGGATTCCGAGTTTTGGGATTCCGAGGACTAGAAGGAAATAAAGTATAACAGCCCAGAGAAACACGAGGTTACAATAATAAAAACCAAACAAAGTAAAGTAAGGTTCCGCGATTTAAGTTACGAAACCCTCAAAACCACAAAGCCCTAACCCATTTTATACTGCCCTAATAATACTTATGGATATAATACGATACACATGATAACAATAAATAAAATATGTGAATATGATATTATGTATATGTATAATTTTGAGAAAATACATATTCATAAATGTGATATCTTTGAAGCGCTCGTGGCCTAGGCGAACCGAGTGATTGGTGGAATCAATCACTTGGTTAAGCAACAACAGGCGCGGTCAGGTACGGGATGGGCGAGAGTCCCGTGACTACCGCTAGTGGCATTTTTCCGAGCGCTTCCGTGCTTCGCAAGGCACTTCAAGCCGTTGGTGCCGGCTGTCATATAAGGCAGTCGTTAAGCCACGTCAGAGGCCTTATGGGCGGCTTGATAACTTCCGACAGTAAGGCCCGCCACTGTCTTACAATCCTCCACCAACCCGGACTTGGCCCCCGTGGTGGAGTATGGCCTAACCTTCCTGCGATGCAGGAAGAGACCCGTGCCCCAGCAGTGGGGACATACAAGGGTTGATAACGAAATGTGATATACTAATAATATGATAAGTAACATTAGATGCAAGTAATAAAGTAAAATTTACAGTATTGTAACTATGACAAAGATACACAAATATCTTTTTAGTAGATCTTTATCTTGGTGTTAAAATCAAAGTGTGTAAGTATTATGTTGTTACCGCGTACAGAATTCTTAAAAGATTATCCGTTTCGGCACAAGTAAGAGTGAGTAAGTACTCGGTTGCTATTTTAGAGGTTGTTTTTTTTTCTACGTTGACAATGTTGAGTATAGTATTAAGATTATTATAAACTTGAGGGGCCAAGTAATCAAATTGTCGATGTGTATATGTGAGCTTACAAGTAGGCACTAATTGTTTTAGTAAGTTTCAGCGTCTTCCCTCATTTCTTTTTACTAAAGACGGGATGGTCACCCACCCACCACCTGACCGCGCCTGTTGATGCTTAACCCAAGTGATTGATTCCAATCGCTTAGTTTCACTAGAGCACGAGCGCTTTGTAAATAGTTTTTTTTTATGAGAAGTGTGTTATTCTCGAAAAAGTCAAGAGTCGTAGTAAAAAACATTGACATAAAAAACCTTTAAAAAAGTGCCATTGAAAGATTAAGAAAGAGAAAATGATCATAGTATACTCGTAAACTGCACTGGTACAGTGTACAAAATAATAAACCAAATCAGCAAGACGCGTATGAGCCACGTAGTGCTAACCGTACTGATACGTCGGGTGACGTGGTATTGCGGTGGTGAAAGGGGAAGCGGAAGGGGAATCACATTCCCGTGAGGGTGAGGTGCACAGATATTGCGACCGTGTAATGTATGTATGACAGTACAAATAATAATTACTTTTAAAAACCTATTTAGAGGCTAAAAATTTCACCCGGCATGGGTGAATAGGTTTTTAAATAGGCTTTTCTTTGCCTCTAAATAGGTTTTTAAAATTGTCCTTAGCACGGGTAAGTGCATTAAAAAGAATATAATCATGTGGGTACAGCGATATCATTCCGATGTAAAACCTAACTGCAAAGTAAGGTATTCGGGGCTGCAAGTGATGCAAATTACTTCAGCCAGATGTTGCTGACTGTACGTAATACAGTGTATTGTAAAGAGGTTCGAAATTTCACTGATGTCGGTGGTCGTCCAATAACTTAGTTGAGAGAGCGCTGGCACGGTTAGCCAGATGTCGCGGGTTCGAGTACCGGCATGGGTGGAATTTTTAGCCTCTAAATAGGTTTTTAAAATTGTCCTTAGCACGGGTTAGTGCATTAAAAAGAATATAATAATTACTTTGACACAATCACTTGTCCCTGTAATAAACTAGGATACCCCGTGATATATTAAACCAGGCAAGGACATCACAAACATGGAAATACACCCTATGAAGTGCCTCGGTACAGTCTGTTAGCTTTTAGAATATACCTCGGGCTCTAGAGTAGGCTTCGGTTTTCGCCGAAAGCACACGAGTGTAATACTACTTCCTGCTCTGTATTTCGAAATTAAGTGTCATATTAGTTCCGATATTTGTATTAAACGAATATATCCGATAGTAGCCGAGGTATATTCTAAATAGACAGTACAGTTATATATGTAGAAATGCTAACAGGATACATACCAACTAACATATCTATTAATGACAGTTAACATTTCTGGGACCGACCCAGTTATAACCAATATTTGCAGAATACAAGCGGAAAAATCTTACGGTTTTATAAGAAAACTAGCTGTGCCCCGCGGTCTATTATGGAAAATAGCTCAGTGGGTTTCTACCTCAGATCATAGAATGATCTGAGGTTTCTACCCACCCTGGACTGGCAAGCGAGAGCCACATGTTCAATCCCGACTGCGGGCATGTACCAATGACTTTGTTTAATTTCAAAGTTACGTGCATTTGCGAATTTGTAGTCGCAATACCACACGCTAACCGTGAAGGAAAACATCGTGAGGAAACCCGCGGCTTGGTTGGCTCCGCACGTATTGACTAGTCTTTCCTGTGGGCTAGGCCGACTAAGCTGTCAGGATGGTATAGGTGCTGGGCAAGCCTACACCATCTATAAAACCATGTCCCAGGCACTACAGCGTCGGAGTAGTCCTTTCACCCATCTAGTGTGAGTGAGAATACCACTGGACGCAGTATAAATCATCTCATTACGTAGATGCAAAAAGGCCAATCATCATCATTATGGAAAATACCTCATGGGAATAAGATATTTTCCCGCAATGAAAAGTAGCCTGTGTGTCAATCCAGGGTTTCAGCTAATTCCATACCAAACTTATCGCTCCAGCCGTTTAGACGTTAAGAAGTAACAAATATAAACACAAACTTTCGCCTTTATAATATTAGTGTGCTGTGATGATTAGTGTGATGTGACAATGCCTTAGAACTCTCCAAAAACGCGCACTAAAATAGTCTATGGTGGAGATTACACAAGGAAAAAACTTTTTTGTGCCACTCGCCCTGGAAACTACTGGAGTTTGGGGTGCCCAGAGAAGTGCCTCTTTTTACATAGAATGTCAGATGATAACGATAATACAATTCATACTGTTTTATCTAAGTTTTATCTTCACTAAATGTGCAAGTGATTCTCTTATCGAAGTGATTCAGAACTATCTAACGATATTCAGTGTGAAGTGTTAATTACCAAGGTATGTTACGCACTTAGATAGAATGCACAATTGCACAGCCATCTCTTAGTGGAAATCCTAAGACACTTTTGACATGCAAGAAATTTTGTTTGTTTAATAAATACAAAATAAAGCACCCAAAAATAAGACTACGAGTAAACGTGGAAATTTCTTGCAGCCAGCCTTAATGTTATGTTATTATTATTATTAATACTTTTATTGCACCTAAATTCTAAAAATAAATTCGTACAATGCGGCGGACGATAAGCATTTTCTACCAGTCAACCGCATGAGGTAGGCGAAAGAGCGAAATGTTTATAATATTATACAGACAGCGTGAAAAAGGCAAGTCAAGCACAAACAATAATATTGGTTCTAACTTTTTAAGACGTCAGTGCGTTATTTCAACCTTACAACATTAACCCTCAGTTTCTCGTACACTAATTACAGTCTGTTGGCTTTTAAAATATACCTTGGGCTTTAGAGTAGGCTTCGGTTTTCGCCAAGTATAATGATAATAATCGAGTTCTGATTTCGAAATTAAGTGTCATATTAGTTCCGATATTTCTATTACACGAATATATCCGATTTGAATTTATCCGATAGTAGCCGAGGTATATTCTAAAATCTAACAGGCTGTAACAGATTGTTACAAATCTACTATTCACTGCCGTCAAATGTTTTTTTTCGTATGCCTTAGGGCTAATAACAGTTATTGACAGTAGATTAACGGCGTGTTAGTGCACCAGAAACCGGAGGTATCTGTCTTTTTTTTAAAGTGTAGATACGACTAAAAAAATCTTGAGACGCTGTGAAAGTCGGTTTATGACGGTATCGGATTTAACTCCATCTTAACAATGTTTTGATGGAATCGACTTTTTATAAATGAGACTAAGCGTCAATTATTTCTTCTCCAAAAGGATCCATCGAGAAACCTTGAACTATATTTAACTAGTAAAACTCATTAAGTCACAGTTTTTGTGCTAAATTGAATAGACATTTTGATATCTACTAACACCCACATAAAATTATTCCTCAGACAGGAAGATTAATTTCAGTCTTTCAGATTTTCCGTGTTCACATAAGGCCAACAGGCAGACGCTTGAAATATTCAAATGTTTATATTCTTTTTAATGCACTAACCCGTGCCAAGGACAATTTTAAAAACGTATTTAGAGGCCAAAAATTCCACCCATGCCGGGATTCGACCCCTGCCAGAAATATCTGGCACGGATAGCCAGAGGTCGCGGGTTCGAATCCCGGCATGGGTGGAATGTTTAGCCTCTAAATAGGTTTTTGAAATATTCAAATGTCGTACGTAACCCTTCGTGCGCGAGTCTGACGCGCACTTGGCCGTTTTTTTTTTCTATTTAGGACAACCCGAAAATAATTCAAATTCAAATTTCTTTATTTCGTTATCCACTACTTCTAATACTACATACATTGAGGACATCTACTAGTAAGTATAAAAATACCCGTAGCAGTAGACACCGCTCTTCCACAACTAGGATAGAGTTATAATAATAGTGGATGATACAATACATTTATCAACATTATCTTTGAAACAACCTGATTACAGTCTGGCGGATGATGGTAGATTCATAAATCATTTCATAGATGGCGCTTTCAGGCGTGGCCACAGAAGAACCGGAATACGTCTGACAAAATAAATCCGTGCTGAGTAAAATTTGTCAGAGTGCTTGGTGCGAGTTTGACAGATCCAATCGAATAACTTTACTACCGCGTTAATCGAGCATTGAATAGTACGAGGGGCGGCTGAAAAATTTTGAGCCTAAGTACTTCTAAGAATCACTAATGACTCGCAATGTGCATCACTAATTGCGCGTATTCTAAGTAGTATAAATACCAAGTTTCATGTCATTATCATCATTACGCTTCTAGTAATTGAACATTAAACAACACCATGTCTGAGTCATCCGCGCTTTGCACGAAATTGGAGTACAGAGCTGTCATAAAATTCCTCACCAAGAAGAACAAAACGCCGACAAAAATATTTGAAGAAATGTCTGCAGTTTATGGGGATTCTGCACCTTCATTTGCCACCGTAAAACGTTGGACACGTGAATTCAAACACGGCAGGGAGTCGCTCGAAGATGATCCCAGGTCAGGACGTCCAAACACCGCCGTTACCGAAGAAAATATTGAAAAAGTGAAAAACCTTGTTCTCGAAGATCGGCGAATCAAGATGTGGCAGATAGCTGAATCCATAGGCATCAGCAAGGAGCGAATTGGTGACATTTTGCACAATCATTTGCACATAAAAAGGGGTGCGCGCAATGGGTGCCAAAAATGCTCACGCCACTGGACAGGCAGCGTCGAGTCACAACTTCGAAGGAGTTTTTGGACATCTGTGGCGATAATCCTGACGATGTTTTTTCTCGCCTCGTCACTGTCGATGAAACATGGATCCGGCAGTACGATCTGGAGTCAAAACAAGAGTCAATGCAATGGATAGCAAAGGGAGAAAAGCCGCCACGGAAATTCAAAGTGGAAAGATCGGCTTCCAAGCTCATGGCCACTGTTTTTTGGGATTGCGAAGGAATTTTGTTCACCGACTACCTTCCCAAAAATACTACAATGAACGGAGACTATTACGCCGTATTGTTGACAAAAGTCCGTCAAGTGGTTGTCGAGAAAAGGAGAGGCAAACTGGCGAAAGGAGTCCTGTTTTTGCAGGACAATGCACCCGTGCACACTGCCCGAGTTGCGAGACGTGCCCTCGCCGAAACAGGATTGGAAGAAATCAACCACCCACCCTACAGTCCAGACCTGGTTCCTAGTGATTATTTCCTTTTTTCAAATTTGAAAAAGGACCTCCGAGGACGAAGATTTTCCAGTGACGAAGAAATGAAGGCGGCCGTAAACGAGCATTTTGAAGGCAAAGACGGCGAATATTTTTTTACCGGGTTAAATGCTCTTTTAAACAAATGTAAGAAGTGTATTGAAATAGAGGGAGATTACATTGAAAAATATTTTTTTTATACATTTCTATCAGCATTTTTAATACCTTAGGCTCAAAACTTTTCAGCCGCCCCTCGTTAACGCGATCGAGTAGTTAAAAAACTCGTACTAAGCACTCTGGCGAAACGCTGTCACAGTACAACTCGCACTCGCGTTTATTCCTGTTTTGGCTGATAAACGTGTTCACTTCTCAACGTAAACCATTACAACTCGCACTCAGCAATTTAAATAATTTCCATACTTGTCTTTAGGTGGCGCTTCTTCGATGCCATAGAAATATGAGTTTGCGTTAACGCGATCGAGTAGTTAAAAAACTCGCACTAAGCATTCTGGCAAAACGCTGTCACAGTACAACTCGCACTCGCGTTTATTCCTGTTTTGGCTGGTAAACGTGTTCACTTCTCAACGTAAGCCATTACAACTCGCACTCAGCAATTTTAATTTCCATACTTGTCGCTAGGTGGCGCTTCCTCGATGCCATAGAAATATGAGTTTACGTTAACTCGATCGAGTAGTTAAAAAACTCGCACTAAGCACTCTGACGTGTCCCTGTTCTTGTGAGAGCACGCACATAAGCTCCATGTATGAAGTGCTTCGTGAATTAATGCTTAAAGCGGCTCATTGAAAAAAAAAATAGTACAACCCGAAAATAATCACGATTTTTTGGCCAGCCGAGAAACAAAACCTCGCCGCCTATTTCTGAAACTCCGTCGAATCACGCATAGACACGTGAAATGTGTTAGCATAATTTGTATTTAAGACCAAGGACCGGGACAAAACCAGGCGGAACCATAAGAAACGCCAGAAGGTACAGAAGGTTGACTCAAACTGTATATATCAGGATGAGTACGTAAGTAGTACGATAGCACGCATTTAGTTTCGTCATGGAACGTGCGACTAGCATCGCACTACCCAGTCTGCTTTACTAGAATCGTCAAAAGAATTCCGACGATGACTTTCCTCCGAAGATAACATTTAGAAGACTTGGGCAAAGTGTGTCCTTAGAGGGAGTTGTTATATCTCATATATTTGCTCACCGAGACACACTATATCTCTATCATATCTCGCTCACCACTTGTGGCCTAGCTCACACTACGTCCAATCAACTAAGTGCGTGTGGAAATAAGAGACACAACTGGTGAGTCAGTCTAGTCTACCTATTCCCTACTTTATCCAGATCGCACGTTTTTTTTTGTGGACTTTTGCTCATCGCTCGTTGGTTACGACGAGAAATGCGGCCGATGTCAGACGATGTTGATCTCGCTCTGGTGCATTGTGTGTGAGCCGAATAAAGTAGCAATAGATGACTACCGTACTGAGTTGAGAGTATGTGCGATGGAGCCAGATATAGTTGACATCTCTGGGATATGAATGGGCACACTTGACGGCGAGGGAGTTGTGTGTCCACTTATATCTGGCTCTTGAGTATACTCTTGGGTATACTCCCGATACAAACTTGACTCGCAGTTGCATTTGAAAATGTACAAAACGTTTCGATAGAGTTTTATTTAACTATAAATCGTCACCATCGTCACCATGATAACTATGTTTAATTTAACGGGAATACGGGAGTAGAAAAAACTAATTTTGTTTTTTCAATTTATTTTCCTTTGTGGAACCAAGCAGCCCTTCTGTACTACAGCACAAAGTTGTAGCTGTGAAATTGCGTTAAAACAACATGAAAACAGTCTGTCGCCGCTTCGCTACGCTCTAATGGGCAATAGCCAAAGCAAGGTGGCATTGAGACGGAGAGACAATGGTCAGGTAGCTGAGAGTTAAATCTATCTAAAATAAAATTCAAAGTCCTGACTGACTGACTCACTCATTAACGCCCAGCCCAAGCCGTTGGACCTAGGAAACTAAAATTATGCACAGATGGTCTATATATAATGTAGGCAAGGATTAAGACCGGATTTTTAAAATTCAACCCCTAAGGGGGCGAAAAGGGTTGCCAAAATTTGTATATAGGAGGTATAAAGAGTGTTGTCTAATTTTCCTGAAATTTAAAATATACTACTATTTTTATTTTTAATGCACTAACCCGTGCTAAGGACAATTTTAAAAACCTATTTAGAGGCTAAAAATTCCACCCATGCCGGGATTCGAACCCGCGACCTCTGGCTATCCGTGTATCCGGGTTCGAATACACGGATTATTTCTATTTCTAAATAGGTTTTTAAAATATACTCTTCAACACAATTGATTGAACACCTGATTCGCCGTTTTTTTTTTTCAATTTAACCCTTAAGGGAGTGAACGGGGTTGCAAAATGTTGTAGAGCAGCTACTAGTCCACGCGGACGAAGTCGCGGGCAAAAGCTAGTTATGTATATTTTTCTGAAGAACTAGCTTAATAATAAGTCGTTTATTTAGACAAAGCTTCTACGCGTATCTTCACTCGCGGCAACAATTTTTATCGCAAAAGCTAGTTATGTATATTTTTCTGAAGAAGTAGCGTAATAATAAGTCGTTTATTTAGACAAAGCTTCTACGCGTATCTTCAATCGCGGCAACCATTTTTATCGCAGTTCGCACTCAATTATTACAGAGTTATAAATAAAAATTTTACGTGTTATTGATTACAATAGTATTTAATAAATAAATAAAAATTATGTCATTAATCAAATTTAACGTAAAAAAGCTGGGTTTCTGTAGCCACATCATGCCAAGATCCTTGATCATCGCAGTCTCACAACCTATGTTAGATCACCATACCTAGTCCGAAAACGATGAGGAGGCCATAGTTATTATCGTTATCAACCCTTGTATGTCCTCACTGCTGGGGCACGGGTCTCTTCCTGCATCGCAGAAAGGTTAGGCCATACTCCACCACGGGGGCCAAGTCCGGGTTGGTGGAGGATTGTAAGACAGTGGCGGGCCTTACTGTCAGAAGTCATCAAGCCGCCCATAAGGCCTCTGACATGGCTTAACGACTGCCATTATATGACAGCCGGCACCAACGGCTTAACGTGCCTTGCGAAGCACGGAAGCGCTCGAAAAAATGCCACTAGCGGTAGTCACGGGACGCTCACCCATCCTGTACCTGACCGCGCCTGTTGTTGCTTAACCAAGTGATTGATTCCAATCACTCGGTTCGCCTAGGCTACGATCGCTTCATAGTTATCATAATATCAATTAAATAGACCACCATCAAGACATCTGCGACCCAAAAGTCCCAATAACGCTGGCAGAATTACTGTGCTGCACAGCACGGGAGGTCCGCTGCAACAGAAATCCCCTGGAACGGTTGTCAAAGATGGTGAGTTCCTTGCAAATTATGATTGTTATGTATTGTCTTAAGTAAGCTTGCGTCAGTCTGTTAGTTTGTGGTAAAGAAAATGAAAAACTCTACATTCACAATTTACGTAAAGTTAAAACGTATTAAACCCTTACATAAAGTTCATCTATTACATTCTCTACAATTGAATACAATATGTATGTATATTTTATGTTTATTTTACTCGGTGTACAATAAAGAATATGCACATCTTATCTTATAAGCAGCCTATAACATGTCCCCAATGCAGGACAGCGGCCTTCTCTCATAAACAGAATGGGCGTAATCACCATGCATGTTCACTGTGGACTGGTGATTTCATGAGCTCTACTACAGTATAATAATTTAAAACTTGTTTATTTAACTATGGTTTCACTCCTAGTCCTAATTTACCAACTGTAGATATTATATTACAGGGTATTCTAGCCACTGTATATCAACAATTGGAACTGGGTCAGAACAAGTCTTATCATTCCTTACATAGGCGGAAGGGCCATAAAGTAGTTCAAATTGTCAAAAATTTTAAAATTAATAATAAATGAACAGCCCTACAGACAATAAAGAAAATGATCTGGTATCAAAAACCTTGTTTTGTCTACTACAAATATTAAAACTATTCAATATAACTGCTTCAATACGCTAGCTATATCAAGAATTTATTTTCAATCTAGCTACAAATAGATATTGGTCTTAATTTGTACAATGATAAAATTACATTCTTCGCTATCACATTTCCAAAATAAATTATCTCCAATTCAATCGGCGATTACCAAAACTGTATCCTGTTACCATACAGTAAGTTAAGACGCTTAGAATCATACCTTTTAAAGACATACAAATACAAAGAGTATACAATAACGCTAGAAAACATTAAAATCAATACAGACATTAATTTTACTTTAAGTCCAGCCATTTGGTATGTTGTATGAATTATGTGTTTTTAAAAGAAGGGAAGGGATCTTCTATGTTCTATGGGATCAGGAAATCTTTCTGGTAACTGAAAAAGAATTAAAGAAACCATAACTACAGCCATTTTACTGTTGTACCTACCTAATAGGTTTTAATACAAAGCCACAATTTTCCTGTAGAATATTCATGTCTTTTGTTAATAAGTTCTTGGCAAACTAGGTTTAATACCTCAATCTGCCTTTCCACTTTTCTGCTTTGATTCAGTTTGTGGGAACTTCATTAATAGGCAATTTACATGTGAATGAGTTTCTTGTGAGCTATGTCAGGTGTGACCACAGCCTTTAGATTGGCACTCCATATAGATTGCACAGAACTTCTATTGCATAAATTGCATGTTACCTAATAGTGAGTGAGGAATCAGTCAGCCACAGAACCTAATGTATGTATGTCTTTACTATATTTTAACAGACATTCATTATGTAAATATTCCATACTTTGTTGCCGCGCAGATTGTTTATATTTTCTTGGTGGAATAGAAGAGGCGCTAAACAAGATCTAAATTTAGAATGATGTGTCAATGTAGTAACAACTGCTCTTATAGACTCGCTAAGCAAAGCATTAGTTGACGGACATAATCAGTAGTCACTTACCTTTTAAGCCATGCAATTAATTATTCCGATGAGCTCGTGCCAAAAAAAACCGCAATATAAATCAAACACTAAACCAGTTCGGCGAACAAATGCACTTTTTCTCAGAAAAATCCACTAAATTTCGACTGATACAGTAGAAAACTATGTCTCCTGAAAGTTTTCTCTACAAACAGCAGGCTTTTGGCTCGAGAAAAAGACAAAATATGCGAATGCAGATAATATTTTCACAACGAAATTGCACAAACCAGTCACGAAGACCGCAAAATTCAACTGGCTGACATCGAGCTAACTAAATGTCAAAGTTACTGTCAAAGTTAATGTGGCCAGATGCTAGGAAATATAATGCTGAGTTGACGTAGGTAATGGTTTTTTGGCTGAGCTAATAAAGTTCAGAGCGCGCTGTTTTCGTGCGCATAATATATAAAGGAAGTTCTGCACTTTGAACTTCAGTGGTTAGTGAAGTCCGTGTTTTTATTTTATTATCGAGTAGGTACGATTAAAGAAGAACTACTTAAAAAATAGGTACTTCAATTAAGAGCACGTCTACACGCCTACTCTTGACATTACAATAAATTCATAATGTTTTTAAACAAAATGTCATGAATGATGAGAGGTCTGGAAAAGAAACAGAGTAAATCATACATTTTCAGCCTAGCACCCAGCACGAAAAATCTAGTCGGCCACATGCTGACTTGTAGAACTTCACTTTATGAACCTTTATCAGAACAAATCACCTAGTAGGAAATTAATGTGCTAAAAAGAGATACACCGTTCTAATCTATAGATGATTTTAATTACTTGCCATGGCCTGCATTGTAAATGATATGAGATTTTAATATAGGTATATAATTTTATTGTTTTTTAATTATAGAAGGATTACAATTCGTTGTTCAGAACACAAAGAAATATTGTTCATTCTTATAGAGAGGGAAGTTGGTTGCATTTCAGACACACGGAGCGTAGAGTAATCAGGTGTAGTAGCTAACTAAACACGTATGAAGAATTAATTACATACTTTTCAATCAGATTGCACATAGTTCCTTATTTTAATGATATAAATGATACATCATTGAAATAAGGAATATGTTTCAATGACAATAATACGAGGGCTGCTACTTATGTATGCGGAATAGAAAAAATAAACAAATTTATATGACTGCTTTTATTGTTTTTCAAAATATTCTCCACTATGATCGATGCACTTTTGCATTCGATGAAACCAATTTGTAAAACACTTTTTCCACTCTGATTTAGGTATCTCCAAAACGAGCTGTTTGAACGCTTCTACGGCATCTTCACGGGTCGAAAATCGTTGACCACGTAATTTATTCTTTACATTTGGGAATAAATAGAAATCACTGGGAGCCAAATCAGGGCTGTACGGTGGATGACCCATCAATTTTATTCTATTTTTTGACCATCCAAAAATGAAGTTGTTTCCTGAGATGTATGACAGCTTACATTGTCATGGTGAAGTATGATTCTGCGTCGCTGGTTGTTTTGGCGTATTTCTTCAAATACTTCCGGCAAACAAATGGTCGTGTACCACTCCGAATTAACCGTTCTGCGATTCTCCAGTGGTATTGTAGCCACATGGCCATTAAAACCAAAAAAGCAGGCCACCATTTGCTTTACAGTGCTTTTTGCACGAGCCACTTTCGTAGGGTTCGGCTCATTTTGAAACACCCAAACTGTTGATTGTTGTTTAGTTTCGGGATCGTACGCGTAGATCCAGGATTCGTCACCTGTGTAGATATTATAAACAGATTTTGAGTCGCCTCCGTTGAATTTTTTTAAGGTTTTCTTGCACCATTCGACGCGAGCATATTTTTGATCCTGAGTTAAGTTGTGCGGGATCCAACGTGAACAAATTTTTTTTATAGACAAATGTTCATGTAATATCCTATGAATGCTTGTCATACATATGCCCAGAATAGCCTCTATCTCGCGATACGTAACATGGCGGTCTTGCATTATTAGTTTTCGCACAGCTTCAATATTTTGTGGCACAACCACCGATTTCGGGCGACCTTCTTTAACTTCGTCCGTGAGCTTACTGCACCCGCGATTAAACTCACTAAACCAGTGATACACAGTCGTTTTTGATGGAGCTTCACCACCAAAAGTAGAAGTTAATTGATCTACGCACTGTTGTTGCGTTAAACCACGTCGAAAATCGTAATAAATCATAGAACGAATATTTTCACGAGTGAGTTCAATTTTTTTCAGCGATTTGACATTTTAAACCCAACAAAAACAAAACACTAACGTATATAAGAGAAAAATATTAGCGGCGAGTATTTCAAAAAAGAACTAATTTGACCATGGAGATCAGACATTGCGTTTAAAATTATTGGAATCCCAGATTCCGCATACATAAGTAGCAGCCTATGTAAGTCGTTCTGTTATAACTATAATATGTAAGGGATGATGCTGACGATTTGCCTAGTCAGCACTTCCAGTACGAAGCTCCGTGACGAGAGTCAGTCGAGAGCAGTCCACTTCCATCGGTCAAGAGAGACACACATATTTCAATTACCATTTTCTATTTCCATTTTCTATTTCCGTGTTTCTCTGATTTTAACGAAATATATTACTTTCAGTGTAAAAGTATTCTTTTTTTAAAAAGGGCTCAATCACAAACCCTATAACATTTTTGGTGGCAGCGTAAAGGGATCTTGAAAGGTCCCAGGACGTCTCCGTATCCGTTTCCAGTTCCAGTGTTTAAAAGTGAAACAAAATCTTAAGTGAAAAGTGAAACTACTAATTCCTACGAGCCTACTCAACGCAGTAAATCACTGCCTAACAATTCATCACACGTCGCCGAGTCCATTGTGCCGTAAGCGGAACAGCAGTGGGTTGCGACAGCAGCAGCGCGTGAGCCCCCTGACCCAGCACCGACTTCGGTCATCCACTAATCCATCAAAGTTCCAGCACACCCTAGGAGCAGCAGACGGACATTCTCAACATGCAAACTCGTCTGTGTCTTCGAATGTGAGTTGACTTTTATTACTACGCTTCGAATCCAGATACTATATCCAGTGTTTCTACTAGATCCAAAAATGAATCCCAGTGCAAGTGTTAGTTTTAATTAGAACATTATTCCCACCGTGTTGTTTATTAATCGGTAATACCGCATACAAAGTTACGAACTCTTATCTTATTGTTTTGACTACGCATTGCGCGCTTACACCCACTCATAATGGGTAAAGACGACGCAGGTACGAGTTCTACTATGACCTCAGAAATTGACTTGCACATTCTTACTAAGTTCATAAGCAAATTCGATGGCAATCGTGAGAAATTAAATGCGTTTATAAATAATTGCAAAAATGCGATGAACCTTGCGTCACTTTCTCAACAGGATATTTTATTGAAATATATTCTCAGCCAACTAGAAGGACGCGCCGAAAGTGCCTGTTCTATAAAAGAATTTCAAAATTGGGCTCAGTTAGAGGACTTTCTTAAAGCCCAATTCGGTGAAAAGAAGCACTATGCGGCTTTACTTTCTGACCTGCAGGACTGTCGACAACTCTCTAATGAAACAGTTAGCCAATATGCTCTTCGTGTTGAAACATGTCTCTCTAAATTGTTAACCGAAATTAACATATCTATCCCTACAAAAAGGAAGGGATAGTTGGCAGGCCGTGTTGCAGCGATGGAAGACCTCGCTTTATACACATTCATGACGGGATTAAATCCTAAATTAGCCACTGTGGTTAGATGTCACGACCCCGATACCCTAAACGAGGCCGTAAATCTTGCAACATCCGAGGAAAAAATATCTCAAGCTATGTCAAGGAAAACTCCTTCGTTTAGCAGTGCCAACACCTACACGCCTAATCGCCCACAGCAATCGGGCTATTACCAAAATCGTCACCAACCATCAGGTTCTTATCAAAATCGCTCCCAACGTTCAACTCCTCAAAATCGCGAGCCGGTATTCCGCCCAGGGGTAAATGTCACACATCAAAGACCGAACAATACCCCATCACACCCAGTGTTCTGTCGATATTGCAAATTCCAAGGGCACACTATTGAACAATGCCGAAAACGCGAGTACAATAACCAACGCTTCGGTAATTCTCCGAACCAAAACCGTAATAATTTCCAGATTCACAATGTGGATATCACTTCGGCTGATGACGAAGGCATTGACGAGGTAGATAATTTAAACGAATAGATTTTCCCGCTAAGCGTCGCACGGGAAATTCATCACTAAAAGTCGATGCCCCTAAACGACCTCTGTATCCGTTGGAAAACCAACAATCTCTGTATCCGCTAAAGAAGTAGCGACCTCTGTATCCGTTGTACCAACAACATTCGCAGAATCCTCTGTATCCAAAAGCCCACCAGCGGCACAAAAAGAAAAAACAATTGATAAAGTTTTCCAAATCAACACCAACCCATCGAAAAACTACTTACCCTATATTGAAGTAGTTACCTCTGTTTCGTCAAAACCTCTGTCATTCCTCGTCGATAGTGGAGCGTCCATAAGCCTCATTAAAGAAAGCTCTGTCGAAGAAATGCCTGAGATTATGAATGACAAAATAAGCTTTGCAGGAATAGGACAAAGTGAAATTCCGTTAGTATCCCAAGGACGAATCCCTATCAAATTCGAATCAATTTCTCATCAATTCTATGTCTCACCTGACATCACAATACCTTATGATGGTATTATAGGCAATGACCTTTTCTCAGAAACTGAAGGTAAAATCGACTATTCTATTAACACATTAACGATCAACGGAATTCTATTTCCACTCAGATTCCATGAACCAACCTATACTATTCATCCACGGACCAAGTCAGTAATCGAATGCTCCGTTCTAAATCCTGCAATAAAAGAAGGTCTGGTGCTAGATAAACATCCAATCGACTCTATCCTCATTGCAAACTGCATCGTAAAAGTCAAAGATAATGGCAGAATAAATTTAACTGTTGTAAATACCTCTGAGTCTCCGATAAAAATTCCTTCAAATCTGAAACTCGAATTGACTCCTCTTGAAGATTCAAGTGACGACAAATCCAATAGGGTCAATTGCTATTCTAATAGTCAACAATCAGCTATCAACAGAACTCATGAAGTCCTCGATCAACTTCGAATATCCCATCTAAATTCTGAAGAGAAAAGATGTTTAAACCAACTCTGTTCTGATTACTCAGATATCTTTCACCTTCCAAATGACAACTTAACAACAACCGATGCTATCCAACATGAAATAAAGACATCATCATCTGTCCCTATAAATACTAAGTCCTATAGATTCCCGGAAATACACAAGCAAGAGGTGCAAGCTCAGGTTGATAAAATGCTCCATCAAGGTATCATTAAACCTTCTTCATCCCCATGGTCTTCTCCTATATGGATTGTCCCTAAAAAGCTAGATGTCTCTGGTCAACGCAAATGGCGTATTGTCATCGATTATAGAAAACTTAATGACATCACCATTGGTGATTCTTATCCAATTCCAAACATATCCGAAATCCTAGACCAGTTAGGCAAGAGCAAATACTTCAGCACTCTAGATCTTGCTTCCGGCTTCCATCAGATAGAGATGGCTAAAGATGATGCTCCAAAAACAGCATTCTCAGTTCCTCAAGGACACTTTGAATTCAAGCGCATGCCTTTCGGGCTTTAAAATGCCCCCTCCACCTTTCAGAGGCTAATGAATATAGCCCTTTCCGGTCTCCAAAGGATTGAATGCTTCGTCTATTTAGATGACATCGTCATTTATTCCTTCGACCTAGATTCTCATATCCAAAGTTTATCGAACATTTTCCAAAGATTGCGTCAATTCAATTTGAAATTACAACCAGAGAAATGCGAATTCTTAAGACATGAAGTTGGCTACTTAGGTCACATAATCACCGAAAACGGCGTGAAACCAGATCCAGAGAAAATTAAGGCCGTACAGGAATTTCCAGTACCCAAATGCCCAAAAGACATCAAATCCTTTTTAGGCCTTATTTCATACTACCGACGTCAACCTGGATTTTTCAAAAGTAGCAAAACCTCTAACGTCTTTATTAAAAAAGGGCATCCTTTTTAACTGGGAACACGAACAACAGCTTGCATTTGAACAGTTAAAACAAAAAATCGTCTCAGCACCTATCCTTATACACCCGGACTTTTCTAAACCCTTCGTCCTAACATGTGACGCGTCGAATTTCGCCATATCAGCTATTTTATCTCAAGGCCCTGTAGGTAATGATTTACCAATTGCCTACGCATCTCGGACACTAAATAAAGCCGAGTGCAATTATAGCGTAACAGAAAAAGAATGCTTAGCCATCCTTTTCGGTACCAAACTCTTCCGGCCTTACCTTTACGGCCGCAAATTCAAGATTATCACTGATCACCGTCCACTCAAGTGGTTATTTAACTGTAAAGATCCCAATTCCAAATTAGTCAGATGGCGGCTCAAACTAGAAGAATTCGAGTATGATATCGAATACAAAAAGGGTAAAATAAACAGCAATGCTGATGCCCTCTCCAGATACCCAGTAAATCCCGTTGTTCAAGATCGGTTATTGTCTGAAAATCCTACATCTGACGAGCCACAACCTTCCACTTCAACAGATGAAGCAATTCCAGACCCTGAGCTTGAATTAATCCAATTAGAAGATTTGTTAGACATCGGCGGAACTAACTTAAGCCCATATAGCGGAAACGTTGATTTCAGCCCTCTTAGTCTACCCTCTCCAATCAATCCCGAAACATCTCAAGTTCCATCCCCAAATTCAGCTAGTTCTGGTGATGAATACACCAAATTTCTAAAATCCTTTTCGAAAAAAGACGGAAACTATGACACTCTTGTCAGAGAATCCAATGAAAGCCTTCTAAAAACTACCTCTAAGGTGATTCTAATCCCCACATCAATTGACCTCGACGAGTCCAATCAATATGTTCAAGAAGTCATATCTGTAATGGATAACTCCGAAGAATTCCTAAACAGAGAAAGAGAGTTACATTCTTTCAGCAAAGTGGAAATTAAGGGCATAAACTACTACTTTTTATTCACGAAAGTGTACTACTTTGATTCTTGCTCATATCCAGATATATTCAAATGTCTTAAAGCCGTTAAAGACGATTTGACAGATGAAGCATCCGAAATATCAATTTCAGATTTCAGAAACCCATTCGACCAACACTCTTTTGTAAAAATCTATAACATGCTTGTGTATCTATTCCACAATACCCAACTTAACGTCAATATCCATCGAAACAGTGTAATTTACCCAGTCCCCACAGAAATTGCAAAAATCTTAAGAGAAAATCACGACATCCCCATTGCAGGACATTTAGGCTCGAGTAGGATGTTTAACCGAATCAAGGAACGCTATTACTGGAAAAACATGCGCTCTGATATTGAGCTTTATGTTAAGAACTGTAAATCATGCCAGTCAAACAAAGCACTTCGCAAAACAAACAAATCCCCCATGCAAATTACAACGACATCAACTCGTCCATTTGATCGTCTTAGTCTCGATATTGTAGGTCCTCTACCCGAAGCAGGGCTCACTAAATTAAAATTCATTCTCACACTGCAGGATGATTTGACCAAATTTTCTATTGCCTATCCCATCTCAAATGCAACTGCAGAAGAAACATGCGAATGCCTCGTCCACTTTATATCCCTTTTCGGCATTCCCAAGAACATCCTCACCGACCAGGGCACTAATTTCACAGCCGAACTATTTAAACGTACTTGTGAACTACTCAAAATCAAACAAATCTGGTCTTCTCCTTACCATCCACAGACACAAGGCGCCCTAGAGAGGAGCCATTCCACACTCAAAGAGTACTTAAAATCATATGTTAATGAAAACCAAACAGACTGGCATAAATATGTGTATACGGCAATGTTGGCGTACAACAGCAATGTTCACTCCACGACCCAATTCACATCCTATGAACTTCTTTTTGGCCATAAGCCATACATCCCAGATTCCGTCTTTGATTTACGCTCTGACGTAACTTATCCTGAATATGTAAAAATGTTGAGTCATCGTCTTAAACTATCCCGAGAAAAGGCGTTGGAAAACATCAGGATTTCCAAGGAAAGGTCCAAGGCCTATTATGATAGGCAAACAAGATCCACTATATACAAAGTAGGCGACTACGTGTACCTAAAGAACCATTTAAGACTTCGAAAAGCACTTTCCCCAATCTGGAAAGGACCCTACAAAGTTATTAAGATTCACGGAAACAACACGTTATCCCTTTTAATAAATAGACGTCACGTAAAACACTACTACGACCAAGTTAAACCAGCCCATAATGTAGAATAGGATAATTTAGTATAGTGTAGTGTAGTATAGAAGTTAATCTTAGTTAAATATGTTTTTCAGATTAATTGTGATCCACTTCAGTCACGTTATAAAGGTGACCGCTAATCCTACCATTGAACAAATCATTAAGAGTCCTGGTATACTCTTCGATCCAATCGGCAGCCTACAACTCGTAGAAGACCATTTCCATATAGTCATTCCAATAGACCTTTCTTTCATGAATCATCATTTGGAAAATATCCACAATACTATGAGTACAGTCCGACACATGTGTTAACAAAATGAGAACGTTAAAAGTCACTGTCTTAATACAATGCAACCGTTAGACTCTTTGTACACTGACCTTCTAAGAGATTACAACTCTGTTTCTCATATTATATCAGACAACCCATCCAAAAGGTCAGCTTGGTCTCAGGCATAGGTACTGTGTTCAAGCACATTTTTGGCACTCTAAACGAAGATGATGCGACAATGTATAATGATGCTATTCAAAATCTATATGATAACAATAAGAAACTTTCAGAATCTATGGTGAGGAGTATCATCATATCACAATCTGCAATATCTAACCTCAACCACTCTTTATACGAACTCAATAGAAATGAAGCCAGACTTCTGGATAATGTTGAGAATCTGACACTTTTGATAAATAAAATGGCCGAGATTGTAAATGAACTTAGTATAGAGAGACAGGTCGACAACACTTTAAATATCCTGCAAGCAAATTTGCTGACACTATCATTTAAAATTGAAGATATTGTTAATTCTGTGTTATTTGCAAAATCTAATACTTTACATCCTTCAGTTGTAACCCCTAAACAATTGTTCAATGACATTTCACAAGATTTCAATCTCATACCTAAGCAGAGAGACTTTCCTGTTGATTTACATCTAAGTAATATACAAATATTGATGAATTTGTCAGAGCTAATATGCTATGTCCTCGATAATAAGTTAATATTTGTAGTTAAGATACCTTTAGTTACTATTGATAAGTATGATTTGTTTAAGAATATACCTATACCTACACCCCATAATGTTAGCAGGCCGGACACATATGCAATGATCATACCTACAGAATCATATGTTGCCCTTACAAAAGATAAGTCACTATACGCTACCCTAGATAACCTTCAATCATGCAAACTTATTCTTAAAGATACATTCATGTGTAATAGAATAGAGACATACAGTGTAATCGGTAATCCATCATGTGAAACTGAAATTATGACCAAAGCAATTGTATCTTTACCTCAACAATGTAATTACAAATTCATATATGGTTTTATTGATATCTGGCACCATTTAAACAACAACAAATGGATATTTGTGCAGTCTGAAACAACCAAACTTTCTATAGATTGTAATAATAATGTAACTGAGCTTACTATATCCGGTACAGGTGTACTTAACATTGAACCTGTATGTATAGCATACTGTAGAAGTAAGATATTAATAAGTACATCAAACCCTAAGATAACAATAAGTAATATAAGCCCTAAATTTAATATAATCAATGACCAATGCTGTAATAGTAATGAAATCCACAAGTTAAATTTAAACATGTCTCATATGAAAATATCTAACATAAATTTGGATAACCTAAGAACCTTAAAATTACTATCAGAACAAACCATTAATGATTTAAAAGCTGTAAAAACAGACTCAAACCTTAACTCAAATCATGTTAGTTTTCCTATTTTCAGTATTTTGTCGATTATTTTGTGTGTTAGTTTTATGTCTTATTATTTTTGTAAGAAATATGAGTGTCCCCGAAACTTGTTCCGTAAAACCTCTAATAACAAAAACCAGGAGGTACAGTCAACTGATGAAGTCAACCCTCCAGCGCGACTCAGAATTGATTAAATTCCCGAAAACTTACCGATCAACCCGTAAGTTTCCTCTTATGCCGGGGGTTGTTATAACTATAATATGTAAGGGATGATGCTGACGATTTGCCTAGTCAGCACTTCCAGTACGAAGCTCCGTGACGAGAGTCAGTCGAGAGCAGTCCACTTCCATCGGTCAAGAGAGACACACATATTTCAATTACCATTTTCTATTTCCATTTTCTATTTCCGTGTTTCTCTGATTTTAACGAAATATATTACTTTCAGTGTAAAAGTATTCTTTTTTTAAAAAGGGCTCAATCACAAACCCTATAACATTTTGTTATCGTTATTGAAAATTTTATTTATCAACTTACTTAATTATGATGGTTGTCTATTTTTTTTCTATAAACGACCGCTTTTTTCTATAATTATCAATGTAGGATAGTAAACGCAAAAGGCCGTTTTTATATAGCCTATATACATCCCACTATAGGCCTTCTTTCAGGGAGAGGGAAAGAACGGGCTTAATTATTACGAGTGTCCTTGCCGCACTATAGCGAATCGGCGGCAAAAAAATTAATTTGGTGACTGTCATGAATGAAGTAGATACATTATTTTTTTTCAACTACCAGAAAATCATTTCGTGCGAACTTAAAAGGTTAATATATTTTAGTGGATACTATTTCTAGCTAACTTCAAAGTTAGATAAAAAATGCTGATTTTGCGGCATTTATAATAAGTGCGCTCTTAAGGGGTGTGGTTTTTGAGATGACATAATACTTATAATTATTATGATGTTTGATTTTTTCGTATAATCGAAAATAAATAAGGTTCTAAATTTAATATCAAATGTGTTTATATAGGTATTTATTTTTATTACTATAAGTTAATTAGATTTTAGTTTAGTTATTTATTTAGTATTACTTTAGATGTTTTGTTTAAATTATTAGTTGTTATACTATTTACTATATATGGTTAAAATGACAAGTTTTCCTTTAATTTTATATGAAAATTATTATTTAAGGACTATCTTATAATTTCCAAATTTTTTTACTACTATTGAACTTACAATTTTAGCTACACTCATTACCCTCGCCGGCTCTGCATACAACAGGCCTATACAATTTCAGGCGCCGGCGTCTAAACATCTCAGGTTTCCTCGCGTTTTCATTATAACCCAAAGTTCTAGATAGCGGGAATAATGTTCTCATGGTCACACAGTCCGGCTGAACGTTCAGTGCCACGCAGAAATTAAATCATCTGATTCTGAAAAGAAAAATAAAGATACTACCTCTATTTTTTTACTTTTTTACCGTTTTGTAGGTGTGTTGAAGAGAACATTTCTGAGTTATTGTAGGTACTTTTTTCACTTTGAATTTGGATTAATTTTCGAACCGAGAGTCGAAAATTACGAATATTTTCGCGGCTATGCCACATGGAGGGAAAGTACCTTGAATATTGTAGATGGAACATGTATCTAAAACATAATTTAAACCGCAGTGGAAGTGGGATCGAACCCACTACACGAAAAAAAATACCCTGTAGCTTTATCTACCTACTAAGTAATCGAAAGGCTTCATGATAAGGATTATTTTTTGCAAAATAACAGTATCAGACATAAAAGGAACACCATGAATTTTAACATTTTAATTCAAAATTAACCTATTTATTATATTACTAATACTTACCTACTTTTATTGCACGTAAAACTTTGAAAATAAAATCGTACAATGCGGCGGACTTAACGCCATTTAATTTAATTATTAACTGCATATTTAAATTATCAAATGCTTAAAATGAATCCCATTCTGTTCACCACGACATGATCAAAAATCGGCAAGGAACGATAAAATCAACAAAAGAGTCGGGTGACTTTGTATTCAACATAATGGGACTCTATTATATTCTCTTACAATCAGCCGCGACTGGGGTTGTGTCAATCTGTCTTTAAAAAAAACTGTCCCTCCATGTGGCATAGCCGTGGAACGCCCTGTATATTATTTAGAATTACGTCATCGTCATCAACCCATTAGGGTGGTATTACACTTATCAAATATCTTTGTCCAATGTACGATTTGATCAAATAAATTGGAAGAAATTGGACGACTTTATCAAATGTCTTGGAAACACTGATATTTGATCAAATATTAATGACACTTAAATCAAAATGGCTGCAAACAAGATATCGTGGACGATTCCAATGACAAAATTTTTAATAAATACTTTTTTTTGTTTTTAGTTTTGGTTTTTCATTAATAACATAACGATAATATAGCACCACTTAAAGACGCAATAGCAGCACATGAAGACGCTCCACGTTCCTCCATTTTCTTAAGACTATGCAAAAAATATTGGACAAAGTTATTGGACAAGTGGAATGGGCTTACCTCAAAGAAATTTTATAAAATATTTGACAGCAAAATTGGACAAAGATATTTGATAAGTGTAATATCACCCTTAGGTATGTCTCCACCGAGGACCACGGGTCTCTTCCCTGAGGAAGGTATAGGCAATATTCCACCACGGGGGCCAAGTCCGGATTGGTGGAGGCTTGCGAGTCTAGTGGCTGGTCTTACCGTCAGAAGTTTTCAAGCCCCCCTAAGTTCTGACTTAACGACTGCCATCTATCGACGGCAACCCACACCAACTGCTTAACGTGCCCTGTGAAGCACGGAACACCAATTAACAGTACCTACTTACTAAATCTGTAAAATAATAAAAAGTATATTGCCTATAAATATTGGTAACGATTTCAAATTATATTCTTTTTAATGCACTAACCCGTGCTAAGGACAATTTTAAAAACCTATTTAGAGGCTAAATCTCCACCCATTCCGGGACTCGAACCCGCGACCTCTGACTGACCGTGCTAGCGCTCTCCCAACTGAGCTAAACAATTTCAAATTCACGATGTACAAATAATAACACGTAACAAGTGTGTAGGTACCTCGTAAGAGCGCCGCACGTCCTAAAATGACTGGCTGGTGAACTGAGTATGCAAAGGCAAACGTGTTTTGATTACAAGTTTCGTTTTGTTATTTCCCCAAATATTTCAGCCATCTCCCAAACATCCTCTGTTTCTTCTGACTCGCATTCATTACTTTGATGCGCTAACCTGTTCCATGTTAGTCTAGACGAAACATCAACCTTGGTGGCAGCTAGTGAAGAAATATAAATACATAATCTCACACCTGGGTCCCGAAGGAATAGGCGGAAAGTGTTTACCACTTGCCAGGATCTTAACAAACTTGTTTCACTGCATAAATACAATTTTGTAGTTGCATAAGTACACCGGTGCGCTCGCGAACCAAATGCCACAATATTATTCTTTGTTACCAGCACGGAGATTAGGAAGAATGATATGGTCCAAAATGTTTACACCATGTGAGTATCTTTCATAATCTTAAGTATTATAAGTATTATGTCATAGATCATCAGCCAGCGTTAAGTTTGATGAGCGGACAAATACAAAGTTTGATTCAATCAGGTAGTATGTGAATCGGAACTTCCCAATTTCCCCTTGTCAAGCTTCACACTATCTGGGCATAATCATTGAATTTGATAACTACGTTTATTTACAGCCAAAACCAGAACCCCAACGTGTCTACAGGACAGCCTAAGCGTTCATGCGAAGCACAAACCAACTTTTTGGACGCACTGGGTACTAGTCCTCGTAACAATCCCGTCATTTTACTGCGCTTACACGTATTACTTCATCGGATACAATACTGCTGTGAGTGTCGGTCCACTTCAGGTTGCTATGGTGATGACTACTGAAGCGGAGCCGCTGAAGGATTCAGCTCCTGTGACTTCCAGCACGAGCACCGTTGTCCCTTTGCCGACGATAAATGTTGAGGACATCATACGTGAGTATGTTTATTTTCCCCAAATTTAATACATCCTCCTACACACCACAGATCCTCTTACGCCGAAGCTGAAAAACGATCAAAGGCGAACAAGCGAATCAATAGGTCAATCAGGAACCTGTTACATGGAACTACAATTTATATTTTACTTTGACAATTCGATGTAGGTACCTACGTTGAAAAGTCGATAAATCCAAGTAGGAAGGAATTGTCATTATTAACTACGATTGGTCGATAGCCATGTTCATTATGCTCTGATTGGCCACTGCGCATTTACATCTGTGTGTAAAGACGAAATAACTATTGGACTTTGTCGTACAATTAATTATGTGGCCCAATACCACTATCACGTATGAGATATCCACGCAAATGCGGTATCCACTATCTACGAGTATGTATTACGGCGCATAACTATACTGCAGAGCTAAATAAACATTCCGCTTTCGCACACAGATGTACAGTGCTACACAAGAAATAAATCTCGCGGATGTACCTGCGCAGATAACCAAATTTTGGATGTGCGGCAAGTTGATCGACCAATCAGATAGTTTCATTTTATGGCAGGCCGCGCGCCTTTGTTGCTATTGGTTGATTCAACGTCATCGATGCAAGTGACTTTTAGTTTGGCAATATTAGCGTGAGCGAAATAGGTAGCGCTACTGCGGCAATTAATTCTGCACCTTAACTGTATCGGTTAAAGATCATGTTAAATATAGGTACTTATAGCTTCGGGTATTTTCGTTACACTTCTTCCTAGTCTGCGCGAACGAAGATTCCCGAAGGGACTTTTATGATGTGTAGTACTGTACGCATACGTGAAAAGTTACATAATCACGGCGCCAAAACATTCGTACATATTCGATATGGTCAATAGTTAGCACTAGGCGAGAATTGGTCTTAACATCTCGCTTGTCTGCACCGATTTGGTGTTTTCAAGTCCTAAAGTGTGTAATCTGAGACTAACATGTTTCGTCACAAGATCTCTCGACTCAAGAGGCAATCAGACTATGAGAACTAGCACTACTGCAGCGTTTTTATTGCGTCCAGTCAATTATCATGAACCATATCACTTACCAGTCAACACATCCTTTACAATAGTGCACACTACCCAGTTACAGTCTGTTAGCTTTTAGAATATACCTCGTGCTCTAGAGTAGGCTCCGGTTTTCGCCGAAAGCACACGAGTGTAATACTACTTCCTGCTCTGTATAAATGTAAATGCGTAATATTAGTTCCGATTTCGAAATTAAATGTCATATTAGTTCCGATATTTCTATTCTATTAGACAAATGTATCCGATTCTATCCGATAGTAGCCGAGGTATATTTTAGAAGCTAACAGACTGTACGCATCGTACGGGCGACTTTGCAACTCAAATATGGGTAATGGTTGACGTGCTGTGGGCAGAGTAGCACAGTTGTGTTGTTTGGCCATTTTGTCTATTTAATCATTTGTAAGTAAGAATGCACCAAGGCATTACATCGCTCTCGGTGTAACCTCCCCTCAAGTAGCAGTTCCTTTGCAAACGTAGTTTGACTATTGACTAACTAAATAGAAATTATAGCTTTAAAAGTCATTTCATAGAAACGATATAATTTCTCAAGGCTATAATTTCTTTTTGATAAGTTTATTTCCTTTTCCTAGCTCAATGTGTGTCCTCTTTACGTAGGTATTGGCAAAGTTTCATTGTTAACCGCCATGTCGTTATTCAATCAAAACGTATGGGAATAGTAGTTGCTTCTTGAGAAGCCGCCTCATTCTTCGAACTAAAACTTTCGTACACAGTACACATGATTTAAAAACATATTTAGAGGCTAAAAATTTCACCCATGCCGGGATTCGAACCCGCAACCTCTGGCTATCCGTACCAGCGCTCTACCAATTGAGCTCAATTGGTAGAGCGCTGGTACGGATAGCCAGAGGTTGCGGGTTCGAATCCCGGCATGGGTGAAATTTTTAGCCTCTAAATATGTTTTTAAATTTGTTCCTTAGCACGGGTTAGTGCATTAAAAATAAAAATAGTGTAAACAGTACACATGACTTAAATCCAGATTAACTTCCTTAATCCTCACCCCATAATAATAATAATCATAATATTGGCCTTTTGCATCTACTTATAATGAGATGACTTATACAGCGTCCAGTGGCATCTTCACCCACACTAGATGGGTGAAGGGACCACTCCGACGCTGTAGTGCCTGGGACATGGTTTTGTAGATGGTGTAGGCTTGCCCAGCACCTATACCATCCTGACAGCTTAGTCGGTCTAGCCCACAGGAAAGACTAGTCAATACGTGCGGAGCCAACCAAGCCGAGTAGGCACGCTAACTGTGAAGGAAAACATCACCCCATCAACATTTTAAAATATTCTTCACTTGTGACTGTTAAATCTGCATTTCCAGCACACGGCAGCAAGAAGTACAAGAAGGGATTCCAACCATTAGTGAAGTCGCCATTTATAGAAGTAACATACTCAAAGGGCATCGGAGTAAACGATACATTTTCTCACTATAAAACTGTTGAGCGTAAGTAGAGTTCGTAGAGAAAATACTTAGCTGACACGGCTAAAGTTGAGCAATTATTTGTGTGTAGGTAACTTAGAACCCCCTCTTTAGCAAAATCCCTTGGGAACTGGCCCTTGAGAATGACAACATGTTATAGGTACCTAATTCAGACGGTGGCCTTCTGAAAAGAAATAAGCTCTCAGAATCGCAACGGACGATAAAAATGGAGAATTACATCGTATTACACGCCACAAACGGTACAGCGTTCTTGCCACAAACGCAGGTTCCCCCCAGTGGGAATGGAACGAACCCTTGACCCACGGTATGGGAATCAGACGTGACACCGCTAGACCCACGATGCAGTCAACGAGCTTAATTTTCTACGTATTATTTTCAAAGAAGTTCAACGAAGGATGTTATATTTTCAGGGAAGGTTCTTTCGTCGCCGATTACACAAAATCCAATAAACAAGGCGATGACTTGCATCAATAGTCGCAGAAGGAATGGTGAGTACCTCAATAAGTTATTATTATTTATTTTAATTCTTTATTGCACTAATTACATGAGCAAATGTACAAGGGCGTGCTTAATGCAAGAAGCATTATCCTCCAGCAAACCATTGGTGTTGAAGAGACTGACAAAGGGTAGTGCGGGAAGAAAAGGTGAAATACAATAAACTTACATAAACATAGGGAGATACGTTAACTTAGACCCACAGGGGAAAGAGTGCTGAATAATAAATATTATGATAAACTTACACAAACGATAATACTTAAATAAATGAGTTCGCAGTAGGTACAATCGATAGTAGGCCCTAGAGTCTAATACTTATATAGTTTTTCAATAGATTGATGCACGACAATTGTTGTTATTTGCCTCGATTAGTAGTCCACTAAGAAATAGCAGTACAATGTAATTCCGTGTATAACCCGCGCAAACTAAAAGGGCATCGCGAAGAAGATCTAATTCCGCAAGGCGCCGATTTAAGTAGCACGGTTTATAGCATTGCAATGGGACTCGACTACCGAATTACCGATATTATGAATGAAACGACCATTACCGGACTAATATGACTCTATTGAACAACTATGCATTTTAAACACTCGCCCCCAGGTCAAGCCATACAGTTTTGTTGCAAAGTCGTCCGTAACGTAACTGATTAGAGTACTAATATGTATAGGTTGACGTGCTGTCGACTGTACCAGCACGCATCGGTTACTCGCTGAGTAATGTTAAGTCCATTAGTGGTTTAAATAAATTTATTATTTACGAAGACCGACGTTCAATTTACCGAACTGCCTCTTTACTCTGCGCTGTTGTGTATTATTGTGTCCTCAATTTAATGCCTTCAATCTTTTGGTTGGATTTCATACATTTACACATGGTTGGACTGGTAGTTTCATCTATTAGGCATGGTCAGACTAGTACTTTCATACATTTAGTCATGGCATTGAATTTGAAGTAAAATTCAATGGTCATGGTCAGGCTAGTACTTTTATACATTTAGTCATGGTCTGACTAGTAGTTTCATACATTTAGTCATGGTCTGACTGGTAGTTTCATACATTTAGTCATGGTCGGACTGGTAGTTTCATACATTTATTAAGGCCTTTATTAGGGTTGACATTTATTAGGGTTACTGTCCCATGTGAAAAGTCATTATTAAAAGTAAGTGAATACGGATGTGATCCGGATTAACATTTATACTGAAGAATTAATCAAAGCTAATCGTTTGCAGATGAAGTGAAAGTGAACAAAACGATCCTTCCACTTGAGTGGGTGGATACTTTATACCCAGAAGTGAGGATAGGCGGACACTACGTCCCCCCCTGCCAGGCCAGGCACAAGGTCACCATTTTGGTCCCTTTCTCCTGGTAAAAGTGTTTTTATTAAGTACTTCTATTAACCCGCCATTGGTGACGTCAGTTTCACTTACAACATTGGTGACGCCGGTCTCACAGATCCATGATTTGGCCAACCATTAACTAGTTATCCTACTTTTAGTTAGTTTAGGTTTAATTAATGAATTATTTATAAACATATGTTTGGCAAGAAAACACAAAAAATAATTAAATCACAGCTTGTTTATTACGAATTAAACAATTGTACTTAAAACACTAAAAAACACTATGGTTTGACGCATATATTTTAAAAAATTCGAAATTAGTAACAGTATTTAACTTTTTGTACTTAAATCAGCCTTTGTCAGTCTTATGACATTGCATACTCTTAGAAATTAAACAAAAAAATATATCCTATTAACAAAAAAAAAAAAGAAAAGCATTCTCAAAAATCACTCTTCTTGGGAGATCAAACAGCTTCTGCAATAAGGTACATCGCTCTCCGTTTCGCTATCCGATGATTGCTGTGGGCTTTCCTCGACAGATAAAACTTGTTGTAAAAGAGCCTCAAGACGACGCTGTTCTATTTCGTGCGACATTCTGAAACGAATTTTTCATACTAGATAAAGGAATCTGTACCTATATTTATTATGTTTTTAAAAAACACTATCCATAAAATTATACAAAAATCACATCAATCAAATACCATTCAATAAAATAATCAAGATAAGAGTAACAATAGTACTAAGTTTTGATGTTATTCTAAGATTTTTTACATTTTGTGCTAAATTCCATGTAAATATTTTACTTATTTGGTGACGCCGGTCTCACGGACCGGGTTGGCAATAAAACTCCGGAACGTGCGTTCGCCGCGAAGCCACGAGCGGCACTGTCTGTTTAGGACTTAAAATGAGGCAGCTACTCGAAATCGCAACCCGAATAGACGGCGGGCGAAAAAGTTATTCGAATTTTTCAAGTCACCCGGTCTCTCAGACATATACGTCACCAATGCACGGTGGTACCGTAGTAGGTCATAGGACTCGGATGGCAATGACTGAGCTAAGCCATGATATCTGGCTCAGTTACCCACTAATTGTCATACTACCTGAGGGTATAAAAGGTTTCGCAATCTATTGTTCCCAACATTCCTTTTTCGGCATCCGAAGTGAACACAAGTAATTAGTCATCAACCTGTTATCACCAAGTGCTTTAATTAGCCCAAGACGCGACGCGTGTGTTTAAGTTCCAACTTGTCTGTGACCTGCTATTTTACAATGGAATTTGAAGTCACAGGTATGTATTATTAATTTACTTTACTATTTTGCCTTTTCCTTCTACATTTTTTTTTTAAATAGAGTGCTACGCCAACGTGGCATTATTTATGTATTTATGTCTGTATATTTTTTACGTTGAAGCTTTTACTTATGTTTGTACCTACTTGTACCATTCAATTTGGTATAGAAATATGGGTTACAATGTCTACTACTAGGCCTCTCCAAATTTAGCTGCGTCATGCTGCGTCTGTAAGGTGCAGCCAGGTGCTACGCCGCGCGCCTGAACGCGTAGCAGGCGCGTAGCACTTGCTACGAAACATGTATCTATTTTGATCCGCTTTTAACGTATTTTTATTTTGTTTTAGGTACTAGTATTAAGTGTTCTTTCAAAAGAATGCTTGTACTAGATACTTGGCTGTCTATTAAAGACAGCAAATCTGAACTGGAGCGTTGGCATCGAGTTTTTCGAGACCTAATACAATTGCTGCCTGATGTTGAGAATTACATTGCTGATGACTTGGAAAAAAGAGTTACTAAAGTTTGTACAAGATTGGTAGCAATTTGGAAGCAAGTCACGCGCAACCATTCTCGCATGGTCTCTAAGTACGGAGACTGGCTGAACGAAATTGAAGTTTGCGTTCTGCCAACTTGTGCAACAGTAGGGAGCCACAACACCCAACGGCCAGCAGCAGAAGCTTCGACAAGCACCCAACAGCACCAGCACAGGAAGGACTTTGAGGAATGTAGCAAGAGATCAAAACGCCGCAGGCTTGCAGAGTTAAGTAAAGTAGACAGTTCTGCGATAAATTCTTTGTTGGACGATTCTAGTCTATCTAACGCCGCTGCATCTTTAAATTTCAGCACTGACGAAGTCTTGTCTCTTATAAATGAGACAAAACTGACTAAACATCAGTATCTTTTGGTGAAAGACTTCGTTAATGCAAAATCACCTAATGCATTACCATCTTATCAAAAAGTGTTAGAAGCTAAGAAGCGGTGCTATCCATCGCAAGAGTTTATCACGGAATCATCTGCTGAAGTAGAATTACAATCATTGTTAGATCATACTGCTTGCCGGATACTAGAATCCCAAAAACCCGTTTTGAATAATATTGACCCTAATAAAGAATTTGTTTTGATTGGAAAATGGGGTTTCGATGGGAGTACGGGGCACAGCGAATATAAACAGATTTTTGGAGATTCTGGTATCGATGATGATGGCAGTATGTTTGTTACTTCATATTGTCCTCTTCAATTGGTTTGTAAGTCCAATACCTCCGACCCAGATCAAATAGTTTGGAAAAATCCGCGCCCTTCTTCCACCAGGTATTGTAGGCCTATTCGATTCCAATTTGCCAAAGAATCCAAAGACCTTTCTGTGCAAGAAGAAGCTTATTTCAAGACTAAAATTGATAGTTTACAACCGACTTCTTTCACTCACGGTGAATATGAAATAAAAGTGCAGCATTCTTTACAATTAACCATGGTTGATGGTAAAGTGTGCAGTGCTCTGAGCGATACATCTTGTAGTAGATGTTATATTTGTGGTTCAACTCCAAAAGAGATGAATGACATTGATAAATCGCTGAGCAAAACTGCAGATAGTGGTACCTATCAATTTGGACTATCTCCTCTTCACTCGTATATCCGATTCTTCGAATATTTAATTCACGTTTCTTATAGATTAGACATAAAGAAATGGCAGGTACGTTCTTCAGACGAAAAAGCTCTTCTTGCACAAAAAAAACAACATGTGCAGCAACAGTTTAGGCAGAAACTTGGTCTAATAGTCGACAAACCGCGAAGTGGAGGAAGTGGCACATCTAACGACGGAAACACTGCCAGAAAGTTTTTTTCTAACTCAGCGGTTTCAGCGGAAATTACTGGATTAGATAAAATCCTTATTGACAGATGTCATAATCTGCTGCAGTGTCTTTCGTCGGGATACAAAATTAATAACGCCACTTTTAAAGAGTATTCTCTAGAAACAGCACGTAAACTTGTTGCTACCTATCCATGGTACAACTTGCCATCGTCTGTACATAAGGTCCTCATTCATGGGTCGGAAGTAATTGAACACGCATTATTGTCAATAGGTGAGCTTTCGGAAGAGGCCGCCGAATCTTGCAATAAATTAATCAAACTCTTCAGGCGTGACAACACGAGGAAAATGTCTCGGGTTGTCACAAACACCGACTTGATACATAGACTTCTCCTTAATTCGGATCCTTATATTTCTAGTTTAAGAAGGTTACCACAGAAGAAGAAGTCTATTCTATCAAAAGAAGTATTAAATTTGTTGTCGGTTTAGGAAAAAATGTAAAAAATAAGATAGGTATTTATGTTATTTTTTACATAACTCCTATTATGTAAATATAATATTTTTTGTCCAATTGTGTGTTTGTACTTAGATGTTAGTTAAGTATTTACTTTATTTGTAATATAAAATGTAAATAGTAAGGTTTAATAGTTATTAAGTTGCAAACCTTCTTTTAAGTGTAATAAAAATGCATAATTTTGTAAATAAAATAAGCTTTTTAAGATTATTTTGTTTTTTTTTTATTGTGTTATGGCTTAAAGTATTACAAAACACCATAATAATAATAATCAGCTATGACAACGACAGTCATTATTATCGCGAAACCCTATGACCGCTACTCTTAGGGCGTGGAACCAGTGTGCAATGGCGGGTTAAACATATTATACGGGTCTAATCGCAATTATTTATTAGGTAAAACGAAACCGCAATGTTTTTAGACCCGTTAAAAATATGTAGTATGTAGAGCATAGCGAGTCATTAATAAAAACTGTTTTCGGCGGTCGCACTGCCCTTTACAGAGAGAGAAAGAGTATGTATTTACACGACACGACTTGATGACATGGTGTGTAATATAATGCACGCACGCCGGTTTCGGGTACTTTTTATCCTGCCCTTTGTTAAAACAACTCCTATTTGGTACATACCTATACATCCCCTACACTAGAACTCAGTATTACATTATTGTTATCTGTAAAATTACAGTGCAGAAGAACTTTTCGATGAATTTTTTTCATGAATTCTTGGACGACCGACCTCTCAACTGAGCATCTTACCATATACGTAACAGACTTGTTGAGAAAATCATGTTCGTATATTTTAAGACAAATAACATAATTATCATACTTACTAATTTTATGTTCTTTCTACGTTTCTAGTTGTATACCTACGTTTGTTTTTAATAATAATTCTAAGAATGTTAATTTGTTATTTACGATCACACAAAGCAAATATATTTTTTTATCTTATCGTATACAATGTATTTCTAGGATTCGCCACCATATAGTAAAAAAAAACAATAATATAGATCCTAATTTCTAACTAGTGCAAAAAAATACGCTCTGATAGGCCTTGTCAAATACACTACGAATCGGTCGGAGCAGGTTCAGTAGGTACACTTTCCACCATCAGGGGCATTATTACGTAAGTAGGTATCCACCGAGTGACGTGACGTTGATTTTTACTTTTTTTAAGCTACTCCGGCTGTCAAATGCATACATTTTTTGACACTTAGGAGTCGTCTAAACGATTCACTCGATAGAGTGAAATGCTACGTAATAGGAGGATTAGGAGGGCAGACCGCCATTTTGCGAGGTACCTATGCTGATTCTGACTTATTATTTTCAGCGACCAGCATAGGTAGGTATGTAGCAAGATTGGGCTTTTTGCATCTACGTAATGAGATGATTTATGCAGCGTCCAGAGGCATCTTCACTCACACTAGATGGGTGAAGGGACCACTCGGATGCTGTAGTGCTTCAGACATGTTTTTATAGATAGTCTAGGATTGCCCAGCACCTACACCATCCTGACAGCTTAGTCGGCCCAGCCCACAGGAAAGACTGGTCAAAAGGTGCGGAGCCAACCACTGCGGGTTTCCTTACGATGTTTTCCTTCACAGTTAGCGTGTGGTATGACGACCACAAATTCGCAAATGTACGTAACTTTGAAATTAAACTAAGTCATTGGTACATGCCCGCACTGGGATCGAACCTGGGTCTCTCGCTTGCGAGTCCATTGTTCTACCCACTGAGCTACCACCGCTTGTAGCAAGATTACGTGAACAGGATACTGATGTTTTAGGCGCCATAAAACGCGTTACTATTGCCGTCATAATAGGTAGTACCAACCTATGCAGGTCGATCTTTAATCAGCTTTCTATTTCTGTTTTCAGGCACAGACAAGATAATTTGGCTACGTTTCTATTCAACATGCATCCGTTTCTCATGCGACAGAATCTCGAGTACCGAATATTCATTTTAGAGCAAGCAGGTAAAAAGCCGTCATTGAACTGTTCAACCATTTTTCTTCTTAGTTTTGCTTCTGTTCGACTCTCAAATAAGTCGAACTTGTGAGAATATTTTGGTTTTCCAAAAAGAACTATTTCTATTTGGAAAAACTGTGTGGAGAAAGTTTTTATTATTTTGATATGATGCATATCCTCAAGTCAATTGTACTCACATGAAATCTCAGACGTCTTTAGACGAAATGCCCACTTGAACCGTGTTGTTAATTTTTCTATCATGATCCAGCTCATCGCCATAATTACTGTTGTTAATATTTATCAAGCAAGCTACGTAGATGCGAAACTCATACTAGGTAAATACTAGGCAGAAGGATACCTCCTTCTCTGAGATGTCCTGTACCCAAGGAGGTTTTGAGTAAAACATTCTTGCCTGCACCCTAGGGCGAATAAGACGTCTGAGTAGAATTCGATCTTTGCACTTTTCGACCATTTTAGGGTAAGAATATTATTTTTTGTACGCAAGAAACAAAACACATAAATAAATAGGTCTTTAAATTTGTCCTTAGCACGGGTTAGTGCATTAAAAATAAAAATAGTATAATCATGTCGGTACAGTGATATCATTCCGATGTAAAACCTAACTGCAAAGTAGGTAGTCGGGGCTGTAAGTGATGCAATTTGCTTAAGCCAGATGTCGCTGCCTGTACGTAATACAGAGAATAGTGTAAAAAGGTTCGAAATTTCACTGATGCCGGTGAGTCGCCCATTGGCTCAATTGGTAGAGCGCTGGCACGGATAGCCAGAGGTTGCGGGTTCGAATCCCGGCATGGGTGAAATTTTTAGCATCTAAATAGGTCTTTAAACATAAATAAACGTTACCTACAATGAAAAAATTACAATGGGCTACTTTATTCACCATCGTCAACCCGTCATGGCCGACCGAAAGGTACGGGTCTCTTTCCTGAGGAAGGTATAGGCTATACTCCACCAAGGGGGCCAAGTTCGGATTGGTAGAGGCTGGCAAGACTAGTGGCTGGTCTTATTTTATTACTAACAGTAATTTCTTCCAGCCAACCTTGTGAAAGGCGAAAGTTGTGACTAAAGCTCAAAGCTTTGTCTGGTTGTCTGGAAGAGATCGCTCTTAGCGATAAGACCGCCAATTGTATAACATTACTTAGATTTAAGAATCATGGTTGTAATATTTTTCTGGTTGTGCAATAAAGAGTTCTCTATCTATCTATCTTTGTTTCGGTAGTCTGCCACTGAACCCACATTATAAAGTCAGTGTCTCTTGTATCCCGGAGATATAATAAATTACCTTATAATAAATTACACAACAATTACATAAAAGTTTAACCATTACCCTTGCTGCACCACCTGAGTGCTTAGTGCGAGTTTGACAGATCCAATCGAATATCTTTACTACCGCGTTAATACCTGAGTATAGTGAGTATGAGAAAGTTAACCGTTCGAACTGGCAAAACGCTGTCACAGTACAACTTGCACTTGCGTTTATACGTGTTTTGGCTGGTAAACGTGTTCACTTCTCAACGTAAACCATTACAACTCGCACTCAGCAATTTTAATTTCCATACTTGTCGCTAGGTGGCGCTTCCTCGATGCCATAGAAGTATGAGTTTACGTTAACGCGATCGAGTAGTTAAGAAACTCGCACTAAGCACTCTGATAATAGGCCTTGGTTTTCGCCCGCCAGTTGTGACACCGCAGACGCCTTTCAACAAGGGCCGCCTGTACAACGGCGGCTTCATCGAGGCTAGTAAGCTGGGTCCGTGGCGCTGCGTGGTCTTCCACGACGTGGACCTTCTGCCGCTGGACCACCGAGTGCTGTACACCTGCCCCACGCGCCCGCGGCACATGTGCGCCGTGGTCCGAGAACTAAAGGATGAGTTAGTGCCCATTTGTACTATAGTCTATTCTTCTCTTACCCTATTCTATCACACTACAGTACCCTATCCTACTACACGATCCTACCCTACCCTATGCTACCGAACATCGTAGCCTGCCCGGTTCTACTCAATCTTAAACTATCCTAACCCCTACTCGATTCTAACCTGCACTATCCTATCATAATATCCTGTCCTACTATATCATAATATTCTATTATGTTGCCAGAACATGCGTTTCCGTGACGCTGCGTGCTTTTTAACGATGGAAAGACCCCCGCTTTGAACCATTCCGCCTTTTCTTGCATGTTCTGTTTGTCTTGTACTGTACTTTTCTATCCATTGCTACAAAAAACATGCAAACAGAATATAATATGCACTTGCGTGACGTGGTCTTTAACGATGAGTCGACCCCTCCTCAGCCTGTCCCGCCCCGTCTTGCCTTGTCATGTACATCCTACACTGTCCTATTCTATCCTTTGCTAAAAAAAACATTTTTTTACATTTTGCGGATGTGACGTCAAAGAATGGAACATTTTACAAAGGGGTTATTTTGATTCCGCGACGTATCTGATTGATTAACGAAGAAAGACTGAAAAATTGAACTGAACTACTTAACTAAAGAAATTATAGTATTTTCTAAGGTTAACACGAGCACTAGACATAATTAAAACTTTTTTATACGGATATCACTCGTGACAGTCAGTCATCCAAGACCACGGCACCTGTAAAAGTGCCGAAACGTCGGAAAATTGTAAAAAATCTAATAAACGAGTGATATCCGTATGAAAACAGTTTTAAAGAATTTATTTTCAGGTGTTGTGGTATTTCAATGACTCAATGTAATTTATGAATGAAAAGAGAGAATTATTTAAATAATGCGAAGACTTGAATTTTGTTACAGCAAATCGTATAACTCCCACTTCGGCGGTGTGACAGTGCTGACTCCGGACCACTTCACGAAGGCCAACGGCTTCTCCAACCTTTACTGGGCCTGGGGCGGCGAGGACCATGACATGTTCTGGAGGTACCTACTTAAATTATGAAAATTTATGATTGAGTCATAAATTTCAATCCGCAGGAGGATTGCTTAAACCTTTGTGCCCAGTGTAACAGTCAATAAATTTTATTTTTATTGACATTTAATTACAGTAATTTTATTTTACTAAGAAATACTTAGTTATTGCATGCTTGCAGAAATATTCATGCGCCCAGATGGGTGGGATGCACTGAAACTGTGTATTAAGATCTATTTTAAATAGGTACTCATATTCATGAATATTCCATACTTTACTGTCATATACTCATATCATACTGACCAAAAAATCTGTTATGTTATTATACTTACTCCATTGCACACGAAACATTAAATAGGACATTACTTAAGAAATAACATGTACAAAGGCGAGCTTATCTCTGTAAGAGATTTCTTCCAGCAAACCTTGGAGAGTTGGAGCAGCAGTAAAAAACGGGTCTATATACCTGTACAAAATAGGTAAACAACATAGACTGCAAAAACCCTTAACAATAACCTAAGCAGAAATAATAGACTAAATACCTGTAAATATAAATAAATAAAATACATAGTAAATAATAGATAAATATATAGCTCAAAGTTAGGATGATAGAGTTAAATAGTGCTATTTCATGTGGGACTAGCGTTTTTGTCAACTTTTGATCTGTACACTAAGCACATAATAACTAATTGCCAAAATACAGTACCACCTAGTTTGTCAATTAGCTGATTTGATAACGGTATGGCCTAACCTTCCCGCGACGCAGGAAGAAACCCGTGCCACAACAGTCGGGATATTACCTACAAGGGTTGATATCGATAATGGTACCATTAGCCTCTAAGTGATATTGTAAAGCATTCAAGGTTTGTAAGACACTGGCTGTCTGTTGTTTTTTTTTTTTTTTATGGTGAGATATACTTTTACGTTACTTCTACAGTGCCTATTTTTTTTCTTTTTAGAATTAAAAACGTCGGCTTGTCTGTGGTCAGATACAACAAGACTATCGCTCAGTATACCATGCTGCACCATATAAAGACACCGAGAAACCCTTTCAGGTACATCCAGGTGTACGGCATTTCAAGGGTAACACTTACTTAACAATATTAATTTTAATGCACTAACCCGTGCTAAGGACAATTTTAAAAACCTATTTAGAGGTTAAAAATTCCACCCATGCCGGGATTCGAATCCGCGACCTCTGGCTATCCGTGCCAGCGCTCTACGTATCCGTGCTGCCTGTACGTAATACAGAGATTATTGTAAAGAGGTTCGAAATTTTACTGATGCCGGTGAGTCGCCCATTAGCTCAGTTGGTAAGAGCGCTGGCACGGATAGCCAGAGGTCGCGGGTTCGAATCCCGGCATGGGTGGAATTTTCAGCCTCTAAATAGGCTTTTTAAAACACTTACTTATTTAAACCGCTCTGATTACAAAAGAAATGCGGCTTAATGAACGTTACAATTCCAACTAGGCGTCCATTTCAAAATCTAGATCATTTTGGAGGAAAAATGGACAAAAAAACTCCATAAGGTTGGTACACATTTCAAAGTGTTACGCTTGATCTGCTGTTGACTCTAACTGTCCCAGTCACCGGTTGGTTGTTCTGCCGACTTTATCACCCTGCCCGCTGCATGGCTATGAAGTTAATTTAAATGCATTTAATATCTAAGGTCATTGTAATTGAACGAAACCGGAACGAATCGTTTAACTTCTTGATAACTGTGGCCTAAGCGAATGGTTTAGTTTAGATAAAACGTCTACTTTATAGTGAGCAGAACATGTTCATTAAGCAATCATATTTACGTAGGGGCCATCGAAACCCACTCTAAGGCCCACCTTAGAGTATGGAATAGATGTGTCCAGGAGTGTAGATTCGCCAAATCTTACCTTAACAAATGTACTCACGTTCATCCATCCTTTACATATTTTTACATGTATGATGGTAACAGTAACAAATCAAAACTGTAATAAATAACATTTTTAAATAAAAATCCTTAACTATATGAGATCATCTTAAAAACTAAATAGCTGCGTTTCTAACAACAGCGACACACAATAAAATTATTCAATATCATACTCCAAAGCAGTGTCAATGGAGCGCTAAAACCAAAGTGTCAGTCGCTTAATCGGAAAGGTAATAAATAATGAGAGTTAATATTACTCTCCCCAGTTATTGACTGCCACATTGGTCTAAGCCGTTAAGGCGCTTGGGTACAAGACAGTGGCCTCACTCTGGGTGTGTTTTCATGTTTGTGACGTCCTTGCCTAATTACCCTAGTGTAGGATATCCTAGTTTGGGACCAGGTCAAGTAATGTTTTGTGTGAAAGTTATTATTATTAGATAGCATTAAGTTTGACTGGTGAGATTTGAAATATTATATAGATAGATAGAGAACACTTTATTGTGCATAAAAAAGGAAATTACACAGATATTTCTTAACCTAAGAGTACAGACGGCGGCCTTAACACTAAAAGTTATCTCTTCCAGACAACCTACATACTTTCTTTTCGTTTCCGGACTATGATTCTATCAATGCTTTAATTTCCACATTGTTCTCAACTCAAGCCCTTAAATTAAAAATAAGTTTTTCAGGTACAAGCTCCTGGCGAATTCGTTGAAGAGGCAGAGCTTGGAAGGCTTAAACACAGTGGACTACAAAGTACTGAAACATACGAACCATCACCTCTACACCCATATCCAGATGGACGTGAACCCTTACAAGGAGAATATCTACTCGGCCCGATACAGCGAACGGGCAGCCGATAGCTGATATTTCAAAATTTAAAAATACTTATCTTTTTACTCCACCTTACTCCAACTACCTACTTAATTAGCCCTAGAGTCTAATACTTACATAGTTTTTCAATAAAATTATAGAGGCACGTCAATAGTTGTTATTTGTCTCAATTTGGTAGTCTACAAAGCCTGGTTCGCGAAGGAGATTGAATTGCGCGAGGCGCCGAGGTAAGTAGCATTGCAACGCGATTGGTTACTAGGCTACCGATAGTGTGAATCACAGGTGTGAATGAAACGGTTATTACCGGACTAATATGGCTGTATTGAACAACTACCTATGCATTTTGGAGACTCAAGTCCTTTTGAGCTCCGACACAAGAAGTCGTCACATGTCTCTGACCCGTGGTCTCTTATTTGTTACGCTTTATTGCACAAAAATTAAGAAACAGAAAAACCACTTAAATAACAATTAAGTGTTAATGTACAAAGGCGGACTTCTTTCAAAAGAAATTTCTTCCAGCCAGCCTAAGAAAGATTCTGAACAATAATACAGAGAGCGGGAGATGGCAAATATAGCTAAACAAGAAAAAAAAATCTAAAATCACCTATTTTAAGTTAATAGTCACCTATTAATTGTTACTATAGCTATCAATAGATATGTCTCTTGCCTGTCGCCTGCCTGAACCTCACTTTGGAAAATGCCCAGAAGGAATGCTAGAAAACTCAGCTGGAAAATGAAGTGGTAAAGCACTTACCTATGGCGCTTTGGGATGCTACCTAGCGCCACCAATGGATTAAAAATAATTACTTCTTTTATAATACGATTTTTTAAAAACCTATTTAGAGGCTAAAAATTTCACCCATGCCGGGATTCGAACCCGCAACCTCTGGCTATCCGTACCAGATAGCCAGAGGTTGCGGGTTCGAATCCCGGCATGGGTGAAATTTTTAGCCTCTAAATAGGTTTTTAAATTTGTTCCTTAGCACGGGTTAGTGCATTAAAAATAAAAATAGTGTAATACGATTTTTTGCAAAAGTATGTACCTAAACATCATAAATCTTAACGACTATGACCGCTATTTTTAGCACATACATTCTAGAACCTGGGATCAACATTTCCGCCACAAACGGCCGTTTCAGCGGAGATCGATTAAAGTCCTAGAATGTTGATGCTACGTTCTAGGTTGTGTGTTCTAAAAATAGTTATCACAGATATTAAGATTTTTGTCGGACTCTTCCGATATAACAACACCCGTAAGTAGATCCGGACTAAAAGTCTACAATGTGTTGTGCTTACGAAAGTTTTAGTTCAGAAATTAAGATTTTTGATCTTACTTAATGATTTCAAAAAGACGGTGACAGGCGTCTTTTTCATATCTCAGTCTTCCGAGACCACGGTTCTTGAAAAAGTGCCGAAACGTCGGAAAATTGTAAAAATGTAAAATTAACACTTTCGCGGACGTTTTTAAAATCTATTGTTCTTTTAATTGTTATGTATGCTATAGCATCCGCGCGTCCGCGAAAGGGTTAAACGAGTAAAATCCGTGTAAATACAGTTTTTATTATGATCTAACTTAACTTTGGAAAAAAAACGTAGGTATGTTTTAACAAGTTAAGATTTTTATTCCCTTGGTGGCACCTGGTAGCTCCCCAAAGCGCCATAAGTGCTTTGCCACTTAATTTTCCAGCTATATCTGGGGCGTCCATCTGGTCTTTCGCCGCTTGGTGACCCGAAAAAAATAGATAATGTCTTATTTTGAAATATCAGCTTCAGTTGCCACAAATCTGCTGTTTGCTGACGTTTGCTGACGAGCACATTTGCTGACGAGTGCACCTATAGAACGAAAATTAAATATTGGTACAGTCCCTTTAATTCACTTTAACGTTGTTATACAAAAGTAGTTATTTTGTACTTCTTTATTAATATTTCTGTTAACTGTAACTCTGTTTAGAATTTGAATTATTTTTCATGCATGCAAAAGCGTTTGGAGACAATTTGTCTTAAATGCCCACGCGAATATCCATGAAAAGATTATTTAAAATAAAATAAATATTTAGTATACTTTGTTTTAATAAAGAAAACTAATTACAAACATTTAAAAAGGAATATCACTTTTCAAACACTTTAGTGACTTCTTCAGCTATATTTAAAGCAGTAAACTTTTTTACCTTATGCAGTAGTTTACAAACATCTGGCTCGAGTAAAAACTTACAAATATAGATGTCTCCTTCGTCAGTGTCTTTGCCGAGGATTTTGAAAATCTCCTTTATCTGATCCATGTAGGGGGTGGGCCTCTCTTCAGGTATTAGCTGGAAGTGCCACGGTAAACAGATTTGGAGCACGTTCCAAATGACAGCTTGGCTGACTGCGTATACTAAGTAAGGGTCATCTTCGTACTCCATCATATCGTGTTTGTCTATCTCTGGTGTCTGAATCTCGTCAGTCTTAGTCGCCGTCGAAGGCTTGCAGGGAGGGCAAACAAATGTGGCGTGCACGTCCACTGCAGATGCAGAAGCCTTCTTCTTGCCGGACGGCGTCGAGGGTTTGGCATCGCGCGCACTCTGGGATCCGTCTTTATCTTTGCCTCTCTTACCTTTCTTGGTAGCCTTCTTAGACGCAGCAGTAGTGTCATCATCTTTGGTACGTTCCATCTCAGTCACGACATATCCCTCGCATATCATCATGACGTTGTTTATGCATTTGTCAAGAAATTGCTGGACACATTTGAGAGCGCAAGCGCGTGATGCGTCCCTATATTGCTTCAGCTCGATCTTCCTTGCGACAATTTCTCCGCACTCTTCCATGTGGTACATCACCTTCTTCCCGACCGCCATAGACAGTGCCATGACGAACCCTTCGATGGGATCTTCATTTTTACAGAATGCTAATAGAAAAGCTGAATAATTCATCATGTCAGGCTGCGTCTCAAAAAGTTCAAATAAGAAGTTCTTGACCAATTTTAATCTATGTTGAGCGTTTTCGTCGTTACCGTCGTAATTTCTCTCGAACCAAAACTTCTCCACGAGAAAATGCTCCCTACTTATCAGTTCTGTAGAGTCTGTATCCAGGCATCTAAAGTCATGGCGAACCTCCATTAGTTCTTGCAGCGTGGGATATTCCAAAAGAAGGCAATAAATGAGAAAATCCCTCCAGTCTACATAAATTGAGTCACCGTACAATAAAGGCACTAGTTTAGACACTTGTAACGGGTCCACCTTCTTCCAAGCTTTTGGAAACATTGTACCTTCACATGTTTCTTTTCCAAAGAAGATGAAGTCAATTAGCAGATAGACAAACGATCGCTGCAGAGCTAAACCTGTCGGTGCACATAATTTCAACTGACTGCGAAGTCTTTCTAACTGCGCGGCGCTGAACTCGAAGTCAGTCAAATCCTCGATCGGGCATTTGGTCTCCGATACGGTGAAGGTTGGGGGAGCGAACTGCAACAGATTCGGATCGATCATGAACGTGTCGTGCTCCAAAATTAGTGTTTCCGGAATCTTCCTGCCTTCCTCCACGGACAATTGAAAGTATTTACTAAACCAGTCCACCGACCGAATTTCGTTCATGTAATAAGTGTTTATTGCGTTTTGAATATTACTGAACGCCGTATGAATGACGTTGGTGAACAATTCCATGTCACGGTAGCACCTTTGTAGTAAGGCAGTTACTCTCAGGTTAGCGCGATACATCTCGCCGTTAATACCCATTGTCCATTCTTCTATGCATTTTAACATAGTATCCTTAAAAACTTCTTCTGGACTGAGGATTTCGTCCGCAGCGTCACCAGTACCATCCCTTGTTCTAGCTGGGACAATAATTTTAGCAATTTCATTGTATTCTTTAGATATTATGGATCTGTAGAAGTCATTCAAGTCTTTAATAATTTTCAAGGCCGTTTTTGCGTTGTTTTCGACAAAATGATTATACGGATTATTAGAACTATCGACGACAATATTATTTTGATGCAATTCCATGTAAGCGGCTATTAACTGTTTAAACTTTTCTTCGCCTCGTTTACTTGAATTTTCATCAAATTCTCTAGTTATTTTTGGGAGTTCTTTTGTCGATATCCTATCGGTTGACGGAATTCGTTTCAACATAGAGAAATAGAAGTCGTGCAAAGTTTGATAGGTCATCACGAATCTGAAAATATTGTATATCAAGTGATGAAAGAAAGTATAACTTGTAAGTTACTACCAAAGGAAATTAATAAAACGTACCGATTGAGCTCTGCTTGCAAACTCGATGTGTACACGTTTGCCAAAGATGAGAGCTCATCTATCATCCAGCAGTCAGCGATGAGACTTTGCCTCTTCTGTTCGGCAAAAGCTTTTCTGTCGTCACAAATTTTGTACAAACGCTGCTGCAATTCCTTTACGCGACAATGCCATTCATTCTTTACAATATTTAAGTCACGCCAGTCATTCTCAAACTTATTGTATCTATATTGGAATTCTGATACTAAATCCTGTTTCTCCGATGGTAATGTTATAATTTGTTCTATTTTGTCATGAATATATCTAACATATGGCACCAAACACTTGCAAAGTATGCGTTTGGCCAGGAACAATTGTGACATATCCTCGATGTAGGCCTTTTCGATCTCCTCCCAACAAGACGCCAGTCCAACGCCCACTGTTTCTACGATGGGCATGTTCGCATAGACCCAGTGGTCGTCCCCTGCAAGCATCTTCACTGTAGGCTCGGGCTGACTCGATGTGTCTCTGTCATATGTTAGCTCATTCAGCTCTTCGGAAAAACTTTTCATGGGCGATGGGCCGATTTCATATGTATCAAGCGACTCTGCTGCTATGGGCAGCTCTGGCACAGTCAAAGATTGTCCACTGACTCTTTTTCCTTTCTTCGTTGCACTTTTCTTCGCTGTCAAAGTTATGTCAGTTCTCATACCCTTATATCTCGGGTCTTCAGGTACTGCGACTGGAAGACGTGGTATATCTAGCATACTTAACACGTTTACACCAAAGAGTTGGTCATATGCCTCAGGCTGAATTTTAAAGTCGCCTATGAGATACCAGCACACTTGAGCTAAAAACTCTTTCGTAATAATTTCATAATACATGCTGTAATTTATTCCCATGATCGAGTAAAACCTGTCAATTAACTCGGAGTTTTCTTTCGGTAAATTCCATATGCTTATTTCATTGGCAATGTCAGCTGACTCTTTAAGTTGCATGTAGCATGTAAAATAGGTTTTAAACGGTGTGATTTCAAAGTTCATATGAGGATCATCCACAAGCTTCGATGATCTTAGTGTTTTAAAAGGATCCTTCTCTTTCTTTCTATGCTTCACAATACTTTCTTCCAGAAAAATATCATCACTATCGTCTAAATCACCTTCGTCTGGCGGCGATCGTCCAGTGAATGCTTCGCAAAGTATTTGAGCTTCTTTGTATGAATTAGGGTAATTTATAAGGACAAAACCAGAAATATATTTCTGGCTGTAAAGATATTCAATTATCATAGATGCTAGTAAATAATCCGTCAAGGAATCGCCGAAAAACAAGGCTTCGAAGGCGTATCTACCTAGCTCAGCGGGAGTAGAAAGTTTCAGCTCCTCTTGAGGTAACATTTTTGGAGTCTGCGTTTGCTTGCAGTTGGGAGGAATAGATCCAATATTGGTACCCACGGTAACACCTCCATGTCCAGAAGATGACCCACCACCCATGTTATGAATGCTTCCTTCATCGGCAGCCTTCATCGCCTTAATAAGGTCTTTATTCTCATCGGTTGCTGCGTTTAGGAACTTGTCGTATGAAATATCAACGTCTGCGACACCAAACATCTCTGTTTTGTATTGTTTTAAACAATAATTGATAACATTCTCGAGGCGAGTTACATGGATGCGTCGGAGGTTTAATAGTGTCTGTAGTGGTACAGTTAACGCCTTGTCGGGCAAGCCACGTAAAATTGCCTTGCACGAATACTCAGGCAAAATTGTGCCCACTTTTTTCGTCGGATAGGGATATTTCATCTCTAATAAGGTGTAAACCACATGTCCTAAAATACGAGAACCTAAGATTCGGTACTCAGTTTCATCTAATTTAGGATCATAATTAGGAATAAGACTTTCTAAATCCCATGGACCAATATACTTATTATACTCAGTAAATTCGTATTCGTTGAGCACATTTTGTCTGTCAAGCTCTAACTTGTTGATGTCTTCAATCTCTTCTTCTTCCAATGTAGTTTCCGGTTCAATTATGTTTTCTAAGGGTTCTATAAAATCAAATATTGGCTGCTGCTTGAAATATAAAGCTTTCCATTCCCTAATGTAATGCTCGGGCACTTCTTCACCCCCCAAAAGTAGTTTAAAGTAACCACATTTAACAGCATAGTCCACTATAGAAAGCATAGTTTCATAGCAAATTTCGTACCAATACTTTCTTTTCCTCCTCATTTTCTCTTCGTATAACACTTTGTGTAACATGTTCTGACGGTTCCTCTCAAAGTCAATCTCTAGAAGTTCCAGTTGTAACTGCTCCTTAAGGCTGTCCAGAAACTGTGTGAACTGTTGATCTCTTTGCTTCGTGAACTCCTGATCCGCGAGAATTCTATTTCGTATCACGTTTCGAGCCTGTTGCTTCGTTTCCATTATCTGGGTGACCATTTGTTTCTCAAATTGTGAAAGTTTCATTACTTTTTTTGCAAGTTCATTATCAATCATGGATTCTTCTTCCTCTATCGAGGTGTCCCATAACGCACTAGTAAGTTCGCTTCGCATTTGTTTTTGAAATTCCTCTGTATCAGATTTTTTATGCATTTTGCTATACAATTTCTGCATATAATTTGGTACCCATTCCGGGTCGACAGGCATATTCTTGAGGACACTTGCCTTTCTATCTAGTTCTTGCAAAGTCTTATAATTGTAGCTTTGCAATTTAGTCGGTAGTTTCTCCATGTCTTTTTTATCAGTCGGCTTTATCTTGAGCTTGCTCCGTTGCGATTTCTGCTGTTTGTCATCTTTTAAGTTATCAAGTCTCTGCAAGTATTTATACCTCATGTAGTCATACAAGTCTTTTACTTTATCAGCTTTAGCTTTCTGCCATTCAATAAAGCGTCGATCATCCAGAAGTGGCTTCGATAATTCTTCCACAAAAGATGTATCTTCAGATTCAACTTTGCCCACTTTAAATCGGTAGCCCTTCTTCTCCACTAAACCCGATGCCATTTTTCTCTCGCGCTTGAGGAAGTTGGTACGGTCTCTACGATCCAGATGAAGAAAAAGTTGGTAGAAAATGCGAATTAAGTATGCGCTTTTGCCACTCAAAATGTTCTTAACATCTGAAGGAGTCAGGTAAACGTTAATCTCGTGCAGCCACTCGGTCAAGTAGGCCCAGTTGTTGACAGCAGTGTCCTGTTTTGGGCTGCTGGCGCGGATGAGAAAGAATTTCTCCTCGTTGATAACGTGGTAGTTCAACAGAATGTTGGCAATAACGTGCCCGTCTCTCATCATTTCGACAAACTCGTCGGGTGCCCATGTTATAGGCCGCTGCAATCTCTCCGTTAACCATTCTTTCAGTATTTCAGCCATCGAGGAGACTTGATTTCAACGTTTTCCAGGCAAATGTAGATGGAATATAAATTATGTTAGCATTGTTGTGCATTTCCTGTCCATGCCCGGCGTCGTCCGTCCCTGTCTTTGACAGATTTGTTTTTGTCATAGTAATTTTACTTGATAGTAGGTACCTACCTACCTACTTACTTATTATGCCTTCTTGGGTTTTGGAGTATTGTGAAATTGTTTAGCCCGAGAGCTCATGATTAACTTCTTCTAGTCGATGTTCGAGCTCCCTATGAATTTAGTTATAGATGTATTCTCGATAGGTTGTCTATCGAGCTCGACTCATGCTGAGTCCGATGTGCCATAGACACGTTTTTCTAACTCTTCGGATATAGTGGCAACATCAACCACGAACTGTCACTTGGTTCTTATTATGACTTTTTTGTGATGTTTGTTTTCAAGTTCGTCGATGCACATTTTCTAAATTTCGCGTAGAAAAACTCACGATGAAATGCAACGAGTTCGAAAGGAGGGTAAGTCTATCGTTTTCTTCGAAAAATAACGTTCGGAGACAGTTCCCTTCATTGACGGAAGCGCCTTTTGCAGAAAGCTCGCCATCACATGAACCTGGACAACGCTTGTCGCGTTGATCGCATCATAACTGCGCACGACAACTTGGATCGCGCGTTGCACGACTTGGGGATGCTGAGTACGGTGACGGACGCGCGGCGGGACTATATGCGGGAAAGCCAATCTGAATACTGCATGATGCGTCTGAACACGCGTTTTGTGTCCAACGTCACCGTGGGCTACTGCATGAAGCGGGCCCCTACTAAAAATAGGCTTTGCCCTTACGTGCTGCCCTCGAGACACCGGACCAAGAGCGAAAACTCCGAGACGGTTGGCGGTGAGACCGGAGATTATCGCGAGTACCCGGGCAATCTCCTAGAACCCTCAACTAGCTATCTCCCCATGTCCCCACTCCCCGCCAAGCGCTGCCAGTCGCTTGAAAATCTGAACCTCTCTACGGAAACGTCGGCGAGTTCAGAAACATCCCAAGAAATGGACTGTGTCTCCACCCAGATCCAAAAGCTTCAAGTCGATGAATGACAGAGTCCTCACCAATTATTTTAAATCCAATGTGATTACACCAATAGACTATATTTATTACACATTTTGTTGAGATTGTGGATACCTGGGATAGCTTGGTTAGTGGCTGTTATTTTAGGTATTGCGTGTCTTGCTGTGTGATCAAGGTCGTATGTATGAAGCTACATTAGTATTTTAGTGTATAATCGGTGTACATGTCAATGTATACAAAAGCAATGTACTGGTTTTAATGCATGTTAAGTGGTAGGAAGCTAATTGTGAACGTTCCTAGCTTTTGTTGAATTCTATGTAATATTGTCTAGTGTTAATGTATCTGTCCTCAATACAGCGAGTTGTGTATGTGCAAGCGCAAATATACTCCTTAAATACTTACCAGGTTAGAGATCACAATTATGCGAGTGTAAAAAATCACAGCCACACCAGAGCAGTTAGTTGTCGATTAGCTTTGCAGTATAGTCCTTAGAATTTTAAGGACTATTTTATGAAGTTAAGGCGCTCGCACATCACCAGCAAGTTGCAAAGTGGATAGTTCTTTACCCTGTTTGGTAAATCAACTTTGTTACTTTTGAACTCCACAATTTGCTCAAACATTGAAATGGGTACAAAATTTTATAACACTAATGATTGTATTATGCCAGCATGTTCAACTATCGTTGGAATTTTTATGGGGTTTACTCATGGTTACACTATTTTTATTTTTAATGCACTAACCCGTGCTAAGGAACAAATTTAAAAACCTATTTAGAGGCTAAAAATTTCACCCATGCCGGGATTCGAACCCGCAACCTCTGGCTATCCGTACCAGCGCTCTACCAATTGAGCCAATGGGCGACTCACGGCATCAGTGAAATTTCGAACCTCTTTACAATATTCTCTGTATTACGTACAGGCAGCGACATCTGACTTAAGCAAATTGCATTACTTACAGCCCCGACAGAATATTGTAAAGAGGTTCGAAATTTCACTGATGCCGTGAGTCGCCCATTGGCTCAATTGGTAGAGCGCTGGTACGGATAGCCAGAGGTTGCGGGTTCGAATCCCGGCATGGGTGAAATTTTTAGCCTCTAAATAGGTTTTTAAATTTGTTCCTTAGCACGGGTTAGTGCATTAAAAATAAAAATAGTGTAATCATGTGGGTACAGTGATATCGTTCCGATGTTAAACCTAACTGCAAAGTAGGTAGTCGGGGCTGTAAGTAATGCAATTTGCTTAAGTCAGATGTCGCTGCCTGTACGTAATACAGAGAATATTGTAAAGAGGTTCGAAATTTCACTGATGCCGTGAGTCGCCCATTGGCTCAATTGGTAGAGCGCTGGTACGGATAGCCAGAGGTTGCGGGTTCGAATCCCGGCATGGGTGAAATTTTTAGCCTCTAAATAGGTTTTTTAAATTTACTCATGGTTTTAACCTATTTTTATGGTTACATAGGATTAAGTGATTACCACCTAACCGTTTGCTACAAAAATAATGTGTGTTGATAACCAAGTCACAAATGTTCATTATGTTTGAAATTAAAAACATGTGATGGTAATTGAAGGAATATTTTGTTTGCATAGTGATCTCATACATAAAAAGACTGTTGGTAGATCTCATTAGATTCCTCATGTAAAAGACATGTTGTAGACACACTTTAGTTTTTGCATAATCTGAGCATAGGTACAATGCAGCAGCTCACTATATACATTTAGTTACCAGCTATATCTGAGTGAACGCTTATAAAGGTTGATGTGCTCGTCAGTACCATTTTTTTAAAGTTACGAAGTACCTACATGTTTTTCAAAGCGTTTGTGCAATTGCATTTGTGACTTGGGCATCTTGTGAAATACCTCTTAAGTTGTTAACCAATTTTGTTGTTTTTCTTTCAGATATTTATATTTGAAATAAATATTGCTTTGATTTAGTATTACTTAGCGTATTTTATTTCTGCCTAGTTTAGGTATAGATAGAGGTCAGGACGAACGATGGGTTTGCGGAGGATAAATTCGTAAAACCCGAAGGCTAAAAATAGTGTTACGGGCTAGGGTTCTGGATTTGGATGTAAAACACCAATGACAACTTCTTAGGATTTATTCACGCAGGGTCTGGTCTGCAGGTCTTCACGACACGAAGTCCACACGTAGATTCCAATCGAAGTCCAGTAGTATCGCAGAGGTCGTAGGTTATCGCTCGTATCGCAGGTATGTTCGCTCGAAGTTCACTCTTCGCTATTCCAAACGGAACTGACAGCGCGCCGCGGCGACCGCTATTTATATCCGCCGGCAAGGGTTCTAGAACATTCAAGTACGTACCTACACTCGGTGCACGCGACAACGACTCTAGAACAAAGTCCTTGTCAAAGAGATTTGAACCTTATACTAGTGGACATACGAGTCACTATTGCTTGCCGTGTTTTATTGTTTACTAAAACGTAGCATGCGGCGACTATTCGATAGGCTTCCAGAAGGCTCTATTCTAGATGGTTCGGGATAGGACCGCGACACTGCTCCCCTCTTAGAGATGCTCGTCTCGAGCATCTTCATTACTGCCGTGATAAGAAGCTAAGCGGTCGATGTGAACCACTTTTTGTGCACCTCTTGGCTGCCGTTGAATTCGGTACGTCACGTCATTTAACCGAGTTACCACTTTGTACGGTCCCTCCCATCTTGTCTGCAATTTCGGAGATTTTCCTTTTCGTCGAGTTACATTGTGAAGCCAGACTAGTGCTCCTTCTTCGAAGCCGCTTGTATTTGCTCGGCGGTCATACCTAGTCTTCATCTTTTCACTCGACTCCAATCCGTTTTCCCGTACTATGGCATGAATCTCTCGCATTTTCTCACGTAACTCGGAAATGTAGTCGTGTAGAGAACGTGGGTTATCAGGAGGCCCTCCAGTTAGCAGATCTACTGGTATTCTCAGTTCTCGGCCAAAATTTACACGCGCCGGGGTTACCTTCGTGCTTTCATGTTCTGCCGTTCGGTAGGCCAGAAGAAATGGCGGTATGTATTTGTCCCAGTCTCTCTGGTGCCTGTCAACGACTTTTGCTAAATGTCTCTCAAGTGTTTGGTTAAATCTTTCTACCATGCCGTCAGATTGAGGATGATATGGGGTGGTCCTAGTCTTATGCATTCCCAATATTTTACAGAGTTCTTGAAATACTTGAGACTCAAAGTTCCTGCCTTGGTCAGAGTGTATTTCCAAGGGCACACCAAACCGGCAAACTACTTCCTCAAACAACTTGGAGGCAACAGTCGTGGCTTCTTGATTGGGTATGGCGAATACCTCTGGCCATTTAGTGAAGTAATCCATAACTACCATGAAATACTTATTTCCTGATTCCGTTACTGGGAACGGTCCAGCCACATCAACTGCAATGCGTTCCCATGGCGCACCAACGTTATAAAGTTGCAGATTTCCTCGGCTTCTAGTTGGTGGGCCTTTCACCGCGGCGCAAGTAGCACACTTGCGGCACCAATCTTGCACATCTTCTCGACAATGGAGCCAGTAAAATCTTTCTCGAATCTTTGTTAAAGTCCTTTTTACGCCCAAATGTCCACCTGACACGCCGTCATGTACTTCACGAAGGACATCTTGTACCTTATCTCTTGGGACAACTATCTGAAGATGGAACTCTCTGCCGTTAGGTTTCTCCCATTTGCGGTAAAGTATTCCGTTCCGAAGAATAAAACTGTCCCATTGAGCCCAGTATGCCTTGGTGACAGCACTAGTAGGAGCGACTTCGCACCATCTTGGCTTGTCCTCGCCTCGTTTCTTCCATGCGACAATGAGCCGCACATCTTCGTCATCTTCCTGTGCTTCTTTCATCGCCTCATCTTCCCAAGATCTCGATGGACTCATTCTTGTCAATCTCAATGGCAGTTCCTTTGTCTCTTGTTTGGCACAGTGCTTGCAGTCTTCCGGACACGGCCTTCTTGACAGTGCGTCAGCATTTCCATGCGCCTTTCCGCTGCGGTGTTCAATAATAAAGTCGTACTCCTGCAGTTGTTCGATCCATCGAGCAACTTGCCCCTCTGGATTTTTAAATTGTAACAGCCACTTCAGGGCGGCGTGGTCAGTGCGAAGCGTAAACCGCATGCCGAGGAGATATTTGCTGAAGTGCTGTACTGTCTTTACCACAGCCAAGAGCTCCCTTCTTGTCACACAATAGTTCCTTTCAGGTTTCGATAGCGATTTACTGAAATATGCCATCACAACCTCTCTGTCGCCCTGTTTCTGCGATAACACTCCTCCGATCGCTGTGTTACTGGCGTCAGTGTCAACAATGAATTGGCCGTTAGGCTGTGGGAATCCCAAGATTGGGGTCTCGCAAAGACATTTTCTTAATTTTTGAAATGAACTCTCACATGTGTCATCCCAATGAAATGACTGCTTGTCTTCAGTCAGTCTGTGTAAAGGCTTGGCAATTTCAGAGAACCCCTTAACAAACCGTCTATAATATGAGCATAGCCCTAAAAATGCTCGCACTTCAGTCTTGTCTTTGGGAGTAGGCCATTTTTGCACTGCTTCGATTTTGGCTGGATCGGTCTGTATGCCTTCGCTGGTTATCACATGGCCGAGATAGCTAACCTTGTTCTTAAATAAACTGCATTTCTTCGGATTTAACTTTAAGTTTGCTCCCATTATCTTCTTAAAGACTTGCTCTAGATTTTGTAAGTGGTCCTCAAAATCTGAACCCATGATTATGACGTCATCCAAATAGACAAGGCAGGCTTCCCCAACTAATCCGGCCAGTACGCACTCCATAAGTCGTTCGAATGTAGCTGGCGCGTTGCACAATCCAAAAGGCATCACGTTAAATTGCCATAAACCTTTGCCAGTTGAAAAGGCTGTCTTCTCTTTATCCTTCGGATCAATTTCCACTTGCCAATAGCCCGATTTCAGATCTAATGTCGAGAACCATTTCATACCACTCAATGTGTCCAGGGTATCGTCTATTCGTGGCAGTGGATAACTATCCTTCTTGGTCACATCGTTAAGCCGTCGATAGTCTACACAGAACCTTGTGCTACCATCTTTCTTCTTTACCAACACAACGGGAGAACACCATGGGCTAGCAGAAGGTTCTATAATCTTGTTTTTCTTCATGTCTTCCAACATGTCTTGTACTTCCTTTTCTTTGGCAATCCGTATGCGCCTCGCTCGCTGACGAATAGGTCGCTCCTGTCCGGTGTCGATTTTGTGCTGAACTAACGATGTTCTTCCAGGATTTCCTTCGTCAGAGAAGATATCCCTAAAGCGCAGTAGCAACCTCTTAGCTTTCATGCTTTGCGAATAGCTCAGATTACTCTTAGAATCCTCAAGGAGCTTAGTGACTATAATTTCACTACTGGTATTCGATGTGTTTGAGCTTGGAGATGATTGGCAGCTTCTCATCCAAACGGCTTCCTCGCACCTTCCAATAACGTCACCTTTGCTAAGGGTAATCTCACGATCGCCTATATTCACAACCCTCACTACAGCGGTCTTGCCTCCATAGACGAGAGTTCTTGCTGTCAGCAATTTCTGACTGGCTGCACTGTCACGTGTATCTTCAATCAGCACACACCTATTCCGCTGATTCTTCTGACTCGAAGGCAGCTTCACCTTTACTTCAGTTTGTGCTCGTCCAGGTATAACGATTTTCTTCAGGCACGTGACATTTCCATCGGGACCGCCAAGTATGAAGTTCTCCTCATCACCACATTTAAAGACACCGTTAGTGACATCGATGTGACAATTGTGTTTCTTCATAAAGTCTAGGCCCAGAATGCAATCATCCATAATTTCGGCTACGATTACGTCGTGAATATATGACGCTTCCCCAATACATATCGTAACCGACCTTTCACCCAGGACGGGTATCTGCTGGCCAGAAGCGGAGAGAAGTCTGCTTAAACTGGTGCCTTTGCGGCTCCCTACAGCTTTCACCAGGTCTGGTCTCACTATTGTTCTAGAAGCTCCTGTATCTAGGGTGATTTTGCACTCTATTTTGTTCACTGCACCGCGTATTAGTAGACTGTTCCCGTTCCATGCTTGTGAGATTCTGGTTACTGGGGCTTCCTCCGCTCCAGCCAGTACCCGCCCCGCAGTCCTGGCTTTTATTCGTTTCCCTGATTCGCGGTGGAGGGCGCAGCGTCATGCTTCTTCACAAACTCTTCCAAACACTGCTCTATTTTGTTGAGACGCGCATCCAGTCTGCCATCTGTTTTGGTCGGTTGCCTTTCCTTCTTAGCACACGTGAACTGCAGATGCCCTCTTTCCCCACACTTGTAACACATGGGCCCGGTGTTCTTCTTGGGCGGTGTCTTGATCTCTTTAACTTCCTCCGTAACTTCTCGAAGCTTATACCCTTGCCGGATATCATGACGCACAGCTTCTACTTCCAGGGCGTGTGCGAGAGCTTCTTTTAACGAGGAATGGTGGCGAAGCTTTACTGCAGCCCTTATTTCAAGATCCTTGATTCCGTCGACGAAGGCTTGCAAAATATTCGTATCCACCATCTTACTATCAGCAGAAGGATATGCCTTTCGAACCAGCTTCTCAATTTCCAACGCCCATTGTTGAAGTCCTTCACCCAGGCGCTGAGTCCGGTCACGCAGCTGGGCACGGAAAACGTGTTCCAGGTGTCGTTCCCCGTATCTAGCCTCAAGTGCCTCCAGCAGATCTTTAAACTCGCTGCCTGAGGTCGGCAGTGCCTCCAGGACAGATAAAGCCGATCCTCTGAGTGCGACGGTGAGGGCTGTCAGGCTCTGTTCGTCCGTCCACCCATTTGAAGCAGCGACAGTCTGGAACTGCTGTCGGTAGGCGACCCAAGACGTAGTACCATCGTACGGAGGCACCTTCACTTTAGGCCCCTGGCTTATGCTGACAACTCCGCTCGACGTAGCTCCAGCAGCTTTAATACGCCGAACTTCCTGCTCTAGTCCAGTGAGGCCGGTTTTCACATTTTTTAGGTCATCCTCTAATTCGGAAACCCGTTCGTTCACTACCTCTACATCTTCATGTAGCTTAGCGACCGTATCGCTGAACTTTGTAACGGCAGATAGGATCACTTGTTGATCTGCCTTCTGTTCTTCTTGCAGACTCCGTATCTGCTTGCTCTGTTGTTCTTGCATGCCCTTCAACATTGCCATCAGGCACGACATATCCAAAACCTCCATTGTACGTGACGGAGGTTTAATGTCTTCGGTGGGCGCGGCCAGGTGGGAGTGGCTAGGAGGCGAAGCCTGTTGGTCGCTGAGTGGAACCTGGTAGTCAAGGCCGGTGGGCGGGGCCTGGCGCGCGGGGTCGGTAGGCGTGGCCTGGTGGGCGGGGCCAGTGGGCGTGGCCTGGTCAGTGGGCGTGGCCTGCGGGGCGGGGCCAGTAGGCGTGTCCCTATGGCAGGTGGGCGTGGCCTGAGGGGCAGTGGGCGTGGCTTGGTCAGTGGGCGTGGCCTGGGGGGCAGTGGGCGTGGCCTCCGCAGCACCTCTGGACCTGGTCCTCACTCCAGAAGTATCCTCTCTCGGAGTCAGTGGCATCTCCAAATCCCCAATTCTGACACCAAATGTTACGGGCTAGGGTTCTGGATTTGGATGTAAAACACCAATGACAACTTCTTAGGATTTATTCACGCAGGGTCTGGTCTGCAGGTCTTCACGACACGAAGTCCACACGTAGATTCCAATCGCAGGTCCAATCGAAGTCCAATAGTATCGCAGAGGTCGTAGGTTATCGCTCGTATCGCAGGTATGTTCGCTCGAAGTTCACTCTTCGCTATTCCAAACGGAACTGACAGCGCGCCGCGGCGACCGCTATTTATATCCGCCGGCAAGGGTTCTAGAACATTCAAGTACGTACCTACACTCGGTGCACGCGACAACGACTCTAGAACAAAGTCCTTGTCAAAGAGATTTGAACCTTATACTAGTGGACATACGAGTCACTATTGCTTGCCGTGTTTTATTGTTTACTAAAACGTAGCATGCGGCGACTATTCGATAGGCTTCCAGAAGGCTCTATTCTAGATGGTTCGGGATAGGACCGCGACAATAGGTAATATAAGCGTCGAATTCAGAACCTCCTCCTTTTTTGAAGTATGTTAAATGAAGTATTGATGTTACTTTTAGGGCTTGTCTTAAGACTGCCTCGTTGGTCTAGCAGTTAGATTACCATGTCGGAGGTCGTTGGGTTCGATTCCCACTGGCAGATGCTGTATATTTGTTTGGGTATATTTTCGTGTTAGTGATGTTCTAGATACCATAGTCCAGGGTATGCTAGTTTGGGAACAGGACAGATGATTGTGTTGTGTGGAAGTATTATTATTATAGTCTATAAAGGCTGTTCTTCCCTTTGGCATCCTACTGGTTCGCATATTCTATTCGATTGAAGAAAGACAGGGTGACTAAGATGCGGACTTTCTGAAACTTATCGGTTGAGTTTGTCTTTTTTAACAACTTAATTTTTTTCTAAATCTGTTAAATACGAGGATATTGAACCATAGAATATTTTCGGGGCTTAATCGCGTAGTATTTTACCTCGACGTTTACAGTCATCGTGGCCAGTCTTCTCGTGACCACGATGACTGTAACGTCGTCGAAACGTCGAGGTAAAATAGCAATAAATTACTACGCGATTAAGCCCCGAAAATATTCTAACTATGTGTACAAGTCGCGAAAGTTTAAAATAAGATATTGAACCACACATTATGTCATGTGTCATACACAAAAATACATTGTTCTACGTAGTACCTACCTACCTTTTAATCAGTGTGAAGTATAATACTTTTCTAGAGGTTGCGACATTGGCAGGGCGCGTAAATCGAGAATTTAATTAAATTTGTCTCGGGTCTTGGATTCCTGTTATCTATGTATTTATTGTATTAAATCTATGGTCGAGTTAGCACCTATAACACAAGTCATTTAGTTGCATTTAGTATAGGACTAACGAGAACTGTGTAGGTATAATATGCCAATGAATATTTATTTATTTTATTTAAAAATAGTAAGTACTCAAAGAAAAATTCATTTATGAAAATAAAGAAAACTGCATTCAAAGAGTTTTCGAAAATTCGCTTGTCACACTGGGAATCGAACGTGATAAAATTTGTAAAAAATACACCCTGTACTTTGTACCAAAACTTTGTAAGTAAAAATATGAAATCTCATCAATCAGGATTCCGTAAATACATAAGACAAAAGTTTATGTTCTGTTCGCAACTATAATGCTCATTTGAAAGACGTAGCTATTGGTAAATAAAAATCTGGATATGGACAGGATTTTCCGATTGCTATTGTATTGTTGTCGTATTTTGCTAAGGCCTCGGCCAAACCATAGCGTTTCAATGAAGTTAACAAATAGTCATTGTATTTATTACACTAGCACAGTATCCAGAGAGAGACCTAGGTTTGATCCCCAGTATGGGCATGTACCAATGATTTTATATAACATCAAAGTTAATTACAATTTGCGACTACTACACCGTTAGCATGCGATAGTCGCACTACCGCATACTAACTGTGAAGGAACTTGTAAGTTCACTTGTTCCTCTTCGTCTTCAATAATAGCAGACATAAGTAAAACTTCTTCAATTTCACTATCTGTATCAGACAGCGTTGTAGTGACAGCCTGGTGAACGCCTGACGCGTCAGTCAAAGAGTACCACGTCAGTGACTTTTGCACGCGCAATAATTGCCACCGTGCACGCTACCGTGGACGGGGGCTGGTTTGGCCAAGGCTTAAGAAGAAAATAGGTACGTTGCGATTTACGTTCGGACCTCTTTTTTCCGCACGATTTCGGACGGACAGGCTAGATCCCACGCGGACTTCCGTATCCGGAAAATTTTCCAAACGACAAACTGACGTAAGCATAATGTTATGCGGTAAGTGGAAAGTGAAACGTAATTCAGACTGTATGTAGCCGGCCTAAATTTGCCCATCCACTGTGAATGACACAACTTATTAGTAAATGTTACAATGCGGATATAGCGATAGAGGACATTGGTTGGACTAATATAATAAAACGACAAAGGATCAATAACTTAAAACATATAATTAGGTATAATTCGTTCCATTTACTGAGTATAATAAGCCACAAGCATACTACTTGAACCAACTGATCATTGACCATAAAACACGGATAGTACAGTCGACAGCACCTCAACCTTTACACTTCATTGCACTATACTCGGTTAACTTACGAGCGACTTTGCAACTAAAATAAGACGTGTTAAATATTGAAATAACTTGAAACTTCAGAATAAATAGCCACTACCAGTGAGCAAAAGTTTTAAATTTGGAGCATAGTGCGTTGCAAGCACTAAGTTATGTTAATACCTCAAACACTAGGGTTCCCTCACGGTGTTTTGCTTCACTAAGCGAATGGTATTGCCACTATAAGTTTATAAATTCGCAACTTAAAACAAATTCATTGGTACATGCCGGGATTAGCACCCACGCCCTCGCGCATGCCCAGCGTGGGGATTATGGGCATTACCCCCTATGATGATAGCACCTGGCGCTCTTTAGGGGAGGGCTATGTCCAGCAGTGGACTAGTATAGCCTGACGACGACGACGACCTCGCGAATATAAAGCGGTTCTGCCGCTGCTCTACCACCGCTCATCCAATTTATATAATAATAAACAAATAAAATCGAGAATTTTAAACTTGTATATTGGAAGCGACACCGAAGTAACGGTTTGCACGGCATTACCGGTTTGGGTAATTTTATCTTCACACTCTGTCTATCTCCACACAAGCACTGAGTACTGTTATCAATCTGTCTGTATTATTATTTTTAACAGTCGATTCTTTAATATTTTTGAAAGTTTTCTCTCCGTAAGAACCATCCTCGTACTTCAAGGAATATTCTAAAAAAAGAATTAGCGAAATCGGTTCAGCTGCTCTCGAGATTTGCGCTTACCAGCACATTCAGCAATTCATTTTTATATTATTGAATACAAAAAATATTTCATTTTATTGAAATATTTTTTGTATTTGTTTCGTAATATTTCCATAACGAGTTGCAAAAAGATCCATCTAAACTAAACGAAAGCATAAAAGATAATGAACCAAGATTTTTAGGACCAGTAAATTGTTAGCCATATTGCTGTCTCTTAGAATTTCCCAGAAAAGAGCGTGATAGAACGCTACTTAAGTATTTGCTTAGTGAAATTCTCAATTCGGAAACAGGCCCTCAGACACTCCGGGCCATATTTGACGCAAATGTACCCATAAACGTTATCTTATTGTATCTTACTACAGTCATTTTATCTCACGAAGGCGGGTAGGCAAGTCTTTGTTTCTACAGTATTAAGGTTCAAATTCGTCAAAATCATCCGCCTTCCTGAGATAAAAATACTATAACATAGACTAAGCTCGTACTAACAACTCTATGGATTTGTTTATCTAAACGTATAATAAAAAAATAAAATAAAAATAAAGGTTGATATGTTGTCGACTGCTCTTTATACACATTGTGTGTCGTGAACCATAGGGTCCCGTAGGGTAACAGACACTCGAGAAACATATTGTACTGAAGATAGGGATCTTACCTGGGGGGCGAGTCTCAAAAATTCATAGTTGTTCAATAGAGTCACATTACTCTGGTAATGGTCGTTTCATTCACACTATCAGTAGTCTAGTAACCAATCGCATCGCAATGTTATAACCCGTGCTACTTATCTCGGCGCCTCGCTCGATTCGCTGTTCTTCGCGAGAGATGCCTATTTAATTTGCGCCGGTTATACCCCTGGAGTGACATTGTACTGCTATTGCTTTATAGACTACCAAATTTAGGCAAATGACAATCATTGTTGTGCTCATTTTATTGAAAAATTTTTATTGAAAAAGTATTAGATTCTGGTTCGATACATTGGACTAACAACTTGCACTATGGGCCCTGAAAGTGACGGCCGTTGCTTGGTTCTAGATTATTTGGTCATATAAGTATGAGACTTAAAAAAAGTAATGTGAAAATTTCAAATACGTTTAAGAAAGTGAAATAAAGCAGGTTTGGGTAAAATTTGACACAAAGATAGATCATGTCCATTAGTTTTGAACATTATTTAAAAATACTATGTAGGATACTGAAGATATTTTTTATTTAAATCCCACGCAAAAGAATTAACAGAAACGGCAGTTGGCCTAGAGTAGAAAACAAAATGAATTAAATGCCGCCACCTAATTAACTTCCTAGGCGCCGAATTGGACAGCTGATTTAATGAGTTGGCTACAATACACCACGAATTTTAGATGGTTTGAGAGCCATAGCAAAATGAACATTTGTCTAAAGAATTTGCTATCGAAAACGCCCGTTTGTTTAAGGCGGTTTATTTGCATTTTCCAAAGATTTCTCGACACAAACTCGAATCTGTGAGAACCATTAGTAGCCATCCGGAGCAGTGCGTACGCGCCGCAGGTCTGCGGGTCATTGTTCCGATTGACGGAGAGGCGGTACCTACTAACTGTTGGCGAATTCTCAACAATTTTTATTTTACGTCATACTTAAAAGCATAGCATTTTTAAGTACTAATTAGATAACGGCGCGCCGCGGCGACTCTCAAGCCACCCGGCTTTCAGCGTGTATGAAGGTTTCGTTACATCCATGACCTTTTTTTAATACTCTGGGGTTGGCCCCACAGTTATAAATTGTTACTAACTTGTCAAAATGACATGCACATGTCAGGACCATAGCAAGTCGCACATCCTAGTCTCTGCCTACCCCGATACAGGCTTGAGTTTATGTACGTATGCAACTACCGGTTTAAACTTTCCAACACAGGACTCGGGGCTCAAATAACAAAAACCAATAACCACTATTGCATCGCGTGACCATTAAAATGTCACCCTGGCATTTACTCTTGCATTGGGCTTCACTCGACCACCTACAGAGCCTTCACTTTGAGCTGCTTCATTTTAGGCGTCTTGCGTTTCAGCTGACGCTTTTGCTCCTTCAGCTCCCAGCGGCGTTGCTTGTCTGGGTCATCCTCCTGGGAACAAACGGAGGGAAAACGTCAATGTTTTTGTATGACCACAACATCATTCGAATCAATAACCCACCTCCGCTATCCGGTGGGTTAATTTTACACACTTAGTGAAAGGATTTGCCAATCAGTGTGTGCAATCAGGAGCTCGCGAAAATACTGCCTGACAATAACGATGAATGAATGAATGAATGAATTAATGAATTAATGAATGAACGAACGAACGAACGAATGGAATGAATGAATGAATAAATGATTGAATGAATGAATGAATGAATGAATGAATGAATGAATGAATGAATGAATGAATGAATGAATGAATGAATGAATGAATGAATGAATGAATGAATGAATGAATGAATGAATGAATGAATGAATGAATGAATGAATGAATGAATGAATGAATGAATGAATGAATGAATGAATGAATGAATGAATGAATGAATGAATGAATGAATGAATGAATGAATGAATGAATGAATGAATGAATGAATGAATGAATGAATGAATGAATGAATGAATGAATGAATGAATGAATGAATGAATGAATGAATGAATGAATGAATGAATGAATGAATTAATGAATGAATGAATGAATGAATGAATGAATGAATGAATGAATGAATGAATGAATGAATGAATGAATGAATGAATGAATGAATGAATGAATGAATGAATGAATGAATGAATGAATGAATGAATGAATGAATGAATGAATGAATGAATGAATGAATGAATGAATGAATGAATGAATGAATGAATGAATGAATGAATGAATGAATGAATGAATGAATGAATGAATGAATGAATGAATGAATGAATGAATGAATGAATGAATGAATGAATGAATGAATGAATGAATGAATGAATGAATGAATTCTATTAATAATATTAATAGGTATATTATTTAAATTGTGTGTGTGTGTATATTAATATATGCATGATTTGGTGGTATTTTTTTGTAAATAATAAATGTATCCCCACATAATGTGCGGAAGAGGATTTAAAAATCTTTCGTCATGCCCATTCGCAAGGATTGTTCCTCATGATTTCAGAACCCCATTGAGACAATCACACATGTAAGTTTGCTTACGGACAGGATGCGCTCTTTCACCTGCTTGCGCTTCTCCTCACGCCCTTGCGGGGCCTACGGTTACTAATCCGAAGAATTGTTGCTGCTCTTGGGTTTTGGCGCATAGACTACTAGGACCAAATTCGCAAGGATTGTTCCTTCTCCCTGTTGAATTCTGAGCAGAGACTCACCGCCAGGACGCGCTCCTTCTCCTGCCTATTGTGGCCCATTTATCGCACACGTGCGCACAGACTAATAAGAACGATTACGCAAGGATAGTTCCTTCTCCGTCTTGAGTTCAGTTACATATACAAACTCCAGTTACACATACACATAGACTACTAATCCGACGCATTGTTGCTTCTCTTGGGTTCTGAACTCCAGTCTGAATATTAGGGTTGAATTCGTATTACTGACGAAGAAGGAACATTCCTGGTTTCTCCTCTCTCTTGAGTTTTGACCAAGACGCCTCGAGACTCACCGCCAGGACGCGCTCCTTTTCCTACTTGCGCTTCTCCTGACGCCCTGCGTGGTCTGCTTGTCGCACCACATACTCATAGACTACTAGGATCGAATTCGCAAAGATTGTTCCTTCTCCGTATTGAGTTCTGATCACTAATTAGACAAACAGGCGCGCGACGGTTTTTGATTTGCGAATTTTGCTAAGTAAATACTCTTTTCTTAGAAATTCGAAGAGACGATGCGCCTACTCTTGCTTGCATCTCTCCGTCTTGAGTTCAGTTACATATACAAACTACAGTTACTAATCCGAAGAATTGTTGCTTCTCTTGGTTTTTGAACTCCAGTTTACGGACATATTTTTATTTTTTAATGCACTAACCCGTGCTTAGGAACAAATAGGTAGTCGGGGCTGTAAGTGATGCAATCTACTTCAGCCAGATATCGCTGCCTGTACGTAATACAGAGAATAGTGTAGAGGTTCAAAATTTCACTGATGCCGTGAGTCGCCCATTGGCTCAATTGGTAGAGCGCTGGGACGGATAGCCAGAGGTTGCGGGTTCGAATCCCGGCATGGGTGAAATTTTTAGCCTCTAAATAGGTTTTTAGACATTGTATTCCTGACGAAGAAGGAACATTTCGGAGTGCTTAGTGCGAGTTTAATAGTTCCAATCGAGTAACTTTACTACCGCGTTAATCGAGCATTGAGTAGTGAGTATGAGTAATTTGACCGTTCGAACTGGCAAAACGCTGTCACAGTACAACTCGCACTCGCGTTTATTCGTGTTTTGGCTGGTAAACGTGTTCACATCTCAACGTAAACCATTACAACTCGCACTCAGCAATTTAAATAATTTCCATACTTGTCGCTAGGTGGCGCTTCCTCGATGCCATAGAAATATGAGTTTACGTTAACGCGATCGAGTAGTTGAAAAACTCGCACTAAGCACTCTGGTTCCTCCTGCCTCTTGGGTATTGAGCCAGGGGCCTGTTGACTCACCGCCAGTATCCGCTCCTTCTCCTGCTTGCGCTTCTCCTCGCGGCGCAGCGCGGCCTGCTCCTGTCGCGCCGCGTGCGCTCCTCGCAGCCACGCCTCCGCCACCTTCTGCCGCCGCTTCTCGCACTTCACCAGCGCCTGCGCACACGGACCGACGACACGATAATTATCAATCTATTCATTTATTTATTAAGACAACTCAGGTGGAGTCACTATAGGCATACTAAATACCTATCATATCATGTGATTTTGTTTTGTTTTCTTTGAAATTTTAGCAGTATTTAAATTGCGAAAATTAAATTGAATATGAATTAGATGTATATTGACATAGTTTTCAACAACTCTTTTACTAATATTACTTCATCTGACCCGTAGCGGTTTGCAATAGTATTTCTCAATGATTCGCGATACTCATACATAGTTATATATTAAACGGGTCAAATCGCGATTATTTATTAGGTAAAACGTAATTACCTTATTTTGTAACCTTATTACCTTATTTTATAATTGACTGTACTAGCCACTTCAGTCTACCGGAGACCACGGCAACTGTAACGCTGCCGAAACGTCGGGAAATAGGGTAATTATTACGTTTTACCTAATAAATAATCGCGATTTGACCCGTTTAATATATAACTATGTATGAGTATCGCGAATCATTGAGAAATACTATTGCAAACCGCTACGGGTCAGATGAAGTAATATTAGTAAAAGAGTTGTTGAAAACTATGTCAATATACATCTAATTCATATTCAATTTAATTTTCGCAATTTAAATACTGTTAAAATTTCAAAGAAAACAAAACAAAATCACATAATATGATAGGTATTTAGTGTGCCCATAGTAAGTTTGTTTACGAATTGATGCAGACTAAACAATAATTAGGTAACTCTGAATTTCATATTGTTATTGTTAATTATTATGTTATAATAGTAATTTAAAATTCAGTAAATGCAGGCGGCTAAATGAACGGTGAATCAGTTTTTTTTTTTTTTCATGTAGCCTATATACGTCCTATTGCAGGGCACAGACCCTTTCTTAGAAAGAGATAGTAAGGGCTTAATTAGCACGCGTGCCCACCTCGGGTTGGCAACTTCAAGCCCTTTATGAACACCTCAGACACTTGAACGTCAGAGACTTACTTCACTTTTTTTTTCTCTCCGCATGCGTCGGAAAGCGTCATTAACATAACAATTACCTACTGGCACACACATTGCATCTGGACCCACACTAGGATGCCCTGTGTCGTGGGAACCAGAAACAACGCCATCACAAACGTGTAAACATCCAAGACCTGGAGTTTTTTTTTCCCAGCCGGGTATCGAACCCGGGACCTCTAGCAAGGTAATAGATGCCACAGAGGTCGCAATTGAATTTGCTGCTGTATTTTTGGGCGTTCACGGTAACAACTGTAAAGATGGTTCGGTAAATCTTCCGGGACTCACCTCCTTGCTGAGGCGGGTCCGCTTAATCTTGTCGAGCAGATGGAAAACGAGCAGCAGTAGCGGCCGCACCTCCGCCCCGCCCCCCTCCGCGCCCAGGGCCAGGCCCACTAGTAACACGCGCTCCGTGTCTGGGGGCTTGCTAACCGCTTGCTCCCTGTGTAGGGAACTTGGGGATAGAATGCGGGTTGGGTCGTTGTGGAATGCCTCCGGGACATTGAAAGCTTTGTGTTCCGTAGTCAAAACTATTTGTCTGTCTGTACGCGGCTTAGCCAGAGCGTATGGTACATACTTGAAAGCCAAAATTTGCCACAGATAACGCCAATCAAGATGCCAAAATTAGAAACGAATTCGACTCTGTCACTGTCTGACTGTCTGTTAAGCTTGAAAGTGCAATTTTTTTTAACCTTATATTTTACAAATCCCCTCGGGTCAATATTTCCAGTACGAGTTAGAGGATAATCCGTGTCAATGGACCTAATGACTTTCTTGGGTACTGATTGATAAAGATATTGTAAGAATATTTTCGAGGCTTTATCGCGTAGTAATTTATTGCTCTTTTACCTCGACGTTTCGACGTCATCGAGTCATCGTGGCTGATAAGGTTTCAGACTACCCTCAGCGCGGAGCGGGCACCAGCCATCAGTATTCTCGTGACCACGAAGACTGTAACGTCGTCGAAACGTCGAGGTAAAATAGCAATAAATTACTACGCGATAAGCCCCGAAAATATTCTGTAATGAGTTCAAGTCGCGAAAGTTTAAAATGTGACATATTGTAACTTAAAAACCTAAGGTAGGGAAATTATACACGTAAACTGAAAACCTAATTTACTGAAATCTGTTAGAAGTAAATCAAGAACACTCACTCCATCTGCTTGGGGCCGGAGTAGCGGTCGGATATGTGTATGTACTGTATGTACTGGTGGTACTGCGCGAGCGCAGCCGTGACGCGCGCATCCAAGATGGCCGACGTGGCCTCGGCCGTCTCCGACATGACGGCCAGCGAGCTCGGCAGCCCGTGCTTGTCTCCGGGCCGCCGCTCGGGGCAGAACACGCTCTGAGGGGGACACAAGGGTTAGTGAAGTGATTTTCACTCATTACCATACAGTTTTCTCTGTAAAAAAAAAGAATATAATCATCTGGGTACAGCGATATCATTCCGATTTAAAAACCTAACTGCAAAGTAGGTACTCAGGGCTGCAAGTGATGCAATTGACTTCAGCCAGATGTCGCTGCCTGTACGTAATACAGAGAATATTGTAAAGAGGCTCGAAATTTCAATGATGCCGATGAGTCGCCCATTAGCTCAGTTGGAAAGAGCGCTGGCACGGATAGCCCGAGGTCGCGGGTCCGAATCCCCGCATGGGTGGAATTTTTAGAATCTAAATAGGTTTTTAAAAATGAAATATTTGTACATGAACGAGATTAATAATACTACTACTAAGTATTTGCTTCCTAAGTAAGTTTTCGTGGTTGGAATGGGATGGGGTAGTCGTCGTCGTCAGGCTATACTAGTCCACTGCTGGACATAGCCCTCCCCTAAAGAGCGCAACGCTGTGCTATCATAAGGGGTAATGCTCATAATCCCCACGCTGGGCATGCGGGTTGGGGATCGCAGTTCGGTGGAATTGTACTGCAGGGGGCGCTGCTGCCCACCCCCCGGTTTGTGTCCCTTAGTCGCCTTTTACGACACCCGCGGGAAGAATTGGGTTGGTGCTATTCTCTAGGCCGACACCACACACAGGATGGGGTAGTGCTAGTAGCTATTTATTGGGAAAATTATTAAGACTAGGTCGTTATTATATGAGAACATATTATTTCATAGGAAGAGAAGAGCCGAAGATGTGGCTCAGTGGCGTGTCTTGGGACTGGCCTATGTCAAGCAGTGGAATGACACGGGCTGATTATGCCTATCTTCTGTGTGTTTTTGCTTTTTATGTATGCTACTTTTTTGTTATATGCTTTGTTCGTGTTGTGACTTGTATTTGGTAATGTACTGCTTTGCTTTGTATACGTGTGTGTGTCTTATGTGAATAAATGTTTTATCTATCTATCTATCTATCTATCTATCTATCTATCTATCTATCTATCTATCTATCTATCTATCTATCTATTATGATGATGATATAAATACATATATGTATAATACGCTTGTATAAGTAATACTACTTATAACAGATGTTATATTGAAAATGGAAAACGCAGCATAGGCCGCCCACCAGGTCGCTGGAACGATCGGAAACAGATGGCTGGCAGCGGTTGGGTGAGGATGGCCCAGGACAGAAATAACTGGAGAAGAATTGGCTCAGGAGAAACTTTTGTCCAGCAAAGGACAACTATGAGCCGAGTGATTATTCTTTCTCAGATTGATATTTTTCCAAATATCAGGGCTTACAATGGGAAGAAAAACTGCTTTTTTATCCCGGCAGAGGGCGAGTGATCGACTAGGCCTAAATAAACTGTCAAAGCTGTCAAACGCCACACATTTTTCTTGTTTACTTAGTTGTTTTCTCGTATAGTTAACAAAATGACGAACTGTGCTGCACGTGGTTGTAAGAATAAAGTGAATCGTATGTTTCCCAAGGATTCTAAAAGAAGAAAGTTGTGGGAAAAGGTCATGAGAAGAAAAAATTGGACAGCCTCTCAAAACAGCTTTTTTACCAACAAAAGCTTTCCGTTTTCTTTACTCTTCCTTTAGCTGCGGCGCCGTCATCATGGAGTACATTTTGTTAGTAAATATTATGAAAGAAAACTCAACACGAGTATCAACAACAAGCTAATGGCGGCGTATTGGGCCTACTCGCCGGTGGCGACATCTGGAATCAGCTTTGCGTTTTGCTCTCCATTTTATTTAATTTACTTTTTACGCACTCTACAAACGTCCCAGCATTCGTCAAATTATTGTCATAATACACGGTTTTAATCGTTATCTATCAGACGTCACCAGTATTTTTCTGAAACCCCATAAAACCAAATAGAATTACCTAATCAGTCTCCATCCTAAAAAACCTTGAAAATGTAGCTCCAGGACTAAGCACCCAATGTATTGTGCCCAATGTGCTGTCACATTTCGCAGACATTTTGGCCCTTATCCCAAGGCAACAAGACTCACCAGGTCCTGCATTTCTTTAGACAGCTTGGCGGCGATTTTCTTCTGAGCGATGCAGAGCACGAAGGGATCGCTGTCGTCTTTGCCGAGTTCCGCCCGCACTACCAGCGTGTCAGGCGAAGGCCGGGCCGCTCCCAAAACCACGTGTACTAGATCTTGACGCTGTGGAAATAGAGGCGAGTTTTGAGTGATAACGTTCAGTACCTGGCCAGTCGAAAAGCAGCGTGATTAAAATCTGGAGGCCATAAGCAAGGGGTGGGTTTTGGGTCAAGCCAGTCAAATTTAGCAACACCATGTGAACTAGATCTTGGCGCTGTAGTTCTCGTAATAAAGTCTCGGTTTCAGTGGCAAGTCTCTGAAATGTGCAACCTTGAACAGTGTAAAATCTACCTTAATCAGTAAGGATATGCCACCCCCGATTTTCTACGGAAACCAAGATTTAAAGGACTGAGGAACAGAAATTTCAGTTCTAACGGTCAGCAGCCTAATTTATTACGCTTACCAAATTCTTTAGAAATCCTTACGTTTGCGATTAGTTTCAATTATTGACACCTCGTAGAAGACGCGCCCTCTGCACCACCACCATCTTATTTCAAAGATATTTATTTATACCTTACACTTGGAATACAGGATAAAAACGGATAAGCAGGTAATATAGTCAGATCTGGTCGAAGGGTAAAGTTGTAATGATGAAAAATGAGGGAAATCGAATAATGTATGACGTATTTTTTTGAAAATTATAGATAGAAAAAGAAATAAAAATGGTGTAAAGAGGTTATACCGTTGGTTACACACTGACGCTCTCAAGCTAGGTTATTCCACTAACGCCCTTTAAAATCCCCATTGATGGTTGTTACATCTTCCAAAGCGGACTTGGCCCCCGTGATAAAGTATGGCCTAACCCTCCTGCGATGCAGGAAGAGACCCGTGCCCAAGCAGTGGGGCCATACAAGGGTTGATATCGATGCGATGCTTGTAACTTGTATACGTTTGTGTGGCGCAATTTAGTAAATAATGATTTATCCATCTTCTTCTTCTTCAGGCTATATTACGTAGTCCACTGCTGGACATAGCCCTCCCCTAATGAGCGCCATAGCGCCCTGTCTTCAGCTTATCCGTCTATCGAACCTTAATGAGCTTGAGGGTGAGCAGCATTCCCTCGCAGCAGAGGCGGCCGCTGCACCACATCGTGAAGCAGTGCTCGGCCTCGCGCCGCCAGCCGCGCTCCTCCCCCGGGACACACACCAAGTCCGACCCTGTCTCACCTGGGGACAATAGGCATGACGAAACATTTTCAAATCCTCTTGGATAGATAGAAAGAGAACACTTTATTGGGCATAAAAAAGGAAATTACACAACATTCCTTAACCTAAGACGGCGGACGGCGGAGTGCAGACGGCGGCCTTGTCACTAAAAGTTATCCCTTCCAGGCAACCTTTAGGTAGGAGTAATACATTGGAGAAGGAAGTAGATGTACGAATAAATGAAATTATTTTACGCTTAATTAAGAAAGTCATTATACTAACTATAAATAGAAACTGTTACAGTTATCGACATACAAATAATAATGTGGGGACACATTAATTATTTACAAAAAACCTATATTTCAGTAATAAGTTTATTACTGAAATAGTAATAAACTTATGACTGAAATAGTTTAACGGAGGTTTAAGTCATTTTTATAAAATTATTAAAAATCAGCGAGAAACAGCTCGCAGTGTCATGGCGTCGAATCTGACGTCACGGCTAGGTAAACAAACATCAAACGTCAAACAACGCACGGGTGAAGTTTACCAATGTTACACAAGCGTGACGTCACGCAGTGCGATTTCTGTATAAGTCAAAATGGCTCAAAGCAGTATTATAATCTTTTACTTCATTGAAAATATTGGTAATATAATTTTTTTATAAAACGAAATCAGTGTTTTAAATCCTTTTAGTATGTATATTCCCATAATATCGTTAAATCTTTGATTATTTGGTACTGTCGTGACGCCTATTGTTCGTCCGTTTACGACCACTGGCCAAAGTCGACGTAAAGAAAAATAAACACTAGAAAAACGAAATGTTTAAACAGAAGCGGTGGTAGCGGAGCGGTAGAACGCTAGACTCTCTATCGGGAGGTCGTGGGTTCAAATCCCGGCACGTATCTAATTTAAGTACATTTGTGAATTTATAGTAGCAATACCACTTGTAAAGGAAAACTTCATGAGGAACTCTGAAAACTAGCGCTTGAAATTGCCAATCCGCGGTGGGCACGCGTGGTAATTAAGCCCATACTCTCTCTTTCTCACAGAAGGGCTGTGCTCTGCAGCCGGACGTTTATAGGCTACAGAAAAAACATGTAAACTACGATACATACGTTTCAAAAGACTAAAAGTTTAAATTTAAAAACCTATTTAGAGGCTCAAAATTTCACCCATGCCGGGATTCGAACCCGCAACCTCTGGCTATCCGTACCAGCGCTCTACCAATTGAGCCAATGGGCGACTCACGGCATCAGTGAAATTTCGAACCTCTTTACAATATTCTCTGTATTACGTACAGGCAGCGACATCTGACTTAAGCAAATTGCATTACTTACAGCCCCGACCACCTACTTTGCAGTTAGGTTTAACATCGGAACGATATCACTGTACCCACATGATTACACTATTTTTATTTTTAATGCACTAACCCGTGCTAAGGAACAAATTTAAAAACCTATTTAGAGGCTAAAAATTTCACCCATGCCGGGATTCGAACCCGCAACCTCTGGCTATCCGTACCAGCGCTCTACCAATTGAGCCAATGGGCGACTCACGGCATCAGTGAAATTTCGAACCTCTTTACTATTAATCTAATTTTTAGCCTCTAAATAGGTTTTTAAATTTGTTCCTTAGCACGGGTTAGTGCATTAAAAATAAAAATAGTGTAAAAGTTTAAAGTTTTTTTCATCCCTTTTTTCTTCCGAAATGATTTAGATTTTCAAATGGACTCCTATACTTTGTCCAAAAAGTGTACAAATTAAAGAGTAAGGTTTTGCTCAGACTTTTTGTTAGCTAAATAATTTCTTGCACTTAAAAGCATTATAAAAATAAAAACTACAGTCATTGCATTAAAAAAATGTAATGTGCTTAATCAAACAACATAACATTTACATACAAGCACATACATTGCTTCTGGCCCCACACTAGGATACCCTGTGTCGTGGGAACCAGAAACAACGACATCACAAACATGTAAACATCCAAGACCTGGGTTTTTTTCCCCCAGCTGGGATTCGAACCCGGGACCACTTGCATGGTAGGCAGACGCGCTACCGCTACGCCACAGAAGTCTACAAGGTAGTAGATAGTCTTAATTCTCGATAATACCACTAATAAAGTTTCTCTTCCAGTTTCTTGAATTTTTGGACAAACTGTAGCTTCACTAATGACATTCAATGTAACACAGTTTTTGCGTGATTTTGAATAGAATACTTAGATTTGATTGGATCCATAGCGACATAGACTCACCGACTAGTGTAAAGTTGTCTTCCAGCAGCGGTTTATGCAGCTTGAGGAAGTTTGTGGCGATGGCTGTGTTCTTCGCGCGGCCCACGGCATAGGCGAGAGCGTACGCCGCTAGCAGACAGCACAGGATCCCCTCCAGCCAGTACGCGTCCCAGCGCGGGCGCGCCGTTATTGGGACCTGTCGGAGTGCTAGTTAGTTAGTAAATTAATTAGTAGTTAGTAGTTCTAAATAATTCGCGATACTCATAAATCCTACTAATATTATAAACGGGAAAGTTCGTAAGTACGGTTGGATGGATGTGTGTTACTCTTTCACGTAAAAACTACCGAATGAATTTTAATGAAACTTTACAATAATATAGCTTATACATCAGAAAAAGATAAGATAAGAATATTCTTTATTGTACACCAGAGCACAAATTATAAAACATGTAAAGATATAAAGTACAATTGGCGGCCTTATTGCTAAAAGCAATATCTTCCAGACAACCTTACGACGGAAAGTTGCTGAAGGAAATTAGAGACGGGTAGTCGGTGCAAATATGAATATATTAATACACTACTTACTACATACACTACATACAGAATAACACATTGGCTACAATTTATGAGGATATTGTGTGAATTGTCCATAATATTAAGTGTCAAGTAAGTAGGAAATATCTAACACCTTGCGCTGCCAAAACCTTTTGTACGCCACTCTAATATACGCTACTCGAAATACTAATCCTGCGCAGACGAAGTCGCGGGCACCGGCTAGTAGAAATAAAGTAACGGGTCAAATCGCGATTATTTACTAGGTAAACGTAATTACCTTATTTCCCGACGTTTCGGCAGCGTTACAATTGCCGTGGTCTCGGATAGACTCATTGTTAGTTAGAGCTGAGTTTTTCCCCACTTAATCCCAGTTTCTGGTACACTAATGGCTTGTCATACTGTAGATTAACAGCTTGTTAGACTACTCGGGCACGGGTTACTTTTGTTACCGTGACTGTTTCGTCACTCTTATCAAGACCGTGGATATGTATGGAGATGCGCGTATGTTACGTGACAACTGGGTGACATTTCGCGCATCTCCATACATATCTACGGGGTGACGAAACAGTCACGGTGACAAAAGTAACCCGTGCGCGCTTAGCCTTAGGGTTCCAGAAACCGGGGGTAGCCTCACAGTTGGGCCATTGTGCGTAGCAAGCGCTGAGATATGTTAAGGCTTCAGACACTAGCGTTTCCTCACGATGTCATCCTTCACAGCCGGCATTGTAAAGCTACGCTACCCAATTTGTGTGAGCTGTGGTAAGATTTATCTATTTATTTGCTCCTCCAACAGGATAACACATTAACTTGGTCCCTTACCTTAGAAATAGTAATCTTTGGTTGCTCAGCACTCCTCGGGGGGGTGTCTTGGAATCCCTCGAACTCCTCAGGATCTTGGAAGTGCTCAAACTCATTGTCTTCATCCTGTGAACACGATTCATGTTGAAATCAGCAAGGCATCGCGAGTTTGGTGCATGGGTGAGTCTGTATTTCATTTCATTGAGTTTTTCCTAAGGGACACAAACCCGGGGGCGGGCAGCAGCGCCCCCTGCAGTACAATTCCACCAAACTGCGATCCCCAACCCGCATACCCAGCGTGGGGATTATGGGCACTACCCCCCAATGATAACACAACCTTGCGCTATGGCGCTCATTAGGGGAGGGCTATGTCCAGCAGTGGACTAATATAGCCTGAAGAAGAAGAGTTTTTCCTTACACTTTTTGATTTTCCTCTATTATTGCAATTAAACCAGCAGAGCTTAGAGCCTAATAAAAGGATATTATTCAACATAGATATATTAGAGATACCTCCGAGGCGGTTTAAAGATTGTGTTAAGCACACTCTTTGCACAAAAGCTTACTATAACACCAAGGATTATTTAGAAGACAAAGATGTCTGGTATTAAACAATAGAATAACATTGAAAGGTATTTATTGTGTCTAGTGTTTAACACATTCATGAGTTGAGTTTCTTTTTTTAAAGAATAAATGTGGAGTTTCCTTGGTAAGCTTCTTCTCTACATAGTCTATTAATTGTGAAACTAACTATAATGTTGAGTAAACACTTTGTTTTTGCAAAACATTTTGTTGTTTTGAGTAATATTAGTACGACAATGGTGTTATCTGACTCTGTTCCGTACTCTACTAAGCAATAACAAATCAAATGGCATAATCAGTAACCATCACTGTAGCCTTGTTTTTAAGATAAAGGTTGTTTCGTTTTTAATATTTTCTATCTGCGCAAATTTAATAGACACAACTCTCAAAGGACATCGAAGCGCGCGAGGCGCGTATTTAAGTTACAAGGGGTTTGGTTCCAAACGAATGCGATGTGTAGCAGACTACCAAAAGTGTCCGTGAAATAACTCTATTGAAAGGAAAGACAGTTTTTGTAAGGAGTATTTTACAACTCATGTAAAACATGTTAAGCTATGTTATGTTAAACTACTTAATGTACTGTTAACTTATGTAAAACATTGTCACTTCTGAGTGGAATTCTGGTTACCCATAATACAGAGTATTCTAGTTTGGCGACCAGGCACTTGTACACTTTTATGATAATAAAGTTATTTGTATTTGAAAAACTATGCCTTTAAGAGACTCGCCCTTTTGATATTAATACCGTATTTTTCTACCCTTTTCCCATAATAAATGTTGTAGGTATTTATGGTAGTATATGGAGATTTTGATACCCCCCTGTATAGGATTCACATCAAAATATTTATTACTGCATTATAAATTTCAGATGTGAAGTCGACCTTCGCTCAAAAAAGTGAAGGTAATACAAATAAGGAAAGTCATTGTAAAAACTCTTGCCTTGTACAACAGATTTATGTCAAGACTCACGGTATAATAACGTGTATATACCATGCAATACCGTCTTAAAATAAGTAGTGTTTTAGAAGTAGCGGAATCGCGTTTTTATAAATAAACTTCTAGCTTAGTCATTTTAATCCACAGGAAAGATGGTGTGGATAACTGGATATAATGAAATATAAGAAAACCATGATGGTTGTGCAACATCATAGAGTGGAACAGTATTAAAACCCAGGAGTAACAGTTCAGAATTTCACAGAACAGAAACCATTTTAACGGGCTGACTGGCAACCTCCTCACTTTAAGAAGAAGAAGGAAACCATAAAAATTGTTTAACAAAAGAATTTGCATTCTGAAATGCATTTTGTATGCATTTTACTGTTGTAAAATATGGAACTTTGTGTCAAAGTTTGTGCGATGTTCATCATCAGGTATCACAGCTAAATTTTACAAACTTTAGTTAGTTATCTCACCTCCACCATTATATCGTCTTCTGTCTCTTGGAACTGATCTTGTGACAGTGGCGGCGGTTTTGCTTTCTGCACCACTTCATCGTCTTTACCGAAATCTGTAATAATTAAATAATGTCCATATTCTAAAAACAGAAAATACATCTGAAATGTTATATTTAATAAATTTATCGTAAATTGGAAAGCTATCTGGATTATTTTTAATGATTGATTTAAAAGTAAAATGTGGTAATTTGGTTGAAATTGAAAGTCTACTTAATTATGACATGAAAAATCTTAATTTAAGTACATAATTGAAATGTGGACTAGCCAATTTAGGTCTTTTAACTGAAATTGAGTGATTTAATATAAACTGAAATGTTCGAAAACTTTAACTAAAAGTAACCAGAAATAAATTTAATTAATAATAATAGACCTTGAAATTAATGTAAAAAAAAATATTTTATCCTAAAAAGAATTAAAAGCCTATGTTATTATAATTCCACTAGGTTTAGTAGGCAACTCACCCATCACGTCTGGAATATCATCCTCTGCATCAAACTGCTCAAACTCAGCAAAATCATCATCTTCCAGCACAACATCCTCATAGGCTTGCGTGACGAACGCACTGCACAGCAACACTGTCACGGGCAGCAGCACCGAGCTGATCTTCATTGCTGGTAGGAAGAAAATCAGGTTATTTCAGATGTATGCGTGCAACTGGTGTGGATCTCAGTGTCAAAATATAACCATCAAGACACAGAAAAACAACGTAATAATATTGCGGGGTCCGTATCCAGCGTGAAACTAAGTGATCCTTCACCGTATGACTCAAGGCAAAGTAGTAGTTAATGGGAGTCGCGACCTTTCGGTCTTTGACAACACGCTGGTCAAAGACCGAAACATCGTGACTCCCAAACTCTGAAACGTGGACATGTTGTTTGAAGGCCTTATTGTCGATATGATGCAAGCAATACGTTTTGGGTTTAATTACCACCAAGGCATTCCATACATTTGATTTGATTGGCCCCAGTTTAGATGTATTTCATGTTTGTGATGTCCTTGCCTGGTTACCATAGCATTGGGTATCCTAGTTTGGGACCAGAAGAAATGATTGTGTTGTCTGGAAGTTATTATTATTTTACTGATGATGGGTGGGCTCGCCCTAATCACCATGCTGGGAAGGCTGATTCGGTGGTATTAGGTACAGCAGAGGTTTAACAAGAGGTGATGCTGGTCACCCCTAGATTTCGGTCATTTAGAGGAGTTCTTAGAACACAACACATAACACAATTTATCCCTTGTGTGTCGTAAGAAGTACCTATACTTCTAGTGATAGGTATACTTCAACAATTCAGGCAGTTTTAATAATACTTTCTAATATGAATACAGCAGGGCCTTGATAATCCGTACCCCAGCTAGTCCGAACACCTCTATAATCCGAACAACCCCCCTCACCCTTGCGGAACTGCCGTCTCCCACAGTTTCTGTCTCGCAGTGCCACGCAGTGCGTTTTAGGTAGTACACATATCGCTTGTTCGTCCGCCGCGTACTGTTTCGCCAATAAATATGTATGTACATACATTATAATGAAAAAAAAAATATGTTTTATTCTGAAAAATGCCTTTCAAAATGCCTACATACTAAATTCTGAACACTTCATACATCCAAACAGGGTATAAATTTTAGGTGTTCGGATTATCGAGGCCCTGCTGTATATTGAAACTGCCTGAATTGGCAAAAATGTCAAAAATGAATTATTTTTGGATGTTTCTTGGATGTTATCTATGTATTTATTGTATTAAATCTATCTTCTAGTTAGCACCTATAACACAAGTCATTTAGTTGTACTTAGTATAAGTCTAACGAGATCTGTGTAATATGTTCGTAAATATTTATTTGTTTACATGCAATATCAGGTTACCTCATTAGATAAATTACTAAGCACAAGTATATCTTTGAAGCCTTAACCTTATAAGTGTTTAATTTTATATTTAGAGCAAAATAAAGTGTAACAAACCTTCAAAATATAAGTACTTACAAACTTTACCCACCAACCAAACAGACCATTCCATTGGACCTAAGACCAAACAACCATTGGACCTAAGTTGTTCGAAATAAATGCTATATTATTATATTATTAAACAATTATCAGTGAGATATGTACAAACTGTTTTTGGTGCAAATTAGCAGAATCTTATGAACAATGTCTGTAGAAAATTAAAAGATCACATTTCAAACAAGACAATCTTATCAGATTAGACACATGTCAAGGCTCAGAGGCTCTTAGCACTCCTAAGATTTCATTTACTATATTATTGTTGTGAGAATGACATAGATTATTTATTGTCGAGGTATTTAGATAGGCGAAAATAACCTCAACAAATGAAATAAAACCATCAGTATAACAGAGACTTATCTCCAAGAATACTACGCATAGGTAGGTTACAAATTCAGGGCTGGAGCTAAATATACTAGATAAATAGATATAGGTACTACGATAAAATATTTCATGAATTATACGTTTGGTACGTTAGGGTAAAGAGTAACAATTCATGGTCACTTACCGCTAAATCTATGTTATTTGTACAAATTTATCTCACTAAATATTATTAGAAGTAGTATTTTCAGTCACCTTCACTTCACTTGACCTAGATACTACTACATACATAAGAGTAGGTAGCTGAAAACTGAAAATCCGCAATTTTAGAAGAATCCAATGACAAGTGACAAATTTGACATGTGATGATACTACTAGTTCTTAATTCACCAACGTTTCCTGCAATGGTCGATGCCTTTGAAATTCTGCGTAGGGGGAGTAAAACTACGAAACTCTGTTACTTATAACAGCAACGTTGCGAATGTTGACACTACCGTTGAATAATGAACAAGCATTCGCAAATACGTGTCAATGACAATGCGTTCAAAAATCACCGCTACATTATTTCATTCTTTCCTTCCGTAAAGTTTTCCTTCTTTAGACCCGATTGCGCTAGAAGGAGGGCTATGTTTTCCGACAGTATGTACGTTTGTATGTAAATAAATAACGTGTCCCAAAATTAAACGATAAGCGGGCCCCAGATAAGGCAGTTTCACCGCTCATGCATGACTACTCTAGAAAAAAACCTAATTTTTTTACGTTTACACCCCTTCCCCTTTAGATATTGTTATGTTCAAGTTATGTTAACCAAATTGACCACATTTAGATATTTCTGTTTTTTTGTCGTATCGGATAGTAATAAGTAGCACGCATGTAGCACGGCTTTACTATAACCCTTAAACACAAATCGTGGTGTACAAAAAAGGATGGACTTCCTTTTGCTTTGTTTACTCTTACTATTGTTTACTCTATTCTCTGTCTACGTATTTACTAATACTCTTCCGAACGGACACTATTACGCCAAGATTTTTTTTTAATGGCACTAGTAACCAAGTGTCCAAATTGTTATAATACACCAGGAAAACTAGCATACTGTATCGTATTATATTAGTAAGAATGAAAATCTTTTAGTAGGTAACCTCTTCACAAAAAAATCACGTTTTTTCCTTTTTTTTTCGTACGTAATCATGAGTAGGTGCCCCTTCTGGTGTGCGTTTATTGTTGAATTTTCGGATTCGTTGTATACCTAGATATATATGTAGGTATCTATATTATTTTCTTAAAGATTATTTTATCAGGTAAAACGTAATAAATTGGCTTTTTTACGTACAAAAGCCTACACGGCTTAACGCGTTTTAGCTTGAGACAATCGAAAGACACCTCGTTCGTTTCAGCTTAACTGTGAGAGTGACACTGGATACTTAAAAAAATACAAGCATTAACTTACAATAATATTTTTTACGCAGCCAGATGTTTTTGGTTTTTAATTTAAAGAAATAATTTGATCCGCCCTTCTATTACGTATTCCACTCTATCGAATGAAGCATTGGGCATAAGCAGCTGGGCTGGGCAGCGTTTGGGAAACTACGACGAGTCTTCTCGTGTGTTGGACGCCCTCAGACTAAATGGGATGACGATCTGCGAAAAACTGAAGCAGATGCTGGATGCGGCAAGCTGAAGACAGGGCGCTATGGCGCTCATTAGAAAAGGGCAATGTCCAGCAGTGGACTAACATATAGCCTAAAGAAGAAGAAGAGTTAAGCATTTATACAACTTTAAAATGTCAAAATAGGTATGCATTTGGTATTAGTAATTACACTATTTTTATTTTTAATGCACTAACCCGTGCTAAGGAACAAATTTAAAAATTTAAATTAAATTTTTAGCCTCTAAATAGGTTTTTAAATTTGGTATTAGCTTAAAAAAATTAAAAATCAACGTCACCCAACTCAGTCGATACTTACATAATTTTTTAGGCCCTTGAGTGTAATTTCTATAATATACAGGGCGTCCCAAAGTTATGAGCCATGAAGGGAAAGTACCTTAAATATCGTAGATAGGCTATTTTGCTGAAAGAAGAATTTGTATTATTTTTAAAAGTTAGTAATTCTGCATTCAAAGATTTTCTAAAAATTGAACCGACTTAAAACTGGGAATCGAACCGACTTAAATTATAAAAAAAACCACCCCTACTTTTATGATGCCAATCGAAATAATGGCCCAAAAATAATTACTCTTCTTAAGTAACATAGTATTTTAAAAGAAAGGAACAGCGTGAAATTAATCATTTTAATCAAATTAAAAACATAAATGAAACAGGCCTTAATGGTAATCGTTCGCGAACTCGTCGATAACATCTCTCGACAAGGCACTCCGTTATTGACAACTGCGTCCATCGACCTCCCTCTAAGCCTCCGTGAGGGATGCTGCATAATTCATAAGCCTAGCTAAGATCTAATCTCTACATGATTTGCAATTATGTATTTATGGTCCCTTTACACGAGGCCAATACGCAGACCACTAAGCCAATCCACTGAAAAACGCAAAATGTTTTCTCATGTGGTTACACCACGTTACCACACCACAGGCCGGTGAGTTTAGATAAGTTAATAAAATTAGTTTATATTTAAATAAAATAGTTAACAATATCGATATCGACCCTTGTAAGCCCCCACTGTTGGGGCACGGGTCTCTTCCTGTATAGCAAAAAGGTTAGCCCATACTCCACCACGGGGGCCAAGTCCGGGTTGGTGAAGGCTTGTAAGACAATGGCGGCCTCACGGTCAGAAGTTATCAAGCCGCCCACAAGGCATCTGACATGGCTTAAGAGACCTGTGCCACAGCAGTGGGGACTTACAAGGATTGATATCCATACGTATACGAGAGTTGGACATTTTTAGGATCATTGCGTTGAATAAAATTACCTAATCATTACATCAGGCCACCGCTAGCCACTGCTGGGTATCTATAGGCCTTTGCCTTCATCTATCGCGGTGAACTGGGCATGCCCAGCAGAGTTGAGAATATTTTAGTTGAGGATATGGCGGGACGATCGCTCAACATTTTTTTCTGAATGGGATGGCTCGAGACTTGGAGAAGGGTAAGAACATGGGGAGAGGCTTTTGCCCAGCAGTACTGTAACACGGACCCGGACAAAAAAATTAGACGACAGGTTCATCTCGAAAATAACCAAAGATTTATCTATAAGAAGTTATAATATCACAAACAGCACAATAGCACACTTTTTAGCACTAGGATTATTGTAAAACACTGACCCCTGAGACACAGGCGTAAAACCTAGTTCAGGGGCCAGGGTTCAATATTATTTTATAAGTGTGTAATATCGAAACTGTTTTTATGCCATAATTATTATTCTTGTAATGCTTTTTTTATAGAAATAAACTTATTATTATTATATATCTACTCACTGTTCTCAGGTTATACCTTACCCAAATACCCTGTTATGCCTTTACCCCTGTCATTGTAATACAAATCCTCATTAGGACTTTCCCGGACTTGAATGATGGCGGATCTAACACACTGAGATAAACAGTTCTCGTTCATACTTACTTATCATTATGCCCATCATCTCTGTAATGTCACGCCTCTGGGTATTCTTATTATAATACGTCATTCTGAGTAGGTACACTAAGTATGCATAAGCAGCCAATAAATTCATCATACGTGATCATACGTGAACGTTCGTTTGATGTGCCGGGAAGAATGTTTTCCGAGAATATTCCCGCACAAGTAAATAGTGTTATGGATAATAGAAGTATAATTTAGAGCCAGTGCCAAGTTACATGACCATCACATACATTTAGTGAACCGACTCCAAAATATATTTCTACAATACTTACATGTAGGTAAATGGTTTGAATTTAAACGTCATATTCATTTAAATTGTTTGTAGATATATTTCATGAAATAGTGTTTTCATGTCAGTTTTTATAAAAAAGATTTTTTTTTTTTTTTAATATCACTCATTATTGCAGAGTCGTCCACCAAATTGTGTTTTAAGAAGGCACAAGTAAAAGAAAACACCCAAATCTCTTCAAGTGTGCCTTTAACATTTAAAGAGTTCCTTCGATTTCTCTTGGATCACCACTAGTTCCTGACATCATGACCAATAGGCCACCCGCTTCAACAAAAAAATGTTTTCAAAATCTATTTGTTAATGTTTTTTTGAATTTGTTACTGTTTTGTTATGTTGTCAGTATTAGATAGATAGATAGATTATTTTTTGTTGTAATTAAAACTGTTTCTATACGGATTTATGCTCGTTTATTACATTTTTACAATTTTCCGACGTTTCGGCACTTTTACAGGTGCCGTGGTCTCGGATGACTGAGGTGGTAGGCGTCTTTTTGAAAGCATTAACTGTTAGTTTAGTACCCCCGGCAAAAATTACAAAAGTCGTCCGTCGCGGAGGATGTGTCAAACTGGAGACAGTCGAGCGACAAAATCGTAACTGACAAAATTGGGAGTATTTTGAAACGCGCTTCAATCAGAACCATCTACAAGCCGCCAGGAAAGATACACCAATTCATGCGAAGTGTCAAGCACAGGATTCCCTTACAAGAGGCAGGAGTATAAAGCTTGACTGTGAATATGGTTCTTCGTACATTGGTCAAACCAAGCGTACCATAGCTGAACGGGTGAAGGAACATATCGCGGACGTGAAACATAAGCGCTCTGGAGCTCTATTTTTGAATCACTCGTATGAAATTGTATCGTCGAATGCGACTTATGTCACACTCGTCTTCTAAGTCGCATGATCTAGTTTTTTCGTATTTTTGAATCGTTCGCCTGAAGTGTTGCCAGTACAATTTGAAGTATTGTATTTTATCCGTTCCACGCAGAAATCACAAAAACCGGAAACTACCGTAACGGAAACGGAACGTAAAATATTTCGTTTTATTGGCTGTTTAGATGAAAAATCTTTGCCTTTAGTTGCAAAACACTAGTCATATATCGTAAATAATAACACTTTGGTTTGTTTTTGTTCGAAAATGTCGAAACAAAAAATCAATTCGGCTCAAAAGCACAAACTCCTCGATTTGAAATTAACACAAATTTTGACAATTAATCTATCGATCGACATACGAGACGAGTGGTAAGGACCATTCGTTGCAGTCGAGTGATTCAAAAATACGGAATTTCGTATGTCGAACGAAAATCAGTAGAAATCGAGCGCTCGACGCGAGACGAGTGATTCAAAAATAGAGCTCCTGGTAGATCAGCAGTGAGCGAACATACACTTAGCGGTACCGACCACTTTATACATTTTGATAAAGTTAAAGTTCTAGCCCGAGAAAACCGTTTCTTCCCTAGAATGATACGCGAGGCAATAGAGATCCGCCGGCATCCAAATTTCAATAGAGATCGTGGTTGGAATATACCGGCAGCATGGTAACCAGTGCTTAAGTGCATGAGACACCCTTGCTAAAAGTGTGACTGTAGAGTTAATTTTAATTTCAATTAATAATCAATATTTTTAGTTCATGTAAAATAATTGGTTTAATAAATTTAATTTTTAACTTCAATTACTAATAATCAATATTGTTGACTTTATATAAAATAATTACCTATTTTGGAACGTAACTTCATAATTAACTTTTGTAATTTTTGCCGAGGGTAGTAAACTAACAGTTAATACTTACAAAAAGACGCCTACCACCTCAGTCGTCCGAGACCACGGCACCTGTAAAAGTGCCCAAACGTCGGAAAATTGTAAAATGTAATAAACGAGCATAAATCGGTATAGAAACAGTTTTAATTATGTCTAGTGCTCGTGTAAACCTTAGAAAATACTATTCTTGGTTGTACACAGAAATTATAGTACCTAACAGAAATTATATAATAAATACAGTACAAATAGCGGCCTTATTACTAAAAGCAATTTCTTCCAGGCAACCATAGTATTGTGCCGTTGAATAAATTATTTATCTCTCTCTGTCTGTCTTTATTTCGCTTCATCAATTTTCATCCAAACGTCGAACAGTCACGTGCACTAACATGGATGCAATTCAGTACCTAGTCAAAATCAAAATAGTCAGTTTGTCATATATCAGGCTAGAAGAGGTTAATGTGATAAAGTTCTAACGTGTTTACATGTTAGAATAGAATAGAAAAGGTTTATTCCAAAGACAAGACACACACAACAGTAGTAGGAGAACCACAGTTCTGGCGCACTGACCTCCCGCTCTCCCAAGGGTCCCCCCTTTGGTTCAGAAAGTCGCGAAAGTTTGGGAAGCGGGTCCAAAAAAAAAAAAAGTTTGGTGTCTAATCCCACTAAATCGGGTGCGCTGAATCGATTGCACTCACTCCCAGAGCTCTAGGATAAGCGGTTTCGGAGATAGAAATATCGTGCCATGGTGATTAAGATAATGGTATAATCACCTCATTAACAAAGCGATGTTTTCGTTTGGGCGTTATGATCGAGCAGGTCATTAGGGCTCAGGTGACTTGTTAGTCACCACAATGACTACACATTTTGTTTCTTATAACTCTTTCTTCATTTATTTTTATACATCACATAAAGCATAAATTAAACCAATCTTTCAGCATTACATCATTTCGAACGGTATTCTCAGTGAAAATATTTATAAAATTATCTAAACTCCTTCCACTATACTTATGGGCTAAGTACATCACGCAGTATTCTCCACAAACTGATGTTAACTCATTCTGCAAAATTGCGTTGTTATATCGCCATTGTTTACTATTTCTCAGTATAAACCTATGATAGGCTCCTGATGGCTTGCGACCGTATGAATCGAAGTATTCTCCAGTTCGATTTTCATCAATATGAATAGCCACCCAGTGACATCCGGGCTGTGTGTCTGGATCAAAATTTCCTATCAAATACATTGGTACCTCTACTACCACAGGAATGCGGTTGGCGGCATACACATTATACCTCATCAGCGGATTTATTTTATATAAACAATCTTGTATGTCTATGGTATCCATGGTCAACAAATTGTTATACGTGTAACTGAGTCAAAGATCTTTTGTATTGTGTAAATCCTGGAAGTGATTCACTTATTTTTGTGGTCCGTATTTCTCTGACCTACCTATACCATTACTTTTGATACTTACTGACGTCATTGGATGCTTTGCAACAATCTCATTAGTTATAGTGCACCGCTTCCGATGATGGAAAGTTTAAAACATTAGATGTTTGCGTAAATGCAATTAGCAATCAACTATCTGGTTTCCAAATGTTATCAATAATCATCTTGTTTCGTTCAACATCATTACTGACTAGGTTTAAACAAGATTAATAACGAGCAAAACTGACTATATAACGGCTTCCACGGGTCTGAGTACGATACAGTTTCTATCACCAACACGGTGAAGTCTTAAGTGAATCAGCGCAATCATCTCTGCACTCTATCCAACACACCATGGAGGTAAGTCACAAATTTTGTTTTTTATATGTACTCTCTCAATAGCAAGGCAATAATTTATGTAGATATAATAATTATTCATTGTTCTTTACAGAATTTTTCATCTGATCTCATCGTCGATGAATAAAATACATTTAAGAATTACTACTATCCAACTCTTTCTGATGAGGAGGAGGACTCAAGACAAAATCGTAAGAGAAGTAACAGTGCAGACAGCAGCTTTGATAAGTTATTTGAGGTGCCAGCAAAAAAACATAAAAGCAAGAGTTCATCAACAGTCGGTCGGGCGAATAGTGAAGGCGGCGTGTCTTACATATCAACAAACGTAGATGACGGTCGAGAAGCGACTCATCTGATAAAAATTGAAATATACGACGTGAGAAAACTCGTCAAAATTCCACCCTCTCAGCACTGGAAACATGCCAATGTGCGAGTGAAATACTACAGCAAAGGTGTAAATAATAAACACCTAGGTAAAACCAAAGAGGTGGTTCATACAATCACCAAAGAAATCAGCACAACTCAAGACTGCCGGAACTATTCCTATAGTAACTAAGGGATTTTTACTTAGTTATTACTTAATGACCTATTCTTATTTTTGAAAACAAATTGTAAGTGTACTAATGTGGATCGTATCTAAGTGATTAGTTAACTCGTTGAATTCCATTAGGCTAGAATTATAAAAGCCGAATGAAGTCACAGATATTGCAATAGTTCAAGAGTATCACTGTTCTGAGGTACACTATCGTTAACTATGAACGGTCACGATAAAGTTTGTGTTAGTACATTTTTTGTGTCTAATAATGTCCAAAGTGCTCTGTGTGATTCATCATTTGATGAAGAAATGTCTGCTGCGTGTGTGATGCTAGAAAATAGCTCCATCAGTGACTCGTTTGATAAAGAAATGGCAGATCTTTGCGCGGCAGTTGAAGACAATATTGATGTGGAAGATCTAGCTCTATATGACCTGTGTGTCTCTGTGGAGAAAAGTCTCAAGTAAGTAACCGTTTATTTATAAATTTTCCTTAACCAATCAGCATGTAATCGTCAACTGCTGGTCAAAGGTCTCCCTCAAGGCATGCCTCTTCCCTCAACAGCCTCTAAGTTTCCTTGACTTTCCTCAACAACTCGAAATGATAACGTACACAAATTTCAACGCGTTTTATCTTTGTTTTAGTGATACACCTCAAGTTGGTCGAGGACAAAAAAGAAAAAATGCTGCGGAACTGAGCAGCCATGACAAGAAGTCAAGACAATCTCCAGAGCCCTCTACATCTGCAACTGTAAACGTGAGCAACAATCGTGATGGAGCTGACAGTTTGAAAGTGGAGTGCACCACTTGTCAGGTTTTTGTAACAAAAAGGTACCTTACTAATCACTACAAAAGTAATCTTCACAAAAATAATGTTCTCAAATCAAATCATGCGTTAGCCAATGTCACACTCGTTGAAAGTGCATTCAGACATAGGATACTAACTTACAAAATTTTATCACATTGTGATAAGACAAAAGGAGAGTTTGAAACTCCAGAAACATTTTTAAATTCCATTAAAGACACTGTTTCAACTTTGATTAGTGAATGTACCAAAGAACTTAGAAACTTCAAAGTCAATTTCATTTTGCATGCTGATTTTGTACAAGAGACAAAAGACATTAAAAACTCATTTGATTTTCAAACATGTAACTTCATCTTAAGTGAATCTGATGATCTAGACATTTTTATATCTAATTTACGAGATGTAATTGTTGAAAAAGTTAGTAACTTTGAAAAGAAAGACAGTGGTTGGTCCCTCAAGGAAATTAAACATATGGAAATTAATGTTAATAAATACACACCCCTACGAGGATCATCATACATCCCATTACCCAGGGATATTTTGCTTAAAAAAGCAATTATCAATGTGCAAAATAATGATAACCAATGTTTCAAGTGGGCGTTGCTTTCAGCCCTTTTTCCAGTACAAAAAAGTTCAGATAGGGTGGTTGCATTTCATCATAGCACCACATTATTTGGGAAAACTCCTTGTTACACATATCTTTTATATTTTGAAGGAAATTCGTAACGAAGTTAGATTTACCACAACCACTTGGCCCCGCCACTATGGCAGTAAAAGGATGATTAAAATGAATCATTATGGGTTATACGTGTGAGTCGTAAGAAAGAAATCAAAGAAGTGAGGTGAGCTTAGTAAAACAATATATTTATTTATCCAACATCAAACTTTGTATAAATGTATTATTAAGTGGCATAATATACACACTTAATAATACATTTATACAAATTAGTTTATCTTATAAATATACAACATTACAAAGTATTACTTAAAACCTATATGCTAACTATACTATCTTGTAATGACCCCAAGGTAGTGTGTCAACACGATTTGGTAGAATATGTCGTTTAGTATCATTCGATGATAAACATGTTTTATTAATTTTTTTGGTGAATATTACATGTTTTATTGACCTAAACCTGTACATTTCACAAATCTTAACATCATTATCAAACAAACAGGACTTATAGTTATTAATAGTCATCGATTTCGTAACACATTTATTAACACCTTTGGCTTTCGCTGCGATTTTATTTTCAATATCAATTGCATACATTTTCGATCTCAATCCAACAAATTCCCGAAATATTTTGCCATTATTTTCATCCTTGAAGAAACCTAACTTTTTTTTATTTATTTGAGGGTACCCAAATATATTGTCGCTCGGATAATCCGATGTGTCAAAATATTCATTTAAATCGGGTTTGATGTCGGCATACAAATCATTTGTGAATATTTGATAAATCAGACTGTCTGTATCCGTATACAATAATTTTATTTTGTTAACAAACTTTTGCATCATATAAGTATAATGAAAATTATACATCAAAGTTTTTGATATATCCAAAATGCCAAAGCCTAAATATATTGGTTTATTATACACTAGCTTAATCTTGTTCATCTGAACGGCTACAAGCGAGTCCGAAAATATGGAAAGACTATGGAACCCAGGTCGAGCAATCAAAGTCTCTGCACCCAGGACTTTACCTTCATTTCCCCAGTGAGTTAATAATTTTACATTTACCCGTTTTTCAATGTTTCCAAAAACTGAATTATTCATTAACTTATAAAAGTCTTTTTCAAAACCTGATTGGGATAATGATCTCAAATGTGTATTCAAATCAATGTATTTCTTCAACCATGCACTTTGGTTAAACTGTAGTATTCTATGTACTTTGAGTAATTTCATTTGAATTACGTATTTGGTTTTACTACACAAATTTGGTATTAACTTTACCTCTCTACTAACTCCAAAGCAAAGGTTTTCAGGACAAAACGGTAAATCAGAATGTTGGTCATGAAGCTCTTTGGGATATTCTAAGTACACTTCTAATATGTAACCAACATCAGAGGTATCTGATGTATTAAAATCAACATTCGCATCCACCCATTTAAACCCTCCAGTCGGTAACATCTGTGACATGGCCCAACCATACAAATTGTTAGCATCAAAGTAAGCTAAAAATGAGCTTGGTAAATCCTTATCATAATCATCCATAAATTTGTTGTTTGCTTTAGCATGTCGATTACTGCATTGAGATACACCACACCTTATACCAGACTTAACGAACGCAATTTTCTCAAAGTCCGTTAATAGTTCTAGTTCGATCTTTGTATATTTCAACATCGCATCCCAGCTCAATCCTGGAGCAGTATAATAATGAGCGGGATCTAAATCATAAGTTTTCAAACATAACTCGCGAAAGTTTTCAAAAACATCAGTCAAAAGTAGTACATCTGTTTTTAAATATAGGTTCGAGAAATCTGACATGTTGTGACATTCGAAGTGTTGCCACACATCTTGAGCGTGAGAGTAGTCATCAACCGAGACGTTGCAATTTGTAAGGGAGCTATAAAATTTTTCTTTGTTGGGAAGAGAAGTCAACTTCAAAGTTTCGAACGATGTCATATATTCATATGGATAAACCCCTTTTCTTTTTAATCGCGAGAAATCATCCGGAGACGGGAAGGATTTTTTTAGATCAACAAATTGTTCATCTTTGAGATTTCTTGCTAATTTATCTAGACTACACGATAGGAACTTGAAAGAATCAACGAACCGTATCATTTAGCCTTTATATTGACGGTCAGCAAATACCATCTAAAGCTTTGCAACCTTCATTCAATGGTGGAGTACATACTGCTGCATACCATACGTTGTTTTCCGGGACAGGAATTCATTTTCTGAATGAGGGTAATGATATATCTCAGGAACAATATCAAAATGGTTACTGTTTGATGGCATTTGTTTTGACTCCTGACTTATCTGCTAATTCTACTGCTCATTGGAATCTTGTAAGACATGGCAGTGTAAGGTTGGAAGTTAGGTTTGACAATGATCTACGACAAACTATTAATTGTATTGTTTATGCAGAGTTTGATAATATTATAGAAATTGATAAGAATCGTAATGTTACTGTAGACTTCAGTAGTTAATTAAGTCAAATGTAAAGTTTTTATTGTAAACTTATTAAAAGACAAAGAAAAAAAGCGAGTGCAGTTTTATTAATTTAATTATTCGTGTTAAGTAAAGGAATATTTTACAATTTGTTTTCAATAATAAGAATAGGTCATTAAGTAATAACTAAGTAAAAATCCCTTAGTTACTATAGGAATAGTTCCGGCAGTCTTGAGTTGTGCTGATTTCTTTGGCGATTGTATGAACCACCTCTTTGGTTTTACCTAGGTGTTTATTATTTACACCTTTGCAGTAGTATTTCACTCGCATATTGGCTTGTTTCCAGTGCTGAGAGGGTGGAATTTTGACGAGTTTTCTCACGTCGTATATTTCAATTTTTATCAGATGAGTCGCTTCTCGACCGTCATCTACGTTTGTTGATATGTAAGACACGCCGCCTTCACTATTCGCCCGACCGACTGTTGATGAACTCTTGCTTTTATGTTTTTTTGCTGGCACCTCAAATAACTTATCAAAGCTGCTGTCTGCACTGTTACTTCTCTTACGATTTTGTCTTGAGTCCTCCTCCTCATCAGAAAGAGTTGGATAGTAGTAATTCTTAAATGTATTTTCTTCATCGACGATGAGATCAGATGAAAAATTCTGTAAAGAACAATGAATAATTATTATATCTACATAAATTATTGCCTTGCTATTGAGAGAGTACATATAAAAAACAAAATTTGTGACTTACCTCCATGGTGTGTTGGATAGAGTGCAGAGATGATTGCGCTGATTCACTTAAGACTTCACCGTGTTGGTGATAGAAACTGTATCGTACTCAGACCCGTGGAAGCCGTTATATAGTCAGTTTTGCTCGTTATTAATCTTGTTTAAACCTAGTCAGTAATGATGTTGAACGAAACAAGATGATTATTGATAACATTTGGAAACCAGATAGTTGATTGCTAATTGCATTTACGCAAACATCTAATGTTTTAAACTTTCCATCATCGGAAGCGGTGCACTATAACTAATGAGATTGTTGCAAAGCATCCAATGACGTCAGTAAGTATCAAAAGTAATGGTATAGGTAGGTCAGAGAAATACGGACCACAAAAATAAGTGAATCACTTCCAGGATTTACACAATACAAAAGATCTTTGACTCAGTTACACGTATAACAATTTGTTGACCATGGATACCATAGACATACAAGATTGTTTATATAAAATAAATCCGCTGATGAGGTATAATGTGTATGCCGCCAACCGCATTCCTGTGGTAGTAGAGGTACCAATGTATTTGATAGGAAATTTTGATCCAGAAACACAGCCCGGATGTCACTGGGTGGCTATTCATATTGATGAAAATCGAACTGGAGAATACTTCGATTCATACGGTCGCAAGCCATCAGGAGCCTATCATAGGTTTATACTGAGAAATAGTAAACAATGGCGATATAACAACGCAATTTTGCAGAATGAGTTAACATCAGTTTGTGGAGAATACTGCGTGATGTACTTAGCCCATAAGTATAGTGGAAGGAGTTTAGATAATTTTATAAATATTTTCACTGAGAATACCGTTCGAAATGATGTAATGCTGAAAGATTGGTTTAATTTATGCTTTATGTGATGTATAAAAATAAATGAAGAAAGAGTTATAAGAAACAAAATGTGTAGTCATTGTGGTGACTAACAAGTCACCTGAGCCCTAATGACCTGCTCGATCATAACGCCCAAACGAAAACATCGCTTTGTTAATGAGGTGATTATACCATTATCTTAATCACCATGGCACGATATTTCTATCTCCGAAACCGCTTATCCTAGAGCTCTGGGAGTGAGTGCAATCGATTCAGCGCACCCGATTTAGTGGGATTAGACACCAAACTTTCTTTTTTTTTTTTTGGACCCGCTTCCCAAACTTTCGCGACTTTCTGAACCAAAGGGGGGACCCTTGGGAGAGCGGGCGGTCAGTGCGCCAGAACTGTGGTTCTACAGTAAAAGCATGGTGCATACATTTAGGTAGCGGAGCGGTGTAGAACGCCGGCTTCTCAATCGGGAGGTCGTGGGTTCGAACCCCGGCACGTACCAATGACTTTGTTTTCTAAGTCATGTACATCTGTGAAATTATAGTAGCAATACTACTCGCTGACGGTGAAGGATAACATCGTAAGGAAACCCTAGTGTCTGTGGTGTTAGCGTACCTCAGCGCTTGCTACGTACAATGGCGAAACTATGAGGCTAAGTGCGGAAATCTCAGGTCTAACTAACTACTACTGTTGTTCTCCTGATACTCACACACTGTAGTTTGTGCATTATATGCGGGCGAAGTCACGGGCAAAGATACTAGGCACCTATATCATATCTTCTTGGTAGTATAACGCTCTTCACAGAGCGGTCGTAGTCGTTAGGTCGGGGCGGTGGCCTGCCTCACAATCTTACGCCATTCCTCTGGCACCGCCGCTTTCCTTGCGCACTCGGTTAAGGGAATGTCAAAAGTAGCCTTAATTTGGTCGGTCTATCTCATGGGTGATCTGCCGCCTGCTCTTTTGCCCTCGAACTTCCCCTGTACCACCAGGCGTTCAATGGACACTTCGCCTCGGCGTAACACATGTCCAAAGAAAGTGAGAATGCGAGACTTCACTATTGCTGAGAGACGCTGCTTGATGCCGAGTTCGTGCAATACGGACTGGTTTGTTCGGAATTCTGTCCACGATACCCCATAGTTGTATCATATAGGTATATTTATTTACCAGAATAGCTCGTTTAAAGTATGTAAAGTACTTAAATTCATATTGGCCAACGGAGAAGATTAATTATAGATTGACTGACCAATGTAATTGATCATTGATGGTAAATAAAAACTGTTTTTATACGGATTTTACTCGTTTATTTTACATTTTTTACAATTTTCCAACGTTTTTTATTATGTCTAGTGTTAACCTTAGAAAATACTATATTGATGGCTATTTATGAGTTTTTGCTACCTATTGATGTGCGGTAGGTATACCCGAATAAGGCTTGCTTCTCAAAATATACCAAAAATGTACATTGTACTTACTATAAAAAAATCTACTTCAATACAAACTGAAATACAAAAAATTCTCAACCCCTACCAAAAAGTTCTTTATACCCTTCTGTCTCTTCACGTTTCTGAGAAAAGAGAGTGACCGGACGTTACTTATGTAAGTATTTACTTAGTGAAATTCTCAATTCAGAAAACGGCCGGTCTTAACTTAATACCTTCCAAATTAAATAAATTATCACTAAATCCGCTTACAACAAACAAGCATCTACTTAGGTATATAATTCAGGTGAACGTTTATCCATTTTAGTCCATCTTATTAAATAAATACCTATGTACCTAACTAAGTGCTCCCGAATATGGCTAAGATTCTAATCCATGTTGGGAAGCATTTATCCATTTATTTACGGGATAGTTTATGTTTAACATTTGGCACCGGGATAAAAATAGTCTCTTTTTCCTTATAGTGTGACACCAAGTTCAGTCAGCTTCACCTCTCCTTCAACTTCTTCTTTCTTGAATCTTGCGTGGTATACACCGTTCAAGATTCCAGGAAGAAGGCACGATGGCATTAAGTCAAGACCGTTGTGGCTAAAACACAGATTAACAAGTAGAAAGACTCAACTACACAGTGTGTGAGTCAGAATAAGGAATAACTATGTATTTTATGATCCTTGTTTGCCAACCTCGGATAGCAGATGCATGTAAAGAAGAAGATATCCTTGTCTTTATTCCCTTGTCTTGTCTTTGTCGTGGGTTCGAATCCCGGCATGTACCAAAGACTCTGTTTTCTAAGTCACGTACAGTACCTACATTAGTACCAATACCACTTGATAATGTCTGAGGTGTCCCACTTGAAATTGCCGAACCGCGGTGAGCGCGCATAGTAGCCTATAGGTATTCTCTCTCTGAGAGACGGCCTGCGCCCTGCAGTGGGACCTACATGGGCTTCTTCAAAAAAGTTAATCTACAGACAGATATAAATAAATAAATCTTCTATAATATAAAAATGGATCGCTGAATGTGTTGGTAAGCGCAAATCTCGAGAGCATCTGAACCGATTTCGTTACATAATTCTTTTTTTTTAAATATTCCTTGAAGTACGAGGATGGTTCTTACGGAGAGAATTTTTTTTTAAAGAATCGCCTTTTAGGCAGTACGAAGTTCGCTGGGTCAGCTAGTAAATAAAAAATATTCATGGACATACTACACAGATCTCGTTAGCCCCATACTAAGCACAAATGACTTGTGTTACAGGTGCTAACTCGACGATAGATTTAATTAAATAAAATACATAGACAACATCCAAGACCCGAGACAATCTAGAAAAGTTCATTTCCTAGTTTGACCCGGCCGGAGATCGAACCCGAGACCTTCGGTTTTACAGTCAGCGTGTTAAACCGCTGCGCCACCGAGGCCGTCAACAGTCATATTAACAGTTATGAAACCGGTGGTTAGTAGGAATGCTCTACCTCTCGATGCCTTTCAGCCTTTCTCACAACCCAGTTGGCGCCGGTTCTTTCCCGACAAACGCCGCCATACCGGTACAAGATCATAAGTCCAATATCTAATCGCGCCTCGATGCCTAAAAGGGGTCGGACAGGTCTCGGCTATCACTAGCGAGGGCTAGATTACGCGCAGCTTCATATTCTTGGTAGAGATCAGCTAATTAAGCGTGTTATTTCTAAAATGCGCAAATCCTGAAACGGGATGAGAGTTTGTCGTTTACAACAAGTTATTAAATACTTTTAAGTACAGCATACTCCTATGGCCTTTTCAATAAATACACAATTAGTAAAAACAGCTCAAAAACGTTCATTAAAGTAGTCTACGAAGCGCTGTTGGCGTAGTGGAACCGAGGGATTGGAAACAATCACTTGATTAACGCAACAAGAGGCGCGTTCAGGTTCAGGATGGGGCGGTCACCCATGGGACGGTGACTACCGCTAGTGGCATTTTTTCAAGCGCTCCGCAAAGGTGCCCTCTGTCACGTAATGACAGTCGTTAAGCCATGTCGGAGGCCCTATGGGTGTTTTGATAACTTCGGACATTAAGGCCCGCCACTGTATTACAATCCTCCACCAACTCGGACCTGGCCCCGGCAGTGAGGGTATACAAGTAGTTATCGAAAGTAGTCTGCGGTGGATATTTTACAAGGAAATGACGTAACAACAAATGAAGTAAAACACATCTAGGAGTGTTTTAGTGGAATAATGAATTTATTTTATATATCTCAGACTGCACTTCTATCCTTTTCTTTCCTTCTATCACCTTCTATGCAACCTTCCATAATGTTTTTTACAAAGTTTTTGCGACCTACCTAACAAGCGTCCCAACATTCTTTCTCACCTTCCCATCTTAGATTTGTATCGTAGATTTGCAGCGGAGAAGAAAGTCGCGGCTCAGAAACATCAGGGAATGGACGGATGTAGCCAGCGACGACGATCTGTTTCGCTTGGCAAGAAACAAAGAAGAAAGAGAATGTAGAGCTGACGGCCAACCTTCATTAGTGAAGAGGCACAGGAAGAAGAAGATTTGCAGCGAGACGAGAAGACATCAAACAGACCAGGGCAATTTATTATTTATTTTACGCATGGTATACTGCGGTTTAAAAAAAGGGAGGCCATCAATCTAATCGGTTACTTCCTCGTCCATATCCTTGACCAGAGCGGACAATGGTCAGCAATGTGGGACATAGTCTGCACCTCTCCGCACTTTAAGTTGGGTCGCCGCATCTACCCTAAACAGTTCGACACCTACTGATTTGAGTCCAGTATTTTCGGGGTAAAGTCAGGAATTCTTCAATTTGGACCAGGGCAATAAGGTAGTGGCGATAAGAACCGTACGACGAGATGGAAATTTAACGCTTTAAATTTGTATATCACTTGCTTCTAGACAATCATGTTTATTTTATATGTATCATAATATGTGAAGCGCTCGTGGCCTAGGCGAACCGAGTGATTGGAATCAATCACTTGATTTAAGTAACAACAGACGCGGTCAGGCGCAGGGTGGGTGAGCGTCCCGGTGAGCGGACTACCGCTAGTGGCATTTTTCCGAGAGCTTCCGTGCTTCCGGCTGTCTTGTAATGGCAGTCGTTAAGCCATGTCAGAGGCCTTATGGGCGGCTTGAAAACTTCTGACTGTAAGGCCCGCCACTGTTTTACAAATCATACAATCCTCCACCAACCCGGACTTAGCCCCCGTGCTGGGGTATGGCCTAACCTTCCTGCAATGCAGGAAGAGACCCGTGTCCCTTGGTGGGGACATAATGGGACATGATGACGTGTGTGTGGAGGGTGAATGATTTTTTGTTCAATAAACACAATTTTACTAGCATGTTAGCACGGCAGCGCGCGTCGTAGCCCGCGGGTATAAGCTAGACGCGCTCGGGATTATTTTCCCACGAGAAACTCCTGAGCGTTTCTTCTTTGGAACTTGTTAAAATTGTTAGGTGAGCCTCCTAGAATACTATAATATACTTCACGTGCCTCCCTATTTAAAGTAATTTAAAGGAAAATATATCGGTATTTTTAGTTCCGTAATTAAACCCAGTTATGTAAAAAATACAAATGTTTTATAGATTTGAATTTTTATATACCTAACTTCGAAAATATTTTTTTTATGTAGCCTATAAAAGTCCCGCTGCAGGGCACAGGCCTTCTCGCAGAGAGAGAGTATAGGGCTTAATTACCAGGCGTGCCCTACGTAGATTGGAAATTTGAAGCGCTGACGAATATTAATACCGCAGACACTCAGGTTTCCTCACAATGTTTTTCTTCACAGTTAGCCCCGCAACTGCGAATAAATTTTATCTTTATCTTTGATTCTGATTAACATTTCGATGGACATAGAACTTTTACTTTAATAGAAGTTGTTTTTAAAAGAAAATGCCGCAGCTAGCTCTTGGTAGCGATCACAGTTCGACCGACAGAGAGATCTCAATTGAACTTTAATGAAATGCCACAAGCAAGAAATTAGTTTGACTTCCCATGGACATATTGTGAGTTTTATTGCGGCGAAGAACGCAAAATGTGATCTATAATTTGTCACACTTCAGTCAAATTAACAAATACTGAGAAAATGTTGCTCCTATGTGACCTACGCAAACTTATCTTGACTAAGTGGATTTTTATTAACAAAAAGAATTAACATTAATTAAAAGATTTTTATTAACGAAAAGAATCCCGGCATGGGTGAAATTTTTAGCCTCTAAATAGGTTTTTAAATTTGTTCCTTAGCACGGGTTAGTGCATTAAAAATAAAAATAGTGTAATCATGTGGGTACAGTGATATCGTTCCGATGTTAAACCTAACTGCAAAGTAGGTAGTCGGGGCTGTAAGTAATGCAATTTGCTTAAGTCAGATGTCGCTGCCTGTACGTAATACAGAGAATATTGTAAAGAGGTTCGAAATTTCACTGATGCCGTGAGTCGCCCATTGGCTCAATTGGTAGAGCGCTGGTACGGATAGCCAGAGGTTGCGGGTTCGAATCCCGGCATGGGTGAAATTTTTAGCCTCTAAATAGGTTTTTAAATTTGTTCCTTAGCACGGGTTAGTGCATTAAAAATAAAAATAGGTTAATCATGTGGGTACAGTGATATCGTTCCGATGTTAAACCTAACTGCAAAGTAGGTAGTCGGGGCTGTAAGTAATGCAATTTGCTTAAGTCAGATGTCGCTGCCTGTACGTAATACAGAGAATATTGTAAAGAGTTTCGAAATTTCACTGATGCCGTGAGTCGCCCATTGGCTCAATTGGTAGAGCGCTGGTACGGATAGCCAGAGGTTGCGGGTTCGAATCCCGGCATGGGTGAAATTTTTAGCCTCTAAATAGGTTTTTAAATTTGTTCCTTAGCACGGGTTAGTGCATTAAAAATAAAAATAGTGTAATCATGTGGGTACAGTGATATCGTTCCGATGTTAAACCTAACTGCAAAGTAGGTAGTCGGGGCTGTAAGTAATGCAATTTGCTTAAGTCAGATGTCGCTGCCTGTACGTAATACAGAGAATATTGTAAAGAGGTTCGAAATTTCACTGATGCCGTGAGTCGCCCATTGGCTCAATTGGTAGAGCGCTGGTACGGATAGCCAGAGGTTGCGGGTTCGAATCCCGGCATGGGTGAAATTTTTAGCCTCTAAATAGGTTTTTAAATTTGTTCCTTAGCACGGGTTAGTGCATTAAAAATAAAAATAGTGTAAAAAGAATTATCGCAATCAGTTAACATTTGACGAAGTTATGCGAGAACATAGTAAAAAAAGAATCATATAGGTACGCGTCGAATTGATAACCTCTTCCTTTTTTTAAGTTGGGTACAAACTATATGAGGGCCTCTACTTGGCTTCACTATTGTAGCTCTATTGTGAATTATGTTCATAACTACGGTACGCGTAATCGTTACATCTGAAATCACAAAAAGATGGTCGATGACCCGAACAGACATCAATGGCCTTGCATAAAAATCGGCCAAGAGCGATACCGATCACGCGCATTGTAGAGTTCCCTAGCTGGCCGTCAAAATATTTTTGCATTTTCCACTATCAACCATTGTTCATGAGGCATGTATTCAGACAGCCAGGATACTGTCTCCTACAACTAATAATGATGGGAAAAATCGCTGGCAAGAGACGCGTACCCCGCAGAAAGAAATCTTGGTTGAGAAACTTACAGGAGTGGACCGGAGTCGCAAGTGCTGTCGCGCTCTTCCGCCTTGCGAGAGACAGAGAGAAATATGGAGAGCTGACTGCCAACCTTCGCTAATCTGAGAGGCAACTTAAGAAGAAGAAGAATCAACTATTGTTGTAAACAAGGACTGTAGACGCCTATATTACAACCTACTAGCAGAGTGTGGATATGATAGTAAAACGCTAGATGTTGCTCGGTTGATATATTTTCCGCAAGTGTCACACATCACAACAAACAATGGTATCCTAGCGATATTCAAATCGGTGTCAGCCATATACTGGGATAATATTATATCTGGCCAATACATGTGCATATACCACCTCCAATATGAACCATTTAGCCAGCAGAGAGGGCGGGACGTAAAATTGCTTTAAAGATTAATATTTGAGGAGTCCTGAATAAAACAAAGGTTACCTTACCACTACAATATTTTTGAACTGACTTTTCTAGTATGTCTCGGGTCTTGGACGTTATAGACGTAGTTATTATATTAAATCTGTCGTCGAGTTAGCATCTGTAACACAAGTCATTTAGTTGTTATTAGTATGGGGCTAACGAGATCTGTGTAATATGTCCATGAATATTTATTTATTTTATCTATTAAACATTTTATTCAGTTTTGTCTATGTTTTATTGATTTGTAACCAGATCAACTTAATCGACTTTTTAACGGATGAGTCTGACCAGGTCGAACTCTTCCAACAAAAAGTCAAGTAAGTTGATCCGGTTACAAATCAATAATAAGTAGTGCTTGAAAGTTTTAGTCCAAAAATTTGTCTGTGTTTTTAATAGGTAAGAACTAATATCTATACAAAATTTCCGCTTTTGTACTAACAAATCGTTCGGACAGACGGACGTGGCGTTACTTCAGAATTACTACGGAACCCTAAAAGAGGATAAAAAAATGTCACCACTTCGTGTTTGTGACGGCGTTTATGAGTCCAGTGCTCTAGATGGGTTTAGTCGGACATAATATTATATCGAGACTCGATTAAACTCCCGTTGCCGCTAAGCGGTCAAACAAAACAGGCTCCAAGGAAGCTCTACATCTCATTTTTATCCACTTAATAAGCAAAAAAGGGTTCATATTTGCGCGCGTATGTGTGCATGAATGGTTTTTTATGAATTTTAAGAATCTTAATCCATTTTGACAAATTAGATGTCAAATGTAATGTCACGAACGTCTTACTCATACTTATAGAGCGTCAAGGAAAATCATAAAGGGCGTAGTATGCGGCCGTCACATAATAAGAAAGACGCAATAGAAGAAATTTCATGCATTATGGGAAAAAAGCGTCCAAAAATGTTTTTAAAAAGTCGCTCATGGGCGTCAAAATATAAAAAGGATTTATGAAATGTCAAGGAAAATCATAAAGGGCGTAGTATGCGGCCGTCACATAATAAGAAAGACGCAATAGAAGAAATTTCATGCATTATGGGAAAAAAGCGTCCAAAAAAGTTTTTAAAAAGTCGCTCATGGGCGTCAAAATATAAAAAGGATTTATGAAATGTCTTAAACAAGATATATATATATATATATATATATATATATATATATATATATATATATATATATATATATATATATATATATATTTCTGAATTCTCAACGTGCGGGACCATGTTTCTCTTGGCTGTTATTCTTTATTTCCTTCTAGTCCTCGGAATCCCAAAACTCGGAATCCAAAAGTCCGTTTCACTGGTTTCCTCCACACAGGGTATCCTAGCGAGGGGACCAAGCTTGCACATATGAAATGGAATGGAATGGAGTGGAGTGGAGTGGAGTGGAGTGGAGTGGAGTGGAGTGGAGTGGAGTGGAGTGGAGAGGAGTGGAGTGGAGTGGAGTGGAGTGGAGTGGAGTGGAGTGGAGTGGAGTGGAGTGGAGTGGAGTGGAGGGGAGTGGAGTGGAGTGGAGTGGAGTGGAGTGGAGTGGAGTGGAGTGGAGTGGAGTGGAGTGGAGTGGAGTGGAGTGGAGTGGAGTGGAGTGGAGTGGAGTGGAGTGGAGTGGAGTGGAGTGGAGTGGAGTGGAGTGGAGTGGAGTGGAGTGGAGTGGAGTGGAGTGGAGTGGAGTGGAGTGGAGTGGAGTGGAGTGGAGTGGAGTGGAGTGGAGTGGAGTGGAGTGGAGTGGAGTGGAGTGGAGTGGAGTGGAGTGGAGTGGAGTGGAGTGGAGTGGAGTGGAGTGGAGTGGAGTGGAGTGGAGTGGAGTGGAGTGGAGTGGAGTGGAGTGGAGTGGAGTGGAGTGGAGTGGAGTGGAGTGGAGTGGAGTGGAGTGGAGTGGAGTGGAGTGGAGTGGAGTGGAGTGGAGTGGAGTGGAGTGGAGTGGAATGAATAACTTAGACAAGAAATCGAAAATAGGATCTGATGAAGTTGATAATAAGCAACTCATTTAAGTAATTGATTTTCGACTGCCTCTATGGTCTAGCGGTATCACGTATAATTACCATGCCGGATTCGATTCCTATTCGTGGCCACCGTACCTATATTTGTACAAATGGCCTCAGTCTGAGTGTATTTCCATGTTTGTGATACCTTTTCTGGTTACCACAACCAAGGCTATCCTAGTTTGGGACTGGGATAAGTGACTGTTGTGTGAAAGTTAATTTTGTGTAGCCTTAAACGTTTCCATTGCATAAAAAAGTTTAGTGCGACTGCAGTGCTAGTCGTTATCAACCCTTTTATGTCTCTTCCTGCATCGCAGGAAGGTTAGGCCATACTCCACCACGGGGGCCAAGTCCGGATTGGTGGAGGATTGTAAGACAGTGGCGGGCCTTACTGTCAGAAGTTATCAAGCCGCCCATAAGGCCTCTGACATGGCTTAACGACTGCCATTATATGACAGCCGGCACCAACGGCTTAACGTGCCTTGCGAAGAACGGAAGCGCTCGGAAAAATGCCACTAGCGGTAGTCACGGGACGCTCACCCATCCTGTACCTGACCGCGCCTTTTGTTGCTTAACCAAGTGATTGATTCCAAACACTCGGTTCGCCTAGGCCACGAGCGCTTCGCAATGCAGTGCGTGCAGTGCTAGTATTTATTATTATTTAATAAACAATCTAATCTATATATCTAGGCCTTTTTCCGCACTGGTTTTTTGTGTTTACATTAATATACTCTAGGGTTACCTACCTACTACGAAAAACCCAGACGAAAATCTTGATAAGCCATTGCAATTTTCCTTGTAATTACATATTACTAAGAATGTAGAGTTGGCTTCATTTGCACTACTATATGTTACTAGCATACCGAGGTGCGAGCATTCACTCAAGAATTCAACCCTGAACTTGACATTTTCTGAAGCCAGTTGCTTGACCAGTTAGGTGCATAAAATAGTATAACTCTTACCCAAGAGCTTTTGCAAGGCGCTCTAAGGCAAAATTCATTGTGGGCGAAAGATTAAATGCTGAAGGTGCGGTAGTCAACTTTTATGAGCTAATGAAAACGCCGTGGATTTTAGTAGGCTGGCGTCGCCGTTTAGGAGCTTACAAACACTTTATAAAGTAATTTAGCAGCGTTATGGACGGCAAACGCACGCTGAGAGAGAAAAAAAAGCGTTCATTCACTCATTTGTTCATCGATCATTCGACCATATTCATTTACTTACATTAAATGGCCTGGCTCACATTTGCTTTATTTTCATGCTTTTTAAGCATGCTTTACATAGAGGTAGAAAGAAAAACTTTGGCCTTTGCGTCTAATGATTTATACAGCGTCCAGTGTCACCTTAACTCACACTATATGGGTGAAGGGACCACTCGGATGCTGTAGTGCCTGGGACATGGTTTTTAGATGGTGTAGGCTTGCCCAGCACCTATACCATCCTAACAGCTTAGTCGGCCTATCCCACAGGAAAGGCTAGTCAATACACGCGGAGCCAACAAAGCCGTGGGTTTCCTCACGATGTTTTCTTTCACCGATAGCGTGTGGTATTGCGACTACAAATTCTGGGGATCGAACCAGGGTATATCGCTTGCGAGTCCATTGTTCTGCCCACTGAGCTACCACCGCTTCATAGAATAGAATAGAATTTTTCATAGAATAAAAAAGAGACTCCAAAGATGCACACTGAATTTTTACAATTACAACACATGGCATTTTTTTGAATTTTTCGCGGTGAGCGCACGCGGTAATACTCTCTCTCCACTCTCTCTCCTAGAGAAATCCTTTTATTTTATTCGGATGGTAACCTCAAAACATTCACCCTTACGGGTGTACGCCTTTGGCGCCACTTTTCTATTCTGCCTTTAAGTGAAGCTTTCTTCTCATAGTATATTCTTCCCAACGTTCCTCAATAATATAGTATAAGTTAGTCCTAAGTTAGCTGCTTGTTTGTAAGCATTATTTTAATTAAGATCTTTGTAAACAACAAGAATGCTAATAAACATCTTATCTTATCTTACCTTAAAAAGCATGAAAATACAGCAAATGTAATCGGGGTTTAGGGTTGCAGTATTGCCAACAAAAACACCACACCACTGAAGATGTTCTGAGTAGAGTTTATTTTCGCTGCTTTTTTTAATGTAAATTCTTTATGTGGAAATAAATTTTCTGATTATGAAGGAAAGCATCTTGAGGAAACCAGAGTATACGAGGTGTTCATATATCTCTTCTTCTTCTTCTGTTTTTGGTGTCATCTCCTGTCTTCATCAAAAACTTCAGCGCTTGATATTAACATAACATTTACATACAGGCACATACATTGCTTCTGCTCCCACACTAGGTAGGATACGCTGTGTCGTGGGAATCAGAAACAGCGACGTCATAAACATGTAAACATCCAAGACCTGGGGTTTATTTTGTACCCAATGTTAGATGCAATATTGAAGAACATCGTGGGGATCTTTTATGTAACTATCCACTAGGTTGACTGACGTCGATTTTTACTCGTTTTAAGCTACTCCGGCTTTCAAATGAAGACAATATTTTTACACTTCGGAAAGGTTACAATAGACAACCCAACACAGTGGACCGTTACATAATTCTGGAACACAATCATAAAATGGCAACACTATTTAAGAATTTGTAAGTCTAACTTCTGGCTGCGCAAGGCGAAACTTAAACGAAGGACTACTAAGCGGGTCTTGTAGGCAGAGTAGAGTACCATTTTTGCTATGCGGATGTTGAAGCGAAGCAAAGTCTCCGTGACCTTTTTGGAAAGATCCCTTTGAATCACTTCTAGTTATGTTAATCGGAGTGTGAAATAAGTCGTCACTTCTGATAACTCGTAGAATACCTATTATGTAAATAGACATTTTGTTGTTGTCACACACTCGGTGTCATTCGGTGACGTATGTACAAACAGAACGTATTTATTCGTCATCATTTTATTTCAAACTTTCCAGCGCCTCAAGCACACGACTTTGTGCACTTTACGGAGTGGAATTACGATCTCCTTAGCAGCGAAAGCATGGTGTCGACTGTACTAGGTACTTTTGTGGACTTTTGCGGTTACTCAGATAGGTAAAAGAAGACATTAGAGACTAAAAAGGGGTTTGAAGTGATTTGCTGAGTAAACGACACTATTTAAAGCCAAATAAGTAGGTAAAGCACCCATTCGCAATGGAAACGTCGTCGTTCTATCGAAAGCACAACTAATTAACAAGCGTGGACTCTACTCGCCACCCTACGGGCGAATTTTCAACTCTTCTTCTTTTTCAGGCTGTATTAGTCCACTGACTGGACATAGCCCTCCCCTAATGAGCGCCATAGCGCAAAGTTGTGCCATCATTGAGGGGAAATGCCCATAATCCCCACGCTGGGCATGCGGGTTGGGGATCGCAGTTTGGTGGAATTGTACTGCAGGGGGCGCTGCCAAGAAGAAAAGTAAATAGTAAAACGTATTTGCAATTTTAAAAGTGTGATAATTACTTTTGCAGGCCAGTGTTGTTCTCAACTGTACTTACGGGCGTTTCGAATCTCAAACAATGAAAATTCGATCATTTCACAGTAACCACTCTTAATATAATGTATGAATCAGGCTGCCATCCGGACGGGCGACCATATAAGTGGCCTAAAGGCCATGTTCAATGCCAGTCGAGTTTGGATGCGCGGGCGCTTACCACGCAAGCGGTTTGAACTTAAATTATTGTAAATTATTTTTTAGTTATTTTTTTTTAATTTGCCGCTACTATGGCGTCAGCCGTGATCAAGTTCAGTGCCATATTGTTGTTGGTTGGCGCGTGCCTCGCCGATGTTGGTACGTATAGTATTTGTCTAGCTAAAAAAAGGCAGCGAGGGTGAAGATGTGATATACAACATGTTGGGGTTAAAAAGGAGGATAGGACAGACAACAATGTACTTGGATGACCGACTTACTTAAAAAATAATATTAATATTGTTCGAGATCTGTTCGAAAGATGATATGATAAGATGTTTATCAAAGTTGTCCTAAGAATACAAAAATAAAATTCATGTAATTTGAAAGTTAAATATTAAATAGAACACAATAAAATAGAGAATAGAGAATGATCAAAGAAGAAACAGGAAAAAATAAATAAAATACCTTTTCCCTAAAATACCACTTGTATACAGTTTAAATAAGTTTGTCAGTAGTAGGTAAGTCAAGGCTTTCCCTTCACCATCGGCCATTTAAATTGCATTTGAGAAGTGTCTTAAAGAACACTCCTTTTATAAATGAGATGTACGATATTATTCATAAAAACAAACTTCCCTAAAATACTTCCCGAAGTCAGATTAAATGCAGTGTGGTTAAGGGAAAAATGCAACCACATATTATTTAAACTGCCCCTGAGGAGTGTTTTAGAGGATTCGTGTTTCTATAAATGAGACTGTACGTCTGGGTCTGAGGAAAATCAGCTCATTGCATGAAACGAGCAACTCATTCATAAATATCAAATAAATCACGGTGGTTGAAAGGTACATGAGAGGAACAATAAGTAGAAGTACTTAATAGCGACTAATAAATCAATATGAACAATGTGAATAGGAATAGCTCGTAATGTCGTTTGTCCGTAATAGGCTGTTACCTACTTACCTGTTATAATATAATCGATGCTAAGCGATGGAATGTTGTAATCTTGTTTGTGCTTTTTGCAGAGCACCCGTTTAAATGCTTTTTAAAAACTATAGAAATCACTATATCAACCGTTTGTATGTCCCCTCTGCTGGGGCACCGGTCTCTTTCTGCATCGCAAGAAGGTAAAGGTCCATACTCCACCACGGGGGTCAAGTCCGGGTTGGTGGAAATCACTCTAAAAATAATAAATAACTAACGCTAATTCGCACTGTGAAAAACCTGGTAGACTGCAACAAAAGACTACAAATTCATTTCTGTCACTATAAATTAATAAACTGATCAAAAATATTGGGAAATTTTGGGTAGGGTGTGTTCCGGGCTGTATTTTTGATTAATTTAGTTTAGTTTTATATTTTTTATTGTGCCACTTTTTATGACGAAGCTTTCTGTCATCGATATCAACCCTCGTATGTCCCCACTGGTGGGGCACGAGTCTCTTCCTGCATAGCAGAAAGGTTAGGCCTTACTCCACCACGAGGGCCAAGTCCGGGTTGCTAGAGGCTTGTAAGTCAGTGGCGGGCCTTACTGTCAGAAGTTATCAAGCCGCCTACAAGGCCTCGCAGGAAGCTATCTTTGAATTTATGGATTGTATAATGCCTCTTTCAATGGCATAAAAAGTGTAGAAATATGTTAAAATAATTCAAAACAATAAAAAAATGTTTTGCACAGAAAAAAGAAACAATAATATTTTTAGTGTAATTCCGGATATACTTATTTTATACTATACTTAATGGCACACGAAACATTCAAAAGGACACTTTTGTCTTAGATACATATTTAGAGGCTAAAAATTCCACCCATGCCGGGATTCGAGCCCGCGACCTCTGGCTATCCGTGCCAGTATAATAAATTTCTTCCAGACTATTATGTCTGAAATAAATTTATTATAGCAAACTTAGAAAGTCGGAGAGGTAGTAAAAAGCGTGTACGTGCGTGTGCGTGTACTATATACGTGTACGAATTAGACTACGAAAATCTTAAATAACCTACCTACCTATAGGAGACATAAATAACAACGTAAACTACGTGCTTAAAAAAAACTTTTCTTGTTTATTATTAATATCCATAATATTATAAAGCAAGCCATTTTGTTTAATGTTGATAAGGTGATAGTTAGAAAAAAACACCAATAAAGAATATCCGTAAGTAAAACCTAAAAGTAACCTAAAGAACCCCGTTTTGTACGTATCACCAGAACAGCGTTTCCTAAAACTACAGTTTGTAGGTAGTTTATTGTGAGAACCGAGTTTCAAAAAACTACAATTCGTAGTATATTATTGGATTACAATTGGAGATAGAGTGTGAAACAGTCTCTACTTGTGAATTAACTTTGTAATGTTGTCCATAGTTAACTCTGATTTTTAGTTTTATGCAACAGGACCCTTCTCATCCTATCGCCAAATCCTTTAATTAACACTGCATTTTGTTCGATATTCGTACTTATACTATAAGCTATAGGATAAGATAAACTATAAGATACTATAAGCTATAACATAGGTACTGTAAGCTATTAGATCAACCAGTTTCGTTTTCACTGACTGAACTTACATTTCACAGCCGAACTAGCAGCAAAATGGTGCAAGATCACAATTTCTTTTATTGGCATCTTCAGGTACCCAACTTTAAATAAAAAACTCGATCAGTCAGGTAAAAGGTCAGTTTATTTGTTTCGAAACGTATTCTAGTGTAAACAAAAGTTTACGACAGCCGATAAGTGGCACTTGACCTACTAGCAAATCTTGTGAGGTGTTTTGTGCAAGCTGGTATAAATATTAATAATCGTATATTCCTCATTGCACAATCACTTGTGCAGGTTCAGAACTAGGATTCCCTGTATTGTGAGAACTGGATAAATAAAACATAAAACATGTAACAATACCTACTGATGCAAAATTCTGTAAAACATTTTTCTTCTTCTCCTGTAGTATGAGGGTGACATGGTCGCCAAGTGAACCGAACCCTCCAAAAATAAAAAAGTTAGAGTTAGAAACACATTAAAAAGTAATTATATCGTTTTTTTTTGAAACATGAAAATTGAAAAAAATCGGATGCTAAACATTTTTTTAAAGAATATTCAGTATACCTAATACTTTTACTTGGTAGTATCTTATTAACTGAACTGATATATCGTTAAAATATCGCGATTTTGTTATCTTTTGCTAAGGGTAAATAGGAAAAAGGGGGTTATAAAATCCTTCTCATCTGTGCGCCTTTAAACTTCGCAAACATAATATTTTTCCTACAATTCTTTTAAGGAAATAGTTAGAAGGAAAATAAAAAGGTCTATTAAATTAAAATGGTTACAACCGAAACCGCAAAAATCCGCGTCAAATGAACGTATTGAATTAACGATCGCTCATTCAAAGATAGCCTAAAATAGTGGCCAAAAATAGTGGCCAAGATCGAATAAATTAATGTTGGGAAAATAAAATAAAATATTATTTTTGTCTTTGAAAACTTAAATCTCTTTGCATTTTACAACGTGGATGACCTATTCGAATCTTGGTAGACATAACCTGCTTGATAATATGACGGACATCCGCTAGGCAATTAGTCAGCCATCAGCGAGACTAATAACTACACAATGGCATAATTTGATGCTTCTTGAAGTTTACGTATTTGCTTATGGATCATAAGACCAAGTCTTTTTATGTGTATAATTTTAGCATTCAAAAATTTTTTTTTACCGCAGAGTACCTATTTGATGCAGTTGTGTTTTTTAAGTTTGGTTTGGTCTTATCTAGCGACTTCCTCCTTAAAAAAAGTTTGCTTGTTGGAGAAGTAGCCTTTGCTTGCCCAGTTGCTAGGCAGATAGTTATTTAGGTACTAAATGCAACCTACGACTTCTTAGCCAATATCGAAATTGGCAAATGAATTTATTTTGGTCAGCATAATTGATAGAGAACACTATACGATTAATGTTGTCTCCAGAATAAACAAATGAACAGCCACACGTGTTCGGCAAATAAGTAAATCAAATTGGTCACCAAATTATTAATACGTGAAAGTCAGCAAAATATCAAATTAAAATCCGTGTTTACGCACTCTGGCCGTCATAGGTATACTAGGGTCCACAGGTAAAGATAGATAGTAAGAAGAATATTATTTAATGAACACCAGGAAAAAGAGGTAGATTGGCTTCTTCCTCAAGATTCACAGATTCATGTAAAGACCCGTCCACAACAGTATAATCTCAAGGTCCCAGAAGATCTGATCTGGAGTACCTTGACCTCCCTGCGCGAATCAATTTTATTTACTACTTTATAACATCATCGTGTGCGACAACAATGTTTGGTCATGGAACTAGAACACGCAGAAGGTACAGACGGACCTTGCCAACATTTTCGTTTTTCTTTTTTCATCTTTGTACGCTAGCTTAGTATCTGCTCACCGCGTAAGTAGATAGATACACCTATAGTCGACAGCACATTAATCTTCACATGTTTAGTTGCAGTCGCCCGTAATTGAGTAAAGTACACGGATGTAAAGGCTGATGTTCTGGCTACTGTACCGCCAGTTTGCGCTACTTCATAAAATTACTGGATTGAATTCATAAAATTACTGAAAAGCGAGTGCTTTACTATTAGTAGAAAATAAAGACGATATTTCACACACTGGTGAAGCTTATTGTTCAATACGCTATTTCAAACGAAGAATGGAATGGACATTCCTACATAGGTAGGAATGTCTAATTTTGTTCTTTACGCTTTACTTTGTAATATCTCCAAATAAACCTTTACTATTTTCTTTATTGCGTTTTCTAAAACTAAATAAAATAATAAGTTTTCCCTATAACTATCATCATCATCATCATCGTCAGGCTATACTAATCCACTGCTGGACATAGCCATCCCTGAGCGCCATAGCGCCCTGTCTTCAGCTTGCCGCATCCAGCATCTGCCTGCAGTTTTTCGCAGATTGTCATCCCACCTAGTCGGAGGGCGTCCTACACAACATTAAAACCTAACAAGATTTACATATTTACAAAAAAAGAAAGGTTTCAATAAATAAGTCTTTTCACTTATAGTTCTTTTCAGGCACAAAGTAAAAGTATTTTCTGTTTGAGACTACTAAAATGAGTCTTCTTTGTTTTGCTGTTTTGTGACACCTCTCTTTGCATACTTGCAACTTCCATAAAAAAATCATTTTGAGTCACACGTAGTCATGAACGGCTCCACGACCTTTTTTTCGATTTCTGGTATATCAAAATACATACGAGTAACTGCTCGGTGCAACATAATAATATTCTGAATCGGGGCCTCTGTGGGGCCTTTTTTGTGTTTGTGTTTTTGTTGAAGTTATGACTATTTTATGATTTTATGCTGCTGTATGTTGTGTTTTCAGTACAGTGCATAGGAAGTAAGTAAGTGAATTTGTAATGAGTGATTGGTTTAGAAATCGGCAATTAAGTCCGTCTTGCACCACTTCTGAAATTTCAATTATGTAGCCATTTAATTTAATTTTTGTATGCGGAATCGTAGTTTAATGTTATATAAAGTTAACATAAAGTTAAAATATCATTCGTGGTACATGTATCATCATAACTTATGCCTTTTCAGATGGAATATTATTTATCCAAGTTATGTTAGATGTTATGTCCAATCCTGAATCCGTCTCTGCGGAAAGACGACCATGTCGAGAATTACAAGACCGTTTCTGAATTATTATTCACGCAGTTCTTGATCGTAAATTATAAAACAATTGCTGCTTTGTTTTTACGTGCAATCTGACTTTACCATATTTGAACACTTCGGTACCTTCGCTTATTTCTTTCCAAGAATCGTCAAATTGGAGGACACATCAAGCTCATAACATAGTGAACAATTTAAAAACCTATTTAGAGGCTAAATTTAGAGGTTAAATTTGTTCCTTAGCACGGGTTAGTGCATTAAACATAAAAATAGTATAATAGTCTACAATGGTTTCCTTCAGCAACTCTCCATCATAGGCTGTCTGGAAGAAATTGCTCTAAGCAACAAGGCCGCCAATTCTACTGTTTTTATAATTATTTTGTTTGTTTTTTCCTGGTGTACAATAGAGAATATTCTTATCTTATCCCATCTTATCTTACAATTTACAATTATCAGTCATTTTCGCCCAGTTGACTAAAGGCGCGGCTAGATTGAATAAAAATTACTGACATTGTAAGAAGCTTTATTAAAAACGGTTGCTTAAAAGGCACAAGGCGTGCGAGGAAGAAGCACGAGCTCCTTGTGAGTTCATAGGAAACTTTAGTTTCTTCTCCACTTTTATCTAATTCCAAAGAAGGAGGAGGTTTTCAATTCGATTGCGATGCTTTATTCAAAGGTAACGTTCATTAAACTGCGGTTTAATGAACGTTCCAATTCAAACTAGGTGTCCATTTCAAAAACTAGAAAATTTTGGAGAAAAAATGGACAAAAAAACTTCATGCATGCTTATGATAACTCTGTTAGTTATTTCTTTAGCTGCTTAATATCATAGAGAACTAAAGGTATTATTACCTACAGAACTCGAAATATTATCACAATTTTGCGGCATTCTCAGAAATCTTTATTAAATGATAGTCTACACGTGAACTCTAACATCTGGCACGGATAGCCAGAGGTCGCGGGTTCGAATCCCGGCATGGGTGGAATTTTTAGCCTCTAAATAGGTTTTTAAAATTGTCCTTAGCACGGGTTAGTGCATTAAAAATAAAAATAGTATAATCATGTGGGTACAGCGATATCATTCCGATTTAAAAACCTAACTGCAAAGTAGGTAGTCGGGGCTGTAAGTGATGCAATCTACTTCAGCCAGATATCGCTGCCTGTACGTAATACAGAGAATAGTGTAAAGAGGTTCGAAATTTCACTAATTCCGGTGAGTCGCCCATTAGCTCAGCTGGATAGAGCGCTGGCACGGATAGCCAGAGGTCGCGGGTTCGAATCCCGGCATGGGTGGAATTTTTAGCCTCTAAATAGGTTTTTAAAATTGTCCTTAGCACGGGTTAGTGCATTAAAAATAAAAATAGTATAACCTGTATAATACTAAATACTTTGGTACCTATCTTATCAGAGTGGTAACTTAGATAGAAGAATTCACTAGACGAACCTCCTTGAATCACCGAATCTACCTAAGATTGATACATTCCTGTACTGTCAGCTAAGAAGTAACAACCTACTAAAGGAGGACTAAACTAACCACCAAATTGACTCCGTAACCTTCCAACTTCCAGCGCATCTACCAGAGGTCCAGAACAAGCAGCCAGTAACGGAGGTCTGCCTCGGCTGCATCTGCCAGGCCATTTCGGGCTGCAAGCAGAGCCTTCAGTGCGACGGCGACACCTGCGGCCTCTTCCGCATCACGTGGGCCTACTGGGCCGACGCTGGCAAGCCCACGCTGACAGGAGTCAGCCCTGATTCCCCTGATGGTGAGACCCTTGCATAATCCTAGTCCCGTGAAGTAAGCATGACATATTTTACATTGCTTGTTTAGCAAGATGAAGGAAGAAAGATTGACGAAACAAATATATATGCGAATGTGAGTGGAAGGGTTGGTAAGGGTCGTCCCAGGCGGATATATATCGACCAGATAGGGGATGTATTAGCAAAAGGAAAGATAAAAAGTACCCGGAAACGGCGTGCGTGCAAGAACGACTTATGAACGTTGATGAAGTGAAAGTGGTCTGTCAGGATCGTGGCAAGTGGCAGTCCCTGGTCTCTGCCTACCCCTCTGGAATACAGGCGTGAGGTTATGTATGTATGTATGTATGTATGTTTAGCAACACGGTAGACTTTTGGGATCACGCGGGTCTAATGGACCGACGCTGACAAGGCTACGCTGGCAGGTCTCTGTCCTAATTCCCTTGGTAGTGAGACTCTAGCTGTACCCTAACTATCTAAATTAAGCATGTCTGCTTTTTCCTAGCTCGTTTCGCAAGCGGTAGATTTTGCGTTAGGCCCGCTACTGTGTTACAAATCTCCACGAACCCGGACTTGGCCTTGGCCGAATATGGCCTAACCTTCCTGTGATGCAGGAAGAGACCCGTGCTCCAGCAGTGGTTACATGCAAAGGGTTGATAACAGGTTTCTTGCATTGAGTGGGCCTACCTACTGGACCGACTATGGCAAGCCAGGCTGGTGGGTCTCATTCCTTAATTGCCTGATGGCAAAACTGATGATAACCCTGACTAAAATAAACATGTTTGGCAAGCTTTCACCTTAATCACTTCGCAAGGCTTTTCGCATCACGTGGGCCTACTGAACTGACTCTTGCAAAGTTACGCTCAGACCTGAGGCCGGTGATAGTGAGACTCAGCACACCTAATCCTAAGTAAAGAAAGCACGTAAGCCTAAGGACGCAAACGAGGAGTCAGAGTAAAGCCAGTGGCATGACGTCAGCAAGCCCGCGCTGGACGGGCGACAGTTTCAAGGTTCGGATGGATGAGACAGCTGGTAGAGGTAGCCAGGTTGAGGTGAACAAAGTGAATTGACGTCATCAAGCCCGCTAGCGCGCGTCATTTTTAAGAATGCTAAAAGTGTTCCGTTGTAGCTAATTGTAATCGAAATTCGTATCAAATTCACATTAGATGACTCTCGGAGCATCAAGTTTGAATTAACACTTTGGTGCTAATGTTGTTAAAGTGCACCTTGAGTTGCTGCATAACCAGATTCTTTTGTATTTTGAAATATATTTTTAGGAGTTTGTACAAGGCGTTTTATCTTTATTTCTGTTGTGTTCATGTTATATAAATTTTTCTTTTTACTTTTTTCCTGTGATATGTCTTGATAAATGTTTTTATTTCTTTCTATCTATCTATTATCTTGAAATGAGACATAATCGTAGAACTCTATAGTTTCAAATTAATAGTTAACTTTGATTTATTGTTTGTCAACAACAACATTAACCTCAACTAACAAGATTCCTTTGGGGTTTTTGAAACGGTTTTCTTACGTTTTATAGCAGTTAAAAACGGTAACACAAATATTATCTTCCATTCCATATTAGTACCTTTGAATAGTACTTTGAAAAATTGGCCAATTACGAGACGAAATCGCGCGCTGAAGGTTCCGTACAATAAATATAATATTAATAAGTTAGCAATATTGTCTATTCAGTTCGGGGCTCTAACCCCAACTTGGCTATTGGTATTGTAAGTATTTTTGGCTAGATTTTAGGTAGATTTTGGCATTTGCATCGTAACGATATTACGATAGATACGTGAAAACAAATTCGTTATGGGAATCCCATTATTTTTCTCAGTCTGTTCTATTCTTTGCTGAACAATCCGACATACTTAATAGGGCGCCTCACGAGGCGATTCTCGTACAAAAAAATAAAAAAAAATCCCATACAAACGCAGCTTTATTTACAATGAATTTTTGCCAGTTCGTTGAGATAAAGAAGATACAAATTGAGGTTTGAACCTGCTTAGAATTGGAAATAAACTTCATCTTCTTCGGGATATATTCCCCTTATGCGGGGTTATATCCGAGGCTATATCCCCTTGCGGTATCCAGCATCTGCCAGCAGTTTTTCGCAGATCGTCATCCCACGAAAAGAAATTATGAATATAATTTATTTTCTTTTTTATTTTATTTATAAAAAGTCTTATGATGACGCTCTAATTTATTTTTTATTCTCTCAGTTATGAACACGAGCAAACCTTGATTGGTGACCTCTAAACATATTACTATTAGTAAAGTGTCATTAACATCCGGCATGACGTTTGTCAATTAAAAACAATCAACAGTTGTATGGGATATAATCTTGAAATTTATGTCTGTTCCCGTTCAAAATACATTTTAAGGGTTAGAAAAACAGATGGATATCCGCCATTGTTGATGGAGGCTGGACGCATAAATAGACGGAAGTATGGATGGGCGGTCGAATGACGATAAATAGACAGTCAGTGTAGCTACACTGACTGTCTATTAAGCGTAGGCAATAGGATCCCATTGTCACCTCTTGTCAATGTCAAAGTCAGCGGCTTTGGATTGGTAGTGGGTAGTAGTGGGGCACGAAATCGACATTAGCAAGTAAGAAAGTCCGTTCTATTCCTAGTATATCCTTCCTAACCTACCAGGATAGTGTTGTTTAAATGTGGTAATTTCTTGTTTTCAGCGTACCGGAGCTGCGTGGTAGACCCGTACTGCGCGGCTCTAGCCGTCCAAGGCTACATGAGTCGATTTGGACAGGTAGGCCATTAAAATGCTTTTACATAAATTAACAAACATTAGAGAGATACTCGGAGATAAGACCCGTAGCAAAAAGTCTCGAGTCTCGCATACATAATACAAAAATAACAACCTTCTAACGTCCTAGCTTCCTTGCCGCCAAAATAATGGAAGATAAGTAAGCTCAGACAACCCGTTATTTAGCTGTTCGAATTTCAAATGTGATCTAATTAAATAGTCAGATAAATAATTTACAGGTATGGTCAGTCATAAAAATTAGCAAATATCTATTGATAAAATACAATTATTTTGCTCAGCAGCGTAAATAAATGTGCAGGAACACAAAAGAATCCAGCTTACTTAGGCAGTATGCGCTCGTGATAAATCACTTCGGCTTCACTAGAGTGAAGCGCTCGTGGCCAATTCGAACTGAGTGATTGAAATCGATCACTTGAGTTAAGCAACAACAGATGCGGTCAGGTGCAGGATGGGTGACCGTCCCGTGACTACCGCTCTAGTGGCATTTTTCCGAGCAATTCCGGGCTTTGCAAGGCACTCAATATGCGATTTCTGAGGCCTTATGGGCGGCTTGATAACTTCTGACAGTAAAGCCCGCCACTGTCTTGCAATTCTTCACCAACCCGGACTTGGCTCCCGTGGTGGAGTACGGCTTAACCTTCCTGCGATGCAGGAAGAGACCCGTGCCCCAGCAGTGGGGATATACAAGGGTTGATATCCATAAGCAGTATAACAGTACAGACGGCATGAGGGAGTTATTGTTTGCTTTGCCATTTTTTGCAACTAACTCTTTTCTCTATGATACTACGATACGAGTATACACAAGGCACCCATCCCATTAGTTGACCAAAATAAATACAGGTGTTCATATCATAGTGCACGCAATGGAGATCTAGCGTTAAACTTAAATTCGAGTGACATTAAGTTTAACGCTATCTTACAAGCTTTCATTTAACTTCGCATTTGTATGTATAGAAATCTTGCAAGGCCCAGAATATTAATAATTGTAAGTAATTAATTGTAAGTAATTGTAATTTTAAGCCTCTAAATAGGTTTTTAAATTTGTTCCTTAGCACGGGTTAGTGCATTAAAAATAAAAATAGTATAATCATGTGGGTACAGTGATATCGTTCCGATGTTAAAACCTAACTGCAAAGTAGGTAGTCGGGGCTGTAAGTAATGCAATTTGCTTAAGTCAGATGTCGCTGCCTGTACGTAATACAGAGTGTAAAGAGGTTCGAAGTTTCACTGATGCCGGTGAGTCGCCCATTGGCTCAATTGGTAGAGCGCTGGCACGGATTGCCAGAGGTTGCGGGTTCGAATCCCGGCATGGGTGAAATTTTTAGCCTCTAAATAGGTTTTTAAATTTGTTCCTTAGCACGGGTTAGTGCATTAAAAATAAAAATAGTATAATTGTAAGTAGTAATATTTGCAATAGTGTGGCCAGAAGCAATGTATGCACCTGTATGTAAATGTTATGTTATGTTAAATTTTATCCCATCCGGGGACTGATTCAGCTGAAATTTAGTATAGCTTTGTAATTTCGATGATTAAATAATATGACACTCCCGACTGCGCTGGTCTGATGATGTTTGAATTCTATTGACTAAATGTATAACATTGTGTACTTAGTGCCCAGGGTCTGGTGATAAAGGTGATCATAGGAACACATGATAAGTCCGTCGAATTTGGGCTAATTTTAATTATCTTGATCAACCTTTTCTGCTACGTAGAGTCGCGAAGGGTAATGAAGCGTTACATGAAATTATGTAAAAAAATTAAATAGAATTTTATTTAAATGCACAAAAACGTGAAAAAAATAAAATAAGGCATCCATAATGTTCTGTAACGCCTAAACCCACTAAAGTGTTGAATACGGCTCCTGTATAAAAATATCACCGGAAATAATGTGATACACAGACGCATACTACCTACTTATTAAATAATTAGTATGTTGAAGCAGCGGTAGCTCAGTGGGTAGAACCATGAACTGGCCAGCGAGGGCCCCAGGTTCGATCCCGAGTCCGGGCATGTACCAATGACTTTGTTTAATTTCAAAGTTACGTACATTTACGAATTTGTAGTCGCAATACCACACGCTAACTGTGAAGGAAAACATCGTGAGGAAACCCGCGGCTTGGTTGGCTCCGCACGTATTGACTAGTCTTTCCTGTGGGCTAGGCCGACTAAGCTGTCAGGATGGTATAGGTGCTGGGCAAGCCTACAGCATCTATAAAACCATGTCCCAGGCACTACAACGTCGGAGTGGTCCCTTCGCCCATCTAGTGTGAGTGAAGATACCCACTGGACGCTATATAAAATCATCTCATTAAGTAGATGCAAAAAGGCCAATATTATTATTAGTATGTTCATGCAACTTAAAAACAAACTGGAAACAAAATGTTACCCTGTTTTATATATTTTCTCCGACGATCCCAGCTTATTATGTTTGTGTCTCCATGACATGGAGACATTGTAGGCGTACCAAATGCACATTGAATTAATTTATGTGACATGTTTTGCATACAAGTACTCACAACACTGCTTCTGAGATCATCGAAAATCTATATTTGGTTTTACAAGGTGCTACGTCTCTACGACAGAATTCAATATCTGCATTTTAGAGATCTACTAATGTTGATTATAAAGTCTATCTTGCATTGATACGCCTTTTAAACATATTTGTAATACCTATTCATCATAATCATCATCAGACGATTAAGCTCTGCCCACTGCTGGGTTTAAGCCTTTTCCCTATCAGGAAATCTTTCGCGGTAACTCGCCATTCGCATCCACGGGTTCTCGACCTGACCACATCGACCTACCATCGGGCAGTTGTTCGAATGATACCTAATCAAAATTTAAAGCACCATAACCAGGTCCTAGGACGTGGTTTAGCCATCAAGCTACTTACTACAACACTACCTGAAAAAAAATAACGCCGAATTAGTTCGAAAAAAGAAAAATGTTAAATGGGCATTTGGCATTTCGTATGTTGGCTGCAGTTGGCTTGTCTAAAGTCTAAAGCGCCAAAAATGAAACAGAGAAAAAACCACAGAACAAAAAACTAAGTCCAATTTACTTTTTTTTTCAGGATTGCAATGGTGACGGCCAGGTCAACTGTTACGACCACATGGCAATCCACAAAAAGGGAGGGTACGGCTGCTCCGGGGACCTCCCGTTCGAGTACGTCAATGTCTTCAACCAATGCATCGCTGCCGTGGCCGCCCAACAGGGATAGATTTAGAAACTTAGGTTTATTATATAAGCTGTAAAAGAATGTCAACATTATGTTGAACGAATTTTCCCGCCATGTTGACTGCTGGCTGTCACTGAAAAAAAATAACTTAGATTTACATAGTAAGAATGTTTTATTCGTCACCTAGTCCTGCAATATTACTTTACATTACCTAATACAACTTTCTTATAAATTATATATTGTGATATAGTCAGGCGTGATCCAAATAAATGAAATTTTCTTATAATATGTTGGTATTTTTACCCGACTGCAGAGATAGAGTTGTGTTTTTTGTGTACACGGGCACAGCATAAAATATTAAGTTTCTTTCGTTTCGTTTCGTTTTACAATGTTTTGTAAGTTTATGTTTAAGTGCCTACACTACAATTATAAGTTTTAACCATTCGGAAGTAGCCTGGCTACCCATAGCACAGGGAATCCTAGTTTGGGAGCCAGGACACAAATGTAACACTTTGCAGTAAATAAAATTTCTTTATTCTTTATTCTTCTTTAAGACCACGAAAAGGGCGATTTTAATAAATAATAGGTATTACACGTCACGAATAAAACAGCTCATCTGGCCCTAGAGTCTGATACCTACATAGTTTTTCAATAGAATGATAAAAGCGCGACAATGATTGTTATTTCCCTCAATTTGGTAGTCTACTAAGCAATAGCAGTACAATGTCATTCCAGGTGTATAACCCGCGCTTGACTTGACTAAATTCCGCCAAAATTTTGGCGGAATTTAGTCAAGTAATTTGTTAACAGTAGAGAAATAAAATAAAAAAAATAAAGTAGATGAAGAGATTTTTAGAGTACGAGATGCAGGAGGTAACACAGCCGCTCAACTTAAGTACTTACATTACCGACTACCCGTCTCTTATTTCCTTCAGCAACTTTCCGTCGTAAGGTTGTCTTGAAGAAATTGCTTTTAGCAATAAGGCCGCCAATTGTACTTTGTATCTTTACATGTTTTATAATATGTGCTCTGGTGTACAATAAAGAATATTCTTATCTTATCTTACATTTTTCTTGCAAGGTCGTGAATCCCCTATAACAAGGAGTCGTTAGCTTTTAGAATATACTGGGCTCTATGGCTCTAGAGTAGGCTTCGGTTTTCGACGCAAACACACGAGTGTAAATACTTCCTGCTATGTATAAAAGTTTTCTTCACTATTTTGAAAAGTTAGGAAAAGTTAAGTGTCATATTAGTTCCGTTCTTTCTATTACAAGAATATATCCGATAGTAGCCAAGGTATATTCTAAAATCTAACGACTGTACCTACTTCATTCAATAGAACATAGGCATAACGAAGTTCGACGACGCGTTCTGTACTTAAGTAAAACTAAGTAAGTACCAGCAAAGTACACTTAACACACTCAACATTCATTACCTAAATACGTACATATATTTAAAACGACATTGATCTTCGATCTTTACGAATCGACTGATCTGAACACCGATGTGTACAGATAACAGACGACAATTCAAGCGAAACTCAATCTTAATCGAATCGTGACAAGATACTGATGATGTTTGTTGACTTCTCAGAACTCTGATCAATATTCGAATTGTTTTTTTTTCTTAACTACACCGTCTATGGAACATCCGCAAAGCGTCATTCTCGATTTCTCGCAATAAAAAAAGTTAGAGTAAAACCTCCTTCTCGTTGAGATGGATGGCTGTTGGTTGGTGATTTAATTGCACGGATTAATTGTAGAAAAAGACAATGCTGAAGTATCTGTGCCTTGCTTGTGCTGTGGTGGTATTGTGTTGGTCTACATTATGTTCAGGTAAGTCACTCGTAGCTTTCTAATACTTAGGAGCTCTATTGTAGCAGATTGTCTAAGGGCGACAACAAAGTCTTTAGTAATATTTTAAGAGGACATTTTAACCATGACCTACAAATTTATTACTAGTTATTAATAGTTTATATTATTTCTACACAGCGCAATTTCTGAAACAATCGGTTAAAACTTTTAACTTTTTTTCCATTTTTATTTTTTTAATAAATTTCGAATTTTGGTTTTTCTGTTTTGTAAAATGGCCTGTAAATGCGGCTTCAATAAAGTTATCAAAGCCTGTTTTGAAAATACAACTGCGAAAAAAATTGTATGATTATAGTTGTTGAAAACCTAAACTAGCATTGCTCGGTATGCGCTTTTTGGGCTATTTTTGGTCAGAATTTTCGGACTGCTAAAGGTATTGTCGCTGTAAGGGAAGTTCTAGGCGGAACATACGTCTACCAAATCGGGGATGTATTAGCAACGGGGAAGGTAAAAAGTACCCACCCGGAACCGGCGTGCGTGCATGCAACGACTCATGAACGTTGATGAAGCGAAGGTGATCTGTCAGGATAGTGGCAAGTGAGTCCCTGGTCTCTGCCCACACCTCTGGGATACACGCGTAAGGTTACGTATGATACAATAACCTTGCGACGCAATATAATAAGGGACTAAGGGTCAACGTTATTACGACACGGCAAGTTCTTCTACCATATCCATAATATCATCCAATATGCATAATATAGATATTTACTGTGTGTTTTTTTTTTGTTTTCTTCGTTTTTCTGTAAAGGAAAACGTCGTGAGGAAACCCGTCGCTTCGTGGGCTCCGTACGTTTTGACACTCTCCTGCGCAGACGAAGTCGCGGGCAGCAGCTAGTCAACAATATTTACAACGGCGGAACTCTTTAAAATAATTGTTTATCACGAAGAAAAGAGTATTTAAATAAAATTTTGCTAACGATGTAGATGGCAACTGCCAGAAAGCAATTTATTTCGACAAAATCATATTAATTTTATTAAATTTAATTTTGTTAAATTTAAAATGCTTTGAAAAATTATAGTAAATATTATAATTTTTCAAAGTACTTTAAATTTACTAAGCAAGCGCTTTAACTAGGTACGTCCATCTATGATATAGATACTAAAACCTACGTACTAGTAGGTTGGTTTCCTTCAATGAAGTAGACCACACAATCTTATTACAAACACAGTCGACAACACATCGATCATTGGATTTTTGTAACATTGGTCATGAGTAGTGCACAGAACATGAACAATGAACTATCGATAGATAATTTGCGACTTTAAGTTAAAGTCAAGACAAACCCCGTTCCAAAGAGCATTTCCAAAAATTTCATTTAGTAATCTCAATACTCAATACTTTATTGCATTCCACAAGTTTGTTACATTGTAACTTAACAGCAGTGCTATTCACTAGCCCCGTTCGCTAGTGAGTTCGATCGAATTCGTATTCAGTAATATAAGCTACCCCAGCGCTACGGCGGTGAAGTGAACTAGTTGTGCAGGTGGGATATTGACCTTTATTTCTATGAAGTTACGTTTAAAACAAAGGGAGTTCGAATCTCGACTTTATTACATCTGTCAAATAACCCTTTCGCGGACAACGGCAAAATAATTACTAAAATATTTTTTGCCGAGGGTAGTAAATGCTTTCAAAAAGAGCCTGTCACCTCAGTCATCCGAGACCACGGCACCTGGAAAAGTGCCAAAACGTCGGAAAAATGTAATAAACGAGTAAAATCCGTATAACAACAGTTTTGATTAAAATATGATCTTTTTTTCAAAAATATTTGTAAATTAACAGGTAGTTACAGTGCTTTAATTTTCGCTCTCAGCACCGCTCGCAAACTCTAGGATTTATGCAAATTCAATCGAAAAAATTTACTGACTTTCACTATTCCTCCTTCTTCGTTAGTTTTTTTTTGAAGTCGATTTATCTAATTTTGCATTTTCAGCTTATGCAAGTTATTATTTGGGGATATTAACCCCATACTATCGGTAAAGGCGAAAATATTATAAATATTAAGCATTGATAATACTACTATAATAAGGCCGCCAATTGTAGTGTACTATGTTATTATTTAAGTCTCTTATGTAATTCTTGGTGAACATGGGATAAACAATATTCTGTCAATTTCTATATAATATTGCATACATGTCAATGTTTTTCAAGTAGTTTAGATGACTGTTAGTACTCAATTAGACAATAATGGCTGAATGGAATTACATGAATCTTGTACAGATAGACGAAGTCGCGGGCATCAGCTAATTTACCATATTGGCATTGGCAAGAAGTTCGTGTACCCATGAAAGGGTTAATTCGATCGTGAGCTCACATCACCATTCACATCACATTCACTTGTGCGTGACGTTTAATTCGTATTCAGAAGCAAAATACCCACAAGTGATGTTGCCATGGGATACCTATTAGGGATGGAACACCAATGTTTGTCAGTCGAAAAGTCACATGTCACATTATTATTTTGTTCAGCTTAATTAGCTAAACGCTCCCAAAATATTTCTTACAAATAAATCGTTCTGCTTCATTTTTATAAAGTCTAAGCTATTTCGAGTTTACGTCTTATGTAAGAGTGGAAAAAATATCTTATATTGTTCACCTAAGAGTACCCACCGGCGAAGCTTTCTTCTTCTACAAATAAACAAAGGTAACCGCAAAAATGTATTTTAAATATTTACCAAGACATTGGCTTAAATTTATCACACATATGGATGATTAATCAATTGTGTAGGTAGTACAAAATGCTTGAAATACGTTGTAACAAATTTTACATTGCGTGTCATATAACCTTCCCTGCTTAAAAAAATCACGAAATTTTATTCCAGTTTGAAGCTCAATCAGCTATTTGAAGGCTCCTGACACCAACATACTCAGGTGCTCCATCAGAAGTAATGATCGCTATTGAGATATGTGCGGAAATGTATTTGGGACAATATGGCATGGTTAGCTCTACATTAATTTTGCACGATCTACATAAAGGGGATCCGAGAAAACCACAAAATCTGCAACGGTTGTTTCTTTATTTGGACACCTCTCTGGAGATCACGAATCCCAGACCAATATTCGTCTACCTAAGGACGAAATCAAAAACTTTGGCCAAGATTTTGAAACCTTTTATGAAAGAAACAGAAGGGATATTTAAAAAAAATCCATAAGGTTAGTACTCGTAGTAACGAAGAACCTCGCCTCAGCATACGTGATTTGGTACATTAATTCTTGACCCTGCCATCAAAATGACATCTTACAATCAAGATGAAACTAGTAGAAATACTAGTTTCCTATTGATATTAAAGTAATAACATTCTTAGATTTTAAAAACCTATTTGGAGGCTAAAAATTCCACCCATGCCGGGATTCGAACCCGCGACCTCTGGCTATGCGTGCCAAATTGTTTTTAGATTGTTCTACAAATGTTTTTATTTTAATGATGAGTCCTTGATGTTGTATTGGTAAACACATTTTGCGCAATAAATAAATGGTAGTTATCTTATCATCCATAAATCTTTTTCAGACTCCTGATGCCGACTGAATTATTTCAAGGATTGCTACTTCATTGAGAGATGTCTCACATGACAGCCATGTGTTTAACAAAAACCCTATAAGGCACCATCTCATCAATGTGCTGAGCTCTGTAAAAAGCGAGGCTTCACTGGGTAAACAATTAGCTAAATCTATTGCAATTTATATATTTTAACAGCCTATACTTTTATTGTACTACTTCTGAATTAAATCTGTATTTTCTAGGTGACTCACGCTATACTCCGAGAGAGCATAGATAATGACAACTCTGGTTGAGGATACTCCAGCCCTCGGTAGAAGAATTAAACTAAAAAGCAATGCATAGCATGTAACAGTTCTTGATGACCCCCAAGGAATGGTCCCCACCATTCCCTAGATGTTAATAATCGAGAATTACAAAAAGAAATGCAGATTGTGCATCATCTCGAGATATATAAAAATAACGAAGCATTGTTTTTAATCTGTTTTAGCAAAATGGTATTTTAGACCATACTCCATTAATCTAGACGGTGAATTTTAAAAATAATTATTAAGTTACTGTTACTTTAGAAATGCCACATATTTTTACACGAAATATCTAGAAGATTTATTTAAATTGATTGATTTAAATTTGAAATAAATATTTTTCATGTAAATAAACAATAAAAAATGTAGTTTGTACATTTATTAAATAAAACGAATTGATTATGTATTCAAATTATTTTTTTAAGTCACCAACATTATACTCATTAATTACCTGCAACAAGCAAGGATTTAATGACTATTAATGTACTGTGGACAAGATTTAATGACTATTAATGTACTGTGGATTGTACCTACGTAGGTAGGTACAATCCACAGTACATTAATAGTCATTAAATCCACACTGCATGTCGACCTTTACACGTATCATTCTGTACAGTTGGGTACAAATCGAAAATAGGTAGTACCTATATGGTAACACTATTATATGCCAATGAGAAAATTCTAATTTGGGCACAACCTCTATGATCTGAGGGCACAACTCTGTATTATAAGACCACCACCAACATGATACATTTTTGTTATTTATTTGGTCAAAGTAGCTTGTTATAAGTGTCATCTACAAAACAACATTTAAAATCATTACCATTATTTTATTATGCTAATGCATAGAATCTGAGGGCACAACCCTGTATTATAATTTATAAAACCACCACTAACATGATACATCTTTGTTATTTATTTGGTCAAAGTAGTTTGTGATAAGTGTCATCTACAAAACAACATTCAAAATCATTACCATTATTTTATTATGCTAATGCATAGAAATATTTAAACTATTAAGTGCCAATTCTTCTTTACTTGCTACTAGATTGAACTGTAAGCCAAGGTCGATAACACTATCAGGCATCAAAAGTTATAATTCATTCTAGTAAAAGAACTAGTTTTAGCATAACGAAATAAAGTAATTTAAAAACGTCTCTTTAAATATGAAACTATAAAAATATAGCTTAATATTTGACCCCCGAAAACCTCTTGACGACCATGCAAAAGGTCTTGGGTTCGAATCCCGGCTGGATACAAAAGGGTATTGGATGTTTACATGTTTGTGATATCGTTGTTTCTGGTTCCCACGACACAGGGTATCCGAGTGTGGGATCAGAAGCAGTGTATGTCCCTATATGTAAATGTTATGCTAACCCATTATGACCTGAATTATTTTAGAGGCATAAAAAATTGTAATTTTCACATACATTGCTTTTGACGGCTCCCTTAGCTATTTGTAATAATTATTTATTTTATATATCTTTTACTTTGTGAAAAAACAATGGGTGCCATATGGCACCGATCGGCAAATACGTAAGCAAAAATCCCTCTATTAGACATATATTAGCTTTTTATTAGCAAACTATTTTTATAATCTATTTGTAAAATCATGAAGATTTTAAGTAATGTATGAATTAATAAACAAAAACAGCATTTAAGTAATTTATGTTAAAGGCATTTATGTACTAGTATACACACTTTTTTAGTTTTAAATGCGACGTGAAATTGATAATTGATTGGAATTGATAACAGGATGCACAGAGCTCTACGTCACATTTATTGCATTGCAGTCTTGTCTGTCTCTTGCACATCTCCAAAGCACATTTGCGACGAGATTCGCTGGGAACTAAGAAGTGATTCCGTAATGATCCGACAGTATAGGAATTGCGATAAATGCTTTCAATTCTTCGGTGGATATTTTCGGTTCGGCGCAATTCAAAAAAGTTGCATACTTTTGCGGCTGGTTTGCTAAAAGGTTGTAGACACACAATCCAAAATATTAGTCCAGAAATTCAGTAGAAGACTTCCCTCGAAGGAAACTAAAATTTGCTTCGGGAAACATGGGTGGCTCCCGAAATAAATCAACGCAACGTCCGAGTAGATCCGGCATCAGGTTGTATATTTGGTACCACCCGTACATTTTTGCGTTTTGTTATCGTGATTGGTGTGTTGACAGAGGTGAAGACCCTAATACCACTTCACACCCAGCGTTGAATTGTCGACCTGTCACATCATTACAAAACCACCCCTTCTTCGTCGCCCGAATCGATTGCGGTCGATTGCGGGTTCTGAAGGTTCAATGTATAGCAACTGCGGCTCAAATTCCTTATCTTCTAGCAGGGCTAGTACCTCATGGAGTGTATAACCCCTATCAAGACAAAAAAAAACACTGTTAACCTACACAAAAACCAAACATAAACATTGCACACATTATTGGAATATACTACTTATCGGCCTAGGGCATCACCCGTAAATTTTGAGGTACGATAAAACAAACACGTAAACAAAACTAAAGTATATTACAATATAATCTAGTCACACATGTATACAGGAATAAAACAAATTGCGTTTAAGTTATAGATTTCACGAAATATAAAAATTATGGCCCACTTAGGTACTTGAGATTGCAACACATGATTATACTATTTTTATTTTTAATGCCCGTGCTAAGGACGAATTTAAAAACCTATTTAGAGGCTAAAAATTTCACCCATGCCGTGACTTGAACCCGCGACCTCTGGCTAACCACGTCAGCGCTCTCCCAACTGAGCTAATGGGCAACTACCCGGCATCACTATATTTTTTTTTTCTTACATTAACTTCTGTGGTTATTTCACGCAAATATATACAATAATATACTTAAATAAAATACAATTTATACTGATATTTCCAACCAGATTTTACACTATTTAATCCGGTACGATAGCAGTTGTGACTACCATACCTCAGCTCTCTTAGCGCTGCATGCCGCTCACACCGGGTACCGGCAGAATACCAGCGCTGAAGTTCTTCCTGAACTTTCAGCACATGCTGAGTCGGAGCCCATTCACATTTGCCACACCTACGTTGATCACTTCCAGTCCAGTAGGTACATTGCCCAGGTACACTACAGTACCGTGTATGCCTTATTTTCTGTGTTTTTTTGCGTTTTATTTATGCTACTTTTTTGTTATTGCTTTGTTCGTGTTGTGACTTGTATTTGGTTTTGTATTGCTTTGCTTTGTATACGTGTGTGTGTCTTATGTGAATAAATGTTGTATCTATATATCTATCTAAAGTACAAAGTACTGCCAGAGGTCGTGGTTTTGTTTCTTTTTGGATTTCGCTGTACATTTGAACAAATACATAGCCTCAGTATCAGTGTATTTACATCTTTGTCACCTAGCTGGTTTATCTAAACCTACTTCGTGATATCACAAACATAAGGCCACCCCGCTCGTAGCCTAGACGAACCGAATGATTGGAATCAATTACTTTGTATTAAGCTACAACAGGCGTAGTCAGGTGCTGGATGGGTGACCGTCTCGTGACTACCGCTTGTGATATTTTTTCCGAGCGCTTCCGTGCTTCGCAAGGCACGCTAAGGCGATGGCGCCGGCTATCGCGTAATGGAAGTCGTTAAGCCATGTCAGAGGCTTTAGTTAGTTTATCCTGTTGTTTCCGCACTCAGCCTCATAGTTGGGCCGTTGCGAGATCACTCCAGTCAGCCAATCTTTTTTCAGAAAGCCAGCAGTGCACCAGCACCAGCAGCTTTCCTGCTATCGATGTTCGTTGCACTTTCACGCTCTCACAGTGAATGGACACGTGGCGGGTCCTTCGTCTTCCTTGAGGCATCCTCGACATAACGGGATGTCGGTCAGTCCCATAGCGTGGAGGTGTTTATTCAGTGGTCAATGGAGCGTCATAAGTGCCACAGCTTTGCGCAGATCGCTGCATGTGAGGCGTTTCGATATTGTTAGTAGGGCCTCTCTGGTTTCTTTGCATTTTGTTTCCGTTTTCCATAGTTCAGCATGCTGGGTTTCTGTTTGCAACCTGAATGTCAGAGGCCTTATGGGCAGCTTGATAACTTAGGGCTCATGCAGACGAACGGCACGTGCCAACTGCAAGCATCGACGGATGGCGTCAACTGCCGTCAACGGCATTCGACGGCAGTCGTTAGCGCGTCGACGGCAGCCGTCAACGTGTAAGCGGCAGCCGTTGACGTTTGTCGACGCTTGCAGTTGTCGCGTGCCACGACCGCCATTTCGTGTTAAGGCCCGCCTCTGTCTTATAATCCTCCATCAACCCAGACTTGGCCCCGTGGTGAAGTATGACCTAACCTTAAAAGACCCGTGCCCCAGCAGTGGGGACATACAAAGGGCGGATATCAAAAAAGGGCACGCCTGTATCCCAGAGGGGTGAGCAGATGCAGGGACTGCCAGTTGCTATTATACGATCCTGGTTAATTACTTTCACTTCATCGCCATTCATTAGTCGTTGCATGCCAGACGGTTTTGGGTACTTTTTATCCTGCCCTTTGCTATCACGTCCCCTATTCGATAAATTAGGGGTCGAAGTATATTCGCCTGGAGCGTTCCTTATCGGTCATTCCACTCACATTCGCCATTCCACCCACATTATATTTATTCTTTCTTACTTCATAATAATTATTGTTCTTAAAATATACAGCATATGATATACATCCCACTGTAGAGCACAGGTCTTCTTTCAGAAAGAATATAGGCTTGATCACCACGCGTGCCCACCTCAGATATGCGAACAGCGAGTTAGTCAGGTTTCTTTACGATGTTATCTATCAATCACAGTAAGCGAGTGGTATTTCTACTTTAACTTCACAAATGTGCCTGAGTTACAAACCATTACTATAATAATACTGGTTTCAACAAAAAATTATGAGTTATGTTCTACATTATGGGATTCGATCGTGAGTTCACTTATAGGAGAGTAACTTTTGATTTTGACAGATGTAATCGAACTCATGTGCGAGTTCATGATCGAAGTGAGCTGCGAATCGAACCTTCAGAATACCATTTTCATTGACATTTGTAGTTCTCTTCACCGCCGTAGCGCCAGTGTAGAATTAAGTCTTGATTTAAAAGCAAACTATTCGTTTGTGTGTGTGTGAAGTATGACCAGATGCTGGCCGGAAAATATTGCCAAAGTTTGGAAAAACTGGGTCTAACCATGACGGAGTAAAAATATGAAAAAAATACCTTCTATGCGTAAGTACGTTCATATAACACTTTCTATTTAACATGACATCGAGTGCAAATTACTGTGATTTCATGTTAAATAGAAAGTGATTTTATCTGTAAATAGAAAAAAAAATAAAGAAACGGTAAAGTCTACTTGAAAACACACTCAGTGTTTGCGTGCTAACTACTCAAATTATGTAGATGTCATATTTAAACGCTCCGAAACGCTAAAAAAGAAACAAAAGAGCCAAGAAACGTAATTTTTAAGATTTCTGTTTTTGATTTACTTATGGCGAAAGCATGTAACAAATTAATAATACAGTTCGGCTATGTGCGAAATTCCCCACTAAATAGTTTACTGAAATAAAAAAAACGCAGAATAGATTAATACGTCCCTCTTTGTATTCGAGTCTGACTCTCGCTTTGCTAGATTTTATCTATATTATCTGCCGTGTGTTTTTTTATTATTATATTATAGAACTATATAACATATTGTAAGAAGGCAAACATAGAGAAGCTGTTAATAGTGACTTATACAATGTTCTCTTTACAGTTTCATCGACGATTTGAAATTGTAATACAGGCTTCAACCATGAAGTTATTTGCGTATATTGTTATATGAATGATTCGTAAATGAGTCAGTCAACTTGTTTAATGAATCATTTACAAAATAAAAAGGAGTAAGACGTCATGATTGTGTAATATCAAAGAGTGGACCGTCGTTAAAACCGCGGAAGAGCTATTCAGAATTGCACGGAACAGAGAACGCTGTAAAGAGCTGACTACCAACCTTAAGTAATGGAGAAGCACTTTAAGTAGAAGAAGAAAATCCACGGCAGCTAAACCCGTTCACCAAATACTTGCTAATGTATGTTAATATGACGCACATATAAAGCGTCTAATAAACAATGTTACTAACGGTGTGATATTAGTAGCTTGTCGATCACACGCAAAATACTAAAGATAATATGCTTTTGGATTTTTACCAAAGCTGTCGAAACTGTCTCTGGTCCCATTCTGCTGGATAAACAAGAAACCATTGGAATCGGAGAGTTGCCCTTTCAAGGCAATATAAATGAGCGACAAGTTAGGATTGGTGACTACACGTATGATACAGGCGTATGGCGTGCTCCCCAGACTTCCGTGTTATGTCTTGAAAGAGCTTACAGAGCTGTGATAAAAGTAATACTTAGTAGTTCAGCCAGATACTCGATTACACTTTTATATTGAGACTTGATTGATTTCTTCACAAAATTATTAAACAGAAACAACACATCTATGACCTACGTTTCCCTAGTACTTAAGAATCGACAGAGTATACCAAACGTTAGCCCATAGAACCAAACTTTCCCGGTGTCATTTTTATGTAGTAGGTTCATACACTTTTAATAAATAAAATAACGTAAAGCCCAAACAACAAAATAGTTCCTTCGTCTTAACTATTAAATAACGGAAAATCTACTAAAACCCATACAGTAAAACCTAGCCCACAAATAAAGTTATCGTACCTCATCTTTCTCTTCTCATTTGTTTCAATTTATTTTTCCTATACCTACAGACATACATAGCACGAACACACCCCGTTTACACAAACACAACACACATACGAAATTACCCCACCCCCCCCCTCTTTTCCTCATGCTTGCTACTTTACACACGTTTACTTACCGTCCATTACACTTCACCAATCGATTTTTTGCTAAGGTTAAAATAAGATAAGAATATTGTTAATTTTATTCATTTATAATTTCTAATTATGTACAACTTATTGTGTAACCTTATTTAATAAATGCATGTCCTAATTATACAGTGTATATTATTATTTGAAATCTAATGGTAGTTGGCGTTGACGTCTGAGATACAGTGATTAACATTAGTTCAGATGTCATGGTTTTTTTTTGTAATGTACGCACTAGTAGGCTCGATATTATTGTGTAAGGAATGTATTGCCTATATTTTTAAAGCATAAAAATTACTGAATTACTGAACTATATGTAAGCAAATAAATCAGTAATCGTGGCATTTTTATTTTACTCGTATGGTAACCCCACGAGAATTGCTTCTTATGCCAGCGACTTGGATACACTGTATACTGCCAATGATATAATCTTTTTTATACATTTCAATAGATTTAGGCTAGTAAATACTTAGACTGTACAATTTTAGACAGCGCAACATGTTTGTAAGATTTTTATATAGCATCGTCTTGCCAAAACATGCGAAACAAATTATAGCCTACGACTTCGACTGAAATAATATTAGTGTCAACCCCTATGCAAGGAATGTCATATTTTCGGGTTCTGAAGGTCAAATTAAGGTGACTCATAAGTGAGTGTGAGGTGAACGACGAGGTGACCGACGAAGTGACCGACGAAGTGACCATCGAAGTGATCAACGAACTTACTGAATCGACATGCAGTTATTTGATAAGATCTTTGTGGACCCTGTAGGGCACGAAACATTTTAAAGTGCTATATAAAAGTATGCATTACATTAAGTTAAATTTAATTTGATTATTTATCATGCAATTTTAGTTAATTATACTTGTAAAGTTACATTTATACAATTATTTATCTCATTTCATCTATACTATCTTTTAAATATTCTTCTATCGTATAATAACATTTTGAAATTAGTATTTTCTTTAAATCTTTATTGAAACTGTAGTCGTTATTCAATTCTTTCAGGTGATTTCGGAGTTTATTATAATTTTTTATAGACATTACCAATGTACTGAAAGTACTTTAGTAATCTCTATTAAATTTCATTTGAGTAATTTCTAGTAATCTCTTAAATTTCATTTAAGTACCTTAGGTGAGATTATTTGTGGGGGAGGAGTAGGTACGCATCATTTCAGCAACATTGAAATTCGAAATTCGACACCAGGGACACCGACCTGGGGCAAGTGTTTTATTTGTATATTATAAATATTTATTTTCATTACCTTTATGTTAATTAGATTTTAGTTTAGTTATTAATTTAGTATTACTTTAGATTACCTATACTATTTTTAATTTTTAATGCACTAACCCGTGCTAAGGAAAATTTTAAAAACCTAGAGCCTAAAGATTATGCCGGTTAGTCGCCCATTAGCTGAGTTGGAAAGAGCGCTGGCACGGATAGCCAGAGGTCGCGGGTTCGAATCCCGGCATGGGTGGATTTTTTTGCCTCTAAATAGGTTTTTAAAATTACTTTAGATGTTTTTTTTAAATAATTAGTAATATATTGTAGTAAATGATAACGCATAAAGAATAATAATAATAAACCCCAATGTAATAAAGTTATTTAGGAATTGGGGGAAAGTGGTAGATATGTAAAGCTCCTACGGCCCGACCGCGTGTCGTGTCAGTCCAATATAAACGCAGGTATCGAAACTATTTTATCAAGTTATTTATCAAGTTGAAAATCTTGCTTAGGGGTTCGCAATGATCAAAATTGTCTAGAACAAGTGGTGCCGACTGTCATGTAATGACAGTCGTTAAGCCATGTCAGAGGCCTTAAGCGCGGCTTAATAACTTCTGACAGTAAGGCCCCCACGGTGGAGTATAGTTTAACCTCGATGCGATGCAGGAAGAGACCCGTGCCCCAGCAGTGGGGACATACAAGGGTTGATATCCAAGTGAACCTCTTTCCTCGCCAGGCGTCTACATCTCTAACCTAAACGACACGTGTTTACGCTGCCTCTGCCACGTGGCGGGCTGCGACATGGGCCACGGCTGCACGGACGGCTACTGCGGCCCCTTCTGGATCTCACGCGTCTACTGGGTGGACGCGGGCCAGCCCACGCTGCCCGATGACCAGCCAGGCAGGAAGGAAGGTAAGGGTTACTGGCCTCGAGCGTCTACTGGGTTAACCTGGATTATCTACCTGCCCTACGACCAGCTGAGCTGAATGGGAGGCAAGGGTTACTGCGACATGGACTCGTCTGCCTGGACCTCGCTTGACCAACTGAAAAGGAGGAAGTAAGTCTTAATTTCCCCTTCTGCAATCTTTCCGATTTAAGGTTGCCTGGAAGTAATTACTATCAGCAATAAGGCCGCCAATTGTACCTCTTCTTTTGTAACTGTTGTCTCTGTAATTATTTTCTGGTGTGTACAATAAAGAATATTCTATAACATATTTTAAACTTTCGCGACTTGTACACATACTTAGTTAGAAAAGTCGGAAAAAAGTCGCATGGCTTATTGTCTGACATTGTCAGTGTAGTGTGTCGCAACCCTAATAGTTCTTTGTGATAGCTGATTGAGGGTAGTCTCATCTGCCGAAGATGCGAACGGGTGCCAGCCATCAGTCTTCTCGTGACCACGATGACTGTAACGTCGTCGAAACGTCGAGGTAAACTTGGGTCTGAATCTTGGGTCACTGCGACTTGGACCAAGGCTACTTGGATCTGACGCGTCTAATAGGTGGACGCGGGTCATCTACCTGGCTGACGACTTGACCAGTAGATAGGGTTTCACAGCTACATGCGCCACGGCTGCAGAGGTGGCTGTCTGGATTGCGCGCATCTACTAAGCCAACCTACGCTTCACGATGGCCAGCTGGGCGGAAAAAAATCCTTAAAGGTGTTTTGCATAATCAACGTTTTTCACGCAGGAAAATCGCCCTTGAGAGTCAGTAGATAGGTACCAAATACAACAAGTTCATAATACAACCTCTTCATTTTGTATGACATCATGGCTTTAAAAAACATGATGCCAAATAGGCTGCCAATGTCTTCGACCTATTTGGTTCGTAAACTAAGTATGAAAAAAAGTTCAAGGTGAAGCTCGACCTCTTTCGTAGATCATGAGTGCCGTCATGGCCTGAAAAAACTAAAACAGATACTTACTACCAAAAAGGCTGCTAACAAGCGCTTCAACCAAAGAGTATATAACCACTGGCTTCAACCAAGTCGTTACGATATAACTACGAAAACATTTTTATTTTTTTCTCATTCTATGTTTTTTCTGTTTTTTCAGCGTATGAAGACTGCGCTAGAGACTACTACTGTTCTATCAAGATAGTAAAAAGCTACATAGCTAAATTTGGAAAGGCAAGTCTGCACATACCTACCTAAGCACCCATTTGGACATGTCAAATCTCTACAGAGATGGAGAAAGGCTAATCCACTTTTACCCATTAAGGTGGAAAAATAATTAGAGTATTTAAATAATTGACCTCCACAAAAGAAACTACTTTTGCTTTAGGGTTAGGTGGTGAACAAGAAACGATTTAGGCGGAGAATGTCCCGTTCGCAAAATGTCCCTCCGACAAAAATTGTCCCTTTCTCAAAACGTCCCTGTGTCATATGGTCCGTTTCTTAAAGCGTCCCTTTCTCATATAGTCCCTTTCTCATATCATCCCTTTCTCAAAGCGTCCCTTTTTCATATCGTACCTTTCTCATATCGTCCCTTTCTCACATCGTCCCTTTCTTGAAGCGTCCCTTCCTCAAAACGTCCCTAACTACTCACCCTTTATTACACAAGTTTTGGGTAGTAAGGTAATTGGTAGGTACCATAGAATGAGTTTTTATTCTCTATCCTATTCTTAAATACCTGGCTGGTATTTTGTTGATAGCAAACAGCTTATCAAACAGAGACTTCATCAAGTCCTGAAGATCGTGAGTATATCGCTCGACAAATGTCAAGATAAACCCTCTTTCTACTCCGACCAACTGGACTTCCAAATTTTTTATTTGCCATTTGTCGAGCGATAAACGTGACCGTAATAGGCTTGCTGAAAGGGACTTTTTGCGAAAGGGACATTTTGCAAAAAGGTAATTTTGCAAAAGGGTAATTTTGCGTTAGGGTCCTTTTGCGAAAGGGTAGTTCTGGATTAAGGTCCTTTTGCCAAAGGGTCATTTTGCGATAGGGTCCTTTTGCGAAAGGGACCTTTTGCGAAACGATGAAGAGACATTTTGCGAATGGGATAATGTCCGCTTAAATCCAAGACTCTTATAGGTTCGCCACCACTATCAGTCTGTATGTCTGTCCATAAGCCTGTCCGCTTCTTTTTCTGGTGTCGTTGAGTGTGATTTTCACACAGAACATAATGTTCTGTGGATTTTCATATTTTTTGCTTAGAGTATATATAGGGTAACTTAGTCGGTTTGCCGGCCACCTTCAGTTTTCGGCCATCACGCAGTTTTTACGAAATAATAAGAAAATAAAATAGGCCCGAGTAAAAAATCTATTGTTACCGCATAGATTCTAATAATGTCTTTGCCTACATAATTAAGTATCTTAGTAACGTTTCATTTGTTTCGTCAGTTTTCCCTCGCGTTTCAAGCAATGTGAGAGTGTGTCGAAAGCAGAGAAAAAAATAGTGCGCGCCAATTATTTGCATTATGTAAGTTATGACATTGTGTATTGATTTATCCACCAAAATATTACTATGGAACGTTTTATAACTTTAATAATTAATAAATAAACTCTGGAACGACTTTAGGTGTGGTTTTATTTGTAGAATTGTAGTAATATTAACAGAAAACTGGATAAAAACGGATAAACGGAGAAGCAGGTAAAAAGTCAGATCTGGTCAAAGCGTAAAGTAGTAGTGTGAAAAATGAGGGAAATCGAAGAATGAGTGACATACATAATTTAAATATTTGAAAATGATAGATGGAAAAAGAAATAAAAATGGTGTAAAGAGGTTTGCACCGTTACACTACCCGGGGGCAACCGGTAAAAAAAAATATTTTTTTTAAATATATTTATTTAAAAAAATATATTTAAAAAAAAAATTTTTTTTATAAAAAAATTGTCAAGTAAAATTATTTAATTTAAAATTTAAAGTCGAGAATCCAAAGTAAGGTCGATGAAGGTCGGGGATGTGGGATGGTAAGTAAATATGGTTATTCTTAAATATTAAAATAAAATATAAAGGATGGGCGATGAAAAAAAATTTAGTGTGTGGAGTGATATTTACAATGAATATTTACATTAGGCAGTTCCACTTTTATTCATCACCTAACATTCATCCCTAGCATGCATCACCTAGCATTGTCTTCATCTAAAGTGAAGGTGAAGACGTTCATTCAGTATAGACAAAATCTATTTTTATTAATTAGATTTATCCAGAAACTGGCCTAAATTAGTAATAGGCTTATTTAGCCAGTTACCACCCGCTGGTATTCGGTAGTGGTAAGGCTTATTTATTGAGTCACAATCCGCTCTATGAAAGTTATTTACATTTTAACAATATTTATAATATTGGGTACATAGTACCCGACGGGGTAGAATCCGTCGTAGTAGTGCTCTCAAGAGCTATGGTGGGGTAAACACCGTAACGCGTTTAATTAGATAACGCGATTGATAAGTAAATTAATTGACCTAGGCTTATTTAACGTGTTGTCGCCGCACCTGATTGAATGTTTGGATGTTCTAAAAAAATGGTTAGTAAATGTCCAGGAGGATAGTGGTTTATAAATAATAAATAAAAAAAATAGTTAATAAATAAATAGACAAATAGTATGACGATGTGTCCGAAAAGGTAATGTGGTGATTATATATACAGAAAATTAAAACTATAAAAAGGTGGCGTTGGTAGGTTTTGTACAAGTTGTCAGTTAAATATTTAAAAAGAGTACGGATACTATAAAAAAAGAGGTTAAGAAATTATTTTAGTAATGAGGTAAGGATGGGGTGAGGGTGAGAGTTTTTATTTTATTGCCAAAGAGTTCCTTGTAGGTTTAACCTGTGGAGGTTTTGTTTTGAATTTTGAAAAATTTTATGACAATGAATGGTGTCAGAATTACTGACGTCTAGAAATTTGGTTTGCAAAGATTTTGTAAATAATTATAATTTAAATTTTAATAATATAATATTGTTATCGATAGACTGTATGAGTGCAGTTTCGCCTTACCTTCGAGTCGGCCTCGAAGACCTAGAGGGTAAAGCTAGGCTGTCTACGTGTAATTACCCAGGATACTCTCCTGAGGCAACGTAAGTTAGTAACCAGTCCCACCTGGAATTATAAATTCCAGGTTACCGAGGTCTATGGAACTGCTAGTGAGCAGCCTGTGGTTGTGTAACTGTCTGATAAATGCGTGTAGAAGTTATTGATTGTATACTGTTGGTGTATACTAACTGTGGTATGTTTCGGTTAGGTGGGGTGCAGATAGATAGAATAGGACTTTTATTAGGGCCGAAAAAATTTGTTACTATGGGTGAATCTAGTTAGTGAAGAATGGTCAATGAGTAGTTATGATGAATTACCTTGTGGTCCAGAAGTCAAGTCGCACTTTAAAATTAATTTAATATTTTATTTATAAAACACTCAACAACACTTAACAAAAAAAAAATCTTGCAGGTCTTGTGGGTAAAGTTGGGGGCGGCGGAGAAGTCCGACAGAACCCTTGAGCAAGGCTGGGGAGCTCCAAGGGATGCGTCTGTGATGTATGAGGTCGTGGGTATGAAACAGCAGCAGCAGTTCGACGATTGTGCACACGTATAAACGTTCCACTGGCGCCCCACGTTGGGCGCCAGTGGAACGTTTTATAACTTTAATAATTAATAAATAAACTCTGGAACGACTTTAGGTGTGGTTTTATTTGTAGAATTGTAGTAATATTAACAGAAAACTGGATAAAAACGGATAAACGGAGAAGCAGGTAAAAAGTCAGATCTGGTCAAAGCGTAAAGTAGTAGTGTGAAAAATGAGGGAAATCGAAGAATGAGTGACATACATAATTTAAATATTTGAAAATGATAGATGGAAAAAGAAATAAAAATGGTGTAAAGAGGTTTGCACCGTTACAACTATAATGCACAGTTAATATGTTAAACTGATGTTATTTTGATGAAAATGTCTATAATACTTAGTACTTTTAGTAAATATTAGGTGGACGGATAACTAACTTCAATTTTGACGAGCCAGTTGATTCTCGGCCGCCTGGCCGAAATCTGACACCGATCCTACGATTATAAATTCATTACTTTACCATTGAATAATCACTTTTTCCAAATCATATTGTTGAGATATAATTTAAAAAGTATCCTGATTTATGCAGTTAGATTTCGGCCGCATGTTTACTAATTGCATTCGTGCTTAAAATCCATTTTAATTATTTTGTATAACGGTGGCCGGGAGAGGGACTTCGTAAATCCACTTTTCGGCCTAAGTGTAATAAAATGACCGAGAACTAAGGATATTTAGGTTATTTTTCAGTCATTTATAAAAGCGGTGATAAATACTAGTAAATCTATTTATTTCAATAAGTTTCTCTTATATTAACTAAGATCCTGATCTAAGAGAACTCTTTCATCCTTGATTTGTTCGAAAGAGTTTAATTATATATGACATTGGCGGCCGAAAGTTAACTCCTTTAAATTAGGTTGTCGGCCATTTTATGCAAGGTGGCCGAAACCCGGGTTGACCAATTTTGTTTATCGGCCATGATTTATTGAGAGGCCGGAAATTGGTTAATGTTTTAGTTTTAAGTATAAACAATATTAAAAGCTCTTTGATTTTTTTTACTCATTTTATTGTTATTTAAAAACGATACACCACCATAAAAATAAGAGTTATTAGAAAAAACAAAATGGCCGAAAACTAACAAAACAAGTGGCCGTAAACTGAAATAGGTGGCCGGGAAAGGGCAAAATCCACACCTCACGATATTTTTATTTTTTATTATTAAACGATAATGTTTTCTTAGATGAAGGTTTGAAAAATGGAAATTACAATAGTTTTACGATTCAAAAGTATTTTATTTGTCCATTTTTGTTTACTCTGTCATTGAAAAAAATCGCTCTGAATATGAAAATGTCCTTAAATGGCCGAAAACCGGCTAAACTACCCTATACTCTAAGATTTTTTGTGAGTGTAAGAAAACCATTCCTTTGAAAAAGAATTTGTTTGCGAAAAAATAAGGCTCAAAGAGTAAATTTTTGTTTGACTAAGGCCGCCCGATAGTCACAGGAAGAGTTTTAGTGTTTTCTAAGGTTAACACGAGCACTAGACATATTTAAAACTGTTTTTATACGGATTTATGCTCGTTTATTACATTTTTACAATTTTACAATTTTTCAAAATTGTAAAAATGTAATAAACGAGCATAAATCCGTATAAAAACAGTTTTATTTAGGAAGAGTTTTTTTTTCAGTTTAGATGTAAAAAAGAATGATTTGATTTTTTTTCTTTTCGGCTTCCAAATAACAATAATAATAACCTCCAAACAACACAAATTGATCTAGTCCCACCTTGAGCTGTGGTAACCAGGCAAGAACATCATGGACTACTACCAGACTGCCGCCATTTGTACAAATCCGGTACGGCGACCTCAATCAATCAATCAATCAATCAATTTATTGCAATAAATTACAGTATATTATGATGTTACATAGATAAATTTTTTGTTCTAATGTAATTGTACCGATATTGGCATAGCAATTTTAAAATTATTGAAATTTATATTAATATTTAGCATGCATAAATAAGTACACTAATATTTGATAAATTCAGCAGTTGAAATTCGTAACATTCGTAATTCAATCAATTAAATAGGAAGTCAACTGATATTTAGACACAATAATAACAAAGTTACATATAAAAATCTATTTACAATTTTCATAATATTCGTTTAGATTGTAGGGACACAAGTAAATATTGTTTTTAAGCTTTGAGGAATCGATCACCAGGGAGCAGCCTGATATATGTGGGTAATTTGTTATAAACGCAACCTCCAACCTCCATTAGGAACTGAACGACCTCTGCCCTCTGCAGGACTGCAACGGGAACGGCGTGACGGACTGCTTCGACTACATGATGATCAACCACCACGGGGGCGCGGCTTGCCACGAGCCGCTGACGAGGACCCGGCTGGGGAAGCAGCGGCTGGTGCTGTTCCGGCAGTGCCGATTCCGCTAATAAAAACTGTATAAATTATATTCTTTTTTTATGCACTAACCCGTGCTAAGGTCAATTTTAAAAACCTACTTAGAGGCTAAAAAATTCACCCATGGCGGGACTCAAACCCGCGACCTCTGTTGGGAGAGCGCTGGCACGGTCAGTTTTTAAAATTCTGTATAAATTGGCATTTGTTTTTATCACCCGCTTTAGCGTAAGCAAGTTTTGAACCCTCTTACCCACATTCTTGAAATGGCAGGTTGTAAATTTATTACTTAACCCCTGTTTCTAGTACGCTATTAAGTCGTTTATCTACTTTTGCAGTTCTGCTGTCAGTTGCTCAAATTACAATTAAAAAAATATATATTGACAGATGTTAACTATAGATTAACAAATTGTTAGTGGAGTATGACCCGTGCCCCAGCAGTGGGGACAAACAAGGGTTGATATCGATACACCAAAAAAAGAGGGGTTTACTCGTCACTACGAACTGCTCTTATTATGGGGAAGGCTTCGAATTCGAATCGAAGAATTTTAATTCCATAACTATAGTATATTAAAGGTTATGAAATAAATATTCACAAATATATTGCTACAGGTAAGTAAGTACCACTACTTGTTTATCATAATAATGAAAATATAATAAAATATTAAGCTTAATAAAATCCTTTAGTTTCAGACTCAATCAATAGTTTAGTAATCCTCAGCTGTAAGGCTCGTAAAAGTTAATAAATAAAGCCATTAATATGCTAATTAACTGACATTTTATTGAGTACTTAGTATTAATTCACTAATCTACTAACTTTATTTAACCTAGTACCTAAACAACTTATCAACAACTTAGATTACTAATTAGCTCATTAAATATTTTATGACACTAACTATAAAGCTTACATACATGAGTCCAAGTCCAAATGAATGACGTAGTCACACGTAGAAGGGTTTATAGGAAAAGTCATCACCTGCCGATTGATATACATGGGTGCGCTCCGAGATGCGATGAAATCGGTTATAGTGCCAATCCGTTTAAGTGCAGTAGGCACAAAAGCCCTATTTCGTGCGAGATACTTTGGGACTACTAATTTTGGTCGGATTCGCGCTCTAATCGATTTCATCGCATCTCGGAATGCAGGGGTAGTCTTACCGCTCCTGCTGTGTGACTTTAACCTTTACTTATGTACCCTGTAACTGGTAGTAGCACAGAACAATTAAATCAAGGTAGTAGCATAATAGTTGCCATCTTAAATAATTCAAGATGGCAACGACAGGTTTACAGGTTTACGTTATCAATTTGAAATAAAGTCCGAACCAATGAAAAGTATATGCTAGCTCTACCGGTTAAAGGGTTAACTTAATTCCACTATACCAGATAACGTACAATATGCACATATCATGACTACATAATATTATTACAGTTTGCTCTACGATTTCTGTTCTATGAGCCTCTTCTTAAATATTTATTTTTTAAATATAGAGCACGTCACCTCTCTTGTTATTGTTGAAATATGGTATACTTCATAATATGATACTGGCAATACTTAAAAAATGACAGATTGTTCCTGTCTCTTGTTTGCAAATGTTTAAAATGCATCTTGCTCTCTCTCTCTCTTGCACTCCTCTTCTGGTTCGAACCTCCATTGCTGTGCGCTGTTCTTTCTTGTGAGTCGACAATAAAAATCCTTCTGCATCTCTAAAAGTACGTTGTAAATTGCGCCTGTAGCCACAAAGGTTACAGTTATGAGGGCTGACGTGCTCTATATTAAAAAGCTCTACCAATGTCGCAGCCAGCGGTAAATTACTCTCCCACATAATTATAAGAATTTCCATTCTATTATGATATATTGCATTATTATCAGACAGCGCCTGAATAACCGCACAATCTTCAAAATTAAGAAAAACAAATTAATATTCGTAAATGGTAAAAACTAATTAACGTGATCGAGGAATAAAATTACAAATTTTAGAGCCACTTTTACAAAAGGGACAAATGAACGGTACCTACAAATTTTGCCACTTTATCAACAGGGTACAAATGTAACCACTTTCACAAAAAGGTACCAATAATTGTACCATATCTAACCATTTCACAACAGGGTACAATTCACCACTTCACAAACGGTGCGAATTGTCCATCCCTTGCAAGCAGTCATGATACCTGGAACATTTAAAGCCCTGAGTATGTGTACACATCAAACACTCAGGTTTCCACACGATCTTTCATAATCATCAGTCATCAATTGAATGACAGAAAGTTCATTAGCGTGTGACATTGCTAATAAACTTTTCACAAATTAAAACTTATAAAAATAAAGTCATGCCGAGATTTCAACCCTCCACAGCCGCTCGAATCTAATTCGTATTACGCTTACAGATAAACGACGAAAGGCATTGAATTTTAAGTTAAAATGTTTTTGGTTTAGTTAGGCCAAGCTCTCCACTAAATTTAATGTAAATTCTGTGCAAAATGCGTATATCTACAGTTAATCTCTACTTAGATCCTCCATAGGAATCACAGGTAGGTCCGGTCATCTCTGTGTAGCACGTCTCTGGTGGCATGTCAAAGAGTTCTACCTAATAATTTTAGCAACCGCATTATCGTCATATGTATATTATGTGTATTATCCCATTGCTTATGTGAACTCCCCGGGCACTCAGGCTTCCTCACGATGTTTTCTGTCACAATGATTTATCTTAAGGCCGACTAGGCCCAGGCCTCGGGGTAGGCCCGACATTAGGAGCTGCTAATCAAGGAAAAAATGTATAAAGCCGCATTATCACCCGCTATGGAAGTCTGTTTTAAGTGCATGTCCCCGTTGAGAGATAATTAGGAATTGATGGTTATTAAATAGGTAATGAATCGCAGAAAACACTAACTCGCGAGGGAAGACTCAACGGCATTTTGGTGCTTTTGAAAAATACATCGAATGATGTATCTTTGATTCACACTAAGAGTAAAGCAAAATAACCGATCGAGAGGGGTCCCTAGATCCCTCATTGCTGTATCAATCTGATTATTGAGTTCATACTGAACCAAAGAATGACTGGACCTTACTGCTAACACCAAATATTACTAAGAAGTAAAATATCATTATGTAAAGGTAACGAGGGGCGCTACAGACTGCCACTGCCCGCTGTCCTCATCCTCCTCCACGTCGTCATCTTCATCCGGGAACCGAACCTAGGACACAAGTAGATAAGATTGTTTATTTTCTATCCACAAATACATTCGTATACAAAACAACATTGAATATATGATACAAAGCAGAAGAATACACTATTTGTGGAAAGACTGGAGCCTAAAATAGATCAAAAAAATGTGTATTTCAGGTTTCCAGGCCTCCGAATCTACAAAAGAATGGTATCATATTAGATGACGTGACGTTTGTCTTCTCTCGAAGTGGTAATGTACTGGGCGTCGATTCTCTTAAATTACAAACAATGTTCGAGCAATGGCATGACAAGAGTAATGCCAACGCATGACATTACAACAACCGTATTCCCCTACCTTTTACATGCATTACTCTGGCTCTGTCGCTGTATGAACCTTGTCATGCTCTTGTCATACTCATGCAGTTTCACTGTGCTACTCGGTCGGTCAACCGGTATTGCCACTTTGTGAACTGGAAATTCTACCTTAATATTCGGAGCACAAAAACGTTGCTTGTAAGGGTTGTATCTGCAATAAATTACTTATATTTCAGTTTTTTATAACTTCGCAATCTTTAGAGGGTTTTAATCACAACAAAGCTATCAAAATTGTATTTATTTGTTAGAAATTTGGCTGTTTGTGAAGTTATCCAAATCCAAGCGTAAAAAACAAGCAAACTAATCTGTACAGTATCACTTGACCATCAATTGTTAAGTATGTTGCCAGATCGTAAATTTTAATACAAAAACCGTACTATTTGGCTTCCGCCAGTAACTTTTTTTTGCGACCGCCCTCACTGTAGCTTTAGGTACAAACTACTCCATTTTCGAATATTTTTAGTCATAAAAATGGTTTGTTTCCAAAAGTATCTAACGCAACGTTTCAAGCAAGACTTTTTCATTAATATCAATATCTAACATACGACATACAGTAAGCATAGCACAAGTCGTGTTTAGTTCTAAATAAAATAAAGTATTTTTAACCGACTTCAAAAAAGGATGAGGTTATCAGTTCGATGCATATATTCCTTTTTTTTGCTATTTTTTCGCATATCCTCGTCAAATATTAACCGATTTGGATAAATTTTATTTTGTTCGACTAGGTATATCATCCCATTACTTTCATTTTAATTTGGTGAAGATCTAATGAAGACTTTCAGATATGAAGAAAAGGCGTAATGAGGCCCATCCATTAGTAATATGCTTATTATGTTTCAGAAAATATAGCGTAAAATTTGTCCCAGGGTAATCTGGTAATGTTCTGATGAAGACTCTGAGATGGAAATTGAGAACTTCAAATTTTAAGGCAAAAAAATTAAGTTATGTTTTGATGTAAGAAACACTTTGTTCATCAAATACTTTCATTCAGTATTCATTGACATTCTCTGTGTCTGTTCGACATTGTTACGACGTTGAACCTAGAAATCCGGAATTTAAGTTGAAATATGTAGTTTCCTAGGGTAGCAAACCCAAGAAAAATCAAGAGCCAGATGTAGAATAGACCAATAACACCTATAAGTGTAAGGTACCGTTGCACTTATTAAACCAGAATATAAGTCAAAATACACAATTTACTGTCGTGGTTATTATTCCCTTAGTAAAAAATATACTACATGCAATAGTTATTAAAGCCACATTGTCTATTTTAAAAAATTAAAATATTAAAAGCATTAAAAAGTTAAAATTACTTTGCTGAATTCCGTCAAAAATCCCACAAGCACCATGCGGTTAGCTAATGCACCGCCCTCCCTCCCACTTTCAAGAAAAAGTGGGAAAAAAGTGGGAAGACACTATTATGGATTTCCGCAAAGTAACGCCTGATTCTATACAAAATATTAAAATAAAATCCGACTTCTGTACAAAATACGCAGCAGAGTCTACCTACTACCTACCTACTCTTTATTTTTTAATCCTATTCATCTTAAGGCTGTCTGGAAGAGATAGCTCTCAGCGATAAGACGGCCAATTCCACACTGTGTAAATTAGATATTTCAGCATTTCATGTAGGTTCAAAGTGTATGGTGTGTACGGTCCTAAAGTAACCGGAATATACTACATAGGCTTTACAAGATAACGAGTAAGTCTACAAACTAGTAACTAGTCTATAATATAGTCTACAAACGTAAAAAAAGGAAGATTTCGTACTAATTCTATTGAAATTTAAATAAACTTTTAAGATTTGTAATAAGGAGGCGCAAGTAGTTCTACGGAATCCTATGATGCGCGTGGCCCGACACGCACTTGACCGAAGTTTGGGCGAAATATTTGATTAAATATATTTGATCTTACTAAATATGAACTGAAACAGAAATTAACAGCATACTTAAACACTCTTTCTTATGATCGAACATTTTTGAAATTGATGTGATAATAGCTCATTTTACTTCTCACCTTCCGTTAGACTTACTAGTACAAACTTTTAACACACATCACTGCCATAATGCACAAATATACACTCATCCTACCTTTTCACACACCCTCTGCTCAGTGGTTGAAGCCCGAATCCAAGACTCCGGTCGTAGGGCTGAGCAGACACACACATGCACACACAGTTATATACACGTACATTTTAGTCTCTTTTATACATATAAGTTTTGCAAACATCTGTCATTTTTTATACTAACTTTACACCTTATGCTGATGATGCGTCCAATATAATACCGTTCTTTTGTAGACCGGGAGGCCTGGAAACCTAAGATACAGATCTTTTGATCTAGTTTAGGCTCCAGTCTTTCCACAAATAGTGCATTCTGTTGTATTGTATTATTTATCCAATGTTATTTTTAATACGAATGTAATTTGTGGACAGAAAAATAAACTATTATCTTAGCTTATTTACAATCGAGCTACAATAATTCCAGCTCCGAAGTAAGTAATATTAATTATTTCATTTATATAAAATATCGTATCGTATAACTTTTAACTCCAAACCGTATACCTTTTCAAGCATACCGGCGTACTAAATGGTAAGCACAGACTGGCAACACTATTAGTTTGACAAATTTAGTCTGTGTGAAGTAGACATCGTAATTCGTACCTACGACGATTTCTAATTTGTGACATACGTCGGTTAAAATAAAGTTTCAGTTATTAAACTCTTCTTATCAAACCTTTCGTTAGTGTACAAAGTGAAAATGAAGTGTTTGTGTATTAATTGAGCATCGAAATCGGCATGAAATGTAAGGAACGAAGCCAATACCGAACGAATGAAAGTCGTGTCATCGAGACTTCTTTGTATGCAGGCTTTGGTGAGTGTAAAAGAAACATTGATGTGGTCCTTATCCTTATAACACCCCGTTGGATTCCAGCATGGTACTGGAAAATATGTATCACTATTTATCTCTGTAAATTACTGGTGTGCAATAAAGAATTTTCTATATATCTATGTAATTATCATAGCCACTGTTTCTTTACTGTGGACATCAATCATCCAGCCCGTTCTCGTTCACTGCGAGGCATAGGTCCTCCGCCATCCTCATCCAGCCACTGCAAGCAATATGAATGTAGACAAAGGGTACTAGTACCACAATGTAGTAATTTTCTTGCTTATTTACGAAGCTAAATATCACAATCCTATGTGGTAACAGTTAATATTATAAACATCGTATAAACTGTTAGAACTTATATAAGTTTAGGTGTGATCACTTCATTGGATAAACATTGGATAAAGAAATCCTTCTTTAAAATGTGTGTATTATAGTCACAAATATAACTTCTTTCAGAGAACCGTCTTCATCTTCAGCATGGCAGGGGTCTCCACTGATTGGGTCATTGACTTCCACTCCCAATGGAAGGCTCACGCTTGTGGAGGCAAAGAGCCAATATTGCTACGAAACAATCTGCATTTATAAACAAAATTTGTTTATATAAATACATGCTTACCTGTCCAGGATCCAGAAGTGAGTATTATGTTATGTTGAGGCCATGTATGTGTCTAAAGGCTGGTTCCTGAATTGAGAAATACACTCAGTAAATACTTTGCTGAGAAATTCTTAGAGACAGCACTACAGTTGAGTTTTAACTTAGCGAAATTCTCAATTCTATAAATACATAGCGAGCCCCAATGGGAATCGAACTGATGACCTCTGTTTTCATAGTTAGCCACTGGGACATCGACAATATATAGAAGCTATGTAGTTATTTATTAGGTATTTATGTTAGTAGGTTATTACTTATGTATTGTATATGTATGTATTTATATTTCTTTGATGGTTTATGTAGTTTATTCATTTACTTATTAGAATTTATTAATATAATTTATATATTTATTGGGTAGATATTTATCTTGATAGGATTTTGTTATCTGTGTAAGTGTGTAGTGTATGTTGTGCACATGCATAGACCTGTTTCACATCTCCACTCCGAATCCCCAAGGTTTGTTGGAAGAAATCTCTCACAGAGATAAGCTCGCCTTTGTACATGTATTTTCTTAAATTTATTATTTATGTTTTAAAGTATAATAATAATAATAGTTGTCAAACAATACCATACATAGCATTATTGCTATAATTATGTGTACCATAGCAATAATGCTACATAGATAATGTCATTAAATTCATGCCTTGTAATCAAATATTGTTAGAAGTCAGGAATCCAAGTTATTGATAATAATATAAAATTTGAATAATAAAATATTTATTTACAACACTGAGAAAACATGTGATAAACACAATTTTAAGAAGAATCTTTTTTGGTTGTTATAATAAACTATGATTTGCACCTTAAGTCACATTTCTTTCTCCACAGCCTCTCCACAAGAACTTGCTACAGTGCCACACCCTCAAATAAGTCCCGGCGTCTGCGCTCAACACTCTGCACACAAGACGTTCTCGGCGTCAGCTTCCAAATTCTGAAAATTGAAGAATTCTAGTAGGGATTTGTTCAGAGGTTTCGAAACTGACAGTAGCTAGAGAGCAGAGCAGGGTCACACTCATTTGCAGTTTTGGTGTTACTTTGAAATAAATCTTTTGATTTGATTGAAAGCCACTTCCTTTTTTTAATTTTGAACAATTTAGGTACTTATGTGAAATAATTTTGTATTGTTACTTCTATTTTTTTTATATTTGAGTGAGGTTGTAACCAATAAAACTTGTTTTTTAAATATGTGCTTTTTACAATAATTATCAAACCTTACCTAAATCTGTGAATTACTCCACTTCTCAGTCTTCTCTCAAATGTAAGTGGAGGCCGAGTGTGTGGCTTTGCCATAGATTGGCATTATGAGTAGAGTACGGTGTCCTGGCATGCATACACATAATGTTCAAATCTAAAACAGGCAATATACCATTACAGTCTATTTATTCTTACTTGTCCAATTTAGTAAACAAGATTCTAACCTTACTAGACATTTTCTCGCAAATTCATGAACTATGTTTATAAAATTGGCAGCGTGTTATCTAAAAGAGTGTTCCAAGTTACTTAATTTATGGAAATATGGCAGTTTTGGACTAAAAAGTTACAGTTTACGGGTAGAATCTTGTTTACTAAATTGGACAAGTAAGAATAAATAGACTGTACATGGATTGTGTTTTATATAGCTACATGGAAACTAGCCAATACTTAGGTACTTACAAATCCAACATGTGGGGAGTGGTACCCCTTTCTATTGAGAAACCGCTCTTCACGGAGTGCTGCACGAAGGATGCATGCCATGGCATCAATAAAGCTCCGCAGTCCATCAATTTCGAATTGTCTAGAATAAGAAAACTATAATTGAAAGTGAATTCAAGTTATTTAGTAACTTTTCTACGTTTATGCTTGAGCTTGTATAACTTCGATTTGATGAGATGCACTTCTCTCTACTCCAGTAGGTAATTTTTTTTAACAATACAATGATGTGTGGTACAGTGCCACTCAGGGCGGTGGTAGCGGTGAGGTGTAGAACGCCGGCCTCTCAATCGGGAGTTCGTGGGTTCAAACCCCGGCATGTACCAATGACTTTGTCTTCTAAGTTATGTACATTTGTGAAATTATAGTACCTAGCAATACTACTCGCCGACGGTGAAGGAAAACATCGTAAGGAAACTCTAGTGTCTGAAGTGTTAACGTACCTCAGCGCTTGCTACGTACGATGGCCCAACTATGAGGCTAAGTGCGGAAATCTCAGGTCTAACTAACTAACAGTGCCACTCACATGTTTCAGTGTCAAGTTACACATTTTTTACTTATCTGTCCCAACATTAGGTACATAATTACAAAATAGGTCTTTTGCATACCACAGAAATCTAGTAGGTAAGTAAGTATTATGTTTTTATTCTAATACCTTGACACTGTGAAGGACACTGCCCTACTAGGGCCTGATATAAGCCTGTCACAAGAAAAGACGGCGATGAATGTCCGTAGAAGAAAGATTATACCTAACTTACTAAAAAGTAATCCAAGAGACGACCACCTCAAACTATTTATATTGAAATCATGTAACATACCTTTATTATAGGGGATATCCCGACTTGCCTCTGCTCCTGGGGTATCAATGGGATTAATTCGTCCGCCAAATGCCTCAACCCATGTTTGGAAACACGGAAGGTTTTTGTGAACTCTGATTGTTGGAACGATTGCCGAAACGCGTGAAACCGACGTCTATTTCGGCGCTCTTGTACTCTGCGCTTCGCCCTGTTGACTATTTGTGATAATCGCTATCATAAACCGAGTGAAGAAGTATAAATTTTATTAAAAAAATACTTTTTAGCCTTCTTCGTCACAACTGCCAGTGAGCAATCATACCGAAAAAGCTACTGTTGTTCAAAGATACTAATATTGCAGCTGTCAGGTAGCTGTCATGCAGTTATATAGCTCAATGAAACGTCAAATAAGGAGTAGCATACGGATTTGACAGCCAGACTGTTACCAAGGAACTGTAATTTTGTAAGAGCATACGAAAGTGGCTCCATGTAGCTCTACGGTACCTGTCATGTCGTTCATTGGTCGTTAAATGGAACATTTGTGCTTAGTGGAATACCGCTAGCGTAAAACCTTGTAATTGGACTACCGATGAAATCCTTGAGAACTGTAATGTTGTTGAGTAGAATCGGGGCCCTGGTCTGTAAAACGCGGTCATTTAACATAAAACGACCCCACCTACCGCCGTGACGCGGTTTATGGGATCATTTTTCGCTTAATAATTACGTTTGTGTATACTGGCCTCCATTTTTGTCAAGAGATCTCTTTTTGAAGAATAAAAGCAGATTTTTGGCAAAATATTTTTTTTGCTATTGCAGAGATTGCCGTGTAGAGGCCTAACATAGCCTCAACGTGGCAAACGTTTTGCTAGATGGATCTATAGTTGGATTGGATCCGCAGCAATTAAACAAAAATGAAAATATGATCATTTGATAACATAGGCATAGGCTTCAAATGCCTTTATTTGTGAAAGAAGCCTCAGAATGGTTTCATGAACTTCTATACTGTAACCGAATTTGGACCATTCGAGACCGACCGCGAACTGAAAAAGGTTGGCAACCCTCTTCTGAATGTTTCATATAACAAAATATATCATCATATACATACCCATGGAGCGAGGCGCTTGCCGCTGGCATGTAGAGAGCTTGGTTGGTTCGCTTGCCATGACTGAAAAATGTATGAAAACTTTGTGAAAATGGTTTCTCAAAAAATACTTACAAATCTATCTGGCACGGATAGCCAGAGGTTGCGGGTTCGAATCCCGGCATGGGTGAAATTTTTAGCCTCTAAATGGGTTTTTAAATACATACAAATGTTGGGTTAAAAACACCACTGACAATGAAAACCTTTTCCTAAAGATTACTTCACAACTAGCATATTGACCGAGTGACTATTATACAAGCATATATCAGGCTTACAAGAAAAGATGGCCCGAAACATTTGAGGGTTACCTACTTACTCATTAAGAAAGTAATTATTAAACGGACCAAATATAAAAAAGTGCTAACCACATGTGACCACGCTCATCTATTCAATCTGCTGATCAAAATAATATAGGCCTAATTACTTTTCTTCTGCGATCAAATATCAGCTTTGCTGGTTATTTAGTTTGGTACCCCAATGAAAGTGATCTTTTTCTTTCAGTGCCTCTCCAGTCACTGTAGGTTGACCGTCAGCTCTGCATAATATTCCTCTCTACTCTTTGCCAAGCGAAATATAGATCTTCGACGCTGGCAACTCCATTTTCGGCGAGCTTAAAAAAGGTCAATGGAGTTGCCAGCGTCTCCTTTGAGCACAACTCCATTGGGGATAAATCCAGTCCAAACTCTCATATTACGGAGCCGTAAGTTTCTTTTTTTTTCTCTCTTTTTCCTCAAATACCAACCTGATAGGCGTCATTGAACGCGTGCGCAAGCGCGAGTGCCAGCGCACGCGCATGCCGCCGCCGGGCGCACACGAACGCGTGCGCCACGTGCTCCCCCTCCCCCGCGCCCCGCCCCTCCACCACAGCGAAGATGCGGGCGTTGGCCGTGTCCGCTGAGCAGTATGAGATCCTGGGGATGGATGGCTCAGATATAGTTTTTGTCGTCAAGTTCTGGAGGTTTGCTACTAGAGCTTCTGAGGTAGAGCGAAGAGACGCGAAATGGAATGAAATGAAGAGGGGCTCTGGAGAGGCCATAATAATATGAAGGGATACAGATTCTAATCCGTGGAATATCTGGTTCTAAAAAACCTATTTAGAGGCTAAAAATTCCACCCATGCCGGGATTCGAACCCGCGACCTCTGGCTATCCGTGCCAGCGCTCTTTCCAACTGAGCTAATGGGCGACTCACCGTTTTTTAAAATTTTCCTTAGCACGGGTTAGTGCATTAAAAATAAAAATAGTATAATATCTGGTTCTGATCAGATTTATCTGAGCTACTCTCTAAAAAACACATAAAAACGACGATGTCCCAGAAACTGCAGCGTCTGAGTGGTCCCTTCACCCATCTAGTGTGAGTGAAAGTGCCACTGGACGCTGGATAAATTATCTCATTACGTAGATGCAAAGGCCAAGGTTTTATTCAGCTTAAATACGGACGGTGATATGATATGCAGCTTTTCTGGCCTATTATTACGCTCAGGATCTTTGGAAAATTCTACTAGAGGAAAATCTAAATTATGTTGATTCAGCCAATACTCTCTTTCTCTCTCTCTCTCTGGGAGAAGGCCTGTTACATACAGTTGGTCATATGTAAGCTGCATAATTTGATAGTGCTCGCAGATTGATATAATCGAAGGGTGCTGAAACCGGTCCACTACGAAGAAACGTGTCCCCATATTATGCTGACGGCATTACCGCGCTGCACTTTGCACAGCGAGGGACACCCTCTACTATGTCAAGATTCCATAGAGGTATCTCTTAATTTTTTCTCATAAATTATATTTGCAAAAGGGACTTGTATCACTGTAGAGAATGCGTCATAACATAATTATTAACGACACGCTCCTATACGCTTATGGCCTAGTCCAACCGAGTGATTGGAATCAATGACTGGAAATCACTTGGAGTTTATTTCAAACGTATAAGGTTCAATTCAAGGTGGTAATTATCATACCACTGCCTGCTGAAGGGTAAAGCAATTGTGTTTGTAAAAGCCATGTCAGAGGCCTTTTGGGTGGCTTGATAACTTTTGACAGTAAGGCCGGCTACTGTCTTACAATCTTCCACCACCCCGGACTTGGCCCCCGTGGTGGAGGATGGCTTCACCTTCCTGCGATGCAGAAAGAGACCTGTGCCCTAGCAATCAGGATATATATACTTCTTCTTCTTCTTCAGGCTATATTATGTAGTCCACTGCTGGACATAGCACTCCCCGACATAGCGCCATAGCGCCCTGTCTGCCGCCAATCAGGACATACAAAGAGTTGATATTATCAAAATGCGCTGTGCAGAAGTCTAAGGGGCGGTTTTTGAATTGAGAATTTCACTAAGTAAATAGGTACTTAAGTAACGTTCTGTCACGCTTTTTGCCGAGAAATTCGAAGAGTAGGATTCATTTAGACCCGACGTTCAGATATCTGTGCAACTTAAACCACTGGCTATTCGTGAGTACTTCCATTAATAAATCACGATTCACACAAATAGCGCTCATAAACGATAAATACGCCATCAAAGAGGCTAACAGCAGACGCTCAATAGATAAAAAATAAACGTACCTAATTACTAAATGCGCACAGACGTCTCCTTTTGTTCGTAGCAATCTTGTGTTGAACCTTTTTGACGTTCATTAAGTAACCTTTTATTTTTATAGAGAATAAAAATATTTGAAGTTTGAGCCTTATTTGGCGCAGCAAATCCTACCGGAATTCAGACGTTTTCGATATCAATTAACATAATGAAATTCGACTGTTGGAACCGCTTTGGATTTAGTGCGTGTAATATAGGGACGTAGCGTGATTGACCCCTAATTTACTCGACTACGCCGGAACCCAAAAGGAAGGTAATGTGTTTAAGTCGTATGTATGTATATTTGTATGCATGAATGTATGTAAGTAGATAGATCGCTAGATAGATAGAGAACACTTTATTGTGTGTGTGTGTGACTATATAAGACTAAATGCTTTTTCTATCTAGCTAACCTACCAAAAATATTACAACCATGATTTCTTAAATCTAAGTAATGTTATACAAATAAATAAAAAAAAAATAAAAAAAATATATTATAATCATGTGGGTATACAGTGATATCATTCCGATGTAAAAACCTAACTGCAAAGTAGGTAGTCGGGGCTGTAAGTGATGCAATTTACTTAAGCCAGATGTCGCTGCCTGTACGTAATACAGAGAATAGTGTAGAGGTTCGAAATTTCACTGATGCCGGTGAGTCGCCCATTAGCTCAGTTGGAAAGAGCGCTGGCACGGATAGCCAGAGGTCGCGGGTTCGAATCCCGGCATGGGTGGAATTTTTAGCCTCTAAATAGGTTTTTAAAATAATTTTATACAATTGGTGATCTTATCGCTAAGAGCTATCTCCTCCAGTCAAGCTTTGGATGGAGTGGATTGCAAGTATATCCGATTCTAAATGGTCCCTCATAATCCTTAACGTTAATGGGCCTTGCATGAGTATGATTGGGATGAAGAGCTCTTTTTCTTGCACTCACCTATAGATTGAGAGACTGAGGACATTCTCTTGGCTGTCTGCATCGGTCACCACGATGCCCTTTGGACTGATGTCTACATGCACCCGCTGTGGCTTCTTGTTTGAAGCTAGAAATGACCATACGGAAGCTATAAATCGGACATTCAATAGGTATGATATGATAGGGTATAATAAGCTAAGTAGGTAATGAACCATCCTATCGTAATAATGCGCAATTCATTAATAAATTAATACTTAAATTCGGAAGTATTGATTGTGGAAAGACTTGTTGGTAAATGGGATTGGATATTGTATGTAAATGTTATGTTATGTTGTGTTAAACTTCCATACAACAGAATTGTCCTGATGACAAACCAGAACACCCTGTACTTTGTTAACCAGGCAAGAACATCACAAAAACTCCAAAACAAATATTTAATTTTTTTTGTGAACTATGATTTTTTGAACGAGTACCGATGAGAAAATTTCTCGAGAAAATTATTCTTGAGAAAACTTTTTGAGAAGACCTTATACCTATATAATAATAATTCATCTAGTATACAATAAATTACCTAATATTCATAAAGGAAAATCACTGATTTTAAAGAGCTTATTTTTGGCCATCTCAAATAAAACTGTTTTTATTCCGTAATGCTGTATTTAGACTAGGTATAAGTCCTAAGAGTTTTCTTGCAAAAACTGTGATGCTTAAATTGTGAGCTTAGATCTACAAGCTTATAGTTTTAAGAATAGCCCCTAAAAATAACTTAAACTAGTTTTGACTAAAAAAACGTGCATAGAACTGGAAAGATAGACCTTAAATATAAGCCACTCCGATTACTAAATTTTGTGCATTAGGATCCATGTTCTAACGCAATAAATTCAATTAACAATGGAAGATTAAAAATGGAACTAAAACTAAACTTATTTTCTAATCAATAAAATAGACCGCCCAACAGCGTTCTGAGCCAGATCGCTGTTGGGCGGTAGAGTGACGAGAAGGCTGGCGGCATTGAATCGCTGCATGGCGAGGCTTAACCTTTGGCCAAAGTAGGCACCAGCCCTCGGATCTCCTAAAGCGTCGACCAGGCACGACAGGACTAAAGCGAAAACAATCAAAATAAAATATTGAATAAAATATACCAGGTGCGATGAGATCTAATGAGCCACTTTGTGCTGAGACAAATTCGCAAAGCACTTCAAATTCAAATCCATTTATTTTAACGTAAAGAATTTACATTCTGATTGCTGAATGTCAGTGTACAGTGTAAGCCGCTGCCTTCGAGCCGTATTGTAGTGGAGAAAAAGGCAGCGGAAAAAAACTCCACACTGACCATCTTTTCTCAAATCATCTTAAACCAAATACATCAGTTGCCATACGTAAACCTAATAAGATTTAATGATTGCCATTAACAACCCTAAATGTCAAAGCATTAGTCAATAGTAGGGGAAAACATAAGTGCTGCGGCCAGACACACGAACAGCACTCGTTCACGAGCATAACGCCGTGGTCAGCCATCATCAGTCTCAACCATTTTGGAGGGAGATAGATGACCCGAACACCACGCTACCATTCGAATGACCTTTAGCAAACCTGCAGTTAAGTTTTTGTCAGTTATAGAATGTATCATACATATAGTTATTAATATGCAATCACTTTAATGGCACTTATAGGCGTGCACATACAAAAACAGGGACACGTCCGTCAAATTTCGCTTAACACAGATTAATTTTGACAGCCGTATTTCGGTTCTTCTACGGCCATGCATGTAAGCGCCATCTATGAATTGCTTTTTGAGTTTGTGTCGAAAACGGCTCATTAATTTTATGGGTGCTTCGTTACTCCCTGTATGGGCTGTAAAGCAGGCCCCTAACAGCTGTTTACAGTCGATTAACAGTGACGGGAAATCAGGGGTTAGTCTATATTCTACTCGGCTTTTCCAGTGAAAATATCGAATGGAAACTACGATTACTATAAGAGGAAAGCGGAACCGGAAAGGCGACTTAGACCTCTTCATTAGCTTAAATGGCACCTGCCTCTTGCGGCTTGACTAGTTCTGTGTTAGAAAATAACTGTGATGGATGCTTCTATGAGGTGCATTGCTTATACAGGGTTATAGTAAAACTTGCTACTAGAGACTCCCTAATAGGAGTTTGGTATTTGACAACAACTTTTATACTACGACTTCTGAAAATATTTCGTTGTATTTTTCTTTTTCTTTTATTACACCACGAAGTCTAACCGACATGTTCCAGGAGTTACACATTTTAAAAATAACTCTGTAGTAGAAAAAAGTTTATTTAAAACACAATTTTTTAAGATGTTTCGGAAATTGAGCATTCTTGGGAAGCGCTGTTAGCATTATTCAATGGCCTTCAAAACGAACATTAAATTAAAATCTCGAGTCACAGTCTTTGTTTTCGAACAGAAACAGTTTCATCGCCGATTTTGCAGTTTTTTTGTATACTTGCTTTTGCGTATTACCTACATATAATATAAGGAAGGATGTTATACTAATTTACATATAAAAATTACACGTTCAATATTCCATAAAAAATACTTTGTTCTTCGAAAACGTCGCTGGTTGTCACGAGTATTGGTTTTTATGACCAAATAAGAGTAATCCCTTCAAAGTTATCTTATCAATCACAAAAGACTATGACTTTTGTGGGGTCAGCCAGTAATCTATAATTTTCTAAGAGAGCATCTCCGGTTCTACAGTTGCCCTTTATAAATCCTGCGTAGAATTTGACTCACATTTAGCAGTGTGCGAGGCTGTTTAGAAGGCCAACTGAGTGATGGGGGCGAAGGTGAACTCCAGGGCCGCCCCCAAATCCTAATGTCTCACGCGCAATGCACCGTGAGATTTGGGGATAAGGCAGGGCATCTACCCAGCAGTGGGCTGATGATGACGAATGGACGTATCAACTCACAAGCATACTTAGGTCGTGGGTTTTTTTCCAAAATGATGGGGCATGGTATACGTTTTTAATTTCAACTTGATTCATCTACGCGTTTCTGAGGTCAAGTTCTTGACTGAAAGACGGACGGACCACAAAGTCCACAATCCTAGAATGGTTCCGTTTTTCATTTTCAGATCGGAACCCTGAAAAGGAAAAGTTAGCTCACTTTTGGCAGTCTGCAGGGCTGCTCTGACGGCTAGCTGAGTAGCGGGGGCGGAGGCGGCGCGCTCCACGGGCGCCGCGCCCGCGTACCGCACGGCGCCCTGCGCCGCCGGGGCTTTGCCCTCGCGCCACCAGCCCTCGCCCTCACACTCCGCCAGGGCTTCCTCCTCGGACAATTCTGGAACATGATGTGGTTAAATTAAACAGTGTTAGCTTGGCGTAGCTAATCCTTGGTGGGCACGCGTGTTAATTAAGCCCGAACTCTCTCTTTCTGAGAGGAGGCATGCATGTTTGTTTCTTTGTTTGTTACACTTCATTACACAATAAAACAGTGGGACAGTTCCTTCAGCGGGACGCAAATAGGCTACAAAAAAGGAGTTTTGTTTACACACCCTCTATAAAGAGTGTAATTAAAGCTGTATACCTATAGCTCAATTTGACAGAAAGTAGGTATCTTTTTTCTATGTATTTTCGATTTATTACGTAAAGTCGACAGCACATCGAACTTACTTTACATGCGTGAGCTTTACTCGGTTACTTTACGGGTAGTCACCCGCAACAATGATATAAAGGGCGACGTGGGGCTTCTTTATCACTGCAATTCTTGTTATACTACATTATGTGACTTATGATGACCAATTTTATGTAGAGAGCGAAAAACTCAAACTCACTTTGCTCAAAGTAAAATTGACTGTTCTACACTAAATTTTACGGCTCCACCGGATCATATAACTTTGTTGCACTATACATTGCAAAGTCAATTAAGCTACATATTGAAAAGAAGACTCTGCTACGCAAAATACCTCGAATTGTATTGATAAACTATGAACCGTAGTCTCATGAAACTCTGCCCTCCTGTCGACTGTACAAAACCACTGTTCTTGCACAAAATCTTTTCCCACTTTTCCCGCGGCGATTAATGTACCTTCGAGTAAGTAATTAGGTACCTACTTAATCTGAACCATTTATTCATTTATTGCACTCATCGGGGTAACAACCGCAGATAAAGAATACCAGCAGCAGAGAAGTAGGTATTGGCGTTTTTTTTCTCTGAACATCGCGTAGGACTACAGATAGTGTTGAGCGACTTGATGTAGTGTCGACAACCCTTTGAGAACATTAAAGGGTGTTACAAGAACGCCTCGTACAATAATTGGTATACAGAATGTCGAAAGAAAACAAACTAGACGATCGAGCTCGGTACGGCCCTAACAGCAGATTCGGTACACTCCATACCATATCCGTTCGTCTAGAAAGTGGTCAGCCGAACATGATTAGCATAGCACTATTTCGTGTTCGCTAGGTCCGATGGCATGCCCAATCCGCTGTCCGCCCCGTACCAAGTTCGATCGTCTGTTTATACTATAAATATACCTAATAAATAATAGCGATTTTCTCCACAACACGTGGTTTAATCACTGATTTATTAGTGATTAAACCACGTGTTGTTGATAAGATCCCTTCATCGTCATCAACCCATTATGTCCCCACCGTGGGGCACGGGTATCTTCCCTGAGGAAGGTATAGGCCATGCTCCACCACGGTGGCCAAGTCCGGATTGGTGGAGGATTGCAAGACTAGTGGCTGGTCTTACTGTCAGAAGTTTTCAAGCCAACCTAAGGCTTCTGACTTGACTTAACGACTGCCATCTATCGACGGCAGCCGACACCAACTTCTTAACGTGCCTTGCAAAGCACGGAACCGCTCGGAAAAATGCCACTAGCGCTAGCCATAGACGGTTTACCCATCCATGCACTGAACGCACCCTGTGTTGCTTAACCTTCGTGATCGTTTAAGATCACTCAGGCAGCTGGGGCTACGAGCGATTTAAGATAAGAGGCCATGGTTGCCATCAACGACTTTAAATTATTCAAGCCCCTAGCGCAAGCAAGCTCAAGCTTAGAGCGTATAATTAGCGATATTGCCGTGCCAAACCAGAAACATTACACCAGCAGGTTGAGCAAGGGGTCGATAATTGAACCGAATCTCGGCAGTGTAATTTGCTCCAAGTTTATTATAAGTATTTAATTCGACGGCGACAGACGATTAGCTAGGCGGCTAGATTGACACCCTTTCACTGCAAAGTTCACTCCTGCACCTATCTAATCAGCCCTTCTGTTACGTAACATTCCACTCTAGCGCGATAAGCATTTAGACGACTCCAGTATCAAAATATGCATGCATTTCACAGCTGGAGTAGCTTAAAGGCAAAAACCGAGGACTAGATGACGCGCGTTAACGCCAAAAACGGCCATAGTCTCAGGTCCGTGATACACAGATGAGAACATAGGTTCTCGGTCGTGTCCCCTGATAGTCACTAACATCAATGACGAATATGATTCGCGGAAGCCAAGTGTTTTTTCCAATGAACTCTGAGTGCCGTGGTGAAACCCACCTTAAGAATCGCTGCGCTAGATGGCCAGAACCGCAGCAGTTTATGACACTGTTCTACAATGCTAGAACCTTTCTTAGAAATAAGACATAAGCTCTACTGCCTGGATTTTTTAGTACTCGCCAGTGGTCATTTGGTCAGACCCTGCTTAATTACCAAGCAGTTAAGTCACTGATCGTCATAAGAGTCCTAGGGCCGCTTGCGCAGTTCTCCTAAATGTAGGATTAGTACAATTTTGATAGTTTTTTTTTTGTTTGAGAATACAGTTTGACTTGTTTTAATCAGAGACGAAAACTAAGCTAAGACCGGCCTCAGAAATGTCAAAATCACGTACTTAGAAATATTTCGTATTCAGAATCGAATCTTATCAAGTCGAGTATGAAATGGTACTTAGCTAAGTGTAAGTAGCCAATATTGGTGACTTTACCTGAACTTAGAATTGTCATCTGTCTTTTCATCATTGGTTCTCTTCACTTTGAGGTTACCTACCTTTTTGTCGTATTGTTTTGGTTGGAGTTTGTGTTTACATCACTAAAAAATAAAAGACAATATAGATGACTTTCTTAAGACAGTTCTTCTCTTAGCTCATGCTTAACTCCGGTTCCCGATCGAAGGTGAATACGAAAATTTCGGCGCTTTACTAAGTATGACTTTAGTTTACTTTGCTAAGACTGCTCTAAGCGTGAACTTGGGATTCGTCTCTGAATGTCAGCCTTTTAGGAGCTTGTGCAAGTGGCTGTTAACCCATAGCGTTATAGACCTAGCGTACCGTATTTGGTACAGTAACTTTGTAAAATTATTTTGTCTTACCCACAAATCAATTTATGTTTTGTTCCCTCGCACAGTATAATGTGCAACCCTGACTGGATTTCGTACTACTCAGTGCTACAACCTCTAGGGTTATCTCACGATCGGACGCTTTCTATGTTACTACGCCTAATATAACACCTCTGACCTCATCTGGTGTTCCAGTGCCCGTCTGGCCTAGATAATGTTTGATAACACTCGAAATAGCCAAGTTTTAACTGTGACCGTGTCTCGACTGATAACGAATTATTGTACACATACTTAGTGACGGGTGACCATCTTGAAGTGGCGTGGTTCCAAGCAGGAAACGGCAGGGGCTGACTAAGCCCCGAAAACTTAATAAAAACAGCATAAGCAGGTAAAGGACGATTTATATGGTCTGGACTAGTCGAAAAGTGAGTACAAGTAGTAATGCTAAAAAAATTAAGGTAATCTCAAAAATGGGTGACGTAATTTTAAATTAAATAAATAAATACTCATGGATATTTGACACAGATCTCGTTAGCCCTATACTAAGTACAACTAAATGACTTGTGTTAAAGGTGCTAACTCGACGATAGATTTAAAACAATAAATACATAGATAACATCCAACACCCGAGACAAACTAGAAAACTTCGTTTCCTAGTTTGACCCGGCCGGTGATCGAACCCTAGACCTTCGATCCCCGAGTTTTACAGTCAGCGTGCTAAACCGCTGCGCCACCGAGGCCGTCAACTTTTGAAAATGATACACAGAATTTAAGAAATATAAAAAAGGGTGTAAAGAGCTTTGCACCGTTACAGTGTGATACTTAGTTTTGCAGGCCAGTGTAATAATAGTCCGTCAATCAGTCCTCTAAGTCCGGTAAAGCAGCCAGCAGCTCTCTACTTGTCACCCAAGGAATGCCGCCGGTCGCGACCACGGACGCGATACTCGCCCTCCTACTATGATTTATGGCTTATTTTGCACTGAGCTTTCTAAGTAGTCGAGGTTGTTCTTATGTCTTGTGGCAGTCTACAGATCAACCTGCTATAGCCCGGATTGTAAATACTGGAGCTGCACTGCATCTTATGCATCAGTATAATAGTTAGTACAGTCTGTTAGCTTTTAGAATATACCTTGGGCTCTAGAGTAGGCTTCGGTTTTCGCCGAAAGCACACGAGTGTAATACTACTTTCTGCTCTATATAAAACTTTTTTTCACTATTTTGAAAAGTTATGTAAATTTAAAAACCTATTTAGAGGCTAAAAACTATAAGTTATGTAAAGTTAAGTGTCATATTAGTTCCGATATTTCTATGACACGAATATATCCGATTCTATTCGATAGTAGCCGAGGTATATTCTACAAGCTAACCGACTGCAGTGCCTAGTCAAGAATAAAGAGGAAGGAATTCTATTATTTTTTAATGCAGTGGCTTACATTCAGTGCTAGCTTCTCTTTGACATAGTTACGAGGGCAGTGGGAAATAGCAGGGGGAGGGGCGTGTAGGTAGACATTAATTAAGTAGGTATCGTCACCGTTCAGATTTCTCAAAAACGAACTAGACAAGTAGGTACCTAGAGTAGCAAATTCGGGCAGAAATCCTCGTCTTTCCCGATGCCTCCTTCGCCTCAATAAGGTTTTTATTTTATTACGGAACAATTACTATGCTGTGATACATTTAAGTTCAACCCGAACTGAGAACTGTGCCCCAAGCTACAATTTAATTTAGTTTGGGGTTCAGAGTTATGTTATTATATATATGTACATTGTTATGTTTTATTCTGCTCAATAAAAATTTTTCATTTCATTTCAAGACGCAATGCACTACACAGCGTACAGTTTATGCGGTGGTAGCGGAGCGGTGTAGAACGCAGGCTTCTGAGTCTGAAGGTTTTGGGTTCGAACCCTGGCATGTACCAATGACTTTGTTTTCTAAGTTATGTACATTTGTGAAATTATAATAGCAATACCACTCGCTGACGAGTAAAACATCGTAAGGAAACCCTAGTTTCTGAAATGTTAACGAACCTCAGCGCTTGTTATGTACCTACAATGGCCCAACTATGAGGCTAAGTGTGGAAAGCTCAGGTCGGACTAACTAACGTGTGGTTTGAAGTCAACGTTTACCTACTGTCCACTTCATGGGTAGCAAAAACAAAAGGCAATTACGAGATGTGGGTAAGGTAGCCTTATCGCCGACTGTACAGTCGGCAATGCCTCAATCTTTACACATGTACCTACCTTCTACGAAAATTAGATGCGTATAAGACTTTTTTTAAACATAAAATATACCCGTCAGTCTATATAGGTACTCTTAGAAATAAAGATACTTGAGATATATTTGCGTTTTCGTAAAAATGAGCCAAATACGGTTTAAAATGTTTCTTTTGTCCTTCAACTTCTCCAAATCTATCGAAAACAATCTGTCAAACGATGGTCTTGGTAAATATTGACTTACAAGGTGGTATGTTTCGTATCGTCCCATATCGTATCGTGTTTCAGTTTAGGTATACTTTTGTAAGAAAATTATCTAATGTTTTGGCATGTTATGTTATTGATGGCACTTATAGAATCTTATTATATAGCAACTGATGTACTTTATACTTTAGTCATGTCTATGCTTTAGTGCACTCATAAAATCATAAAAAGCACAAAATTATAAAAATAGAAAAGTGTACAAGTATGAAGTTTAATGATTTGAGAATGTTAGAGTTGATCAGAGTGGACTTTTTTTCCCGCACCCTTTTTCTCCGCTAGCTGTGTAGCAGGCAGCGGCTTACATTGTACATTGACATTCAGCGAATATAATGTTAATTCTTGACTTTGAAATAATTTTTCTTTTCATTTAATATTGATGGCTTTGTCGTCTCCCGATTTGCTCCGGATAGGCCCACCACAGAGGCACGCGAGTATTTACAACGCAGAAAGCGCCTAGTTTTTTCTTGAAGGCAAAGTCCGGCTCAGCGGCGAGAGCCATTTCCCAAGTACCCAATTAGAGAGAAAAGTACCCACACAGCTGAGCTTCAGGACATGGAGACGTTAATTAACATAATATGAAAAAACAGCCAAGTGCGAGTCGGACCCAGACACCGAGGGATCTTTATTGACTTATGGCCGGGTTCAGAATTGAGAATTTTGAAAACTGTAGTGCATGCATAAAATCAAAAAATAAAAACAACAAAGTGGTAAAGAGGAATTAAGTTTTTTTTATGTAGCCTATAGGTACGTCCCACTGCAAGGCACATCTTTTATTATTTACCTATTTCTAATTCTCCTTGTTTCTGGTATATTTCTACTCTATAAGACTAATCTTATTTGAAAAAGGGACAGTTTCTCAATTGAGAATTTCGCAGTAAATACATAATTGTAGGGCTGCATCTTCGAATTTCTCGGCAGAACCTTACTTAAGTATTTAGGTACTTAGTGAAATTCTCAATTCAGAAACCGACCTTTGTGTCAGATTAACGGACAGGCGTGTGGAATATGTAACATGCATGGAAGTCTAAAAAAAGAGCGACGATGACGTTACAGTCTGCAACTTCCACTAGAAATTAGACGCAATAGAATGCCAAAATAAACACTAGTTGTCAATGCGCTTGACTACCAAAACGGAGGTCGGGGGTTCGATGGCCACTGGAGGCGACCGTACTCCATTTGTACAAATGGCATAATTCTCGGAGTATTTCTATATTTATTATATAACCTGATTATTATAGGTAGTATGATTTCTTTTTGTTTATTTTGCGACCAAGACGTGATTCTGTTGTGTGGAAGTTGTGGGACGACAGCCATAGTACAGATGTCAGCACATCAATTAAGGTCGATTGCTTTGTATAATTTATTGAAGCTCTCAAAAAAAAACTTAATCCTATCTTTGGTCTGGAAATAAATTCAATATTGTGGGTACCTACTGAGAGTCAAAAAATATTTTATGCTTTTCTAAATAATTGGTAAGGTTACAGGGTGTGAGAAAATTCCTAGATCTGTCCGAAAATAGAAGGTCCGGACAGATTGTCAATATCTAGATATTTACCACTTTTACTGAACGGAAAGCTTTAATATAGCTAAATTATTATTAGCTAATATATTGTACACTTTAATTCCATAGGTTTATCGCCTGGAGTTCGAAACTTCTGTGTTTGAAAAGACTAAGTTTGGAGGTTTTTTCCCATTTTTTCTCTAAAATGATTTAGAAATGCACACTGTTTTATTTGTGACGTACATTAAGTTTCTATGTTATTTTGAATAGGAACTCTTTTATTTTAAAACAGCAATATTTTTCTTTTTTTTTTATTAGTATGTTTTCGCCACCGTAAAAAATATCTCATTGACGTTTGGAGCCCAATGCCATTTCCGGATAAATATTATAGAGGTACATTTCTTACAAGAGGCCAAGACCCCAACGTACAGTTACGGTACGACACGACTCCGCTGAAACACCCTGTGTATTTCTAGGCTAACTTGAAAGTTAGGGCTAAAAAACCAATGGAAACTCACTTTTGTGCTTAGAATGGGTCCTCCACATCTTCCTGAGCAAAGTCGTCATGGTGATGCCTTCGTTCCGTCGTCGCGAAAAAAAAATAACTATTCAAAAAATACTTGTCTTAAATATTTATTTTTATTTATTCCTACACCGATGGCGCTTGCGGCACTATAGGCGCGTGCGCAGACAAGACAACACTATGTCATAGGATGAGCGGCGTTTTATCAACTCCGCTCGGTACCGACAGACGCAGAAAATAAGTTGATACAACTTAGGGAGTAAGATTTTTAGGGCACTTTTATTATGACCCGAAGGTACATTTTATTTGTGCATCGCCGCTGTATTTTTAGAACTTGCATAGATTACTGTTTTTATTCTCGGCGTCGTTTTATCAAATTCGGAAGACCGCTGACAATAACAAGTTCAAAGTCTTATCATTTGTTTTTTCTCTCCAAAGCTACACTGGCTAGCAAAACATTTTTTATGGAAGTAAAAAAAAGTTGAATTTTTTTCGTGATGTCCCGTCCCGCCAAAAACTTTTCCGTTTTCCCGCGCTTCTTGTTGTCTGTCTGTTGTGTGATGCAAGGCGTACAAGGCTTGCATTTTCTGATGCAATAATCAATGCTCCGCTGGTCAGAGCGAGCTTTTTGCGCCCCACCTCAAGAGTAATTTTTGCCAATACCGGTTTGGTTCAACTCGTTTTACGAAGCTTTTAACTTCTCGTTCGACAATATGTCAACGGAAAGGTAAAACTTCTATGATCTGAGGGTAAAACCTATGTTGGACACTTAGGTACATACTTCCAAGATTTTTTCTAAAACAGGTACCTACTAAATTGTAGGTTTAGATTTATATATTTTGGTCGAAAGGTGAAACACAAGAAAGAAAGTTACCTACTTATTATGTTTTAAAAACTTTAATGAAAAATGGCAATAACAAAACATTAATTTGCTATTACTATAGTGATGTTCAGGCTCATTTTGGTATAATTTAATTAAAAAATACCATAAAGATATCTAAAGCTAAAAACACAGGCAACTTCTAAAGGTCTTATTTATAAAAACGCAATTCCTTAAAACACTAAAACGAAAAATGTAACCTCAGATTATTTAAACTGCCTCTGAAGAGTGCTTTAGAGGAATCGTGTTTGTATGCAAAGGAAAAACTATTATTATTATTGCTTGGTAATAAGTTGTAGCTACCTACTAGTACCATAACATTGAAATATAAAGACTGACTTACACCACGCATTACTTAATTAAGTAGTCTTTTAACTCGATTTTGTATGGTTTTTTCTAATCAAGCTACATTTCAGATCGTGGTGTTAGTCTGTCTTAGAGCAATTTTCATTTTGAACGATTCATAGCATTTTTATAAACTTCATTATTTCAATCATGACTTAACTTAATAGCCAATAACATAATATCTAGCGAACTTAATACCTACTTAAGTGTTAATTTATATTGTATCAAATATACAAAATGTATTACAATCCTTAGCAGGTATGTTTCCAAATATTTCGAGATAATATAACTAAGTAATTATTATCGTAGTTAATTTATCCCTTTCATTAAAATTATTTATTAAAATTAATCCATCATAATTAACCATAACATATAATAATATACCTCTTGTTTCTTGCTACACAGGATTTATGGAAGTTGACAATGTTGACAGACCATGGAAGAATATTTTGCAGGATTTTGTTTTGATTATTGTTTTTAATTCGTAACATTGAAATAAACTCACGCCTGTGTCCCAGAGGGGTAGGCTGAGACCAGGGTACCCACTTAAAACGATCCTAACACATCTCTTTCGCTTCATGAACGTTCATAAGTCGTTGCATGCACGCACGCCGGTTCCGGATACTTTTTATCTTCCCTTTGGCTAATACTTCCTCTATTTGGTCGAAGTATGTCCGTCTCGATCGTCCCTTACTGGCCCTACTACCAACATTGGCATTTTACTGAATTCATAACATTAAATTATCTTTCTAAGCGAACATTGCTTCCAGTTTGAACTATTTTTGTTCGCAACTTAGCTATTCCAGAGTTCATGTTACCTCAATTTGTGTTACCAAGTACTAAGACACCAAACGAAATAATTCAATACATTTGCTAGCTTTCTACAAATTTATGTTCTGTGACTGGTACGTTAAGGCAGACTCACACGACAAACTTAAAAAATTCTTCGTACAAAATTCCACTCAAATGCCTACTTAAGTGAAATTTAAGAAGCTAGTGAAAATCGGCCTTAAACTATGTAGTCTATTTATCCTTAATTGTCTAATTTAGTAAACAAGACTCTAAACTGGAAATTTACATTCTATGCCAAAACTGGATATTTTCTCGCAAGTTCATGAACTTTAAAGTTGTATAGGTACTCCTGTAGGGCTGTAAAGGTGTTTCGCACTGAATTATACACTAGAACTAGTAGTTTTAATAAAAATGAAAATACTGTTGGTGGAAATAGCTAATAAAATAATAACTTTGTTTAACAAATTAACAGCGTGTTTTTTTTTTAATACTGTCCCAGGTTATACGGGAATAAGGCAGTTTTCGACAAACGAGTCAAACTGTCCCGGTAGAATTTTGTTTATTAAAATCTACAAGTAAGGATAAATAGACCGTATATGATATGTGGATGAATTCTCGCATCACGGTGTATACCATGTCAAAGGCATCGCACATGCACTTATTCTTTAAATGTATGGTATTCATAGATTGCACCATAATATTAAGTACTTACATATTTTCGGTGTTCTTGAAAAATATCATGAGGTAATGTTATTATTGGACTAAAAACAGTAAAAAACTATCCACAATAATTATAAACCTTTATCTCTCTTTGCATTCTAATCTACTGATTTGTGAATTGTTGGATAACATATGATACAGTCTTTATAAAAACACGATTCCTAAAAACACTTCAAATGCAGTTTAAGTTGGTCTTTCTCTTTACAACAGACTATCTGAACTGCACTTGAGGAGTGTTTTAGAGGAATCTAGTTTTCATCCATTTAATAACACCAGTAGTTCTTAAGGCTTCTCAAGGAGCAGTTCCCATATATACATAGCATGGTTTTCATTTACTAACTAGCTGTGCCTCGCGCGGTTTATCAATTTTCCCATGGGAATAACATATTTTCCCGCAGTAAATCGTAGCCTATGTGATAATACAGGGTGTCAGCTAACTCCATGCCAAATTTTATTAATACCGCTCCAACCGTTTAAACGTGAAGTAACAAATAAACACACTCACAACTTTCGCCTTTATAATTTGTGTTTGGCGACATGTCTAATCGCAATGAACGTTTGCCATTACGTTTAGAGGACACAAATTGAGGTTTGATTGTGCTTAGAAATGGAAATAAATTTATCTAGAATAAATTATAGCCTTTCAAAGAAACTACTCAAGCCTATAATTTCTCTTTGATAAGTTTATTTACGATTCAAAGCACGGTTATACCTCAGTTTATGTCCTCTTAACGTATTGGCAAAGTTTTGATCCAGTATATCGTTTATAAATATAACTGCTTCGTTGGTCTAGGCGTTAAGGCGATTGAGTACCAAGACAGAGGTGGTAGGTTCGATTCCCACTGGGTGCCGCCATACATTTGTACAAGTGGCCTCAGTCTGAGTGTACTTTCGTGTTTGTGACGTCCTTGCCCGGTTCCCATAGCACAGGGTATCCTAGTTTGGGACCAGGTTAAGTGATTGTGTTGTGTGGACTTTATTATTAATATGAAAACCAACCAACGTATGTATGACAACTGTTCCGAGAGTGGGGCTCTTAAGCAAATTATTTTGCATTTTAACTGCTGCTTTAGATATAGTCGAGAGCACATCCACCTTTACACGTATGCACTTTACTCAGTTGAGTTACGAGCGAATTTGCAACCAAAATGCAAAGGCGACTGTACACTAATTGTTAAGAGAATATAGATTGTCTAGCTAGCGATATAAAAGTCTACGACATATAAATATCTACCTAATTTGGAATAGGTACCTTCCATGTTTTAACAAAATCATTGAACTTATCATCAATTACATCATATCTAATAATTTGAACTTCCATATAAAATTATTAATATCTTAACTCTTTCTGATTTCCTTTTGTCTACTAGCAATTGCGTTTACTTGGCCTTTGTGTTTTTTTGAAAATGTAGCCTATAACATTATATATTTTAAACTTAGATTAACATTTTAAAGAAACCTTAAAATCAAATATTGTGAGTTCCTCAGTGCAAATTGATGTTTGACGGTACTGATATAATTTTTGCTCCAAGTACTATCCGCCGGTTTCTATCCAGGTTTTCACGGTCTTAGTGCGCTCGGTCCGAGTGCGCCATCCGAGTAAACTAATGCTTCTGATTGGCTATGTTGGTGTTGCCACGAAAAACCGTCCAATCAGGAGCATTAGTTTACTCGGATAGCGCACTCGGTCCGAGCGTACTAAGACCGTGAAAACGCGGCTTAAGGGTATATGTAATTTTTTTGTTGATTGCTGCAAACAATATTCTTAAATTACCTCTTACAGGTTTCCTCACGACGTTTTCCTTCGCCGTTAGCGACTGGTATTGCTACTATAGCTTCACCAATGTACATAACTTAGAAAACTAAGTCATTCAAGTCAAGTGAGACATTTTTTGACATGCAAATTTTTTTGTCATTAATAAATATTCCCAATCCAATCTTCAACTGATTGGATATTACTAAGTATTTACTTTCTGCGATTCTCAATTCAGAATCCGGCAGTTAGTAGTTTTTTATTAATTGGATCTCATGAACCGGATTAAAAATTAAGTCACCATTCATCTACCTCGCTGTTCTAGACTACTTTAAACAAATCTAACCTAAAGATGATAATGATATCAACCCTTGGTATGTCCCCACTGCTGGGGCACGGGTCTCTTCTGTTAGAAGTTATCAAGCCGCCCATAATGTAACATAATATGTATGAAAATATATGAGGGCTTCTAATATAAATTCTCTGACGTATGTACCACCTGGCGCCGATTAGTGCGAAAACAAGGTTGGGATGGGAAGACCTCGAAGTCGCCGCTAAAGACCACATGGAGATCTATTAACTATGTAAAGGCCCTATGTCTCTGATGAGGGACAACAGGATATAAATCAGTAAGGTATGTAATGTTGGTGATGTAACGTCTGTATTATTACTCTTGCCTGATGGTATGGTAGCGGTGGTAGCTCAGTGGGTAGAACGATGGACTCGTAAGCGAGAGACCCAGATTCGATCCCCAGTGCGGGCCCAATGACTTTGTTTAATTTCATTAAAAAGTTACGTACATTTGCGAATTTGTAGTCTCTATACCACATGCTAACTGTGAAGGAAAACATCGTGAGGAAACCCACGGCTTGGTTGTCTCCGCACGTATTGACTAGTCTTTCCTGTGAGCTAGGCGATGGTATAGGTGCTGGGCAAGCCTACAGCGTCTAAAAACCATGACCCAGGCATTGCAGCATCCGAGCGGTCCCTTCACCCATCTAGTGCGAATGAAGATGCCACTGAACGCTGTATAAATAATCTCATTACGTAGATGCAGAGGCCATTCATTCTAATGGTATGTATGATTATTTACCTTACTTAGTGTGAATGGGTTTGTAATATTGACTTTTTGAACAATGACTCTGCCGTCACCACCCCAGCATTGGACTAGCCATAGAACCAGGTTGGCATTTGCCACCCTCCTTGCGGTCCCTGAGCAATGTTTTTGCCCTATCTGATCACTGAACGAAATCAAAACAGCATGATAATAATTTATTTCTCAATCTGATCTTGGACCAAGCCACAATAAACCCTTCTATTAATTACTTTGTTGATTAACCTGATGGTTTAGGCGAGACAAAATGCCATCCGGACTCTTTATGTCCAGTCCGATGGTGATGGTGCAATCTATTTCTGTTCTATTCCAAAAAGTTCATTTCCCTATAACATATCATTAAACTATTACACTAATCAAATACAAAAGAGAGGTCACTTCTTTGAGTTGACAGTCTTTTTTTCTGTTTTAACTACAGGTTTAGGCAAAGATCATTTCTTTTTTCTGTCCTGAGTACACTTTGGGCAGTACCACTTACCCTTAGGCTTGATCTTGAGGTCCACACATGCAAAGTGGAACCACTCAATGGGACAATCAGGATTGTCACAGCCTATCATTTCACCGTAAGACACTTGGTGGCAAAGGCAGTACGTAGGTTCGTTGGGATCTACCGGCATGTCTAGGACATCACTAGGATGTGCCATGCCAGCCACGGACTCCAAATCTCCATTTTCATCTTGTTCTTTGACGGCATTCGTGACGGAATTGTTTCCTTTACGTTGTGTCTTTTTCTTCTTGACCACAATTCCAGCAGTATCATCCTCACTAGATGCACCAATTCTCTTTTTCTTGCCAGTGGACACTGCAGTCTTGTCGTTACCTTGTTTAAATAAAAAAAAATATTTCATTAGTCATCTTGGTAAATAGACAGAGAACACTTTATTGCAGAACCAGAAAAAATAAGAATTACAATAATTGTTTCTATTGTCATTGTCAGGCTATACTAGTCCACTGCTGGATATAGCCCTCCCCTAAAGAGCGCCACATTGTGCTATCAAAGGGGGTAGTGCCCATAATCCCCACGCTGGGCATGCGGGTTGGGGATCGCAGTTCGGTGGAATTATACTGTAGGGGGCGCTGCTGCCCAACCCCCCGTTTGTGTCCCTTACTCGCCTTTTACGACACCCGCGGGAAGAATTGGGTTGGTGCTATTCTCTAGGCCGACACCACACAGCACAGTTTCTATTGTGGATGCTTATAAATCCTATAACTGTATAATCCTATAAACAGACCAGTTTTAACTTAGTAAGTAATTGTTTATACTATTTTTATTTTTAATGCACTAACCCGTGCTAAATAGGTTTTTAAAGTAATTGTTTATGGTGGTTGTAGTGGAGAGATAGAACACCAGCTTCTCAATCGAGAGGTTATGGGTTTTGTTTAACCCTTCTCGCGTTTAGTGTACATACGTCTGTACACTAATCAGCCCGGCCGCGCGCATCCCCCAAGCGCTTAGTGTACAGACGTATGTACACTATGCAACGCTCAGATTGGACTCTTTTTATCTATGCTCTGTGCATTCTCTATGGACAATATCTGTTGTTTTATTGGCCAATGGTTAGTAAGGATTACTTTCGCCAACCAATCAAATGACGTGACGTGGAAAAAAATTGAGTTATCATCGAAACCACATGAGCTTGCTAGGTCAGACGCCATTTTGCGTTTTCGTCGTGAGTTGCTCCGCTCGCTAAAGTTTTATAAGTTATTTAGAGAAGGCAACGCTGCGTATTTGTTCATGTGTTATATATCAAATTACTGGGAAAAGTGTGTAGATTATGATTCAAATAATAGTTTCGTTGTATTTGATGGAAAAGAAAGTGAAAAAAGCCTCGAACTTTTAGCCCGGATTGTGCCGCTTGTATGGGCGGTCAGTGTCATTTTACCTCTTCCTGGTAATTATTCATTTATAGCTTTATTTTGGTGAATTAGAGTATGAAAATTGTGTAAACAGTAATAGATAATATGCAGATCATATTATAAGTGTTAGTTCAGTGCTAGTGAATGAGTAATTAGTGAAAATAGTGAGACAAAGTTCAAAGTAGTGTCAAAATGGCGTGGATAGTGAAATTCATCTCGTCATTTGAATATCATGTAAGTTTATTGATAATTTTATTAGCATTACAAGTATAATAACCGGATAGGGAATTTTATGCAGATTGTAGTGATATATAACACTTATTGAATAATTACGTAGTACTTTCTCTAATTTGAGAAATGCGGAACTGTGTTCACAAAAAAGATGCAAAAAAATGGCGGTGCGAAATGACCCTGCACTATGCGGTACCTTTGAACTTTCTTTTTTCCGAGCGCGCGTGGCGCTAGAAGGGTTAAACAAGGCGTGGCAAAATCATGTATCAATGATTTTGTTCCTAAGTTATTTACATTTGTGAAGTTAGGAGCAATACCACTCGCGGAAAACATAGTGAGGAAACCCCAGTGCCTGAATTGCTAATATACTTTAGCACTTGCTATGTACAATGGCCCAACCATGAGGCTCAGTGCGGTTTAGCGCCTACCTGTGTCTCTATACTAAACAATGCTGAGAAATGTAATAAAAATTGTCAAGCTTTCTAAAAAACAAATTTTTAAGTGCAATGGGATTACAAAGAGTTTCCTAAGAACACTGAAAGTTAAATATCCACTGCCAAAATTGTTTTAAAATTGTTATAACATATTATTATATATTTTCTGGGATTTTGTTATGAATCTTAGATTTGGTGCCTAATCACTTTTGGGACAGGCATCAGTGTTTGAACGCTATCATACAATTCACCAAATATGTAGCTTGTTGGTGCTCGAAAAAAATAAACAAATACCTTTGTGTTTCTTCCTGCCCTTCTTGACCGTTGTTGTGGTAGTCTCCTGGTCGGCGGCTGCCTGCTGAGCTGCCCGAGCGCTCATCACTTTCTCTTGTATCTCAGACTCGAATCTCGCGAGATCCGAGTCTAAACGCCTGATGTGCTTATCAACTAGCTCGTACGTCTGTATGGCCAGTTGTACTTTATCATCGCCATACTCCTTAGCCTTGTTGAAGAGGCCTTGTATCGTGTTAACCTTATCTTTCTTCGTCTCCTCGTCCATTTTCGGTATGCAAGGGAGCAACTCATCAGCCATTAGGTCGATGGTCCTCATTAGGCCATGCGCCCTGTCGTCGAGGTCTCGCATGAGCTTGAAGTTCCGCTGCAGCTCTATCGGAAGGTGCTGTAGACTGTCGAGGTAGTGCTCGAGGTAAAGTGCTGAAGTCATTTTGAATATTTCGTAACTCTCGCCCGAAAGGAAAGGGCTCCAAAAGCGTTGCGAATCAACCGTGATCTGCTAGCAAATTAAGCCACAGAAATATACCATAAGGAAAACAGATCCTCCTTTATACATTCCCATTCACTTTCAATTGAAGAATTACTATATGTAGCAAAATAATCCACAAAAATGCAAATTCAAAAACACCAAAATCTATGACAATTTGTTTGATTCTTAGGGTTACCACTTTTTCATTTCACAATCTACACACATGCTACTAGTGTTTATATGCTCTGTGCATGCTACAGTAGCATATCCAAAATCTACCAAATTCTACGCTACTTTCTACCTATTGGAACAGAGAAAACAGATTCTCCTTTATACATTTCTATTCACTTTCGATTAAACCATTACGATATTTAGCAAAATAATCCACAAAAATCCAAAATGATGACCAAAATCAAAAACACCAAAATCTCAGGGTTACCACTTTTTTATTTCACAATCTACAGTAGCATCTCCAAAATCTACCAAATTCTACACAGAACAATGAGGGATTTTCCTAGAGCAAATTAAAAACAAAAAATAGTTCTTGAAACTCCGACAGATGGCTCTGATAAAACATGACTTGATTTTTTTTTCACAATATATCTGTAATCTGTAAACTTCTGTCATTCCGTCTCATATAGTAATATACTCTGTGTTCCGTCTAGACCACAGAACAATTTAACCAACTCTAGTAATTTCTTTTACAAAACAAACCGGTTGTTTGGTACAGTGCGTTCACAATAACTTGACGCGTGAGAGAATTGGTAGCACTGAGATGTTTACTGTTACCATGTTAAATAAGAAATCATTCCCATTACTTGGGGAAAATAAAAGGATTGAGGGCTTGTTTTACCATCTTCCGATTAGGTCCAAAAGCTAATTCACATGTTATGTCCTTGTTACCAATTCTCTCACGCGTCAAGTTAATGTGAACGCACTGTAATTTGTTTTTTTTTTCTTTTGTATCAAAGAAGTCAATCAACAAATCATCAATATAAATGAGAAGTCATGAAAATGCACTGTTAAAAACTTAAACTTAAGTAGGTATAATGACTTCTGTTTTGTAATAAAATCTTCGACAGTGTTAGCAAAACTTCAACTTCGACGACGACAGTGTTATACAAACACAGACTAATAATAGGTCTCTCAGCGGTATTAAAAAAAACTACGTACGTAGACAGCATCGCCATCTAGTAGCGGAATTGGAACTATTTTTTAGGAGCTGTCAGAAAATCGCTCATTAAACCTCTAGTGTGCGTTCACATTAACTTGACGCGTGGGAGAATTGGTAGTTTGGTAGCACTGATTGCTCAGTCGCCATCTTGCTTTCGGTACGATCGGTACAGTGCGTTCACATTAACTTGACGCGTGAGATAATTGGTAGCACTGAGATGTTTACTGTTACCATGTTAAATAAGAAATCATTCCCATTACTTGGGGAAAATAAAAGGATTGAGCGCTTGTTTTACCATCTTCCGATTAGGTCCAAAAGCTAATTCACATGTTATGTCCTTGTTACCAATTCTCTCACGCGTCAAGTTAATGTGAACGCACTATAGGATTAATCTTTTGTGTGAGCTTTAAAGATGCCCAAAGTGGTCAAAAGTGCAAAAAAGACAAACAATCATTCAGATTTATGCATTTTGTGAGAGGGAAAAGGCTGAAAAAAAGCTGATTGTTCCTTTGGAGCAATTTCGGACTCGAGTTCCCGCCATGACAGTACGTTTTTAGGGTGCCCAGCTACATGAAATTACTAAAGCCTCGTTTTCACGGTCTTAGTAGACTCGGACCGAGCGCATCTTCTTATAAATAGTCAACTAAAAGTGTAAGCCACTCGGATGGTAGTTAACACACATTTTAGTGGATATAGATTTTTATTCATTTTTGAACGTGCTTTGTTGTCTTATCGTCGAGCTGCAACAGCAGCAGGAAAAAAAAGAAGAAACTTGGACGCGTAAATGGATTTTAAGGCGTGACGAACTAGGTGCTTCGAATAATTTTATTCGAGAAGTAAATACGGAAGATGTAACCACGTTTAAAAACCATTTGCGGTTAACAAGCGAACAATTTGACAATGAATACTAATCCGATTATTTCGTTTTTTTCTTCCCCTTGATAGTTTTCCTCATTATTTAATGTACATACTCATAAGATATATTGTATAGACTAAACCATAAGTTTTGCCCCCCTTTTACTTTATGTCAAGTAACAAGGACATATCGACGGGGAAGAAGCAAATACTTCTATTTTACACAGACCTAACTTTACAGGAGGAGGAAAAAACTGAATAATATTTTTGTTTATAATTTCAGCGCGACCTCATGTTCTGAAGGTTGTTTTATTATTTCAACTGTCTTTTTTTAAAACTAATGTTAATTTAGTAGACCTAGAGGATTCAAAGTTAGTGTAAGATAGAAGCTATTGATTTCTGTGTTATGTTGAAAGTTTTGACGTTAGACGGTATTTCCACTTGTAAATATTTCTTCTAATTCCTATTAATTGATTTATTTCTCTCTGTAAACTATTCTCTGTAGCATCAGAAAACTATTATTAATTTAGAAAAAAACAACAAGTACTGAATAACATAAATCATACATGATTTTGTAAGATAGGAGGTATTGCTTCAAACGAATTTCAAATTGAGATCAAGTTAGGAGATATTATAAAGGAATGGGGCAAAATTTAGTTACTAAAATTTTAACTGTTAACTATACAAAACATGCAATAAATTAACAAAATATTCGTATTATACTATTTTTATTTTTTATGCACTAACCCGTGCTAAGGACAAATTTAAAAACCTATTTAAAGAGGTTTGAAATTTCACTGATGCCGGTGAGTCGCCCATTGGCTCAATTGGAAGAGCGCTGGCACGGATAGCCAGAGGTTGCGGGTTCGAATCCCGGCATATGGGTGAAATTTTTAGCCTCTAAATAGGTTTTTAAAATATTCGTATTTTATTAAGAAAATAATGAAATTATTAAAATAAGACGAAATTTTTGCATTTACCAATTCTTAATCAAACATAATAAAGTAGGTACAACCTAATTAGGTAGATTTCAAAAAATTTACTATAAAGTAAGATTAACAAAAACAAATTCTAAGTAAATAATTAACTGAGATCAATAATAAGAATCATCATTATGAACTTATTATAAACAAACTACTCGTGTGGTAAATTATCATAATAAGGATGACAGTCTTTTGGTAAAACTACCTTTAGCTGCTGCAAGTGATTAAATTTTGTCAATTTTATAGGATTTTTTCCAAATCGTAGCTGGTTGTACGTTGGCGTTATTCGTCTCGGTCGTTGAGGCAAAGCGGTCCACTCATCATCAAACTGAAGTTTCACTTTAATGTTCCCGTTCGGTTCGTACAATATGGCTCTGATATCGGTAACTTGAGGATCGCCTGCTTTTTTTCCCCGACGAATGCTTTTGTAGTATAAGTTTGTATTCTCACAGAAGTCTTTGAAGAAATCATATTCCACTAGAACTTCATACGGTTTAGTTCGTCGTGCTTCTTTCGTAATGGAGACGTAGTCCGATTGAAGGTGGATTTCGCGATTTTTGAGTCTTCTTTCAATGGCTGCATGAACAGAATCACATTCCATCTGGGTGTGACCAGGGTCTAAATATTTCTGTGTAATAGTAATTTCGTGGCGCATGCTCAGGTTAAGTAGTGCATTACTTAGAATAGCATTTCTGTTCTGGTAAGTGCAACCGTCTGAGTGTATAATAATAGGCAGGTTCCGTGGTATGCATTTTCTTTCCAAATAGTCGACGAGGAAAGAAGTGAAGGTGTTCGCTGTAAGATCAGTGGCAGTCTCATCAAACCAGTAACAGCAGCAATCATGAGTGGTCAAATCATATAGAGTATAATTGTGGCAGGTAAGCTTCGTCTTAAAATATAAAACGCTTGCAGTAAGACACGGACAAACTATTACAGCCTCTAAATGAACTGTGAGTACTATGAGGTCTTTAGATTCTGCAGCTTTTTTGTCGTTTTCTTTTTCTTGTCTAGCTCTGTCTTTTTTTACAATATGCGCTTGATAGTCTACTTCATTTACGTTCCCAGCCTTGTGTACAGAACACGTATCACACATATCTTTTTTTAACGTATACAGAGAGAGGTTTTTCTCATGAAACGTTTTCTCGGATGTGTATCTACTCACTTGTATCTATTTTTCTCTATTTTTACTAACGCAAACAATTTTACCGTGAAGACCGTAGGTATTTGTGGCTAAAATATTTCGCTACAAAGTCAAAATAATGTACAACGAGAGTTATAAAAACAGTACAATGGCAAGTATTTAATGTGGGATACTAAATCTAATAGATGATAATGTAAAAAACCTATGCTAAGTTACAACATGCAGAAGTAAAACAGTAAGTACCTACTACGGTAGGTGGACATGTGTTCACACTGATTTTGCTGATCGTTTTCACAAATATTCAATTAAATATTGCAAAACTTTAAAAAACCTATTTAGAGGCTAAAAATTCCACCCATGCCGGGATTCGAACCCGCAACCTCTGGCTATCTGGTGGAATTTTTAGGGCTTCTAGGGCTTCCTTTCATCGTGCGGCTCCTTGTCGGCAGTCGCGCGAGTGCGGCGCTCGAGTAAACACGCTTCATGGCGAAAATAGGAGCTATTGTCAGAAAAAAACACGCGCGAACGAGATAGGAGTAATTTCTTTTCGTAGAAAGGAGATATTTTCATTAAAATTATTACAACATATTAAAGCTTTATTTTAAGAGCTATTTCTATACATTAAAAATCTCCCTTAAACTGGGAAATATAGATAGGAGATCTTTCCAGCTAACGTTAAATTTAATTTTGCATCCAACTACATCTAAAAGTCAATTTGCCCAAAAATGTAAGATAGAAGTATTTGCTTCTTCCCCGTCGATATGTGATGTGAATAAGCTTTTGGACACTAATCGGAAGATGGTAAAACAAGCCTTCAATCCTTTTATTTTCCCCAAGTAATGGGAATGATTTCTTATTTAACATGGTAACACTAAACATTGCAGTGCTACCAATTATTCTCTCACGCGTCAACTTAATGTGAACGCAGCGCACTGAGTGCTTAGTGCGAGTTTTTTAACTACTCGATCGCGTTAACGTAAACTCATATTTCTATGGCATCGAGGAAGCGCCACCTAGCGACAAGTATGGAAATTAAAATTGCTGAGTGCGAGTTGTAATGGCTTACGTTGAGAAGTGAACACGTTTACCAGCCAAAACACGAATAAACGTGAGTGTGAGTTGTACTGTGACAGCGTTTTGCCAGTTCGAACGGTTAACTTACTCATACTCACTACTCGATGCTCGATTAACGCGGTAGTAAAGTTATTCGATTGGATCTGTCAAACTCGCACTAAGCACTCAGTACTGCGTTCACATTAACTGTACACGTAGTGGTTATATACCTACTCTTTGAACTGTACCTCCTATTGGAAGTCTTGTTTTTTGCGGCCAACCCATAGCGGTCGTTCGTAATATAGATTACGCGCTAAATCCTGAGTCGCGCGTTTTGTGAAGTCGCGATTTTTGACGTTAATAGGCGCGACTCGCGTCGTCGTACTAAGTAGGATGCCCTGCGCTATGGTAATCAGGCAAGAACATAGCCGCATGGAAGAACACCTAGACAAGGCCGTTTGTACAAATATACTGCGGCCTCCAGTGACAATCGAACCCACCACATCAACGCTGATACCGCTAGACCAACGATGCAGTCTATGAACGAGAGGCAAATCTCAGATTGTTCTGAGAGACTAGTTGTCGTCCCTTTCTTTAATTAAAACTGTTATACGGACATGCGTGAGCGCAGAACAAAATCTATTGAATAATTTTAACTTAAATTTTATTAGCAAATAAACAATTTATAAAATATTTTCTTGTATGACATAATGACAATTATGTGTAGCGATTACAACAACTAGCATCAGCTTTTATATAAAAAAAATTATAAACATTTATGAAAAAAGAAAATGCTAATAAATAATCAGCGGTCGCCACAAATGACAACATAGGAGGCGTTAAAGGTAATCTATGATAGATAGAAAACATGCTTTATTTCCTTACTGGCTATATAATTTACATTCCCTTAGCGTTAATCGTGATCGTACATTACATACATTTAAAATCGTTAACTAATGAACTAATCTACAATGTGTTTTACACCACATTATGTTTTAGATGAGAATTTGAGTGGCAAATGTCGGAAGTTACTTCTAGGTTATCGTTAGTACAATAAGTTTTAAATGACGTCTCAAGAAGTACTACATCCCAGTCAACTTCAATCCATTCAGCCGCTGTATTACGCGCACCAAAACCTGAGCTATTCCTATCGTCTAACTGTCAAATTAGTTTGAAATTTGACATACGATTGGCATTGCTCAGGCATTAGTGCGCATAATTAGGCCCACAGTTCGTCTCTCCATTCGCACATACACTTATTTTCAGTCATTTACATTACAAAAGGTTAATGCGATAAATAAACAGTGGCAACAATTCAATTGAATCGAGACCATAAATCTTCTATAAATCTATAAATAAATTAAATTGGCATATTGAAGGTACATATTTACCTGCAAACATAGGTGTTAAAAAGACTTACATTGAAAAAATACACCGACTTGAGTATTGCTTCCCAAACTTGACACGTCATAAAAAACATATTAATTAACACTTTCGAACAGACTATAATTTTGCAATGCTATTAAAAATAATTCGTAAAGTTTTACCGCTAAGTTAAAGATTGCATTTTTTTATGGAAGCCTTAAATAGTAGTTATGTATGAAAGAAACAGCATCAAAGAAATTATCAGGCCTGGTCAACCGATTGAAAGAGATCCTAAAAATATAAAATAACTATTTAAAGAAGGTTTTGAACTTTTGTAAGAATAAATAAATTATCTACTTGCGAATCCATACAGTTTGTGTTTAAATAAAATGCTCTCTAGTATAATTCATATTACATCGACTAACTTATATTTTTACAAATGGAAACCCATAGTACATTAACAAAATGCATTTGGAATCTAAAGTCTATACACTTAAAATATATCTTTAGACAATTTGGTACGTATTCGTTGCTCTTTTATAATTATTAATTATATAATAAAACACGCAGGGCTGTACGCAACTAAATATCTGGAATGCATTCTTACATAAATGTTGATAGAGTTGTATCAAGTGGAATGGAGAGGTACAGTTGAGTAGCTTCGGCAGTCGTAAAGCCGAAGGTTTCTGAATGAAATTCATGAATTATGATACAATAAGGTAGTTGACAAAAAATATATATTTTTGCTCTGATCTGAGAGGCCATGTTCAGAAAATACCTTGATGCAGATTTTGATCTGCAACTAATACTTAAAAAAATCCTTTGGCAAATAGTTCTACGGTCTTACTTATAAAAACACTATTCCTTAAAATACTTGCAGAGTCGGTTTATAGAGTCAGTGATACCGAAAAAGACGTAATCACGATTTGATCTGTCTCTGATGAGTGTTTTAGAGGAATAGTCTCTGTATAAGACTAAGCACGTCTACCAAAAAAAAATCTCGTGAAGTAACGCTTTTATGTGTATACACTTTATTAGAAACATTCAGAATTAACATATTTTTTTATTAATGAGTCAGGTTATCGCATTTTCTGAGGCCTATGAAATCCAGTAAATATAATAAATTAGATATTATTATTTTTTATCAACTACTGTATTGCAAGAAATGAAGGAATGGGATCTAAAACATAAGCATATACCTGAGTAATAATCTTTCTCGCTGTCCAAAAAGGATTGTCGACTTCCCACTAAAGTTTCCTCTACAAAAATACCTATAATTTATGGCTTTAAACATGTTATGATGCAGTTGAAACTATACTTATTGAAAACTAATGAATATGGCTGGCTAAGACCTTTCAAGGCGCTAAGATACAGGGACGAATTTCATAAAACTACTATAATTCTAGTTTATGTTACTCTTGATGTACATTGCGCAGCCGAGTCTTCCCAGTTGGTTAACAGTGTGTTCATCGACTTTGCAATGAACTTCAATCTGTCATAGTAAACCATGAATTGTTGTTTTATGAGACAGGACCCAGGTGTTAAAACACGCAGAACATTTTACTATGATCTAAGATAGAAACCACTAAAATGATTTGCATGGAACGATGGATTGGTTAAATATTCTGTCCAAGTAACTTGACCAAAATCATATATTCAGCAAACTATACAAATACATAACACACTGCGACAAATCAATCCAAATGCTCACTCATCAGTACATGGATATTGTTTAGTTAAATGGAAGTTATATGGTTTCAATCAAAATATACAATAATGATACTTGGCACTACATTTTAAAGGTCACACAATATATGAAATTACAAAATTTTATTAGTTATTACTTTTTATATTTTTATGACTACATTATTCACCTGCTCTAACCATTATGCCAATAGAAATGTATAATCATGGGGACATGAGTCCAGTTAGTTTAAAAAATGTTTTAAACGAGAAATTTGGTTTATGATTCAATAAATCTCAAATAAATTCACAACCTATACAAAGAAGAGATGTGATAAAGTTTCTGTCATCCTTCAGATTATTCTACAAGTTATTGAGTAGTAAGAAAAAGTATATCAGAAACTTTCTCCTTACAAATAACAAGAATAAATAGTTTAGTTTATTCCGAAGCACCATATAGTGATAGGTTGTGCTCAGGTGGGCTCCAAAAATACTAAAGCAAATCTCAAGTAAGAAAGACATTCGTTTCACCTATGTATAGCTATCTAATTGTGTGGCCTACAATAATTATTATTTACGCTAGAGCTCGGATCGACATTCAAATATTGTACTGGTTAAACATTTACATCATCAGCATATACATGGCAGTTTCCAACAATTAAAATGATATATTTGCTTAAAAATTACCAAAAGTGTTGGGGATTTTTTTACTTGAACGTCTTACAATTGGTCCGGGCTCTGGTGTAAGTTAATATACTTTTTTGGTTTAGTAAAATACCCACTGTCCATGCGATCCACAAATTTCCACACTCATTCACATACAGACTAGCCATTGCTCCGAACCATTTTGATGTGCCATGCCAGCATTATTCCCAAAAAGTCCTTGGTATGAATGTAACAATAAATATCTTTCGATCACGTTACTTGCAAGCTCGAGCATGATGGCAATATTCCCAGGCATGCCACAACAATAACCACAATACCAAAATATCAGAACAATCTTTTGCACCTCTTCTACATACTATTTGAATCGAAAATTCCACACATTGCTGCACCATCCTTATTTCAAAGATTACTTTCAGAGAGGGTAAAGTAGCAACCATATTATTTTAAAGAGATAAACACAGACTATCACAAAATCATGCATGGAATTAGGTTTACTAATTCGACAACACTGACCTCTATAAATACGCTGAGCTGGCTTTGGACTACTACAAAATGGGCCATTGCTTCTGCCGCCATTTGGACACTGTTAGCAGTAGCGACAGTTAATGGATCTAAAAACTTCCTGTGGAGATATAAGGCCAAGCCAATCAATCCTGCGCATTTACGAATCGAGGTCAGTGTTCGACAAACACTACACCAGAGTCTCATACTTGTCTAGCACATGTTGCTGGGTGTTGTTATCGTCGCCGTGGGAACGAGAGCGGGGTCGCGGGGGCGCATCGCAGGAGCTCTTAGCCCGGGGCTTCTTGTCGTGTCCACACGTGCAGGCCACCGAAGTTTGTCGCTTCAGCGTCTGCGCTCGCGCCCCCGCCCACTGCGGGTCTAAGGACTCGCTACGCGCGTACATCTGACGCTTAGTCCGCCCCATCGTGTGCGACATAGACGCCCCCTGCCCGCCATCCGAAGACGGACGAGCCTCGTTCCGCATGCAGAGATTCCCCCCCGCGCGCCTAAACGAGTCCAGCACTCTCTCCTCGATCTCCTCTATGTCTTTCTTCTTCACGAGCCAGATCTCTTCGGAGCCTCGTGTGAAGTAGCTCGATCCCTTGCTGACCGAAGCGCTGTACTTATCCTTGTTCTTCAATTTACACGCCTTATAATTATTTTGAGTATTTACATCGTTGTCGTTGCGGGCCGTGTCCGGGGAGGCAACGTTGCGGAACGCCGTGCCGTGGGAGGGGAACTGGTCGCTGATCTTCGAGCCGAGACTCGGGGACCTGATGGTCATGTCTATGGGCGATTGCATCGGCTTAAACTCCGGCTTTATAATCTTCTGCGGCTCGGGTTTCTTGATCTTCTCTTCGTAGCTTTCTGATTTCTGCCATTTGACGCTGTTGATTTTGTTCGGTTGCTGTGTGGGTGGGGACGCCGCCTTTTCGGGTTCGAAGATGTCCCTGAAGGGGGTGGCGGGTGGGGGTGGGAGATCGTCTTTGCCGTCGGAGCCGAGCCGTTCGGTGCGTCGCCGCACGGAGCCGGGGCGGGACGGCCGGCCCAGAGTCCCGCTCGCGTCTTCGGCCGCTTTTTCGAATTTCTTAATTTTGTCACCGACGCCAGCGTTTTCGTCGCTTTTCGGTGGCCGCTCTACGACCGTCGGACAGGTCGGCTCCGCTTCCAACTTGGCCGGCTTCTTGCCGTCGCCGTTTATCTTCTCGTTCTCTTTACTCTCCGCGGCCAAGGTCAGCTTCTCGGGTTTGCGAACCTCCTTGGTGACCGCCGGATCTTTTTTCACGATCTCCTTCACGGTCACGGGCGCCTTTTTCACGGTCTCCTCGGTGACCTGCGGTTCCTTCTCGACGACCTCCTTCGCCACCGCCACCTTCGCGACCTCCTCGGTGGGTTCGCGCGTCGCCTCGCGCTGCGGGGGGCCGGCCCCGTCCTTCGAGTCGGCCTTCGTCGCCTTGAACGTCGACACCGGCGGCGAGGGCTCCTTCGGCTTCCTAGTCTTCTGCGCCTCGATGTCGCGGCTGAGGAACGAGGAGTTCTTGACGTAGGACTGCGTTTCGACCTCGTCGAGTTCGGCGGCGGCCTCGGCGGGGTCGGCGGGCGGGACGGGCGGGGCGTTGACGGTGATGGCGACGCGCTCGCCGGCGTGGCGCGGGGGGGGCGCGGGCGCGGGCTGCGGGGCGCGGGCGCGGCGCGGCGGGGGCGCGGGTCACGCGCGGGACTCGGTCCAGGCGTCGGAGTCGTCGCTGTCGCTATCGCCGCCGGAGCTGGTGTCGCTGAGCTCGACGGCGACGCGGCGCGCCAGGATGGAGGCCACGTCCAGGAAGGCGGGCGCGCCGCGCAGCGTGTCGTAGCGGCCGGCCGGGTCGTCGCCGCGCTTGTCCACCTTGCGCAGCTTGATGCCTGCGGACGGGCGATGTGTTTAGACGATCGCACTACACGGGGGCCTAACTATGCGCACCGAGTCCCGTCAGAATTCGTCGTCGTCGTCAGGCTATACTAGTCCACCGCTGGACATAGCCCTCCCCTAATGAGCGCCATAGCGCCCTGTCTTTACCCTGTCGCATCCAGCATCTGCATGCAGTTTTTCGCAGATCATCATCCCACCTAGTCGGAGGGCATTCTATTAGATGTTCGATATTAGAGATTGGAATCTGTCAGGGTTTGGTGGACGCGGACAGCGGACACTTTGAAACTGAGTAAAACATGAGGAAGGCTTGTGAACTGAAGTGGGCGTCAAATGGCTGATGATGATGACGCCTATACCACAGGCTAGACTCCGCCTACGTAATGGCGTATTTCAGCTCACCATCTCTTATAGCCTTCAGCAGATCGCTCCTAGGGTTGACCTTCGGCGGCGACTTTAGCTGGGTTGTGCGAGAGAAAGCTCGCCTTGGCGCAAGTATGGAGTAATTCAACCTTACCGTCTCGTATACCCTTAAACACATCGCTTCCCGGATCAACCTTGGGCCGGCGCTGGCTTCAGATTAAAGGCAGGAAAGAAGGTTTGAAAGACTTTGACGCCTGTACGACCGGCTAGGCCCCGCCTACGTAACTCACCATCTCTTATAGCTTTCAGCAGATCGCTCCTGGGGTCGACACCCTTCAACAGATCGCTTCCCGGATCAACCTCGGATGGCACTGGCTTCAGATTAAAGGCAGGAAAGAAGGTTTGTAAGACTTTGACGCCTGTGCGACCGGCTAGACCCCGCCTGCGTAACTCACCATCTCTTATAGCCTTCAGCAGATCGCTCCTGGGGTCGACACCCTTCAACAGATCGCTTCTCGGATTTACCTCGGATGGCGCTGGCTTCAGATTAAAGGCAGGAAAGAAGGTTTGAAAGACTTTGACGCCTGTGCGACCGGCTAGACCCCGCCTGCGTAACTCACCATCTCTTATAGCCTTCAGCAGATCGCTCCTGGGGTCGACCTCGGGCGGCGCGGGCTCCCGCGGCGGCTTCAGCTTGGAGGCACCCCGCAGCAGCGCGCCGGGCGAGGGCGGGCGGGGCCGCTCGGCGGGGGCGGCGGGCGGCGAGGGCGGCGGCGGGGGCGGCGGGGGCGGCGCCTCGCCCGCCGGCTCCTGCTCCTCGGACGACATCATGCCTGGAAGGGGCGGCGGGTTAGTCACAATAGTTACTTCCACACGGCACAATCAGTCGTCCTGGTCCCGGACTAGGTTAACTGGGCTATGGTAACCGGAAAAGTACGTGACAAACAGGGAAATACACCGAGACTGAATCCATTTGTAGAAATTTACGCCGGTCCCCAATGAGAACCGAATCCACGACTTCCGGCATAATAATCAGACGCAACAAACGCCTTAACGTCGATGTCAACCCTTGTAACTAATTTCATCATGTAGATGCGACGTGATACTAGTGTATTTGTAAACTTACGTATTTCCTCCCGCTTCAGGCCTTCAAGCGTTGATAATGGCGAATCAACGATGGAAAACATTCGTGAATTCGAAAATAGTTTTTATAGCTCTCAGGATCTTCATGTGCTAAGTCAGAGACTAAGTTAATTTATGAAATTACTTTCGCATATATTTATTTATCGAAACTACTTCCGTGAAACTGAGGTTCACATGCATGCCACTAATTTTGTAATGTGAATTCGGCTTTAGTCCTCTAACATGGCTTAACGACTGCCATTACCTGACAGGCACCAAAGGCTTAAAGTGCCTTGCGAAGCACGGAAACGCCCGGAAAATTGCCACTAGCAGTAGATGGGATTGTCACCCATCCTGCACATGACCGCGCCTGTTGCTTAACTCAAGTGATTGATTCCTATCACTTAGTTCGACTAGACCACGAGTGCTACCGTTTTAACGTACATAATTTAAATCACCCGTCACACGGCTAGCGTTCATACGTCTGTACGTTAACTTTTTTACCGATAATGCTTTGCGTATGAACGCTATGGAACGCTCAGATTGGACTCTTTTTATCTATAATCTGTGCATTCTCTATGGACAAGACGGTGGCGCAGCGGTTTGGCACGCTGACTGTAAAACCAAAGGTCTCGGGTTCGATCCCCGGCCGGGTCAAACTAGGAAACGAACTTTTCTAGTTTGTCTCGGATCTTGGATGTTATCTATGTATTTATTGTACTAAATCTATCGTCGACTTAGCACCTATAACACAAATCATTTAGTTGTACTTAGTATAGGGCTAGCGAGATCTGTGTAATATGTCCATGAAAAATTTATTTTATTTATTTAATTTACATCCGTTGTTTTATTGGCCAATGGTTAGTAAGGATTACTTCTGCCAACCAATCAAATGACGTGTCGTGGGTAGGTAAGTTAGTTAGTTAGACCTGAGATTTCCGCACTTAGCCTCATAGTTGGGCCATTGTACGTAGCAAGCGCTGAGGTACGCTAACACCTCAGACACTAGGGTTTCCTTACTACAATTTCAATTTCACAAATGTACATAACTTAGAAAACCAAGTCATTGGTACATGCCGGGGTTCGAACCCACGACCTCCCGATTGAGAAGCCAGAGTTCTACACCGCTCCGCTACCACCGCTCGTCGTGGTTAGGTATGGTAGGACGTCAGCGCGGGCGTGTCTCACCTATGACGGCCTGCATGTTGTCGAGGTGCGCGTCGAGCGCGGTGCGGTAGGGCGGCGGCGCGCCGTTGGCCAGCGGCGGCGGCGACGCGGCCTCGGGCGGCGGCGGCGGCGGCGGCAGCGCCGACCTGGGGACCGGCGACCGTAGTTAGCAATGCGCCTCTGCGACCATTTCCCATGCAACTGTAGAGCTCAGGCGCTGGCCTTCCTACAACTGATTTATCTAGCTACTAGAAATAATACACCGAAACTGAATACATAACTGAAGGGCGCTACGCGGTGCCAACTAAGTTTTTTCAAAAATAGAATATTATAAATCTTAACAACTTTGGCGACTATTTTTAGAACCCAGTTATAACCTAGAATCAACCACGTGGGACATTTTGCCAATACATTTAGAGGACACGAGTCGAAGTTTGATCGTGTATAGAATTGGAAGAAAACTTATTAAAAAGAAATTAATGAATACCTTCTAAAATTTCGTATTATGGATTTGATAGTGCCACGGTACGGTGGTTTGACAGCTACCTTTCAGGCCGTGCGCAAGTTATTGGATTAAAAAAATGCGACGGTAGTATTATTTCGACTTGACGAAATGCTTAACAAGGCCTTGAGGCACAGGTCTATTTTAGCACCCATTTTTCTATCAACCCTCGATTTGTGTCCTCTAAAGATAGTTTCATTGCGATCCGGTCTGTCGTTCGTCAATAAAAACAAAAAAAGGTTCTTATGGGAATTACTCCTTGAGGAACCACCTCGAAACGGATGTCCCACTGCATCTACATAACAAAAAATATCTTAGCGAATGCAGTTCATGAAGATCACTTTATATCATTGCTCAACAATTCGCCAGTAGGGGCGCATCGAAATGGTGTACCAATTTGGACCAGCTTGGCAACTCGTTTACCTCGATTGACCCCTGTTGACCCCGGTTGAGGCGATGACCCCGAATGCTGACCTGGTGGGCGTGTGGTGGGCGGGCGGGTCTGCGAGGGCGGGCGGCGCGGGCGGCGGGACGGTGGGGCGCGCGCGCCGCGGCGTACCGGCCATGCTGCCGCCATAGATCGGCTCGCCCACTGACCCGTACGGGCTCTCGTCCACGACCACTGCGGATAACACTATCGTTACACAACTACCAACTCCATGACTGCATTTAAAGGAGCCTTTCCGAACGACTTACTCGCTAACCCGTACGTTTGGCGCACCCTTCGGCAACATAACATTTACATACAAGTACATACATTGCTTCTGGCCCCATACTAGGATAACCTGTGTCGGGGAACCAGAAACAACGACAACACAAACATGTAAACATCCAAGATCTGGGCTTCTTTTTTGTTCCCAGCCGGGATTCGAACCCGGGACCTATTGCATGGTAGGCAGACGCGCTACCAATCAGCGAGTTCCTTACGCTGATTGGCGAACACGCCTTTCAACACGATGGCTTGTCATCGACATGCTAAAAAGTGTTTGTTAACAATTTTTTGATGCTAATACTAAAGATCTTTTGACCAAAAGCCATCACCAATAAAGAACTATAGAAAATTAAATAAAGATGAGGAAGTGGCGATGGATTGGGCACACAATGGGGAGATGATCTGATAACCACCCATTCAAAATTGCTCTGAAATGGTGCCTCAATGGGCCGAGAAAGGGAGGATGTGCGAAAGCCACCTGGAGACGGTCAGTTCAGCCAATACGACAATTTTGAGAGCCCTATGTCCCTGATGATGAGGGATAACAGGTACTGATGATGATTACAAAGGCTCTTATTAGCATTGTATCCTTGGAAAAGAGGCGTATCAATTTTAAGTTCAAAAAGCTTCATTAATTAAGTTATGACAATCTGCTAAATTACCTGGATACTATACCACAGGGTATCCTAGTTTGGGACCAGGACAAGCGATAGTGTTGGACAGACGAACGTCATCAGACTCTTAGCCAAAATTACAAGTCAGTGAAACCAGACTTAAGTCAATCACTACAGATGTTTGAGGGTCTGTTGGCACCCATACCGTGGCCGTTGCCTGTGATCCGCTGCCGCTGCTGATTCTCGATCTCGATGGAGTTAGGCCGCACGGGCTGCGAGGGCGGCCGGCCCTGCGACGCTCGGTAGATTCCGTCCGGAACGTTCGTCGCTGGGGGAGAAAGAACATTGCTTAGCTTCACATAGAGACTAGCTACAATTGACAAAAGATTTTCTGGAGATTAAAATGATGACATAAATACTATTGATTCAGCTGATTCCAAGATTATCAAGCTGGTCACAGCTGCCAACGTACCTATAGCCGAAACACGAAACCTTCAATAGAAATTAGTGCATCACATTGTGGAGTAAGGGTCAATTTTAAGAGCAGAAAAAATTGACAGGCCCTGGGAGAGGAACACGTCCAGCATTCTTATGGACGAATATGGAGTTATGGAATGGCTTGTAATTGGTGCAAGGCTTTTCAATAGAGTTTTACATCTTGCTGGGACTGGTACAGGAGAACAATGTGTAATAAACAATGTTTAGTATTTTAGGTTCTTTCTGATTTTTTACTAAATCTGGTAAACTGGGTCAGGCGCTGGCTGTATATTGTAAAGCTGGAACTGGGCCCAAGACATGCGGGGTGACAAAGCCCTGGATTCCTGAAATTTTTGCACTTGGCCTCATAGTTAGAAAATTGTACTTAGCAAAGCTGTGAGATTACTCCAGCTAGCCTATCTTCTCAAAAAGCCCATGCTTTGAAGGTGTACTATGCGCCTCGGCCATCTAACGGACACTCACTCTGATAGACCGCTTCGGGCGCTGGCTGTATATTGTAGTGCTAGAGTTGAGCCTAAGACATGTTGGGTGACAAGGCTCTGCTTTCATAACATTTTTGCACTTGGTCTCATAGTCACTTACGGCCGGTCTCAATAAACCACCTCTAGTTAACAATGGATCGCTACCCTTGATAAACAGTCAACCTTAATCTATCTCTAACTGCTGTTTCAATATTAAAAATCATGCCACCCTCGTCTGGATCAAAGATAGATAGCACCTCTAACTTTAGTAAGTACGACCCTCCCTAAACGTTTTATTTTTCGAATTGAATTTCATCGCGTTACGTTTTGAAATAACCATAAACATTAAATTCAAGGTCCAAATTAGTTGTGTACAAGTATTTTCATATTAAAACGACTAAACGTTAAAAAATACGGCAGTGATTTTTGGTTTGCGACGATTAAATAATTTCAAATCACAACTCTTAGGACGCAACGAAACGCTTTGACGCTGAGCAGTGACGGGTATCATGTCAATGATCTGTGGTAAATATCATGTTCTCCAAGAAGATGCGCGCGAAAGAAGGAACAAACAAAACCAACTGAAATTTTAATTATGGCACAGCAACTGACCGTAAGTATTTGTTTACTGATGAAGTTATTTGTAAAATGTAGCCCGTTTAAAAGACATTATGCATACATTTTATGATTTTATTTTTCAGATAAAGACCAGACCTATTGGAAAAGATGAGATCAGTTTCTTGCTGGACCAGATTTTTAAGAAAAAAGTAATAACATCGAGGGCTACAAATGCTACTAATAATAAACTAACATATTTAAAAGAGTCATTTACCGACGTTTCATTTAATCGAAATCTGTAAACAAATTTTGAGTCTGAAAGTTCACTTTCATAGTTTATTTATGCCCGAGCCCAATATCGCATCCTTAGTTTACAATTGAAACCAATCCTAGATGGTTATCTATCAAGAGATCGATCTTCTATCCGCGTCCCAATACCCAAAAAGACAGTCGCAATATTTTTTTGGTCTTGGATTGCCCGGCTATCTGTCCTTTCTCGGCGGTTCCGTTTTGCGTAAAACTCGTAATGTTCCGAGCTAAGTTATGAGAATTTGGTCTCGTAGCTTGGTAGCAGATATTTTGATTTTTGGCATAAAGATATGTTTATCTGTCTCCAGTTATACTTTGTATATTTCCTGCAATACAGAAGATCATAATAATAAAATAATTTTTTTCGTGATTTTGAAACCCCAAAAGTTGGTTCTAGGAAAAAGGAACGTTGATATTTGACATGTTGAACACACAGAATAACGAGAAACCGCGAAACAATACTACGTTGATATTTGACATGTTGAACACACAGAATAACGAGAAACCGCGAAACAATACTTTTGAAACTTTCTATTCCATTCAGTACTACAACCAGCCTAGCGCAAGTGGGAACTTTGAATTTATTTATTTATAGTGGCATGATTTCAGTCAATAGCGACTCGACTGCAGCTTTGTTTAACCTAAATCTAAAAAAAAGTCTGTATCATCGAGAGATTGCATGTTATTCACTCTGCGCAACCTCATTGAGGGTCTTCGGATTGTATTTTCATCGTCACTGAAGTTCGAAAGTTCAGAAATTTGAAGAAAACACTCGCAATCTTCGAAACAACAATCAGTAATCGGCCTACGACCTCGGATCACAAGAGTCGATTGTTTACTCCAATCGATAGAACTGTCAATGTTGAAAGATAGGTTATTGAAACGCACGAACTGTCATTTGCGAACAGAGGGCAATCTTTAATCTGTGATCTTTCCTCCCACAGATGGATTGCGTGCACCGATCACAAATACAATCCATAGATCGCTTATTGGAACTGTTTACGTACAAAATGGATTGCATTGTCAATCTTCGATAGCCAACTATCTGTCGGGATTGGATATTGGGCTCGGGCGTTAAGCGCTGACCCGGTGATCCTCGAATTCTGCTACATTGTAGTTTGAATAAAATACACCGTGCTCTAAAATTTCATTGTCACTTTCATCACTGAACATATTATCCATTTTTTTTTTAAAATACACTTATTTATGTAAAAATATGTACTGTAAATCCTTTATATATCCCACTTATCCTTCAAAATCGGGCGATGGCGCAAAACTCTGACAGCTAGTTATCTGACGCATCGACAGTAAGCTCGAAAGTGATATTGAAACGCTCAAGCGTTTTTTTCTATGCAGTCACCTATGGTAAGCGGTGGGCACTCCGAAAGATGGATCAAAGTCACGGTGTGTTATTGCTATCTATCTTTGTTTATTGAAACGCAAAATGTCACCTATAGTTACTAAAGGTAGCTATTTTAACCTTTAGTTAAAGATCGATAGGATATTGAGACCGGCCGTTAGCAAAGTTGTGAGATTACTCCAGCTAGCCTATCCTCCCAGCAAGCCCATACTCTGATGTAACTGTATGATGAGTTTCAGCCAGCTAACAGACACTTACTCTGATAGACGGGGTCGGGCGCTGGCTGTATGTTGTAGTGCTGCAGTTGTGCGGGAGCCATAATGTGCTCGCCGCGTGTGACCGCGGCCACTCGGTGCCGCTCGCGCGTTGACTGGGGCGGTCTTACGCGCCCGCCGCCGCTCCTAGGTGGCCGAACCTGGCGACGGAATGTTTGTTAGTAATCACCGAAGTCAACGAATGGAACCTCCATAGAACCATCTTTTTATGTAGCCTAGTAACGTCCCACTGCACGGCATAGGCCTTCTTTTTAAGAGAGAGTATGGGCTTTATTACCCATTGTTTTTCTTAACTATAAAGGGAAATTTCCCGCAGAGCAGATCTCATGGCTGGGGAAGACTGGTTCGTCTGTCGTTATTCGGACATTATATTTACGGTATGCAATCATGCCACGAGTTACATTTATGCTTACGCGATCCAGAAATGTAGGCGTATTATGTTCGCGCAGAGTAGACTGCTTGCCACACCTCTTTATTAGGGAAGCTGGCGATGATCAATTTATTTTTTTCAAAAAGGCATGTGTATCGCCTTCTTGAAAAAATCCCGCCCATAATAGCTACAAACCTTCTTCCCGCGGTCGTGCTGTATCCTCTCCGTGACCTGGAGCATTTCCCGTCGCCACAGCTCGAAGAAGTAATCCGGATCGGTGTAGAACTTGCGCGCGTCGCGGCCGTCGTCTCGAAACTCGTTGAGCTGCTCCAGCGGCGGCGGCCGGTCGCAGCGCGCGTACGTCGCCAACATGGCGGAAGGCATGGTGTTCCGGGAGAACAGCTGCTGTTGAAACGTGCGCGCGGAGCGGAACGCCTTCCGCATCTGGATGTCTTGCAGGGACACTGGAAGGGAGACGGACCGTGATTAGGACGATTATTCAACTTCGGACTGGAACTTAATAAATTAATAAACTTGCGTAAGTACTCGAGCTTAATACTCACTAGTATTAAGCTCGCCTTTGTACAAATATGCTTATTGTGCAATAAAGAATTTTCTAATTTAATCTAAGCACCACATAGAGAGGAGCTGCCAGGACGGGTTCTATCTCTACTCACCATGGATGAAGGAATGAAATTTTTTTATTGAACTAAAACTAATTTTTACTATTTTTATTTTTAATGCACTAACTCGTGCTAAGGACAAATTTAAAAACCTATTTAGAGGCTAAAAAAATAAAAATAGTATAATCATGTGGGTACAGTGATATCATTCCGATGTAAAACCTAACTGCAAAGTAGGTAGTCGGGGCTGTAAGTGATGCAATTTGCTTAAGCCAGATGTCGCTGCCTGTACGTAATACAGAGAATAGTGTAAAGAGGTTCGAAATTTCACTGATGCCGGTGAGTCGCCCATTGGCTCAATTGGTAGAGCGCTGGCACGGATAGCCAGAGGTTGCGGGTTCGAATCCCGGCATGGGTGAAATTTTTAGCCTCTAAATAGGTTTTTTAAAACTAATTTGTACAAAGGCGAGCTCAATACTAGGTAGTATTTTCTTCCAGCTAACCATGATTATCATAACTATGGTCTGCTAATTAGAGCTAAAAGTAGTAGGAATTTTCCGACAAAATTACTCTCGAGTCAAGCTGTGTGACAATGATGGCTGGCCAACAGATGCGCGTCTGTAGCAGTGTACCGACCGTATCTGAGAATTATCATCCTCGTCAGCTCGAAGTCGAGCAGCGTGACCTTAACAGTGTAACGTATCTCTCGCCCTCAACTCCTAAGACAAGTCGCGTGACCTTGACAGTCGTAAAGTACCGTATATCTGGGCAGACTCACCCTCCTCAACTCCCTAATTGAGCTGCGTGATCTTGACGACTACCAAGATTGTAGCCCAGCTACGCTGAGCAGACTCACCCTCCTCAACTCCAGAGTCGAGCTGCGTGACCTTGACCGCTAGCGTGACCTTAACAGTGTAACGTATCTCTCGCCCTCAACTCCTAAGACAAGCCGCGTGACCTTGACAGTCTTAAAGTACCGTATATCTGGGCAGACTCACCCTCCTCAACTCCCTAATTGAGCTGCGTGATCTTGACGACTACCAAGATTGCGTAGCCCAGATACGCTGGGCAGACTCACCCTCCTCAACTTCCTAATTGAGCTGCGTGATCTTGACGGCTGCCGAGATTGTAGCCCAGATACGCTGGGCAGACTCACCCTCCTCAACTTCCTAATTGAGCTGCGTGATCTTGACGGCTGCCGAGATTATAGCCCAGATACGCTGGGCAGACTCACCCTCCTCAACTTCCTAATTGAGCTGCGTGATCTTGACGGCTGCCGAGATTGTAGCCCAGATACGCTGGGCAGACTCACCCTCCTCAACTTCCTAATTGAGCTGCGTGATCTTGACGGCTGCCGAGATTGTAGCCAAGATACGCTGGGCAGACTCACCCTCCTCAACTTCCTAATTGAGCTGCGTGATCTTGACGACTACCAAGATTGTAGCCCAGATACGCTGGGCAGACTCACCCTCCTCAACTTCCTAATTGAGCTGCGTGATCTTGACGGCTGCCGAGATTGTAGCCCAGATACGCTGGGCAGACTCACCCTCCTCAACTTCCTAATTGAGCTGCGTGATCTTGACGGCTGCCGAGATTGTAGCCCAGATACGCTGGGCAGACTCGCCCTCCTCAACTTCATAATTGAGCTGCGTGATCTTGACGACTACCAAGATTGTAGCTCAGAGATACGCTGGGCAGACTCACCCTCCTCAACTTCCTAATTGAGCTGCGTGATCTTGACGACTACCAATATTGTAGCCCAGATACGCTGGGCAGACTCACCCTCCTCAACTCCCGAGTCGAGCTGCGTGACCTTGACCGCTAGCCGGTCGATGCGCGCCTGCAGCACGTTAGTGCGCTCCGCCAGGCCCGTCGCCTCGCGCGTGAGCTCGCCGAACATGTCCTCCGCATGCTTGGAGAGTGACGACAGTTGCCTGGAATGATCCAACGGTGTAGGAAAAAGTTTAGCTTATATCGCGAAAGCACATTTGATAGGCATAACTACCTACGGATTCACGTACGCCAACAATCTGTGAATATACTGTTCTCAGCCGTCAGCTTTTGTGCTTTGACCACCTAATATATTTTTTTAAAGACAGGTCCTGAGGTGTTCAAATACCCTAGTGCTTGAAATTGCCAATCTGCGGCGGGCACGCATGGTAATTAAACCCATACACTCTCTTTGTCTGAGAAAAGGCATGTGCCCTGCAGCGGGATGGTTACAGTCTAAGATGTTATCTGCTTACTTGTTTAATGCCGTAAACTCTAGTTTTGAACACACCCAGTTTATAAGACTCGGGAAAACAGACGACGGCAACGTGTTCCACAAATCACCTTTATTATAAAAGAATTCGTGAATCGCTTGGTGTGGATTCACGGAATTTCTGCGACAAAAGCGTGCATTCCATCCGATCGTCTGGTGGTTGATGTCGACGGAAAAAAGAAGATGGGGGTAAAACTTTATGTGGCCCCTGTACACACTCTCCAAAATACATCTTGTAGATCTAAGCTGGTAAGAGTGATCTATCGAGCCACAAAGCGCGACGCATTCCTACCGGGATGTCTAGCCGTCTAGCGTACCTGACAGTGTTGGCGAGAGTCCCGTTTGTGACGGCCTCAAGCTCCGAGGGCAGACAGAGCCGCTCCGGAACGGTCCCGCGGGACACGTTCACCGGGTCCACGCAGCGCTTAGGGAGCGGCATCGCGCGGCGCCTCCCGCGGCGGCCTCAGCGGCGGCGGCGCATCACTGCGGGCAAGGAGAGTAACCGTTTAAGGATACAAACTCTTACGATAGACGATGGAAGAATGAAATCCAATCAAATATCTTCATCATCCCATTATGTCCCCACCAAGGGGCACGGGTCTCTTCTCTGAGGACGGTATAGGCCTTACTCCACCACGGGGGCCAAGTCCGGATTGATGGAGACTAGGTACGGCAGCCGGCACCAACTGCTTAACGTGCCTTGCGAAGCATGGAACCGCTCGGAAATATCCTACTAGCGTTAGTAATAGACGGTCAAACATTCGTGCACTGAACGCACCCTATGTTGCTTAACCTTCCTGATCGTTTAAGATCACTCAGGCAACTGGGGCTACGAGCGCTTCAAATATATCAAATGTCATTAATAAAAAAAGAAATAGAAATGTACTAATATAAATAAAATCGTGTCACAGTGTTTTTTATCGAACTCCTCTGGAACGTCTTCAGCAATTAAATGAAATTTTAGTGTACATTTGGTAGGCTTAAGAATAAGTCTTGCTTAATTAATATGTAAAACAACGACCAATTAATATCAACCAAGATCGTGGCAAGTGGCAAAAATACTATTTATAAATTTAAAATCCTTTCATCGCATTCCCTGACAAGCCGCAACATAGATGCTAGATAATCCTATTAAAGGCAGTGAGCGCTTCACTAACTGTTGGCCCTATCAGCTGAGTCTACCACACTCGTATGTCACGCGTGTTTAAACGTAAAGCGTTTCTGTTTCTACATACGACGAAGCCCCGATTCAATGTTGCACAGTAAAGTTAAGTACTGGAAAACTTTTAACAGCTCTCTTATTATGAATACGACACAAAGAAAGATATAAGCTATATTTCATTCCTTAGTTGATCGGGTTATACCATTCCCTTTTACTACATTGCTACTGCCTATTTATAAGACCACGATTGCTTTAAAGCATTCCTCAGAGGCGGTTAATTTGATCCGTCGTTACGTCTTTTCCGTGTAAAAACTCCTAAGATCTTAGGACACTCTATCGAGTGTCCTAAGATCTTAGGAGTTTTTTTTCAAAAGCCTACCGATCTTATTTGTGAAAAACAATTTCTTAGGACACTCGATAGAGTGTCCTAAGAAATTGTTTTTCACAAATAAGATCGGTAGGCTTTTGAAAAAAAAAGTCGTACATAGCTTTCAATAAAGATTAGTTCAATAAACCTTGTATTCTTTGCGTGAACGCCTGTGCCTCTGTGCCTTATTTTCGGGTATTATTATTAATACGGTGTACTACGTCTTTGTACTACTTTTAAACTGACTCTTCCAAACGATGGATACTATGATCACCCCAATCGATTCTTATCGTCTGTCAAATTAGTATAGAATTTGACCGACGAATGGAATCGCTAAGGATTTGGTGCTCATAATTATCTCCTTGATTGTAATATCGACACGACCGACAAAATAACGTACGTTTTAGAATAGAGGCGTAGATTCCTGAACGCAACTGCGCGTTACCCGTTTTAAGCGGTCACTCAAACATCGCCATTATGGCCTCATGAATAAAGATAGTGCGACAAGCCGGGGTACTAGGTAGGTACCAAGAATGCCAAGCGAGTTTTCCGATACTTTTAATAGGTCCCGGACCTTGTTGCAATAAATCTTGTATGACAAGTTACCGTCTAGTTTTTAAGGCGAAATTGCAATAAAAAAACAAGTTTTTATAACGTGACTGATTGATTGAATTGTAGCGATCTGGACACGACAAGAAATTAATAACAAAGCGTACAGTCGACAGCACAAAGACTTTTAAGGTGTCAGTCGAAATTTGACTCTATTCCTTTGGCGTGAGAAACATTCACCGTTACCCAAAATGTGGAGTTAGCTAAGCTTTCGTCTGTACAGCATATAGTCAAGTAATTACTGTTCAATTCATGAACAAGACTCTCTTAGGCATTTCGAGTTACTTTCATTAAAAGTGCTTTCAGTGGACAAGCGAGTGCCTAAAACCTTGAAAATGTTTGCTTTAGCAGCTTACACACGTACGACTGTGCACCGCTGTGTATAAACGCAGAACAGCTTAATGCCAAGTGTTCTCAACTCTTATACAACGTGTTATTATAATGACGCAAACAGTTTCTTTAATAAGACCACTTCCAATGACCAGTAGAAGTTTAAAATTGCCGATTGATTGATTGAAGACGTTCATTAAAAAAAAAATACAATAGTTGATTTTTGCCAACCCGCTTGTTTGTTGATTTGTCGTTTTCATTTTTCAGATTATTTGTTTATTTCGTGTTAATACGTTACATTCGCAGGATTTGTTAACATCGGCTAGTTGCCATTTTAAGAAAAAAAAAATAGAATCGAAACATTGAAACTTCTATAAAAAAAGAATTCTAATATTTTGCTTAGTGTACGTTTTTTAATTTATCTATACTGAAGAAAATATTTGGGAGAGAGAGTGAGAGAGAGGCTAGTCAAGGCGACACGAGAAATGTTATTTACATCTAAAAAGTTGTCGTTCGTTACAGAGTATTTGAGGCCAGAATAGACGGGCCACAATCCAAAGGAACGGCTCTAAATGTCAGTGCCGCTTCGTGAGCGAACGGCGTGCCAAGTCAAAACAATACAATCAAATAAGCATCTTACAGAGAATTCGATGCTAAACCGGGAGGTTTTTTTGTCTGCGACTCCTAGCCTATAATAGTGTACAGGAGATGCACAAACTTACGCCACCCGGTAGGCAAATACCAGGATTTACCACTCGCCACGGTTCTGACAAGCCGCTTTCGTTTCTTCGACATTCTTTAATTGATGCACGCCGGTTTTACTTTGTTAGGTCAGCGTTTACTCATGTTGGTAAGGATTCTTCGGTTTTAGTAAGCATTTTATTCATTTTGGGATAATTTTTTACACTTTAGGACGCATAATGACGCATCGGCAAACCAAAACGTAAAATGACACATACAAAACATTAGACGTATCCATTTTGGTGAACTATAATTATTTAGGGAAGCCTTTATTTATTTTGGTGTAAGGTATGTAAATCTAATTATTTAAATGTATTTAAAAACCTATTTAGAGGCTAAAAATTTCACCCATGCCGGTATTCGAACCCGCAACCTCTAGCTATCCGTACCAGCGCTCTACCAATTGAGCCAATGGGCGACTCACGGCATCAGTGAAATTTCGAACCTCTTTACAATATTCTCTGTATTACGTACAGGCAGCGACATCTGACTTAAGCAAATTGCATTACTTACAGCCCCGACTACCTACTTTGCAGTTAGGTTTAACATCGGAACGATATCACGTCGGGCGACTCATTTTTAGCCTCTAAATAGGTTTTTAAATTTGTTCCTTAGCACGGGTTAGTGCATTAAAAATAAAAATAGTGTAATCATGTGGGTACAGTGATATCGTTCCGATGTTAAACCTAACTGCAAAGTAGGTAGTCGGGGCTGTAAGTAATGCAATTAGCTTAAGTCAGATGTCGCTGCCTGTACGTAATACAGAGAATATTGTAAAGAGGTTCGAAATTTCACTGATGCCGTGAGTCGCCCATTGGCTCAATTGGTAGAGCGCTGGTACGGATAGCCAGAGGTTGCGGTTTCGAATCCCGGCATGGGTGAAATTTTTAGCCTCTAAATAGGTTTTTAAATTTGTTCCTTAGCACGGGTTAGTGCATTAAAAATAAAAATAGTGTAATATTTAAATGTAATTGGCTTTTAAATTATACCTATTTAAAACTCAATTTCCTCACTGTTACACGACTTACACTACACATTGTAGATAATTAAAACAGCGTGCCCCATTGTTTACAAGAGAGATGAATCGGCGGTACAGTCGACGCCTTTCAATTTACACGATTTTGTGGCAAATTCACTCTTGACTCACGTGAATAGAGTGCAAACGTGGAAAGATCGATATGCAGTCAGCTATACCACACAGTTCATTCACACAAATATATCGCGGCAAGTTATTCCCACGGTACTTGGATGCTCTAATGTTGATAATTTCAATCTGGTTAGGAAACGGTAGAGCAACGTAATAAAAGAGTATACGTAACAGATACTGAATTTTGCACGTTGCTCGGTTTAAGATACCGGTTTGAAAGAACTATCATATTTACTGAACGAACGAACAGAGAATGATGCAAAGCGCGGACTGTCAACCTCCATGATTGAGAGGCACTTTAAGAACACTAATGACCCGCAAAGAACAAAGACTTAGAAAAATCGAAGCATTAATTTAAAAAACAAAACTCTTACCTTTAAAACCTATTTAGAGGCTAAAAATTCCGCCCATGCCGGGACTAAAACCCGCAACCTCTGGCTGGCTAAATAGGTTTTTAAAAATTGTTCTCAGCACGGATTAGTGCAACAGAAAGAATCAACTACGTAAGGCACCAACTATTTTGAATTGCAAGTGGCTAGTATAGGACCTAATTATGTCAAAAGGGCTATATACTATAACATAAAGGATTATTTAGAAGACAAATGATGTATGGAATGAGAGCCAATACAATGCATGAGTTCCTTGTTTTACAATAATTAAAAGTTTGGAGTTTTTTTTTTCTCCAAAATGATCTAGATTTTGAAATGGACACCTCGTATAAATTGTAACGTTCATTAAGCCGCAGTTTCTGCGCTACTTTGAATAAAACCTTTTCATTTCATTATTGGTACTCGGTTGTGCGAACTCACGAGCCTCCACGCGATACAATGCGTCACCGTCATCGTCCGTCAGGTCGACTCCTGGATCTACATTCTGTTATTGCATTTCACAGCTGCACGAACGTGCCGATTTCATTTCATTGCCGCTCCGAGTCTACGCGCGCACACCTATCAAACCATCAAAGCGTCAATGGAGTGAATAAACACGTCACGTGACCCGAGCATATCGATAGTGCCCTAACAGAGTCGAGGCCCTGACCTGCTTCGAAGTGTTGCACTATCAACATGGATACGCGCGAATCCGCGAAAATACGCGCGCATTTGTGCGCTTCGCTTCACATGTAGAAAAATTTTCGTTTCAATGCTCTCCAGTTCGAACGACTCAGCCCCAGTGTGGACAATGCCTTAGTAATTCATAAATTCAGCCGCAGAATTAAAATCTATGATCCAGCCCATGGACAAATCCCGTTGCTGGGCAGTTTTTCTTTCACCACCTTCATCATCAAGCCATTATGTCCCCACCGACGGGCACGGGTCTCTTCCCTGAGGATGGCATATACCTATATATGCCATACCCCACCACGGGGGCCAAGTCCGGATTGGTGGAGGCTTGCAAGACTAGTGGCTGGTCTTACTGTCAGAAGTTTTCGAGCCGCCCTAAGGCATCCGGCACCAACTGCATAACGTACCTTCCGGAGCACAGAATCCCTCGGAAAAATGCCAGTAGCGTTAGTCATAGACGGTCGCCGATCCATGCACTGAACGCGCCCTATATTGCTTAACCATCGTGATCGTTTAAGAGGCAGCCGGGGCTACGAGCGATTCACCAGCTTTCACCACCTTGGCAACCCTGACAATCTCGGCCAATATCTTCTAACATTTCAACAATGTCATCGACCCATCGGGTCTCCTTTGCCTCTATGCGATCGCAAATTGCCAACTTCTTTGCTTCATCTACGTGTCGAAATATTAGACAAGAAACTTCCTTCTCGACATAAAAAAGGAAAACAACGGATTGTAATCGAGCCACATTGTTCTCTCGGATGCAAATAGTTGCAATACACATTTACATACCCACTAGTTGCAGAGAATACAAACGGACTCTTCTAATCTCTGACATCATCACCGTATATTACTATTACATCACGCGGTTTGATTCAGCTACGGGACATACACTTACCGTTATATAGCACAGTAAAGAGGTAATTTAAAAACTGTTATAAAGTTTGAGGATGATAATTAAAATCCGCAGAGGATCATCTAACTAAAAGAGATTGCGGCACATGATCAAAATCAGATCACTATGATACTTACGACCGCTCTGAGTGATGAATGTTTCAAGAGCGTACCGAAGGAGAAGAATTACAATTCAACCTTTGAGATGAACTTGTTAGAGTTGAATTCTGTTTCACTCACTCTGTAAAGAAGTCTTATGAACAAGACCTTCTATGGCAGAGCGTCAAGAGCCTACCGACGCAGAAGACACAGAGGTCGTTCAGTATTACCTTTCTATAATAAATGCGACAAGTGGGTACCGAAGAAGAACAATAAAAATTCAACTTTTCACATGAACTTCTTAGAGTTGAATTCTGCTTCTGTCACTTTGTACAGAAGTCTGACGAAATAAACCTACACGGAGGTCGCATCACTATCCACCTAGGTAGCCCTGCAACTTACAAAATATACTATGTGGTCAAGCCAGAAATCCCGAAACTTCGAAAGCAGTCTGCTGTTTAGTGAGCGAACACACACTTTGAGCTGTGCTTATTAGAGTTGACCTTAGAACATCATTGGAACGCAATGTGCTCCCAATGGACTTTCCACAAACTATCGATAGCTCTACCGCTGAACTGTGACAAAATATTACAACTTATTCTATGGATAGTTCGTTTACTGACACGGATCGTTCGAAACAAGCTACTAATTCGCTCCATCTACACCCGGGGCTATTTCTGCGTCGCATCGCGGATGCAGCGTCCTGTCCGTGATAAGATTATCCCGGGTATTACCTACGGCCGTGACTGGTGACGCTAACTAGACTGGACACCGACTGACGAGCAAGTGCATTAATATTACACTTCGTTTGGACTTTTGCCGCAGTACAAATAAACCCGATTGTGAAGCTTAAAAGCAGTTTTGCTAAAAAAAGTCCATTTTAGCGGAAATCGATTAAAGTCCTAGGTTGATCCTAGATTTTTTATTACAGTAGTTTCTTACAATAGTTAAGATTTATGATGTTCACTTATTGAAAAGAACGTTTTATAAAAAAAATTATGATTTTTATTCTATTAGCGGCGATAGTAGCACCTTAAGCCGATCATAACTTCAAGAACAAAAAAGAAGTTAGAGCGCAGTCTGAATGGTCAAACAATGTTTAACTGACATGAAAATTAATAACTTCTCATGAATATTCACAAGTATCTGGTGCAAAACCAATAAGAGATAAATGTGCCTAAACCACGTTCAGTGGAGCAGTTAATAATATCAACTCAGTTTGAGTTAATTATGTTAAGCGGATTCAAGGAAAGTGGAAAGCTGCACCGCAAGATGCCTCTTGCGAATACGGTTATGTGACGCTTGAATGGCATCCCCGTTTTAGACATGTTAGAAAGAATGCGTGGGTGGGAGCCTTGGTCAATGAGTTATTTATTTGGTGTGTCCGTGAGTCCTTTCACATGAAATTCGGTTAAGACCGGTGTAAAACTGATAAACAGCTGTTCTTAGACAAGGATCTGGATGATGTAATTGAGGTTTATCATGTCTTATTTTGAATAAATAAATAATAATTAATTAATTAATTAATAATTAATTTACGCGAAAGAAGTTGCCAGGAATAAATCTAACTACAATGTATCTAATTCTGCTCACTCGATACTATTACACGCTTTTTTCTCTGTGCACATAAGTAATATTTGTGTGATGACGAACTATCAAACAATAAACTAATTTATTTGAGTCACTCTTATCTAATAGGAAATAGGGGCACTCTTCGTCCAAATTTAGGTAACTTACAAAACAAACAGAACTTGAACTCACACAAAACGGTCGGAACAAGGTCATTCATTAGCCGACTGACTGGACTTGACAGAAGACGTACAATTTCATAAGCTAAGAGGTACTAAGTTAACAGCTCATTGTCCTTAACGAACCTACGATCCATGTGCCATTAACCTACAAACTACCCCTGTTATGTTCATACAGTGTAGTTGTGTACACCTTGAACAGTAATTAAAATCGGCTCAGTCAGCCATATCGAGAGTAACCGTCGCTTGTACATGTATACAAAACCAACACGCCTAGGTATTCGTGTTAAATCAATATATAAAAATACACTGAGATGTAGGGAATTATATTATAACAATAAATCGAATCACGATTAGGCCTTAAAATTAATCTAAAACAAGCGTATTTTATACAGTTTGCGGTAAATCTAAAAATATCCGATCTAACTCGACCAATCGGTAATTTTGTGAGGTATTGCCGATGCTTGATTAAGTAATTAAATTATGTAAAGTTATCTTTAACAACACAATCACTCGTCCTGTGGATCTATTACGTATCCACTGGGTTGAGGAGTGACGTCGATTTTTACTTTTTTTAAGTCAGCATCCAGCTGTCAAATGCATACGTATTTTGACACAGTTTCGGAAACGTTAAGATGAAAACCTAACACAGTGGACCGTTACACTATTTTGTAGATTAATTTACTTTATTTAATATAATCCACTTGGGCTTGGGATTATAGCGGGCTGGTCCCAAGCTACTATAGCCTGTGCTATGGTACCCAGGCAAGGACATCACAAACATGGACACCCAGACATCAGTCATGCAGGTCGTCGTCGTCGTCGCCGTCAGGCGATACTAGTCCACTGCTGGACATAGCCAGTCATGCAGTGCATTATTATAATCGTTTTAACGATAAACTTAATGTTATAATTTTTTTAAGTCTCTAATGTAATCCCTGGTGTATATGCAATAAAGAATATTCTATCTATCTATTTAATGCATGACTTTAAGGTGTTTAACTTTTAATTATTCAAAATTCTTGTATGGAACATAAACGCTTATATTATTTATTACTAGCTGTGCCCCGCGATGTTACCCGCGGTTTATTAGGGGAAATAAATTGTGTATTAAAAGTAAAAGATATTTTCCCGTAGAAAAACGTAGCCTATGTATTAACTCAGGGTGTCAGCTAACTCCATACCATATTTTATTAAAATCGCTCCAGCCGTTTAAACGTGAAGAAGTAACAAACATACACACTCACAAACCTTTATAATATTAGTGTGAAGTTATTCTACTTATAAATCAGTGGATTAATAAACTTTGCAATGTTATAGTACATCATTTAATCTTTAACGTACACCACGTCTAATTTTTAACGTACTATGTTGTTCCAGGTAAATAAATATTCACTTTTTATCGTATCAATGACAAACGAGGTTCGTCATTCGCAGTGAAAGAATTTGCCAATCAGCTCGCTGATTGGTGTCTAGGATGCGCCAGACGTTTAGGCTCTAGAATATTCTAGATGATGTTCATACAAAAGTGCAAAAATCCATTCGAGCTAAGTGCAAAAATCCAGATGCTTATAATTTTTCGTCTTAAAAGAATAAGCCCTTATACCCTAAGCCGGCTGCCCGAGTGATCTTAAACGATCACGAAGGAGATCACGAAGCAACGTAGAGCGCGTTCAGTGCTTGGATGGGTGATCGTCTATGACTAACGCTAGTGGCATTTTTCCCAGCGGTTCCGTGCTTCGCAAGGCCCGTCAAGCAGTTGGTGCCGGCTGCCGTCGATAGATGGCAGTCGTTAAGCCAAGGCAGAGGACTTAGGGTGGCTTGAAAACTTCCGACAGTAAGACCAGCCGCTAGGCTTGCAAGCCTTCACCAATCCGGACTCGGCCCTCATGGTGGAGTATGGCCTTATACCTTTCCTTACGGAAGAGACCCGTGCCCTCAGTGGGGACATAATGGGCTGATGATGGTGATGATGATATTTAAGTCGTTCCAGGAGTCTTTCACAAACAAATGTTCGCGGATCATACGGCTCAGAGGGCATGATTCATAAATTTTCGACCGTGTTAGCGTATAGCAACGGATGTGTCAATTGATTACCCTCATGGATACAACTCGCGGCTGCACTGCTATCAAACATCCTTCTGCTTCGACTGTAAACTACCTCTTCTCTTCAAATGTTAGACTTATCCTTACTGAGGACATCTGAGAGAGACCGTGTCTAACGATGACCTCCAATCGTGGATAGTTATCCAGATTAGAGGATGTGAGAAATAATACCGCAAATGACAACTCTATACATACATACATAACCCCACGCCTGCATCTCAGAGGGGTAGGCAGAGATTTGAGAAATCATCGTTGTATTATTTTTTCTGCTTTTGCAATAAAGTGCTATCTAGCTAAAGTTCCTCTACACTACTTAAAATTCATTAATAAAGATCTAATCGAAAGCCTAACATGTAAATCACGATCACCTGTCGGCAACAAAAATTGTTCTCCATCTGAATTCGTCAATTATATCTGGGTGTTGGCCCTGTTGGGTTAGGACCCACCTAAGCACTAACCCCCTTATTCAAAATGTTCCGCTAACTTAAAACAGCTGCTAAAGAGTGTTATTTTTCATTCTGACATAAGTCAATAGAAGAAGACAGAGTGAGAATTAGCAATGCTTTAAGTTAGCAGACTACACTGAAAAAAAATATATATTATTTCAACAAAGATCTTGTTTGATCTTACTATACAACATGACTCCATATGAGCCTGTCAAGATCTTAACTTCATTAACTAAGACAACTTTATTAATCTACGGTTGTTTATATCTACCATGTAAATTGCTTATTTTACAAAGGCACGTTAGTATATTTAAAACTATTCTTGTCGAGTGAAAACAATGTACTAAATAGATGTTACGAAAACGAATTGTTGAGCTAACCAAGTGAATAGTTATTAGTAGTAATTCTCATCTAACGCAATCATCTAACATTGTCATATAAAATATGCTATTTAGTTGCATTAAATAAGGAATGTGTTGGCCTTATAAAGATACATAGACGTAATAATACTTTTTTTAATCAATGTTAAACACGAAATTTTACTAAAATAACAAAGTTTGATGGTGGATTTAACTAAGGCCTTATTTAATATCAATAAATATAAAAGTTGGTTCCACCATACAAGTTAATAATTCCAGTTTTGGTTTTTGTTTCATTTGATTATTGAACTTCATTTTACCTAATTTAAATTATTTGGCTCAACAAAGGTACCTATTTGTAATAATTTAGTGTCTAGGATATGTTTACCAAGGTAATTATTGATAGTACTACAAAGGATTATAGATTTGATTATGTCTCTAAATAAATTCACCTATATCGAATATTACATTATTTCGCTCAACAAAGTTAATTATTTGTATTAATTTAGTTTCTGTGATATATTTGACAAGGTGATTATGGTATCAACTAAAAAGGGTTGTTGATGATATTATGACAGTTAATAAATTAAACTATTGCACTTTTTTATCATACACAAGATCCACTGTCGCATTTACTTAGCTAGTTCAGTAGACACCTAAACAGGGTGTAAAAAAAGTATTTTGAATCTTCAGAATTCTGCTCCTCATGCCCACTATTTTACCCAAAGAACATGGGTCAGGACTCGAGATCCTTGGGTAAAATTGTTGGGCATGAGTAGCAGAAATACATAAATCCTAAAGATTCAAAATACTTTTTTAAACCCTGCATAGGCACCTACTAAACTAGCTAAGTAAATACAACAATGGATCATGTACTTATATTAAATGTGCCATAGTTGAATTTATTATGTGACATAATAATTGTATTAATCAGTAACTTATGCCAACTAATAAAACAACAATGTAAGAAAATCACATTTATTTTTAACTTGCCACTAACTATTATACTTTTCTTATAAACTACATCTTAGAGTTAAATATAACTTTCCGTTAAGTACTGCGAGTATTCATGTTCCATGTGTTACATTAAGTGACATTATTACATGAAAATGTATTATTTTTAATTTATGCCAATTAATCAAACAATAGCGTTAAAAAAATCACATTCATTTTGTCATTTTGTCACATTCCGCAACATCTGGCTATCTTGGCTCAATTGGTAGAGCGCTGGCACGGATAGCCAGAGGTTGCGGGTTCGAATCCCGGCATGGGTGAAATTTTTAGCCTCTAAATAGGTTTCTAAATTTGTCCTTAGCACGGGTTAGTGCATTAAAAATAAAAATAGTATAATGCATTTGCAATTACCAAATAAGTTTTGATAGTTTTTAGTGACTCACCAATGATCATTTCGTAGGGTTGTGGTGATATACCCTTGTCACTAAGAGTTTTTAGCCCCAATTGAATAGCCTGTCCTATCTCAGCGTCAGACTTGACATGTTTGACAAACGCATCACGCGTTTCTGTCTTAGACGGCTTCCACGGGCGTCCAGTGGGCCCGTCTTTTTGTTTTTTCTTTTTTTATTGCTGGACCGTTGATGTATTTAAGAGGAACGCTATGGACAAGAAAGCTGCGAGATTTCTGTGTTCTTCATAAGCTGAAACAAAAGAACAACAATAGATACATAAAAGAAAACAATAAATCAAATCAATCATTTTCTAAGTTTCTTGCAAGAGTATTAATTAAACCGCTGGAGCTAGAAAACTTTAATTTGAAGAGTGTGTTCATTGGGTTGGATAAATAATATTTTATGTACTTACAATCAGCCAGGCATAATAATTCTTGACAGAAGATGTCTTTAGATTTTCTCTCTTTAAGTAAAGATAAAATTTTTAGTTTTGCTACTGGAAAGATAGCAAACAAACTGTTTTAGTCTTCATAAAGTTCGTCGAAGTCGATGAGTAGCTGAAACAAAAATGCACAATAAAATATAGGAAGCTTAGATAAATAAATTGAATCCAAATCGACAGTACCGAAATAGGTAAAGACAAGCTTAGGTATTTGTTAATAAGTAGATTATTCTGAAAAATGTATTCCATGTTTTAATAGGATAATTCATTGGTACATACATACCAGGGTATAACCTTGAGGTTTCTTTATTGCTGGGTATTGGTTGAAATAAGCTTCTATAGGCGTGTCTCCTTTTCTTAAATCATGAATTCGTTGTTTTATTGTGAGTTTCCACTTAGTCTCAACCAAGTCCCACGGCTCGGAGCTATTATGGAGCCATAATAAATCATCCTCTACTGTTTCATTTAAGGTGCTCATGAAGCTTTCGGGCAATGGTCTTGAAGTTGAGGCAGGCGAACTGGGGGATTCCTCCCTGTTCCTATTTTTAGCTGTAAGCGATCCCAGTTGTTGAAGGCGCCTCCGCTTATTAAGGACTTGGTGTACCAGTTTGCCTCGAGCTTGACGAACGACACCCGAGGCTGTTGTACAGCCTGGTATGTAATAAGTAGTTGTTCTCTCTCCAGGAAAAAGCTCGGTTATCAATTTTGTCCAATTGAAATATATGCTTCCAACTACTGGCGTATTTAGTTTCTCATTAAGAATTGCCTTCGCAATCACCGCAGCTAACAAGTTTCTTGTAGAATCTCCGTCCAAGGCACCACCCTTGTAAATGAGCAGCGCTAACGATTCTAGAGATTGCTTCAGCAGCCTCTCAAGCTCAAAACTTCATAGAAAAAAAACGGTGGAAAGGTGTCCGGTCCCGCGGGCGTGGTAACTAGCAGGCACGCGTGCCGCCGCGCCGCGGTGGATAGCGGGGTGGAGTTGGATGCACGGGGTCCGAGGGGTGTCGCTCTTTTTAGCGTCAAATATGAACACCGTCAAATTGATACTTTGCTTGTTTAGATCTACTAAGTGCAGATTGTTGATGCTACTAAGAACATTGTTAATTTAATACGTATAAATGATTTGTTTTGATTTTACAAATGTATTGAACCAAATATTTTTGATGTTTGTATCTATAATCTAAAACTTAAAATTAGTTACTAGTCCTTTTCAATTTAAAGTATAACATTATTTGTTATGATATTATAAATGTATCGAGCCAAATATTTTTTGATGCTTATATCTATAATGATAAAACGTAAAATTAGTAAATAGTCCTACTTAATTCAATTTTCATACTTGTTTATCGCAACATATACATTAATTATTCTAACGTTGCACTTCTGTAACTTAATTAACATATTAACGTAAATACAAACACTAGATCTTAGTAAGCCCAAAAAGGAATAAGAAATATATTCAATAAAGAGTTATTTTAGGTCAAATAAGAATTTGTCACTTTTAATGAGAATGTTCATTATAACAAGCAATTGCAACCAAATAGCTTTGAGCAAATTAAGTTGGTTGTTGCACCAATTGCACTCTTGTAGCAGCTACTATATTGTTGCCTAAAATAGCCATAAGCAGCTTTCTTCCAACCATTTTAGCGTCAACTAAGAGAAAAGACGACTTAGTTGGCATCGAGTTTTTTCAGTGTATTATGAATAAGGGGGTAATACTTAAAACTAATCAAAAAACAAGGCCCAAAAACACTTTCAAAGTCTGTCTTCGTCGACGCCTCTCGACTTGGCAGCCGGCGTCATGGGTGCGTTCAAAAATCAAACTTCTATTCTAAACACTGGGGATACTATGTGATTAACATACTGGAATTGATTTCCGGTCTTTAAAAGTGCTAACTTGATAAAAACTCTTTCAATGCACTCCGTGCAATGTCTCTAATGCTCGAGGTGTTCGATCTCACAACAACAAAACCATTTGAAAAACACGGACGCAAATTTCGATTTCAATAGCCCGTTCCAATACCCGTAATCTATCGACAGATATCTGTTCGGGCATTTAGTAGTGTAACGAATATAAATTAACAATATGGCACGCGACGTAATAAATGCGTGTCTATAATGGCTTATACAGCGTTATCTCGTGCTCTAGTGTTCATAAATTGGCCGAAAAATCACCGATCCTATGTGACGCTATATCTTACAGGCAAGCACGTAATTTCTTAGGCCTCGACCTCGCTTACCTTCTCAGCAATTAAATTTGTTCATTAGGCCGGGAAAAGGAGAACTCAGTGAGCTGGGCCCCGATTCTGTTAGTGCATTATAGTACAATGACAGATACATGGTCGGTCACGTGACAAGTTTTTTTTCATACCATTGACGCCTTGGTTGGAAGTATGTGCGCGCCTAGGCTTGATGCAGCAACGAAATTAAATCGTCATGTTCATGTCAGTGGCAAGTCAGTCAAGGTCCGTTGATGGCAAGGGACAGTGAGAACTGACATTCGGTGGAAAATGCCACGAGTGGGCAGCGGTGGGCTAATGAAGTTTAGTAGTACTAAGAAATAATGTTTTTAATTAATTAATATTAATTACAATTTTCTGTCTTTTTTGCCCATCCTAGCACTACAATACGGCGATCCGGCACGTCGTCGTGGGTTCGATGTTCATGTTCATGTACCAATGAGTATGTATTCTAAGCTACATTTGTTAATTCCAAGGCCTCTCTTTCTCTGAAGGCCTGTGCCCTGCAGCGAATATAGGCTGCGTAAGAGAATTTTCGCCCAATCATCACGACTGATGATTGGGCGAAAATTCTAACTTTATTAACAATCGTATTTTTGTGAAACTCCTGCAGCCTCTAGTAAGACAGAGGCCAAGTGCGATCATGTCATGCGTCCCTACTCACGAAAAAAATATCGGTCAGTGTAAACGCGGCCGATGTGTGGTGCCGGACTAGACAATAATTTCTGAATTGACGAATTAATTTGCTCGCTATTTTCACTGCCTGCACGAGAACCGAAACGAGAGAAGTAGAGTAGGCCGAGTAGAGTATTTGATTGGTCTTGCACATTGTCTTAGACGATTTGAGAATGAGAACGCAACTAGTTTTTTATTTATTTTCATTGGGGTTACAAACCTTCTGGCCCTAGGTGCTATTAAAGTAAAATGCAAGAAACGTTGTCAAACCGCTGTCTTTGACATTTCAATTTCATTGCTGTTTCATGTTACTTCTGTCTAGTTACACTTGCGTGTGGAACTACAACTATAAAATTTACAAAAAGCGCGACTAGCATCATCGTACTACGCAGGACAGATTTTTGGTAAGGTCAAGACTCACTTGTAATGAATGACTAAGCCTGTGGAGTACCTGCCTTAATAGGCCAGTCATATGTTACATTTCCAATATTACAAAATTTTAAGAAAAATTGTGTACATAACCCTGTATCGTGTGACCTATTAGACCTACACAATTAAATTAGGGCGCAAACTGTCAGGAATTTTGTACTCTTTAAAAAAGTTATAGTTACCTCTAGTTATAGTTACTATAGTTACCGGACGACTACTGTGGCGTAGCGGCAGCGCATCCTACCATGCAAGGGGTCCCGGGTTCGAATCCCGGCTGGGAAGAAAAAAAACCCTAGGTCTTGGATGTTTAAATGTTTGTGATGTAGTTGTTTCTAGTTCCCACGACACAGGGTATCCTAGTGTGGGGCCAGAAGCAATGTATGTGCCTGTATGTAAATGTTATGTTATAAAGTTACCTTTGTCGTCAGAGCCTTCCAATGTCGTTTTTTGGCACCAAACTAAAAAAAGAGAAAAAAAAATTGGTTTTTTAGCAACTACTCAGCGCGCCAGAATTTCAGACTGCTGCAAATCTGGATAAAGACTATCTAGATAGACCCAATCAACATACCATAAGTGCAAGTTTACGGCATTTTTTTTATTTCAGCCTTTTTATTTGTACGATATGACTGGCCTATAACAATAATTGTTTACGCCGCAGACCCTAATATAAGCCCAGACGCTTTTGTCATCAGTGAGTTGCAGTACATAAGGCTACTACCAAACAGTTGTGGTGAGGGGGTTAGTGTCATTCCATACAATGAACTCTCATTACACCCGCGCTATTTATTAAGACCAAAACTCAAACGAAATACTCATTTGACAGTGTCTAAAGAACCTAGGTAACGAATGACGTCGCTTTTGTGGTGAGACAGCCACGGTTTTAGGTGAAAACGAGGCGTTTGGGCGTCGCTTTCACGCGCCCCCGAGCTGGCTACCTTAATTGGGTGTCGGAAATCGCTTTTATGATAGATTTGGAAACAATAATAGAGCTAAGTTCCTTAGTCTGACTGCGTTTCGAGGTCGTGACAGTCTGACAATTAAGGATTGCATAATGAAACTTTCTAAATCAAGCTGAACCAGGATGAACAACTTCCTTATATTGTACGCGACTAATCAAGCGGTTAATTCCATTATTATAGTCCAGTGTTAATTATACAGAGCATGTTCGACTATTCCACGGCATCATAAGGAAGTGGTCGCGACTTAGTTAGACCTGAGATTTCCGCACTTAGCCTTATAGTTGGGCCATTGTACGTAGCAAGCGCTGAGGTATGCTAACACCTCAGACACTAGGGTTTCCTTACGATGTTTTCCTTCACAGTCAGCGAGTAGTATTGCTACTATAATTTCACAAATGTACATTACTTAGAAACCAAAGTCATTGGTACATGCCGGGGTTCGAACCAAGACCTCCCGATTGAGAAGCCGGCGTTCTACACCGCTCTGTGGTCGCGACTTAAAAGTGTAATTTACGAATGTTTGCCGCTAAGCGAATATCATAGGTGCACAAACTAAAATATTTAATTTAAAATTTAATATTAACGGGTAATCTTCTCTCCGCCTTGCCTAGATAAAAAGTTTTTATTTGACTGGATTTATTGACAAAACTGGTATTAGATAAAATCATAAGCTCAACTAGAGGCGCGGAATAACTAACGGGCCACTTAACTTCTGTAGGAAATAAAAAATCTGGTATATTTTAAGACTGTATTTTATAATGCATCTCTTCTCTTCGAAAATGTGCACCTGCATCTCTTCGACAAACAGCAAATTAAATAGAAGCTGCCCAGAGGTAACGTTCACCGCAAATGGAGATGAAAAAGTGAATTTACTAAATCAAAAAATCCCTTCGCTACAAAACAAACTAGATATTACAGAAAACGAACTTGAAATTTTACTATTAGAAAATAGCACATTAAAACAATAAATTCTGGAATACGAAATCAGAATCAACCAGCTTACTAGCATATGTAAATCTAGCTCTAAACCGGCAACAAACAAAAAGAATAAAATTCTTTATAAAAATAAATATATCGTTACGCCACCTATTGACAGCAAAAAGAAAGCTACTAATTAGCTCAGCCGTGGCGGACATCTCCGGTGGATCCAAGCAGCACGATTTGCGTGCTCCGTCTGACATGACCGAGAGTTTTATAGAGTTAAGAGTAACCGAAAAATACAATGAAAATGCCGACAAAATACCTAGTGATGAAAATGAGAACCTTGACCTATGCGATGCTGACTCAAAAAAGAATCGGATTTGCATTCTGAGTGCTAACCCACATAACAACATCCTTTCTATTGCCGAACGTTACCTGAGCGAAACGTATGCAATACTAAATTATCTGAAACCTGGACTGGGCGTCCGGGAACTCATAAAAGATATAGATACAAAGCTGCGCGATTACAATTTAAAAGACTACTGTATTATTATGATAGGTGAGGAAGATTTCAAGTCCTCGCAGGATTATGCAAAGTTGGTAGTTTACATCAGGGAGATGCTGTCGGACACTGCGCATACCAACATTATGATTTGTATCCCTCCATTTATTTACGGAAAATGTACGAATTTATATAACTGGCGAGTAGAGGCGTTCAACCATCTACTGTATGAGGACATTATGGAGTACGAACACGCATTTATTCTTGACAGTAATCGAAACCTGTCATTTGAAATTGACATGTACACAAGAAGTGGGCGAGTGAACAATTTGGGCATGCGTACTATTTTTCAGGACATATGTACGTATATAACGTTACTTAAGGAACACACCATGCGAAAATATACCAATCAGAATGATATGCCTACGAATTCTTCCTCGAATGACGTGCTTTCGAGTTCCTCCCCTACTGAAGGACAAAGGCGAGATCAAAAAACAACGTTTTTTCGACCCAAAAAATAGAAAAAAATCCTCTAATATACGCAATAACCAGAAAATTACTATCTACTACCAAAATGTGAGAGGGCTGAAGACAAAATTAAAACAATGGAGGCGGAACCTTAGTGTAATAGAAAATGATGTAGTTGCGGTACCGGAAAGTTTTCTAGATTCATCTGTGGAAGACGCTGAGCTGTCCGAGAGTGGCTGGACCGTGCTACGGTGGGATCGTAGCACCCCTTGCGGGGGAGTGCTGCTTGCTGCGCGGACTGGTCTGACTCTGCGCCGACGATCAGATCTAGAGACCGAGCGAGGAGAGGACCTGTGGGCAACATACTCACTGCACGGACACACTTTTTATGTATGTATTGTATACATCAAGCCTACTGCAGCTGACGAAGAGTACTTGAACTGGTTTACCACTGTAGAGAACAAAATCAATGAACTAAGAGGTATTGTTATACCACTAGGTGATTTGAACTTAAATAGTGCGTCGGTTTCAATAAATAATTATTTCTGTTACTTCTTGAAATTTTGTGGCTTGAATGATAGAAATGAGATAATGAATGACCATGGAGGAAAGCTAGATGTCGTTTTGTTTCAACAGCAATACAAGAGAGTTAGTGTGCGCAAAGCCGATGATCATTCGGACGGGGGGCTTGTAACACCAGATAAGTACCAACCGCCGCTAGATATTGGTATTAATCTGCGGGACATTAGACAGGCCCACACGTCACACCCGCTACAACCAAGTAATATCCAGGACCGTAAGGAATGGAATTTTGCCAAAGGCAACTTCGAACTCCTTTACTATCACATGAGTAATGTCCAGTGGAATGATATTTACTCCTACAAGGACGTAAATATGGCGGTCGAAAAATTTTATGCTATTATTTACGCCATTTTCGACTTATGTTTTCCGCGTAAAAAAAGAAGTAAAGTAAGCTGTCGTCGCTATCCAGTATGGTACCCAAAAGATTTGATAAAGGTTATAGGTTTAAAATCATATTTACACAAGACTTGGAAAAAATCTAAAGACCCTCAGATTTACTCTCAATTTAGTAAGCTACGAGCCGATATTAAATGTAAGCAAAAATTAGCCTACGACGAGCATATCAGAGACGTAGAGGCAAATATTTCTACAAATCCTCGCCATTTATGGCAGCATGTAGGGTGCCTAAGATCTAAAGGTGGGTTTGAGCCGACTGTAGAACATAAAGGGGAACTCCTGACAGGCGCATTAGCTTTTGCTGAGCAGTTCAGTTCAGTTTTTCTCCCAGAGTCACCTGTATTATCACCTATAAATGCTGCGATATCCGACTCATTATCAACAGCAAACTATATCAATATTACTACCCTTAAAACGGATGATATACTGAAAGCGATAAGTCTATTGAAACCCCGTAGTGCGATAGGCCCTGACTGTATGCCTGCGTATTTTCTCAAGGGATGCAGGGAATTTATCGTCAGGCCTCTGGAACATATTTTCAATTTGTCTATTGAAGGCGGCTGCTATCCAGACCTATGGAAACTGACTAGAGTAAAGCCAATCCCTAAAACTAGTAATAAAACAATAGTAGAGGAACATAGACCCATTGCAATTTTAAGCTCATGTGCCAAAATCTTTGAAATAGTTTTGAAGTTGAAATAAGAGCCACAAATTAAACCATTTATTACGATCGCCCAACATGGATTCAGGCCTGGTAGGTCAGTAAACACAAATTTATTGGCTCTGACAGACCTCATTTCTGCAGAAATGGACAAAGGTAGACAAGTGGACGTAGTATACCTCGATTTCCAGAAGGCTTTCGACAGAGTGGACAATGACATACTTTTAGCCAAATTAGTTTTATTAGGTTTTACGCCCAAACTAGCAAATTTCTTTTCCGATAACTTAAGAGATCGAGAGCAATACGTCCAGCATGGATGCTACATATCAAAGTCCTACTCAACCAGGTCAGGAGTGAGTCAAGGCTCTATCTTGGGCCCGTTGCTGTTCTCGATCATGATAAATGATCTACCTGATGTACTAAAAAACGCCACTTGCCTACTGTATGCCGACGATTTAAAGCTAGTACAACCAAATGTGGATGAGGAAAGTGCACGTCTATTACAGGATGACATTTCTTCAATCTTACAATGGAGTGAAACAAATAAGTTAAATTTTAATGTAGGCAAGAGCTACGTTATGTCTTTCACGCGGTCATCGAATTTATTGGACATGGGATACTTACTTGGTTATAGCAAGATTATGAGAGTTTTCTCAGTAAAGGATCTTGGCGTAATTTTTGACCCTAAATTGACATTCCACAGTCATATTACAGCACTGGCGGCGGAGGGATTTCGGAGACTTGGCTTCGTTATGCGAAACTCGCGAGATTTTCGTGACCCCCAAACGGCACAGCTGCTCTACACGTCTCTTGTGTGAAGTAAACTGGAGGCCAGTGCTTGCGTGTGGAATCCACACGAGCAAAAATATATTCTTATGATTGAGAAAGTCCAAAAACGCTTCCTCCGGTATCTTTATAAATCCAAGTATAGCCTATATCCGTTCATGTACCCAACAAAATATTTGTTAGGGGTACTCGGATTTAACTCGCTGCAGACTGGGCGCAATCGAGATTTAATGTTAGTTTGCATTCAAATATTGCGAGATGGTCTGGACTGCCTTACGCAGGTGGTTAAGATAAAAAAAATGTCCGCCATATTTTGCCTCGCGGCGTACAAATATTAGTTTTCTTAATTCTATATATAAAATGTCAAAATAATGGAAAGTATTACAATGTCATTTGCTATTCAAAGTACCTAGGTAGTGTATAAGTTGATGAGTGATATTGTCATGCTAATGAATAGAAAAAATTAAAATTATTTCGAGAAAAAAACTTCTATCCACTATACTTTATACTGTGCCTGCTATATGAAGTGGGTACTACTACTTTATTTATGCAAATATTACGTTAATATACAAAATGTTAATGTTATGTCTGGGTGAAACTTTAAATTTAAAATTTCAATTTTTAAAAAAAAATTACTAACACGAAGTTTTGTATCTTTTTATTTTGCGCTCAGCGACTCTGTAATTAAGTTTTTATCCCTTAGCTAAAAGTTCCAAGGCTTTTGCTGAAAATCAGCGTCGGCAGTGGAGCATGTTCCCTGGCGACTTTAAGCTGAGCATAAGGCCTTTTGCCAAATTTAGTTCTTAAGACATTTTCTCAGTTATTGTACCTTGTTTATTTATTTTTTTGTTGGCAAACATTTCACTTTCACTTTCATTTTCTGTTGGAAAGGTTGCTGAGGCTAAATGTACCAAACCGTTTCAGACATGGCATGCGAAGACTTAGGCCTCTTTTTAGAGTGGAGTCAGGACGAACGATGGCTTTCCGGTGGTCACCGCTGAACCGCGCATGGCTCTACTACTTAAATAAGTTACATGCAGATGCACCACAAGTCGATGTGTTTGCAGGTCAATGGCAGGATTTTAAGGGAGAAGGCTTGGTGATTTCTGAGAGAGAGGATTAAAATTTAAGGAGAATTTAAATTTAATTAAGTTTACCGTCGACATTCTTATCTAATTTTAATTGAATTATTTAATACATATTGATTACATGTTGTAACCATAGCTTTTCGAATAAAATATTTATTTAAATTTTATTTAAAAACCTATTTAGAGGCTAAAAATTTCACCCATGCCGGGATTCGAACCCGCAACCTCTGGCTATCCGTACCAGTTAAATTTTATTGCGCACTAGTTACTGATGGATTTTGAATGACATTATTGTTTTATTATAATTCTCATATTAAAATTGTCAATATAATTTGTGTTTGTATGCTAGTTTATTTAATTAGATTAAGTTAGATTAAGTATATACCGCAAATAATTATGAAATAGCGTAATCTGTAATGTAATTATGTTAATTTGCGAAATAAATAAATAATAGAAGTGAAATAGGTACAACCGACCGACACGTATGCAAAGAGGACAAGAAAATCCACAAAATCTTTAAATAAAAGTTTTAAAAGTCACTAAATCTAATAACTAAAAAATAACTTTTCTCATAATTATGCTGAAATAGTTTTTCTAACAACGTCGGTTGAAAAATTATACAATTACTAAACGTAAACTCACGCCTGTGTCCCAGAGTGGTAGAAAGATATTGGGGTTTGCCACTCGCCACAATCTTGACAAGTCTCTTTGAATACAACAGGATTCGTAATAGTGTGATTAGAAAATATTGTGGACTGAACGGATTTAGTGGACTGAAAGACGACGCATTGAGTGATTAGCGTTGAAAAACTTTTTACTTAAAAAAAAAGAAAAAGAAATTTTGGCTTAGGTTTTGACATAATACTAAGGAGAATATAAAGGAACAAGATTGTCGAAAGAAATATGTCTAGTGAATGTTAGCTAAGTTATGCTTGTTATGATAGGCTTTTGAACAGAGTATGCTTCACGTATTTTTTAAACCGCATTGGTGGTAACTCTTAATACATCTTGAAGAATCTTATTGTACAACTGTATACAGTGTCCCATAAAGAATGTATTAAGTTTTTCAAGTCTAATTCGTGGAAATGACCATTAATGTTAAGCATAATTTTCATCGAGATGCATCTCATTATTGGAGTCGAGGCGAAGTCCGAATTGCTTAGTTGGTAAGAGCGCTGGAACATGCTAGAGAGGGCGGTTCGAATTCCACTGAGGCACGAAATTTTCTGTTGAAGTACCTCAAAGAACCTAGGATCACGAACCTGGGACTATGTAGCATTTATGTCAAAAACGGCCATTTGGGGCGTTACTGCTCTAGTCCCAGGTTTTTTGCCTTAGGTTTACGGCAATGGGTCCTAAAAATCACTATTAACATAATTGAGAGATTGTACAGACACTTTTTTGCAAATGCGATCTGTAAAAAACATATCACTTTTTTCCTTGGTAGCGCTAGTGTTACTCCCTGGAGCCCGTTAAGATAGTGTTTTAGCTGTGGCTGACCTAGGGGGTTAGCGTGCTAGGAAATAACAATAGACAAGACACATTCCACTAGCCGACCAAAACAATGGGAGTGGAAAGACCGGCAGCCGCGGATGCGCGCACGCACGTCGCGTGGCGCTTCCGTTCCGCGCCACGCGGGAGAATGTCGCATACGCGAACAAAACAACGCCTTACGCTTTATAGTATTTTTGTTAATAGTTGTTTACCTACTGTACTGTGTATTGTTGTTCAGGAAAACTTGCTACCTAAGCTAGCAGTCTGCCTCAGTTTTGCCCACTAAGAGATTGAAAAAGATTTGGATTAATTTTTTTTTATTTAAACTTTGAACAGTTTGGCACAATGTCACACAAACCATGACAGCCAAATGATGCTTGTTTATTACTATCATATTACCAACTAAGTATGTGATCACACCTTTTCTAGCTTTAAGACCAAATAAGCAGCACCCTGACCTCTACCAAGTGCAGTAATTTTGTTTTATTTTATTTTGTCTTTCGAGGAAAAGTAATTAACAATTACAATAACTGATAAACAGACCTATAGTGCCGAGAATTTACAAGAATAAAGATTGTTACTTATGTATTCTCTTATACAATAAAGTAAGTACAATTATTCTAATTTTAATATTTCCGCTTACAACATGCAGAAATATGTAACTATTACTATTGGTTAGGGTTACATAATTATAATGCCAAAGCACTAGAACCGAATGACAACTATTAAACACAAATGTCTTCTTAAAGCCTAACCAAGTTATGACAAGTGTCCGCAATACAACTGGATTCAGCACAATTTTTACGCATCTTCTTTTGTTCATAATAAAGAGACTGTCATTGCAATTAAACATAATTTTTTTTTACAAAACTGCTGAAATTCAAAACAGAAGTTTTTTTTCTTTTTCAGGAATGAATTATTATTCCAGATGTCCTGTTGTTTATTTATTTATTAGTTTATTTATTCTTCCATAACTCCTAGATGCTTGATGTGGTATTGTTTACGTGATATGGGGTACCAAAATAAAAAATAGCCCTTCTATAATGCTTTTGTGATTGTAGATTGAGGTTGTGTATTGTAGCTTGGAATGATTCTGCATAACATGATCCAATTGATAACTTTAATTTGGTGGCACATAAACACAGTTTTTAATCAGATCTATCCTACAATTCCTAATTAGAGCAAGACAAATAAAACATTGTACACTTTTGAGTTCTCGAATTTGATATTAATTAGGAACTTCCAAAACACTTGATACCATAAGTAAGTTAGTTAGACCTGAGATTTCCGCACTTAGCCTCATAGTTGGGCCATTGTATGTAGCAAATGCTGACGTACGTTAAATGGATTCTGATAGGATCTTACCTTTTATATTTTGCTAAAACCATGATCAGTGAATTTACACCCAAAATTTTACTAAAAATCATAGGTTACGATTTTCAAAACTTTCTAATGACATTGTTTATTAAATCTACAATTATACTGACACAAACAACACTACTTTCAGTAGCAGTTTTGAATTTATGGATTTCTGCTAATGGAACATCTTCAGCATATAAAAACATATAAAAACCTTAACATCATATATATAGGCTAGCTTTCCGGGAAGAGTGTGGTCCGTATAACCTTCCCTCCCTTATCCTGGGCCTGTTTCATAGAACTATATTTTATTGTTTACTATGATAACTCTATGCAGTGTATAAAGTCAATTGACACAGATTAACTAGTAGACTTTGCTACGCAATTCTTTTACATCCGTGTATGCAATGTACTCGATTGTTATAACAAATTATATCTAGTTTCGGACCTGGTGTGGGGCTTAGACCATCCTGGGGTGGACCTATCTAGACCACTACATAAAAGATCTAGCAAGTGGAAATACAAATCTAAAAATTCCACAACATGTTTATACCTATTTAATTTTATTCAGTTTTTAAGTCTACATGTAAACAAAAAGTTTAAATATGGGAAACCACAATGACTATCCAGATGTCTGCCTCCTTTAGAAAACTATATGCTACCAGCAACACCTTTTTCAGGAATGAATTCTATCATAATTAGGTATGTAGCAGGTGTCTAGCTAAGTATTTAATGACTCACAATATCCACAGAGATATAAAAGTTTCCTGTATAACTCAGTTATGTGCTTAACTGGTGTTTATAATTTTTATACACCTGAATTCGGGATAAAATAAGAATACTCAATGCAAAACAATCTTTTTCATTATTTTGTAAACTCAAAACAAGCTTGCCAAGGGGGGGTCATAAAAAGTATTCATAGTTTCTGAAGAGAAGTTTTGTAAGCAGTAGCTGGAAAAGCAAATTGCTGAGCTTTACCTCCGCGGTAAGATAAGAGCTACACTTTACGACCGGCTAATAAGAATGAAGCGTTGCTAAGGCGTGGTGACATGATATTTAGCAATGATAAACTTACAATTCTACGAACGCCCGTATTGGTGAATTCTCTAAATAGGTAATTAGAGTCAAGGATGTAAACCTACTGACACAAGAACAACATGGGTAGAACAATCCTAGTTTGCAGTAAACAAGGATTAGAGTGTTACTGTTCTAATAGACCGTAAAACCACGAAATATTGATAAATGGACTCACCCTTTTCACCAGTTGAAAACGATATTCTTGATACCGGTCTTTCTAATAATGACGCCGTAGGTCAAGTTCACCTCTAAACATTCACACTTCCGATTATTTATATCACTTTAGTAATGTATGTAGGATATTTTAGCAATTTTATACACAGACCGCCGCCTAGCCGTGCCACAAAACGAAAATGGCAGCTACTAAGGTTCGTGAAATCCCCGCTAGGGCGCAGCACTAGACTTCAAACGTTTCGTTGTTGCTTGATTTCTGGATGGCAAAAGTACAGTAAAACGTACAGTAATATATAGCTCGATTTATATCCACGTACATAATACATTACTTACCCATGGTTAATTGTTTACCTATCAAGCTGATACTTTTTGTTATATTGTTGAGTAGGTAGCTCTGATACACTATCTAATATAATGAAATTGAAAAGTATATAACGTTTTTCTGAGATGTATAATATAACGCAAAACATGCGTTCCGAAGAAGGTACAACTCACAACCATTGTTTAGTATTTTGTGGTTTCATTAAACCTAAAGTACATGTTTAATTATTTTTACCATAGCATTACCCGAAAATATAAAAGTTTTTATATTTTTGTCTGTTTCAAGCCAATAACTTTTTATTTCAGAACACCTCGGAACTATCAGACTTCAGACACCTGTGCTACCAGATTAAGCGATTTGCCGGCATTTGGACGGTCTTGGTCCATTTGAACCATGGAAAAACTAAGCCAATTTTTTTATCGGCAACTTGTGCTATTTGGCTGGGTTGTATCGATTTTGGTTTTCGATGCATTGAGCTTCTTTCTGCGCTTTAACGAATTACTATTTTATTATTATTCAACATTTTTAGGGTTCCGTACCTCAAAAGGAAAAAACGGAACCCTTATAGGATCACTTTGTTGTCCGTCTGTCCGTCCGTCCGTCTGTCAAGACCCTTTTTCTCAGGAACGCGTGGAGGTATGAAGCTGAAATTTATATCAATTACTCAGGTCTACTGTCCCTTGAAGCTGTGAAAAAATCAAACTTCTAAGCCAACGCAATCAAAAGATACAGCCGTTTATGCCGCAAATTTTCGACACTTGCAAGGGAATCAAAACCTACAGGGTGCTTCCCGTGAACTCAGAATCTTGAAATTTGGTACGAAGCAACGTCTTATAGCATAGATAAAGGAAAAATTACGAAAACCATAAATTTTTAGTTACATCTCATAATATATTTTTTTTTAATAATTTTAAACTTACCACCCATTTCCTCATAAACGCGTAGAGGTATTAAATTGAAATTCATACCAAATACTCAGGTCTATAATACAGGTTTGTCGGAACCCTCGGTGCGCGAGTCTGACTCGCACTTGGCCGGTTTTTTTTTTTTGTCATTTCGACGTTACTTTCAGTTGATTCGTCACTTGCTAAAACCTCATGCAACTAAACTATGTTGCATTGGCTAGGGCTGGAACTACTTGTCCTGTGCAATTAATTTATCTATCATTGATAACAATAAAGTAACCATTACTCAGATCCTCTTTGTCCATGCCGCGTAACACATTGCGCGTTGGGAACTAAAAAATAACGCTTACTTATAGATGTTTCAGTTAAAGCAATGGCCGTGTAACCTAACACAGCTGTACTCGCTTTTAATTTTAGTAGTGTTTGATGTTTCGCGAATCGTGATCGGTTCGTAATACAAAAAGTGGGAATTTAATAGTGATATTAAGGTTTCTTTTACATGGTGTAGCAAAATTCTCAAATATAGATCCGAAATTTGAGGACAAACTTATCATAAACAATTTTTACTAAGGCTTCGAAATAACGAATTTATTAGCTGTTTTTCATACTTCAAGTAATCACGTGCGCCGTTGAATACATAGTGGAGATAATTTTTCGCGATTATGAGTGTTTCCATATTTCGATGCGCACTTTTTCGTTTTAGGACAATAACAAAAAAGTGCGCACCGAAATAGGTAATGAATCTTTACTAAAACGGTTCTCTTGACCTTCAAATTTAAGGTTCTTTTGTCAGATCTTAGCCGATAAAATTCTACTGAATATTATTATGATAACCTGAACTTTTAGTAAAAATGTATTCGTTGTGATGAGATACAGTAAATTGCCTTAATAAATTTTTTTATTAAGGCAATTTACTGAGAATTTATTAAATGTTTATTTGGATATTTTTGGGTAAACCCTATTTGGTTAATATTTATTTAACTTGGTGAGTGAATGTGCAATATGTAAATTTTTAATAGGCATTAAATAGGAATGGTCTCATATTTTACTAATGTGACGCGGTCCCGAATGAATGATTGTTTGAGATTGGAGTTGGTTGATGGACATTGATTTTAATATAACTTATAAAACCACTGTCACTCAATTTCAGTATAAGTTAGTAGGAAGACACATGTCATTAATAAATTGAATTAAATAGACACATGTTACTACTAATGTGAAATCCAAAAACACTAACTTGTTAATTTTTGGATTTCACATAATGTTAGAAGAGTTCGACGAGTATAAAAGGCCCAATCGCACACTTATTAATTTTTTTTTCGTAATTTTACGAAAATAAAATGTAATGTGTAACTTAAACTTAAGAGAATTTCACAAAACAGCTGCGTATAAAACTAAAAGCGCCTTTCTTTAAAAATTCATGGGGTTACTTGACTGATAATTCAGCAACTTGGACTACGAGACTTCGGCAATTTTTAGACGACTTAGGACGACGTCACAGATTAAAGTTTGACGACATTAATTATTCATTGATGAGCATTTAGCTTTATCATTAGCATATAAGGGTCCGAGTGGGTTTTCTCGCCAGTCTGCTCAATACGGCCATTCAAAAATTAGAGCTGGCTAATACAGGTCTGCATCTGGCAACACTGCGCAGCAGGTCTACAGTGTATCCGTTCCTAAATGGCAAAACGAGTAAACAAACCTCACTCGACCACAAAACACGAATTCCGGAAGCATCACTCGATGTAGGTTACCACATTTAGTTGTAGACACTAGTTAAGACACAGGGGCATCATATTTTACCGAAAACTGGCTGAATTTGTGATAAAAAACTATGATTTTTTTGCCGAAATTCTAAATACACTGATTTTCTGATCACAGGTTAGCAAAACTACACAGATTAGTTTGTCATTTTTTAGAGTGTTAGGATGCGGTTGTATGAGGTGAATGAAAGAACGAATGAACGAAATTGCGCTGTTATGTTATTTAAGAAGTGCACATAGCACCGGAATAATAAAAATAACAAAATAGAGTAGGTATTGCGGTGGTTATTGAATGAAGAATTAAAGTTTGATTGTTTTTTTTACTAAAACCTTGCATGTTAAGCGGGTGTTCCATTAGCGAGCCACCAGTTTTCTTTACCGCAGTTTTTATTTTCTGCGAGCCAACGGTATAGACCGCAACTACATCACCCCAAAATACAGCGATTTTCTTTTCAAATTTTACTCTGTGGGTTATACCGTTGATTCTTCGAGCATGCTTGAAATTCTGTCAGTTTTAAAGCGGTATACAAAACTGCCAGTGGATCAGCCGAGCCAGCGAGCAAGAAGTTTTTTTCACGTTGCTGTAGCCACGTTTGCCAGATGAGATTTTCTGAATATCTCCAAGTCATAATACTATTTTTATTTTTTTAATGCACTAATCCGTGCTAAGGACAATTTAAAAAAAAAACTATCTAGAGACTAAAAATTCCATCCAGACTTTACTACAGCCAGATGTCGCTGCCTGTACGTAATACAGAGAATAGTGTAAAGAGGTTCGAAATTTCACTGATGCCGGTGAGTCGCCCATTAGCTCAGTTGGAAAGAGCGCTGGAACGGATAGCCAGAGGTCGCGGGTTCAAATCCCGGCATGGGTGGAATTTTCAGCCTCTAAATAGGTTTTTTAAAATCTACAAATCAGTATAAAAAAAAACTAAAAATAATATCTTTTGCAGCACAAGCCCCCATTTTAAATGGTCCAACATCTTTAATGTTCTACACGTTTTTCGATTCTAATTTTCCCCATAAAGATCTTAAGAACTCTTTATTGAGGAGATAGCATTACCGCCAACATTTATTAGCGGAATTTTCTTAATTATCTTTTTGTCCCAGTTTGTAGGTATATGGGTCGAGTTCAGTGTAGCAGATGGATTGCGATACTAATATTACATAATTATTTAGATTATTTTATGAATTAAACTTCACTCATTCCATTCATTCAATAATTAAATCCGTCATTCATTCAGTAATTTCAGCAGCACTATGAAATGTCACAATTTATTGGTTGGTCAGCCATGTTTGTTTACTCGTTTTGCCATTTAAGAACGGATACACTGTAAAGAGCTTTGGTAGAGAGCAGCATTCGGTCATTCGGTCCCGTCACAGAGTGAGTACATTATAACGTAGTGTTTATTGTATATACTCTGTGATTGGGTCTGTGGTCCCGTTCCGTTCCGGTACGGTAATTTGCAGTCTGTTTTCGAAGTTTTTGGTGGTTTTCGACGCAGCTGTGAACGCGAAACTTAAAATAAGTTTGTTCTAAAGCTTGGATTAATACCTACTTAAAGACGATTTTCGAGTTCATCGGAGAAATCAATAGCATTATAAATAAAACGTTACAAACAAATCATGAGTCCCATCCTAACTGTAGTTGCGCCAGTTAATATAGCGGTAATAAAGTACTGGGGCAAGCGAGACGAAGACTTAATACTACCGTTAAACGACTCGCTGAGTGCCACTCTCGACACTAATATTATGTGTGCCAAAACTTCAGTTTGCGCACGATCAGAATTCACCGAAGACAGCATTTGGCTGAACGGAAGAAAGGAGTCCTTCACGAACCAACGCTTACAGAACTGTCTAAAGGAAGTAAAAGGCAGGGCCGCCGCTGAAGGAAGTGTGGACGAGGTTTTCCTGTCATGGAAGGTTCATGTTTGTTCTGAAAATAACTTTCCTACTGCTGCTGGGTTGGCATCTTCCGCGGCGGGGTACGCTTGCCTGGTCACTGCCCTGGCTAAGCTCTATAAGGTTAAATCTGACGTTAGCTCAATAGCCAGATTGGGCTCAGGCAGTGCCTGCAGAAGTGTTTATGGTGGTTTTGTTAGATGGCACGCTGGTGTAAAACCTGATGGATCAGACTCCTTCGCTTCACAGATAGCACCCAGCAACCACTGGCCAGAAATGAGAGCATTGATTCTTGTAGTCGGTGACACCCAGAAAAAAATTAGCTCCACTAAAGGAATGAAAATTACTGCAGAGACCTCAGATTTGTTGAAGCATAGAATTCAGCATTGTGTACCAGAGAGAACTAAAGCAATCACACAGGCAATTCTCAATAGAGACTTTGAGAAGTTTGCAGAGATTACCATGAAAGAGAGTAATCAATTCCATGCTGTATGCTTAGACTCATATCCTCCATTTACCTACATGACACAAGTATCCCATACCATTATTCAACTTGTCCACAACTACAATGAAGTGTGTGGTCGTTCTAAAGTAGCTTACACCTTTGATGCTGGCCCAAATGCGTGTCTGTACCTCCTTGAATCAGAAGTTCCTAAGATTATTTCCCTTGTAAGGAGGATCTTTCCATCTTCAGATCCTGCGAAGTTTATCACAGGCCTTGAAAGTACAGAGGAAGAACTAAGCTCTGATATTATAAATCAATTATCTATGCAACCACAAGGAAAAGATCTGATTAAGTATGTCATCCACACAAAAGTTGGTGAAGGTCCAACTGTAGTGAAAGATGCAGATTTGCTGAATGAGTTTGGGGAGCCAGTCAAAGCATGAACTCTTTTAACGATCCAGACAAATTTATTTTTTTGCAAGAGAACAAAAAATATTTATTATTAGCAATGAGAGGACTTGGTGATGGGTGATTATGGTTGACCTTTGGTATACATAAGCAAACAATATAAGTTAATAATAGAAAAATCTTTTATTCTCTTCATATCCACAGTACATTCAATAGCCCCCAAACAATAGGACCTAATTCATCATTCATACAATGTTATATTTACAATGAGATCATAAATAACAAACAAAATATTTCATTTAAAAATTCCATTTATTTCTGTCCTCAATGGTGGTGAATACAAAGCATATTCAGTAGCACAAAAATAAATGAAACTTGAATCTTATTTTTCTTATCGGGCTGAGACGGACACCTGCCATACTCTGATGATGTGGTCGGAGTAGCCAGCGAAGAGGGTCTGTCCGTCAGTGGACCACGCAAGTGACAAGCATTGGGGTGGGTCGGACTTGCTCGTGGTGGACTTGGTGACAATATCTGGTCGGAGCTCCTCAACCATCTCCTTGCTTTCCAGATCCTGTGAAGAAAATGTTTGTAAATATCATTGGCTTCTAGTGTACCTATACCATGCGAAATTGGTATATACAGGGTGTCTCATTCAAATCGATCAGTATGGGAAAGTCTAAAACTATAAGACATACGAAGATCTGTTCTGAGGAACCATGTCATCGATTTTAATAACAAGAAAAACTGCATTCATACATTTAAAAAAACATCTGTACTCTTTTCGGGAATCGAACTCAGTTGTTTTGAAAAAAAAACCTACACTATTTCTATTTAGATATTGATTGTATAGGTCTTAAGCAGTAAATGTCTGTATGAAACATGATGTCTAAAATGGATAAAATGCATTGTTAAATTGAAAAAATTAAAAATTTCAGAAATATGAATGAACAGTTGCTCCAACATTGCCACATATGAAGCTTGGGTTGAGAAGCAAAATTGTAGGTATTGGATTGATTAATCCAGCAACTCCAAGAAACTCAATTTTGATGAATGGGAAAAGGGACTCATAAAATTTGGTAGTGGATGTTTGTAATGGTTAATAAAGGAAACTAAACGAAAAAGTTAAATAAAATTCATAACCAATTTCAAGACAATAATATTAATATGAGCCTTTATTATTATTTTTTTATAGATTACAACCTATCAACCCTCTCCAGGATTTGCTTGGCCTCTCACAAGGACACAAGCCTTGTGGTTTGTAGGGTGTGGTCTAAATCACCCTGGCTGACCAGGCTTCACTGGGTGATTTAATATGTTACTGTCATTTAAAGCAGTTATTGTTTGTTCTACATACATAATTTTCCTTGTTAACTTTGTATGGCTCCTTGAAAGTCCCTATTAAGTTTTTTCTTATGTATATAAAGGCGCTCATCAGTTATCTCTGTCCGAGGCATGCCTCCACCATAGCGAGTTGAATTCTCTTAGATCTTCTATCCATCTTAGGAGTGGTCTTCCAGGTCAAGTATATATAGTATAATAGTGATATGAAATCAGTCTCCGTTGATTGAGGTTGTCTATTTAATTCACGAGGGTTACACCATTTGACTGGCATAGCAAAGTCAACTAAAGTGCCATGTTGACACCACTTCATAGAAAAAAAAGAGGACTAGACTCCAAAAACTATAAAAAAACATACCCAGATTTTGATGGAAAGTCCAAAAGCGGCGCACAGCCAATATCTATTTGGCGAGAAGCACAGGGCAGTGATGATGTCATTGTGGTCAAGGGTGTGCAGGTGCTTGCCGTCATTCAAGTCCCACAGCATAGCCTTCATATCCTTGCCACCAGATGCGCAGAGCGAGCCATCAGGAGAAACGGTTACAGTGTTCAGGTAGCCAGAGTGGCCCAAGTGGTTGATCTTGAGCTTGCAGTTGGTGAGATGCCAAACCTGTGAAAACAAATAGGTAAGTACTAAGTAACAACCATAAATTTTTTACTTAAAAGCATTTGAATAAATTAAGCCTCTGCCAATGGCTGTACGATAAACATCTCAAATAAATTAAATTAGAATACACACCTTGACAGTGCGGTCCCATCCTGCAGAAACAATGATTGGGTTGGCATGATTAGGTGAGAATCGGACACACGACACCCAGTCGCTGTGCCCATCATCTTGGATGGTGTACTTGCACTCAGCGAGTGTGTTCCACAGCTTGATGGTCTTGTCCCGAGAGCCAGAGACGATCTGACGGTTGTCCACAGAGAAAGCGACGGAGAGGACATCCTAAATAAACAGTAAAGATTAGACAATTGCAATATCAAGATGAGCTATCTACAATGGGTTAGAAAGCTAATTTGGCATGTTAACACACAATTTGTAGTAGTAACCTTTTATTAACTTCGTCTTATTAATAATCCTTAAAACACTCGTCACATGCAGTTTAAATAATATGCATATTATTTAAACTGCTTCTGAAGAGTATTATAGAAGAATCTTGCGGAGTTTTTATTATGGCAGCACTATAGAAACAAATTGCCATTCTACCATCATACCATTGTGTCACATAAAAGTTCATCTATTTGATTTTGTAGTGGCTTAATAAAAGTCTGCCTTGATATATTGGCAAATAAAATATCTTTACATTTGTAAACCAAACAGACACTTATAACATGTTGCACACAAATTAGTATGAAAATAGAATTGTTATGTGGAAACAAAGCATACTTCAATATATTGCTTCACGCTGCTGCAGTATATGGAGTGATAGTGCTAACGGCAAGTGCTCTAGGCTACTCTACCAAGGAAAAGTAGGCAACTTAAGACACTATACTACTCACAGTGAAGCTACCATCAGGTCAACATCCACTGGCCCAGTCTTCAGCCTCGCATAGGCGCAATCACTTGTCTTCTGCCTCGCAAAGGCGCTAGTTAATCTTCTGCCGCGCATCGGCACTGATAGCCTAACACAAAAACTAAAAAGTTCCATCACACCTTGGTATGGTCCTCGAAACGCCTAGTGGTCTTGCCAGCGGCAAGGTCCCATAGGCGCAGAGTCTTGTCCCACGAGCCAGAGAGGGCGTAGTTGCCATCGCTGGACAAAACGACGTCACTGATGAAGTGAGAGTGCCCGTACAAACGCTTCTGCGGGATTCCGTAGTTACCCTCGTCACGGGTGAGCTTCCATACGATGAGAGTTTTGTCTGTGAAAGTTTTAGCACGATTAGGAAGAGATTCCAAAGGCGTGAGAGCTGGCTAAACTGTGGCAATGTTATCAGCCCCATATCCGCTGCCGCTCAGAACTCGCGTGGCAAAAGGTTTGTCATCATGAATAAGAGATACAAATCATAAAAATATTAACAAAGCTACCTCCGAAAATAAACTGGGTACAGGATTTAACCACTGACGAGGCTTTGTATAACCACAAGAGTCAGATTTATATGGATTAGAATGAAGACAATTGAAGACATATGCGTACTCCCACTACATTATTTCTAACTTACCGCGGGAAGACGACAGGATCATGTCCGGGTATTTGGGATTAGTGGCAATTTGAGTAACCCAGCCATTGTGGCCAATTAGGTTACCCCGGTGCTTCAAAGTTTCAGCCATTTTCGTGTTTTCTGAAATCCGTACAGCACGCTCGTGCAAAGCCGGAGAGAAAAAGACAGATTTTGCCGACCGACAGTGTTGCCAACGACTCACAGCATGATATCGCCGTTTTTCAAAGCTTAGTAGCCTAAAGTAGCCCAATTTTTGCCGAGGTAGCCTTAATAAGTAGCCTAAACTCAACACGTTAGAATATAAAAAGGTAGTTTTGAAAAATTATTTACTTTTTACTTTTTAAAAAAGTTGTTATTTTAATGTACAATTTAAAACATAGAAATTTGCTTTAAAAATATAGGTACTATTTTTAAAGACTGTAGACTTAAACACTAGTTTATCTTTAAGGCAAATTACTACTTACATAATCTAAAATAACAATAATTTACACAACAGATACTTTAAAAACCTATTTAGAGGCTAAAAATCTCACCCATGCCGGGATTCGAACCCGCAACCTCTGGCTATCCGTACCAGCGCTCTACCAATTGAGCCAATGGGCGACTCACGGCATCAGTGAAATTTCGAACCTCTTTACAATATTCTCTGTATTACGTACAGGCAGCGACATCTGACTTAAGCAAATTGCATTACTTACAGCCCCGACTACCTACTTTGCAGTTAGGTTTAACATCGGAACGATATCACTGTACCCACATGATTACACTATTTTTATTTTTAATGCACTAACCCGTGCTAAGGAACAAATTTAAAAACCTATTTAGAGGCTAAAAATCTCACCCATGCCGGGATTCGAACCCGCAACCTCTGGTTATCCGTACCAGCGCTCTACCAATTGAGCCAATGGGCGACTCACGGCATCAGTGAAATTTCGAACCTCTTTACAATATTCTCTGTATTACGTACAGGCAACGACATCTGACTTAAGCAAATTGCATTACTTACAGCCCCGACTACCTACTTTGGAGTTAGGTTTAACATCGGAACGATATCACTGTACCCACATGATTACACTATTTTTATTTTTAATGCACTAACCCGTGCTTACGGATAGCCAGAGGTTACGGGTTCGAATCCCGGCATGGGTGAGATTTTTAGCCTCTAAATAGGTTTTTAAATTTGTTCCTTAGCACGGGTTAGTGCATTAAAAATAAAAATAGTGTAATCATGTGGGTACAGTGATATCGTTCCGATGTTAAACCTAACTGCAAAGTAGGTAGTCGGGGCTGTAAGTAATGCAATTTGCTTAAGTCAGATGTCGCTGCCTGTACGTAATACAGAGAATATTGTAAAGAGGTTCGAAATTTCACTGATGCCGTGAGTCGCCCATTGGCTCAATTGGTAGAGCGCTGGTACGGATAGCCAGAGGTTGCGGGTTCGAATCCCAGCATGGGTGAGATTTTTAGCCTCTAAATAGGTTTTTAAATTTGTTCCTTAGCACGGGTTAGTGCATTAAAAATAAAAATAGTGTAATCATGTGGGTACAGTGATATCGTTCCGATGTTAAACCTAACTGCAAAGTAGGTAGTCGGGGCTGTAAGTAATGCAATTTGCTTAAGTCAGATGTCGCTGCCTGTACGTAATACAGAGAATATTGTAAAGAGGTTCGAAATTTCACTGATGCCGTGAGTCGCCCATTGGCTCAATTGGTAGAGCGCTGGTACGGATAGCCAGAGGTTGCGGGTTCGAATCCCGGCATGGGTGAGATTTTTAGCCTCTAAATAGGTTTTTAAATTTGTTCCTTAGCACGGGTTAGTGCATAAAAAAAAAAATTGTATAACAACAGATACTGCTTCATCTCCTATTAGCAACAGCAAAGAATCTACTAGCTTTAAGCTCGCAGTACACAATGGCCCATGCTGGCCCACTGCTCGCCATTGCCAACTGTAGGCCACGATCACTTGCGGTTTACACAATGGCGCGTGGCTCATTGCGGCGGTCTGGCAAACCACTTGCGATGGACGTGAAAGTAATTGCGGCCGCAGCTATTTATTTATTTTATTTATTTACAAGTATTACAGAAGTATGTACAACAACAAAGTTATTAAAAAAAATGGCGCAAAAGGCGCAAAATTACAGGCTCAGATTGATAAAATCAAAAAAATTGTAGGTCAATTGACTAAACGATGGGCCACTGTGTAAACAGGGATGGGCCATACTACGCCACGATTCCTTTGAAGTGTGCGAAAAAACCAACAACTGTCCGATTGCGCGCCACGACAGGCAATTTTCCGCCACTACACACCATTCCCCCACGTACACAATGGCAATGGCGAGCAGTGGGCCAGCATGGGCCATTGTGTACTGGCTGCATTAATAATTTCGACGTTTCGACACTACCTTTTTCTTTTTTAGGCTATCTCAGAGTTGCCCTCGAGATAGCCTAAAAGGCGACCGGTCGCCGCCGCCGTTCACATTTTTTCGTCGCAGATTTTCTATCCGAGTAGCCTAAATGGCGAAAAATCGCCCACGTTGGCAACACTGCCGACCGACCGAACGTCAATCTTGTCAAAATAAGGAACTGGAAATCGTAGTGCTTTACCAAAGACTACCTTCAAATATTGTCGATGGTCTTATGCCTGCTCCCGACTACGAAGTTCAACGGCAAGTGCTCTCGGCTACTCTACCAAGGAAAAGTAGGCAACTTATGACACTATACTACTCACAGTGAAGCTACCATCAGGTCAACGTCCACTGGCCCAGTCTTCAGCCTCGCATAGGCGCAATCACTTGTCTTCTGCCTCGCAAAGGCGCTAGTTAATCTTCTGCCGCGCATCGGCACTGATAGCCTAACACAAAAACTACGTTTAGACACAAATGTTTACTCAGCCCGTGGCTCGTCCCCTCTGCAATAATGACCACTCAGCCACCATGTACCTGACTTTTTTCGATTTTTTGTGATAGAATTTTAAAACGAGCCACTTAGGGGAAGTAAGAGTAGAAAATATATCGGCGATCGGTGCGCTACAGTAGTAAACTAGCAACCCAAATAGTAAATCATATAAAATCACGACTGTAACTTTAAAACGTCATTTATACGTAGAGGTGGAAAATTCTTTTTTATAATATTCTATCTAAATGTTTAAAGATTGATTGACGGCCCGTCATTAGCCGTCCAGCCGCGCTTTTTTGCGCTGGTAATAATAATAATATACATTTTTTCAGAACACAGTTCCATGGTTCCAGGGGCATTAAGTGTTCACTGAGTTGAGTGAAGTTGATTTTTACTTTTTTTAAGCAACTCCGGCTGTCAAATGCATACATTTTTTGACACTTAGGAGTCGTCTAAATGCTTCACTCGATAGAGTGGAGTGCTACGTAATAGGAGGGCAAGTTACAATATAAACGTTCACTCACACCTAGTGTTCTTCGCAGGCTCGTTGTAATGTAGGTGGATCTTTTTTAGTTGCAGTGGATTCGCCGTCGAGCCTTCGAACCACCTTCAAGCGCCGCGAATCAATATCATATTACTACAGTGCGTTCACATTAACTTGACGCGTGAGAGAATTGGTAACAAGGACTTAACATACGAATTAGCTTTTGGACCTAATCGGAAGATGGTTAAACAAGCCCTCAATCCTTTTATTTTCCCCAAGTAATGGGAATGATTTCTTATTTAACATGGTAACAGTAAACATCTCAGTGTTACCAATTCTCTCACGCGTCAAGGAGAGAGTTTCAGACCCACCTTTTCACAAAATCCCAAAGATGGCGCTGTCTATAGACTTATTCTTGGCTACATGGGGCTGTGTTGCTTGCCTAAAATCATCTTACTACATTAAAAAAAAAACTAATGTGTCATGTCGTGGTCGTCGTGTCATTAGTTCATTCGGTTCATTTATTCTATACTCTATTTCTCTGGAATATTTCGTATTTGTTCTCTGCGTGTTGGCTTTTTAAAAGTAGCTCTCGTATGTAACCTGGCATCGACTTCTTGAACACTGATATCTACTTACTACATTGAAGGCTTGGCTAAGACTGGACTCCGATGTCGGAGTCAATGCAAAGGTGTCCTTATAATATAATGAACATATTGATGGATACTTTACTTTTATTACCAGCCCTTCTAACTTAATAGCTTTCATACAACACACAAACACCACCCGTTTCTCGATAAGTTGGTAAAAAAAAACTTCGTAACGCGTACAGTCTAGTATTGGGCCTGCTCGGACATCTTAAAGATCGCTCCGTACTGTTACATTTGAGACAATGTACTAGTACTTTATATTGGTACTATTAGGACTATTAGGACCTCATAGTAGAACCATCTCAACGTTCACGTTTTGTCCTTTCAGCCATAAAATATGCTTTTTTTAATATCTGTATTTTTACAGGACCATTAATTTCGATTAATATTTTTAATGTTGCCGTGCCACCATTATATTAGAAGTACTATGATAAAAATAAATCAAAAAATATTTTTAGTTCGAGTAGTTTTTTTTCCTACGTACAATCAAATAATTATTACCATCTAGATTATCGTAAGCTACTTTTGTTATTTGCAAAGAACAAAAGTAGCTCGCAGAACAAGATTACTACCACAGAAATAAGCGTCCCAAAGCGCACGAAACAGAAAAATCTCTTTCACCAATAATTAACTATAATAACACAGTGAAAATATTATGTTATATTCGTTTAGAGAAACTAACATCAAGAAAACAACACGGTATTACTTTTACAAAAGTACCTACTTGGATTAGCGCGCGAACCAGCAGCGCAGAATTGACACAATGAATGAAACAAAAAACAAAACAAGTAAAAACAATCTTTATTGCTACGGCATACGACCTACTTCTAAAGTTCGGAAAAGACCGACCGGCTGAAGGGAGACCGATCGAAACAATTTCGCTCCGTTCAGTTCAATCACCACACTCTCACTCATGCACCGTTCGTTCGCTCTCGGCCATATTCGTCACCCGGTCCGGTTCATTTATTCATTCAGCCAATCCGTGATCGCGAGAGCAATGAACGAATAGACAGAATATCCGATTATTACTGGGAAACGTTTCCTTTCGGTCATTGCATGGTAACGTATCTTAATCGTACTTCGTACATGACCGACACAATACTAGTACAGTCCAGTTCAGTCCGTATCAGAGTCCAGTTGCACGGAAATCGCCGTATTTTGTGTTTGATATTTTCTTTCTATTTCAACGGACAATAACAACAAGCAACCAACCACTTACGAACACATCAGTTTGTCACAGATTAAAGTTTGATGCCCCCCAATGATGGCACAACCTTGCGCTCATTAGGGGAGGGCTATGTCCAGCAGGCAGTGGACTAACTAATAAAGCCTGAAGAAGAAGATGTAAATCCCCACAGTTTTTTGAAGTCGATGGACAGCGCCATCTTTGGGATTTTGTGGGAAGGTGGCTTTGAAACTCTCTCAGTGAACGCACAATAGCTGACCCAGCAAACTTCGTATTGCCTACCAGTCGATTTAAAAAAAAAAATCTCCGTAAGAACCTCAGAATAAGGACTAAAGCTTTCTATCTACGCTTTAGTCCTTATTCTGAGTTAAGAACCATCCTCGTACTTCAAGGAATATTCTGACTCAAAAAAGAATTAACGAAATCGGTTCAGCTGCTCTCGCGATTTGCGCTTACCGCTATTAATTTTTATATTATAGACTTTATATATACCTATATATTTTGTCCAGTATATTTCCGAAGAGAAGAAAATAAATACCTTCACGAGAATATACTTAGACTTTTTATGCGTCAAATTTTCATTTTGACGTAAGTAAGTGCTGTGGTGTTGTAAACTCACAATCAACAGATTGAGTGAAATCGTCGATTCTAACTACAAAAAAATAAATTTCTCGTTTTATACAAGTTTTCGGACACTCGATAAGTCCAAATGCTTTAATAAGTCACCCACCAGCTTTGAAGTACTAAAAATAAACAATTAAAAATATAAATAAATTAAATTTTTTTTAGTCTTTAAGTCGTTGAAAACCAAATATTGACCATAACCCCATCAATACGAATGGTTGGCACTTCCTCTACGGCCCGCTGATTGGCTCCAACGTTACCTACCGCTGGTCAAGCATGGAGGTATTATGTCAAGTATTGTCAAGTATCGGCTCGCAGACAGCAGAACCACAGATTTAAAAAGAAAGAAATATAGAATAAAAAATTGGGAAGTTACATTGCTATACATTTTTATCAGATTTTTAAATTCTCATTTTAATGAACATGTTTTTAGACAAGTTTCATTTTTGTTAAACGTTGTTCGCGAACTTTAATCGATGGACTTGATTGTTGAATCACCGGCATCCCATTCCCAAGTAATGGCAAAGGCAAAAGTGGTTACTTCTGGCTCCATAAAAGTAAGATGATAGTTATCCCTAGAAGATACGTACCTAGTTTGTAATTAGTTTGCACTTTGGACTTTATCAAACTAGATATTTTTACTAAAATTATTGAATACTTATGCATAACTAAAACAAAGAATTAATTTAGAAACTTCACAATTATCTTTGAATGCATCTTAGTCTCCAAGCGTATAGTTAGTTCCTCCGTTCTCCGTATGAGGGAGCTTGGGTTCGTACCTGACGTCACTCAAGTGGTACGCCATTTTGTAAGTTCCGCCGTAGTCAGTTTTCTGGGGACTGTGTAAAATAGTTAATTCGTATGGTTTTGTGTACAGTTTGTAGTTAAAAGACACTATAAAACAAAGTTAACGTCTCGTACGTTAATTCCCCAGACTCAGAACATGGAGGACAAAGCGTCGCTAAAGGAACTGGATCAATGGATAGAACAACTAAACGAATGCAAGCAATTGACAGAAAATCAAGTCAAAACGTTATGCGAAAAGGTAATGTGTTCATTATTTTATTGGTATCGCTTGTCTAATGTAGCCAGTAACGATCCACATCCCCCAATTACCTTGTGGCTATTTTCCTGGTATATGCATGTACACTATGTATGATTCATACACATAGCAAGGAGGTAGCTTTCAGGGGTTGCTTGGGTAGCTATTAGATGCTACCGTTTTTTGAAGTCCTAACGAGTTTCGAGTTTGTGGGTCGTTCGCTGAAGGCTCTGTTGACTATTTACTATGAATAAGTTAACCACCCCACCTTGAATTAATTTCCTCTAATGGATAAGCTGAAATTGAAAGAAGGATATTTTTAGAAAAGCTGTGGTGTAAATTGTTGATACCTCAATACCTCTTCAAATATAAGCCTGATTATCACTCTAAAGCATTTATCAGTCATTGATCTTGTGATTATTTTATTTTGTGGGTAGATAACACATACAATTTTATTAACCACCTTAGATTAGTTTTCCTAAATATTATGAATGTCGTTCTTTACTTTTGAAACTGAGGCTAAACTTTGCACCCTAAATATAATATAAACTATACATTTTTAACAACAAAGTTATCATAAACAATTATAATTAACTATTCTAAACTATTCCTAAGCATAATGTACGATACACCGGTTAACACAAACTTTTATGGAACCTCTAAATGCCAAACAAAATAGTATACCTATAGACTGTCAACAAACACAATACATGCGTAGGTAGGTATTTAATCAATGTACTGCTACAATTTTTAGTTTATGACAGCCTTGGTCGCACAGCGGTTTAGCATGCTAACTGTAAAACTTACTTGGGTTCGATCCCCGGCCGGGTCAAACTAGGAACAAAACAACAATCTGTTGATGTGATCTTGAGTCTGCTGGGAGTGTAGAATATGGTAGGGTTCACTAAACCCATGGACTAAAAATCAGTTATTCACTGTTACTTGGCCAACTGTCAGCTTTTAACAGTAGATTCTCATAGTGTCAGTGTACGGGGAATGGGGGTAAAGAATTTAAAATTATATTTTTATTCAGGATTGATGTTCTGAATTAGTTTATCATGAATATTCTTAAGGCCTCCCATCAAGGAGTCATTCCTATACAAATATATTTAGTTGTTTACTTACAAATGACATGCCGGAATGCACTTTATCTTTGACTTTATGTCTAGAGAACCTTAAGATTTGAAGTTACATTGATATATTGAATGTTTATTCACATTGGAGATCCAACAGTGTCAGCATAATGTTCTTAGAAGTAATTTTTTTTATTTTATAACACATTTTCACACTACTTTCTTACATTCACTTGTTCAAATGGATATGAATACCATTCCAGGTAATGTCTTTTCAGATAGTCTTCTTATTTTTTATTGAAGTTAGTTTCAAAGGCGGTACATGCTCATGTGTGTTGTGGAAGTACATTTTGACTGTGTAATTTGTATTGTGCTTTATTTGGTTGTTTCATGCTAAGAAAATGTGGTTGCAGTTAGCACTTTGGTAAAATGTTAATGTAATGTCATAATCGTCATCTTTATGTATGGCCTTCACTCGAGGAATTCTTTCTGTTTAACAATTACAAATAATAGTGCTTGCAGTATGTGGTAACTAAATTGACCATGATATTTCTTTAACCTATTACAGTATCATTTAATTTATGAAAATGTACAACATGGATTATTTTTTGTCTGTGAACATAGTTCAGAACACAGATGGCATATTAGTGACTATTTAATAACTTTTCTATCCTTAAATTTGCTGGTTTCTCTTTAACATTCGCACTAAATATCGTTCATATTGGAGAAAGTCCCATGTAAAAAAAAATATTTTCGTTTTTTCACCAAATTTGTAGGAAAAATTAAAAAGTTACAAAGATATCAAGACATCATAATCCTTAATAGGTTTTTAAAATCATCATCCTTACCTGCTCAGCCTGAGATTATAGTGTCTGATACTTACATTCAGAATCAAGTTTTCCTTCAATTTAGATGAAAAACCGAAAATCATGTTTTTTTTACATAGGTATGCCGTTTTGCAATATGAGCGACTATGTATTGATTTGTCTTTCCTGTGGGCTACACTGACTATGCTGTGAGGATAGCTGGTGGGCAAACCTATTCCTTTTAAAAACATTTTTCCAGACAATAAAGTGTCCAAGTGATCCCTTAACCCATCTAGTGTGAATGAAAGTGCCACTAAACATCTCATTAGGTAGATGCAGAACCAAGGTTTTTTTATACAATCTGATATCAACCCTTTATATGTCCCCACTGTTGGGGCACGGGTCTCTTTCTGTATCGCAGGAAGGTTAGGCCACAATCCAACACGGGAGCCAAGTCCAGGTTGGTGGAGGATTGTAAGATAGTGGCGGGCCTTACTGTCAGAAGTTATGAGTTATGAGAGGAGTTTTTTCCCCTGCTGGCTTTTTCTCCACTACACTACGGCCCGAAGGCAGCGGCTTTCACTTTTATGTTGCATTGTACTTTGACATTCAGCAAATACAAGAATGTAAATTCTTTATGTTCGAATAAATAAATTGAATTGAATTGAATATCAAGCCGCCCATAAGACTTTTTTTACAATATAATAGGGGTTAAAGTATGAAATTGCCATTTTATTGCAATAGGTTCTTTGAATTGACATAGAATCTTCATGGTTTGAGGTTTTCGAATGAAACTTTTTTCAAATGGTTTCTATGATGTTCTTTTTTTAAAAAATGTGAAACATTTGAATATCGACTTTCAATTGTTTTTGTTATTCAATTTAGACAAGAAAGATGGATACTGCGAAAATTCGAGTCATTTTTGAATACGAGTTCCGACGCGGAACTAACGCGGCAGAAACAGCCCGCAATATCAATGCTGCGTTTGGAGAGGGGTCTACTAATGCCGTTAAACCATGCCGCTAATTCCTGGGTAGTTTGACTAGTATCGGCTTCCACTATCTCTCTTAATTCATCGTTATTCACCTGTGTGGGCGGTCTTCCTCGTGGCTCGTTCTTTAAGTCGAAATTTCCATCACGAAAGCGTTTAAACCAAAATCGCACGGTGCGTTCATTAGTAGACCCCTCTCCAAACGCAGCATTGATATTGCGGGCTGTTTCTGCCGCGTTAGTCCCGCTTTGGAACTCGTATTCAAAAATCACTCGAATTTTCGCAGTATCCATCTTTCTTGTCTAAATTGAATAACAAAAACAATTGAAAGTCGATATTCAAATGTTTCACATTTTTAAAAAAAAGAACATCATAGAAACCATTTGAAAAAAGTTTCATTCGAAAACCTCAAACCATGAAGATTCTATGTCAATTCAAAGAACCTATTGCAATAAAACGGCAATTTCATACTTTAACCCCTAATATCTAACAAAACTTTTTCCAACAGTGGAAAATAAGAGCATAAAAGGAGACTGAAACATGTTATCAGAAAGGATGTAATTCTCTCACATTTGTGTCAGATAACAGTGGAAGTATGTTGTAATTAACATGATCTACAGTACAATGCTTTTGAGTTTGTAGGGCCACATAACTCGCTAATGGTGAAGGGATCACCGAGTAGAACTCTTGACATATAATGACAGGTAATGTTGAACACAAAGTACTGGAAATCAGCGAGCATATTATGGCAGCGACTAATTAATATTGATGAAGTAAAGGTTTGTCAGGATTGTGGCAAGGCTTTGTTCTTGGGCTCTGTTTATGCCTACAGGATATAGGTGTGAGTTTATGTATTTATGTATGAATCCTGAAGTATTTAAAAACCTCGGCATTGGAAATTATCAAATCAAGCTTGGCACACAAATCAATTAAATCATAATAGTTATATTCAAAATAACACTGAAACTGCGACTTAAAATCACAATGATTTTCGAGAAAAATTGACTAATATCTCGTAACTAAGGGTCACCGCACACGGGCCACCGGCCACAACCACAAAACGCCGCCACTGGCATATTTCCTGTAATTTTCATACATTTTATATGGACTCGCCGCACACGGTTGGCGCCGGTGGCGGCCACACGCTACAAATCGTCGCAGCTTGCTTCTTGTGGCTCGCACCGGCCACTAATCGTCGACACAAAAAGCCGCCACACGCCACTCGCGCGATTCCGCGCCCCTCTCTCCTTTGCCTCAGTTAACCTGTGCTGTAAAGTCGACGGTAACGCACGGTCGTCTATGGTTCATATAGGTAGATAAAGATGGATATAGAATTTTATATCAGGGATACAATCCCGTCCTGAGATTTGGGATTCAAAAAGTGATAGTTATAGTAATAGAGGAGAAAAAGTGAAGGCCTGGGAAGAAATCTGCGAATTGTTTATTGAAATTGTTGTGAAACTTACCTTAATGTGATAGCTAGTCTTTCCGCAGGTGCGATGCTTTTCGGTATGTTGGTGTCGTGGTGCTTTAATCCAGCATATAATAGAGCATGTAGTTCCCAAAACGTACCTATACTTAAACGAAAATGTGTAAAAAACTTTTTAGAATGGTTTAGAAGATTATCGAAATGTTCGATGCATTTGTGTACATTCGTTAAAACTTTATGTATCCAATAACTACGGTTTCGTCTTCTACGACGACGTCTTTTTATCAAAAGTAGCGCAATTAAACCTTCTTCGTCAGAGTCCATTATGATACTGCACGCATTGCAAGGGTTAAAAAAAGTAGCAGCCACCGACCGCAAGTGTCGACCACCGGCCACAAGTGGCTGTCGCGCGCTTCAGCTACTTTTGTAGCCGCTTCTGGCTTCTCGTGGCGGGGTTTGTGGCTGTCGCGTGTGGCCCGTGTGCGGCGACACTTATACTTATCTAAGTCCTTAATTAACAGTGTTTAGATAGTTACATTAGATTAATATACTTTAATGCTCACCGTACACTATAATTAAAAATATTATTAATAAAAAAAAAATTAAAAAAAATAATACTTATTATTATTATGTATTCTAAAACCTCATTGACTTCAACTTCATCAGACATCTTTGTCATCAAAATAGGCATGTTCGATTAAGCCCATTCTCTCTCTGAGAGAAGACCTTTGACATGTAGTGTGATGTAGGTTGTTTCCACAGTACAAATTACAATATTCCTCACTTTTTCCTTGTACTTGGCAATGTTGGCTAGTAAGTTTTCTGTTTATGATACAGCTGTTGTACTGTCTACAACGGCATATTGACACAGTTGCAGTGTTTAGTATGCTTTTGAGGATGGCGGAGGACAGAAGGATGTGGTGTGCCTTGGGGAATGCCTATCTCCAGCAGCAGCGAGTGCAGATTGACAGATTGATTGAATTAATGATAGATTTTAAATAAGAATGGTCCAAATAAAATGTATTATAAAGGAGAATGCAATATTTATCAGCTGTAGACTGTAATTATTAGTATGTGAATATGCAAGTATATGTAGGTATGTAAATTAATTGTTGTGCATCCATTCTTAGCATGATCTGCATTCTTGACACACCTACATCAACACTGTTTTATTTTGACATCAATGAGCATAATTAGACAATGTATCATCCCACTGCAAGTGATACAGATTATTTCAGCCAGATGTCACTGCCTGTAAGTAATACAGAGAGTATTGTAAAGAGGTTCGAAATTTCACTGATGCCTGTAGTCGCCCATTGGCTCAGTTGGGAGGCTTATTCACCACACTTGTGGACAATTTGCAGCATTAATAAACAACATAACTATTATCAAGTTTACTAAATGTTAGCCGTGAAGAAAAACACCGTGAGGAAACCTGAGTATCTGAGTTATTCAAATACCTCGACCCTTAAATTGCCAATCCGGGGTGGGCACGCGTAATAATTCAGCTCACTCTGAGATAAGTTGTGTGCCCTGCCATGGGATGTATGTAGGCTTCATAAAAATAATTAAACGAGTACTATTTTTAATTAGTTGGTTACGTGGCTTAAGTGGCTTATCATATAGGTTAAGTATCATCACGCTATAGCCTTCGGAGGCCAGGCAGCCTCGTCAAGGTCTCTGGTGAGAGGTTTGTACAGTGTGGAGTGGTATTGTGGACTACGAAATTGCCTGAATTACTTTTATCAGTTTGAATCATCGTAAAGTCACTCAGCAAATTAGAGTGGTACACATTGAAGATAATGCGTGAGTCGACCAGTACGCGTAGATGTCAACCAGATTCGCATGTCTTTGTTAACCCACATTGAAATGAAATGGTTTTATTCAAAGTATCGCAGATACTTCGGCTTAAAGAACGTTACAAGTCAAAATAGGTGTACATTTCAAAATCTAGATCATTTTGGAGAAAATATGGACAAAAAAACTCCAAACTTGGTCTGTCCATTCTCACACAATTTGTACGGTCGACAGCACGTTAACCCCTTCGCGCGTCTAGATATTTTGTGTCGCTCAAGGGTGTTGTTAAGGCCATCCATAAATCACGTCACACCTTGGGGAAGAGACCGGAACATCAAAGTGTGTTAAGTGGGGGGCAATGAGTTTTATCACATTCCATGTCTATGTGCGACCGAGAGCTTGTATCAGACGTAACAGCAGCTTTAAACGGCTGGGCAGAATCGATGAGGACAGACCATGTCCCGATAGAAAAAAAATGCATTTTTGTTGACAAAAGTAAAAAAAATATTCACTATAAAACAAAATGTTTTCTTAATGAACGCCAAAGCTGTTAGTTTCACAATTAGTAGGTTATGTGGAAGAAACTAACAAAGAATTTACAAATGGAACGCCAATAAAACTGGTTAGCTGGAAGAAAATACTTATTAGTATTTTACAACTAAAGAATTTTCAATCAATCAAATCTCAGGCTTTTTTTTTAAATAAAAAACAAACCCTTATTAATTTGTATGGAGTTTTGTTGAACAAAGATTTCAGTGCTGTTACTTGATCATACTAAATGTTTGATGACTTCATCCCAAAAATTTGAATAGAATAGAAAAGGTTTATTCCAAAGACAAGAAACACACAACACAACAACAAAAGTACAGTAAAAGCATGGTGCTCACAGTAAAAGTACGTTTTGTGAGTTAAAATTAAACATGCACATAAAACATTAATACAAACTTACTTATAACTATAAAAATTGATAAATGAAACGAAGTTTACTTTAAAGTGGGTATGACGATGTGTGTCATGGCTTTAAAAAAGGAGTCTGGACTCAGCATGTGTTACGGCTAAGACCCGCTGGTCTTCCGCCAGACCCTAAGTGAGATCACGAGCATCATTAACAATGCCAAAAATATGTTACATAGCAATCTCATTCAAAAACATTAACGAACGATGATAAATCCTTTATTTATTTAGTTATTGATTTATTCACCATTAAATCTTATTTTCGGCAACAATGTACATATTATGTTTTAAATTAACTTAATAATTAAATAGAAATTACAAAAAAAATAAAATAAATCTAAAATTACACATTCTTTACTTCCTTTTCCTATTTATTTGCTTGTCTGTTCAGTTTCAATCTTGGGTAAGAGGCACAAATATTAGTTCCTTGACACAATCTGAGTGCAGTGCTGACCCTGTGTGTTCAGCATTTAGTTAAGTACTTGTAAATATGTATTCTTTGTATGTGGGCAGGGTGTCACAAAATCACATCAGTCACACACTAATATTATAAAGTCCAAAGTTTGTGTGTATGTTTGTTACTTCTTCACGTCCAAACGGCTGGAGCGATTTTAATAAAATATGGTGTGGAGTTAGCTGACACCCTAGATTAACACATATGCTACCTTTTACTGCGGGAAAATATCTTATTCCCATGAGAAAATCGATAAACCGCGAGTGACACTGCGAGGCACAGCTTTTGTCTGAAATACGTCCGAAAACGAGGCTTTACTCGGCAGTGTGACATCGCAAAAATAAAAACTGTTAATGCGTCTGCGTCTTTAAAATAAAAAATATGGAAAATAAATATATTTTGCGATTTTAAAGTTTTCCCTGTAGTAAAATGTGTTCGTATGACGTTTTGAACATGATTTAATTTTGATTGTTTGGTGTGTGTGAGTGTGCACGTGTGTCATTTATGTACGAGTGTGTATATTCATAAACACATAAACCGTTTATCCCGGAGGGATAGCCAGAGATTTTTTTGCAGCTTGGCACAAATCTGACAAACTTTTAAATTCAAATATTCTAATTCATAACTTAACGAACATCAAAGTTGTGAGTTTTTCATTTAATATATTGTGTTATTGTACTACTCGTATGTCCAGCAGGGGACTGACACCGGCTGATTATCAGGGTGATGATGATGTTTTCACTCTGTCTTCTAAATAATATAACGTCTCATACCTCCACATATACCTACCTACCTCTGTCGTTTCATAAAACTTTATAAGTCACTGCTTGCTCGCGAGCTGGCTTGGAGTACTTTTTTCCTTGCTCTTAGCTAGCATGCACTAGGGTACATGTATTATACGTTGGTCCCTTTGGGTATGTATACCCAAATTGGCCGGTATATATCCGCCTGGGAAATCCGTCACCGGCCCCTACACCCTCCCTCTAAGGACGATATCACCTTGAATGGTGAGGGTGGGACGTTTTTATTTTTCCAACGGAGCAATTTCTTTACAGGTTCAGCATATTAATTAATGAACCAAACCCATCAGTCAACACCTTTATCATATATTCATGTGACAAAACCTGTAAACATGTTAGCAGAGGTGTTTACCTCTGATCGATCTATTTTTAACCGAATTGCTCACATTAGCGGAGTTCGAGACTACCGTGGTAAACATGGAAGATTCCCCAAAATAAATAAAGTAGGCTTATTGTTCCAAATCACGAGTAGGCCGTGATACCTGATGCCTAGATAATGGTAGATAACATTGCTTCTTATCTGAAATAGAAACAATGTAGATATAAAATAATCTAGTCCGGCTTGTCGACGGGCGCTATTGCAAAATTAACCACGAGAGTTTATGATCCGATGAGAAAATTACTTTAATTATCTACTCAACTTTGACGACCTCATATGAGGAGGTTGAAATGTAGTATAATTAATTATGAAGGAAACCCATCGCGAGTAAAGCTTTAAAATGCCAACCTGCGGCGGGAACACGTGGTGATTAAGCCCGTACGCGTTCTCTCTCTGAGCGACGGCCCGTGCCCTGCGGTTGTAAAATGCCTACTTAGGCTTTAAGGACGTTGCTAGCTGTACCCAAGATATGTTTTTGTTCAGGTACGATTACCGACAAAGAATTTGTTTTCGCATGGACGCATTGGTGGGGCACGCGGCGTAAGATAGATACATAGAATATTCTTTATTGTACACAGAAATTACAGTAACAGAAATTATATAAAAATATAGTACAAATGGCGGCCTTATTACTAAAAGCAATTTCTTCCAGGCAACCATAGGCATAGGCGTAAGTTTGTCCAATAAACAAAAAAAGCTCTTCCGTGCCCATCGCAGTTTTATCTCCGGAATGATGCGGTGATAGCGGCACGGTAGAACGCCGCCTTCTCCTTCAAGAGGTCTTGGGTTAAAACCCCAGCGCATCTAGCAATGACTTCGTTTTCTAAGTTACGGATTTGTGAATATTTACTAGCAATACCACTCGCTAACTGTGAAGGAAAACATCGTGAGGAAACACCAGCGCTTGCGTACAAGGGCCTAACTATGAGGCCTAACCGAACCTAACCCAATACAGTAGACGTTTACGTAATGGGAGGGCTGAAATCAGAAATCAATTTCGACAAAAAAAATTGACATTCTATTTGTTTACATGTCAATAAATGTAACAAACGAGCGATCTCTCGACATCAAACGTAACAGTTATAACCTGTAATGTGTTATGTTACTGTTTTTTTAACCAGACAAGTGGGTTCCAACCCCACCGAGGGTTCTATACTTTGTAGGTTACAAAGTATGGACATAGATGTCAACCGGACCGGAGCAGGCTTACATATCACAAATAGTTGAGGAATCGAGTCTCGCAGTTACGAATAGTTTTTAAACGTTTCTTTGTACTTTTAGTAAAATACGATATTAGATAGATAGATAGAGAACAATTTATTGTACATAAAAATGGAAATTACACAGATATTTCTTAACCTAAGAGTACAGACGGCGGCCTTCTCACTAAAAGTGATCTCTTCCAGACAACCTTTGGATGAACTGGACTAATACGTCAAGTATTTAATTTAGTATCCGAATTTCATAGTTTTAGGTCAACGGAGACTACCTTATAAATTTTGATGATTTTTCGTGGCGTATATTTTTTCCGTTACTTACGCGTTCGATTTTTATACAGCTTTAATGGACGGTGAACCCAAGCATACGGTTTTAGTTAGAATTGACGGACCGGGTCGGACGAACCGACAAAGAAGCTATCCTAAGAGCTCCGATAATTCATTTTGAGGTAGGGAACCCGAAAAATAGACAAGTCCCCTGTTTGATGAAAAATTATAAAGATATAAAAAAAACATTGATTGTCTCATCAAAATATAACTTAAAACAAAATAAGACTTAAACCTGGGTTGTGATATTATAAAAGGCAAAGTAGTAGTGGCTCAGCTAGCGCTGACCCGGGTCAGTCCCGGACAGCGCTGGTTTTCAGCCACTGCCTCCTCCCTAAGATGTGCGGGAGTATGTACAAAAGCAACGTGGCGGTTTCATGTCCGTAAATCCCAACTCGACCTTGTTTCACTCAACTCGGTGTTATCTCGCGCATTTGCATCCGTCAGAGATAGCCTGGATACATTTATCTATCTATCGGACGAGCTAAGTGTAGCGGAGTGCACCCAGGACATCCCGTCTAAGTCTTTATCGATGTTATCTGAGATCAAGATGGATAAACCACACTCGAAGTCGATCCGGATCTTGATTGTCATCCCAATCGAGGTTTGCAGACTTACCTCACACGCAAAGTAGCCTTTTTCCTTTGCATCCGGAGCAGTAGATGATTAGCCGTCCTCACATCTTAGGGCAAACCACATTTTTCTTCCGTAGGCGTGTCTTGCATCGTCGTCAATTGATGAAGTTTTTGACGCGAGGCTATGATCATCTCAGTACCTAGTCACTTCAAGTGTGGGAAAGAGTTTTAAGAACGTCGTGTAATTCTTTTTCATCCAAGCATCCTACTTCTACACAAAATCGGGATTGGTTTTTGGAATATGCCTGTGTTTTCCCAGTCAATGGAGATCTGAAGAGTTCTCGAGAAATCAATCTCGGCTTTGGAAATCTTCAGATTTGAAATTTATTTTTTATTTTATCCCTGCTCGGTTTGCGATGTGCCAGCGTCTGACCTCCTCCATTTCTTTGCAGGCAAAGGAGATCCTCACTAAGGAGTCCAACGTCCAGGAAGTGAAATGCCCGGTGACGGTCTGCGGCGATGTCCACGGACAGTTCCACGACCTGATGGAGTTGTTCCGCATCGGGGGACGGTCGCCCGACACCAATTACCTCTTCATGGGGGACTACGTCGATCGTGGCTACTACAGCGTCGAGACTGTCACGCTGCTCGTGGCACTTAAGGTGAGTGCCATTCCGCTGCAACGACCAAATCCTCAGCTCGTAAATGTCAACTATAGGTTATTATAGGCTTCTTCGCATCAAGTTGGCCTAACCTAACTAAATCTTTAGTTAGTGTTAGTTATATATTAAGAACCTGGGGCGAAAAAGTTCTAACCTTGCGACCATGGGCCGGACGACGCAGCATAGGCAGGCCCTCCACCAGATGGTCTGAAGTTGTGGTTACGGCGGCGGGGAGTTGCTGGATGCGGAAGGCGCTAGACACAATAGACCTATGTCCTACAGTGGCCGTCAAATCGCTCGTGATGATGATACATTTCAGTACATATTAAGATAAAAGAACAAAGCACAGTGGCGGCGCAAAGGTTGCTAAGAACCAGTAGCAGAAGGGCTTAGCCTCATCCGAGACTGTGAGATTGGGATTGACGTTGAATCATCTCGATATCTTTCTAAATGAGAAATGGACCCACTCGTGTTATGCTCAGAAGTAATATCTACTATTATCAGTGTGTTCATAGAATTCTTTCCGATGGAGAGCTCGTATTGTTTTAAAATTTTTGCTCTCTGGGGATAATATTGGCTGCTCTTTTAATGCCGAGCACATATATCAGGCAAACGAATGATTCAGGGAGTAAATTAATTAGCATGTCATTAAATGTCGAAAGTCACGACTTTCTATATAAATTAGTTGTCAAATTCTGACATTTTAACGCGTGACTGGCGCCATCGTACTACCCAGGCCAGTCACATTGAACTTATGACTCCTGGAAATTTAACTGTCAATTCCTTGATAATTCAAAATATCTAACGTCAGGATTTACAGGGGCATAAAACAGGTATTCGTTTACTTCGGTCTGTACCCACCAGAAAACTCTAATTTAGAGCTCATAAGTTCGCCGATATTTCTGCGCTTGAATGAGAAAGTAGTTGCCAAAGTTGATCCATATCAACCCTGGTATGTCTCCACTGCTGAGGCATGGGTTTCTTCCTGCATCGCATGAAGGTTAGGCCATACTTCACCACGAGGCCCAAGTCCGGGTTGGTGTAGGATTGTAAGAAAGTGGCGTTCCTTGCTGTCAGAAGTTATCAAGCTGCCCATAAGGCCCCTGACACGGCTTAACGACTGCTACTGCATGACAGCCGGCACCAACGGCTTAACGTGCCTTGCGAAGCACGGAAGCGCTCGGAAAAAGTCCCACTAGCGGTAGTCACGGGACGGTCACTCATCCAAAACGTGACCGCGCCTGTCGTTGCTTAACTCAAGTGATTGATTCCTATCACTCGGTTCGACTAGGCCACGAGCGCTTCATCATATAATTATGAATATTAGCCAAAGCCATAGCAAATATAACTTTATTTTCGCGGATAGACAAACATTTTATATAAATTCATGAATGCCAGACCTTTTCATTGTGTTTACATTTTTGGCGTGAAGGTATGTTAAATAGGCCTGTTCTGTAAAGTAGGACGTTACCTATCACTATCACGCATGCAAGACGGAGAAAAATTATTGAGTATTGCGTGTAAAGTATTTTGGCAGTGACGCGACATTAATAGGAAGGTTAAGGTCATACCGACCATACAAAAGCAAGTTTGGACAAGATTCTCCCAAACTAGTGCCAGCTATGACCTTGGCGAATAGATTTCCGGTTTGCCTAGGTCGCAGTAGCGTTTTGTATTTAGGGGAAACGAAAAAAATATTTTCTCGTGCCAAATATAGATGGCTAAGTCAACGAACGCAATTTGGGGGAGCTACTAGACTTTGCTAACGAATTACGAACATATCAAAGGTATTCTGGTAGAAAATATCATTAAGGTGTTGCTTAGCTAATCTGTGTTTGTAAAGAGTAACATATCTAAGTTTTTTATCACGCCTTTAGACAACCTTTTAAAATCTTTAAGAGGTATCCTCATGTGGCAATTCCCAGACAAACCTAGTTTAGTTTTAATTTACAAACTTAATGTTTGATCATAGTAAAACTTTACCAATATTCTAAGCGGACACATTCTAGGCTTGATCGTGCTTAGAATTAAGAATATATGAATAGAAAAGAAATTAAAGCCTCACATAAGCCTTTTTATTATAGAAACGTCTCCCAAGTTTCTATCATAGGTATTTTTAAGCAGTTTATTTGCATTTGACAGTTTTGTGCTTTTCGTGTCGTCCAATTTGCATACGTGATTATAAGTATCTCGCTATCGCGCCATTTTAATGTGATGATAAGATTCGGGGACTGTTTACAATTTTCTTGTCTTGAATGAAATACGACTTTAGCACCGTAAAATGTTAAGAACATTCTGTCAAGCTTTAAGGCCCGGATCAACTGTTAATTAGTAACTTTTATTACGGGCGAAAGTCTGTTGTCCACTAATATTAAATTATTATTTATTCATTTAGTCACGCAATCACGCTATTAGCAATGTCTAGTTGTAGGTGCCGTAGAGCCCTTAATGAGACCAAATTCACTCAGGGTATCCTAGAGTGGGCCCATTAGCAATGTATGTGCCTGTATGTAAATGTTAATTTCTGAATTCGGGGAAACAGATCGATTCGGAGATGAAATCGGCAATTTTTTAAATTAGATCTTTAGGTACCTACCTACCTACGGAACTAAGGAAATAAAGAAAAGTCCAACCTAAATAGTGTCAAAAAATCGTTGCATTTTGGCTGTTTCATATTCGCTAACTTGGAATCGGCCATTTTAACAGATGATGCACTACGGAATTAACAAGTTTTCTCGTTTAACAACGAAACTCCAAAAGTATTTATTTTCTCATGACGCCATTCGTCGTTATAAACATGCCGTCTACCCATTAAAGGAGATTGTCCTATAAAACGATTGTTTGCCTTTCTTCATTGGATGAAAAAGACAGGTTTGAGCTTAAATTTTCCGTCTCTAAAACTTGATGTCACGCTACATGTAATTTTAGGTTTGGGACCTCTTTCTAGATGAATATTCTACGATATTGGGCTATTTCTACCTCGCAGAGCCTTAACGACGATATTGTAAGGCAACCAGCGGTATAGTTGGCTTCGTACGTGACCTTGTTTACAGTGAATTAGCAGGAATTCGCCGCTAAGCTCTGACTTAAGTGTATAGGCTGGGTAATCGTAATCAGTCTAATTGAAATTAAATTGAAAAGTGAAATAATATACGCACTGAACTCATTGGACGCTTTCCAAAGTTTCATGTTTCCTAATTGCATATTCGCCTGATGTGGCGCGGGTGATCGAGGTTCTATGGGATTTCATACAATGAATAGAGCACAAATTGGTACAAAACCAATGTTATTCTAGTAACGTGGTACAAAAACGCGACATACAAATCCGCTCAAACTATTATGACAGGACGTGCTCGTAACGCCTTGTAAATGTAATGTATGAAGCGTTTAAATCGTTAAATCTCAATATTATTTGAGAAAGCAAGCCGTCTTGATGATGATGGTGATATCAACCCTTTGTATGTCCCCACTGCTGGGCCACGGGTCTCTTCCTGCAGCGCAGGAAGTTTAGGCCATACTCCACGACGACGGGGGGCCAAGTCTGGGTTGGTGGAGGATTGTAACACAGGGGCTGGCCTTACTGTCAGAAGTTATCAAGCCGCCTATAAGACATCTGACATCATGGCTTAACGGCTGCCAATACACGGCAGCCGGCACCAATGGCTTTTAAGCCTTTAGTCTTGCGAGGAACGGAAAGTAGTCCTAGTAGATACGGCCCCCTAAGGAAAGAAGGACGACACAAGCAACGGCTTGCTTTCATCATAAAATGGAGCTTTTCGGCAAAAAAGGGCCGCAGCTAGGATTAGTTAGGGCATTCTGTTTTCGTGTGTTATTCGGCTAAAATGCTTCCTAGGGTCAACCGACTCACACGAGTCTGAAAATAGAGCGCGCCCATCACGACTCATTGCGCACGAACGAGCAGATTGGCTACGTCAATCAGCCTCCATTATAGGGTTATTACAAAAATACGCAATTCCTGTGATACTCCAATGGGACTGTTATGTTTTACGATAACTTTCTACGAGTTATTTCTGAGATGTTTTTTATATTTTCGAAATATCAGGTTGTACATAATTTCGGATATGGTTAAATACTCGTACGAACTAATGTAATGTAAGAAACGGTCACAGTGGATTTATTTTTCATTGTCTTTTTTTTCACTTGTAACTCGACCCGAGCATTGTACTACTTTGACATTCAACACTACTTTGACATTCAACAGAATGTGATTCTTAACATTGAAATATTTTTGATTTTTTTTCCAAAGTCGCCCTCTGCCAATATCGCAGTCTCCGTAAATAGTTGTCCGTAAATATTGTCAATTCTATATAACTCGTATGGATTATCTATCGAATAGCGCCACTACAAAGCGTGTTTAAATAAAAAAAAAACGATTTAAATCAAATTTTGCAAAAATCGTGATTGTTTTCAACTCTGTGTCGTATAATAATTTAATAATAATTTCAACCTATGGTAACCAGTGTAGGACATCAGAAACATGGAAATACACCCAGACTGAGACCATTTTGTACAAATATAAGGCGGCCTCCAATGGGAATCGAACACTCTACTTCAATGGTAATCAAACGTGATACCGCTAGACTAACTAGGCATAAAAGTAGATAAAAACCAAAGTTGAAATTCACGATTCAGATCAGTATAAATCTCCTCAGTATGGGTGTATTCCCATGGTGATGTCGATGCCCAATTACCATAGCATTGAGTATCCTAGTTTGGGACCAGGACACGTGATTGAGTTGTGTGGAAGTTATTATTATTTATTAACTCTAATTGACGTGTATCAAGAATTGCGCATTTTTTAAGTTGTGGATGCCACTCGGAAATTCTTGAAAATATTTCCACTTACAATCTATTTATTCTTACTTGACCAATTCAGTAAACAATATTCTACCCGTAAACTGTAACTTTTTAGTCCAAAACTGCCATATTTCCATAAATGAAGTAACTTGAACTCTTTTAGATAACACGCTGCCAATTTTATAAACATAGTTCATGATAGTTCATGAATTTGCGAGAAAATGTCTAGTTTAAGCATCTAATCTCAATTTTAAGGTTAGAATATTGTTTAATAAATTGGACAAGTAAGAATAAATAGACTGCAGGTATACTTATTAGTCTACGTCCGGTAATACCAGTAAAATGAAGTCAAACGTCAATAAAGTCTCAGTTAATAAGCCCCTCCGCAGGCACGAGTGCATTTGCAGAGACTGCTTGACTCACACATAAATTATTGTAAGAAGTCACGTGTAAAAATTATCACCCTAGTAATTTTTCCGACCTTCGTCCGTAGAACTCGGTGTGAGCTCTTTCAGTTGTAAAAGTGAGTCCGATTGTCGCTTTTATTTCCTGCATATTAAGAGTCAGACAGATAAATCCGACGAGTACAAGTTCAGTGGCGTCGTAATATTGCCGGTTTCAGGACGCTGACAACTTCGGCCAATGTCCACTGATTCTTGGTTGAGAGAAGTCAAAACCCTGTAGTCTTGTTTGAACACATTATTTCCTAGGACAATTCGATGTATAGTCTGTTAGCTTTTAGAATATACCTCGGGCTCTAGAGTAGGCTTCGGTTTTCGCCGAAAGCATACGAGTGTAATACTACTTCCCGCTCTGTATAAAACTTTTGTTATTTTGTTTAATTGTCACATTAGTTCCGATATTTCTATTACACTAATATATCCGATTCTATCCGATAGTAGCCGAGGTAAAAATATTCTAAAAGCTAACAGACTGTACATTGCATAGCCGATGAACCCACATATTAACAAGTAGGAAGACTTAATTGTAATAAGCGGCTGTGTAATTTACAATTACATAAAATTTTTGTAATAGATCTATGAATCGTAGTTTTATGAATCATCGTCCTGGCTTCTATTAATAAATAAATATTCATGGACATATTACAGAGAGATCTCGTTAGCCCTATACTAAGTACAACTAAATGACTTGTGTTATAGGTTCTAACTCGACGATAGATTTAATACAATAAATACATCGATAACATCCAAGACCCGAGACAAACTAGAAAAGTTCGTTTCCTAGTTTGACCCGGCCCGGGATCAAACCCGAGGACCTTTGGTTTTACAGTCAGCGTGCCAAATCGCTGCGTCACCGAGGCCGTCATTATTAGTGCAGGATCGAGCCGGAATACGCTGAAACGCATCGAATTCGTTCCGTGGGCTCGGCGCCGGCGCCGGCGTGTCGCTAATGACCAACGTTGCATAGTCAATATACTAGGTATCATTATAGTAGACGATTTTTTGCGATTCGACTAGACGAGCCATCACAGGGCATCAGTAAAATTCTTAATAGAACTATTCACTCATCAAATGGTATCATCACTCATTCCGCGCCACATGTTACTAGTAGTCGTTTGTTCAATAGTTCGTAGATGGCAGCATAATAATAATAATAATAAATTTTCATGGACATATTACACAGATCTCGTTAGCCCTATACTAAGTACAACTAAATGACTTGTGTTATAGGTGCTGACTCGACGATAGATTTAATACAATAAATACATAGAGTAAGGTGATAGCTAGTTTTATTAACTACCTATTTGTGTACATACAACCTCCTGGTTGTACATTCCAAATCTCTAGAGGACCTTTGATTGAACAAGTTGTTCAACAAAATCACTTAATCGCCGATGTCACGCGATGCACGCACGAAGATTACTTTCTACATCAACTAAATTGTCCGTCTATCGAGCAATCTCCACATCACGACATGATTCGTGGTCTATTCAGAACTAAGACAGTCGGAGAAAGGCAATGTTATTTTATTAATATTTTTATTGCACTTCAAGTAATCGTCGAATGCACTTAATGCCATGTCTACATGTTTTCTTGTCTACTAGACCCTAGAGAATTCTCGAAACTTCTCTTTCGCTAGTGTTTTTCATGAAACACTTCACAAAACACTGTGTTTTCTATGCACAAAACATAATTGTTATTTTCTTTCGCCCAGAAACGAAAATGTGTTGCGCATAAAAAACAGTTTTTAGCACGACTTTTTTTATAAGAAACGATTAAATCGTACCTACTATCAGCTGAGCCTTGTAATATCTTGTCAGATTGATCGGCATTCAAATTTGGCTGGTAAAAATGCCAAATTTGGGTCTTCGGGAAGGTTTCTATAACTAAAATCTCGCACAATCGTCCACCAATCAATATCCACAAAATTGTGAATAAGATAAAAAAAAATACTGAATTCAACCATAAATACACGGTAATTAGGGCGTGCATGAGGCTGTAATGATTAGGTTTTTCCGCTTGCATAAGGACCACTACTTTGCAATCCTCCTTAAAATCCATTAAAAAAGCGAATGTGTTAGGTGCTGGACTAGTAGGCCTGACCGCGAATTTTGCCTGTTATCATCACATTGGTAGGCCCGTTGTTGCTCGCAGAAGAAGTTTACTGAACTGCGAGCAACAATGGGCTGAGAGGAGCTGCCCACTTTCAGGGTTAGCAAAGCTTATTTATTAACTCACTCAGCCCGTAAACGACACTGCTGGACCTACCCCTCCCCAACTTCTTTTTGTCGTCGGCCATCTTTATCCAGCCACTGCGAGCAAACTAGCAGCTGGTGGACGTCCTGGGCTGGTCACTTATCCCGAAGAACCGATGGTCGATGAAGTGCAAATATTCTCGAGTGGAGAAAAGCCTAAATACCTCTCAACCCTCCACAGGTCCGGTACCGCGAGAGAATAACCATCCTCCGCGGCAACCACGAATCCCGCCAGATCACCCAGGTGTACGGTTTCTACGACGAGTGCCTGCGCAAATACGGCAACGCCTCCGTCTGGAAGCATTTCACGGACCTGTTCGACTTCCTGCCTCTCACCGCGCTGGTCGACGGGCAGATCTTCTGCCTGCACGGCGGGCTGAGCCCCTCGATCGACACTCTGGACCACATCCGGGCCCTTGACCGTCTGCAGGAGGTGCCCCACGAAGGGCCCATGTGCGATCTGCTCTGGAGTGACCCCGATGATAGGTAAGTCGTCGTCGTCGTCAGGCTATACTAGTCCACTGCTGGACATAGCCCGCTAGGTAAGTGCCGCGCTTTTACCTCTGTTACTTACTGGGCCTTAGAACAGCATCAGTAGTGCGATGCTGGTGTAATTATACACCATTTTTACATTATCTACAGTTTGAAATAGAGCATTCATTGACCCGGCGTGGCCCCGGGTAGTATCCAACTTTGTAAGTTTTAGGGGTATTGTAAATGCGCCGCCACACGTCCTCGGCCCGTTACACTTTAAAGATAAAGAGTTTCATGGCAGTCTTCACCAAACGTGATGACCAAAATATGAAACCCTATCTTTTGTGAATTTCTTCAGTGTTAACTAGGGCCAAAAATTATTTTGTTTTTATAAATTTTGATTTGTATTTTTTTGGGTTAAAAATGCATATTGGCTACCATATGCTATTCCAGATTGTAATCTAATTCTGAGCCAAATTGTATCCAGATCCTTTAAGGCGTGATTAAATAAGAAACAATCATCCATTTATCAAACTTGAGCAATTATAATATTAATAGATCTGACAGCTATTAAACCCGCGCTGTAAGCTTTCCCTAGGGATCTGAACCTACATCATCGCCACATCTGTAATTCACAAGGTCGCTGGGTCATTGACGCGCATAGAGAAATGTCGCTCGACTGTTTTTTGTAAGCTCACACACCATACGGGGGACAGAGATAGAAAGGCTCCGTTCATTCATTCATTACGTTAAGAAAAAAAAACCTTTGTGTGGCGTACTTAACATACTTTGCTTCACATGAATGCCCCGCGTCGGCAAATATCTGATTATTACCGATTATTACTTAAATTAGTTTCTTATCAAAGTACAAATGATAACTGTACAATTTTCAGAAAGTTATTTAATTTAAAACTTGTATCCCCTGGATTAGACATCTAGGGACTTACTCCCGGTTTCTCGTATACGAACAATCATATGCAAATGTTTTTTTTTTATTTTCTGTCCAAAAATTTTCTGCCGTATCCTGCCTGAATTGGCCGAAAGACGTCTTTATGATTGTCCATCGTAATGCGGCTTTCTGATTATAAAGGAATAATTCAAAAATGTGTTCCATTTTTAAAGTTTTGTTCTTTTGTTTCTGTGATTTTCATTTGAGGATTTTTGCATTGTATTGTGAATTTGTTACATAACCATGGCGTATCCGTATGCTCTTTGGCCAGCTGACAGCTGTTAACATTGCATTAAGAACTTGTTAGTGTACGAGAAACTGAAGGTTAACTACCTCAACTGATTAATTTGTAAATAATATTTCGGCACATAGTTTGACAAATTAATGTTCGGTACCTACATAATATTGAAACAGAGTATAATCACGTGTGAGAGGAGCAGCGATTGTGTCTTTATCACAGCGTCATTGGCTTCATGATGTTTGTTTTCAGTTCGTCCACACTAAAATAAGACAAGTTAAATATGAAAAATACATTTTACATTTACAGTACGTCTTTGCATTTTTGTTCAGTAGTCTGTGGGTGCGCAGATTCTATTTCTTAGTTCAATTCCGGAGTCACTTGAATTTTGGAAGAGTCCGGTCAGTTTGCGCTCTTATTCAAAGAGCTCAAGGCTGTTCTTACGTGAGCATGCTATCTCGCTCGCACAATATAACACTTAATAATTATTGTAATAAAATTACTAAACTTTTGATAAATAGAATAGAATATAATAAAATATATTTATTCCTATATTGCGAGGCCTATGTCTAGCAGCGGACTGAAACCGGCTGATTGTGATGATGATGACGATGATTCTTAGTTTTTAATAAAGAAAAGCAGTGTGAAATATTATTCATTTTGGATTTTTTTTCCAGTCAACTATTAGGTACAAGATGAGGAAAATGTGTATTGTATGTACCCTCGGACCACATTTATCAAATGTATACTCATTTTATTGCAATGACTAAAAATGTTAAATCGTGCAAGAGAGACGGCGTGCTCCACGTAACAGCAGCCTTTTAATCTTGGTGAGACGGAGCTCGCTTCCTCGGTTGCTCGCCTCTGAATAATTTTATTTCATAATCACAAGTACAAAATAAATTGGTCTTAGCATTATCAAAATAAATGTAACAAAATAAAAAAAAACTCAAAGTAAGCACTTTAAAAAATATATGTTTTGAGTATGTCTCAAGGCGGTTCGAGATTTCAAAATGTATTCTCAATCTCAACGTAGAATCAAGGTTGCGTGTCATTTCCGTGTGAACTAATTACGCGAATCAGCTCGGATTGATAAATGATTAACTCGGCGTTGTTTACAGTGTATCGGCACTGCGCTGGTTTTTATCACGACCCGTGGGAGAAGGCTAGGTAGGATACACACTTACAGAATGTCAGTCTCACAGCCGCCGTATCATATCCAGCTAGGGGCGCACGAGAGGTCAAGATAAACGTTTTATCCCACTGTAGATAGCGCCTCGCTTTAAATCTCGCTTTACGCGGTCGAGTAAAGCAAGATGGCGCTAGCCGATAATGGATAAACTTTTATCGCTCCTCTAGCAGAAACTGTACGGCTGTACTGCTCAATTCAGAACAGCTCAATTCAGAAAATGTACTGCTGTCTCCCCGAATTTCTCAGCAAAGAGCGTGACAGAACCGGCCCACAGACTCTCGTTGTAAAAAAATAGTTCAAATAATACTTAGAATTCTATTCTATCTCACGTGTGTCATTCATAAGTACACGCACGCACTAAATCCGTTCTTTAGTCCGATAACCGAGCTACTTCTATTGCTTTATGTTCCGCAGACGATAGCCAGACATAACAACTGCGGTTATCAATTATTTTGTCTATTATTCGGAGCTAACGTAATCATAATAAGTGGATCAAACTGAAAGCGGCAGCGTTAAGGGACTCCCGGAGCTAACTAGCGCTACGAATAAATAAAACTATAATCTTAACTTATTTCCGGAATCACTGACTTTAATTTTACATTCTTTTTAATGCACTAACCCGTACTAAGGACAATTTTAAAAACCTAATTAGAGGCTAAAAATTCCACCCATGCCGAGATTCGAACCCGCGACCTCTGGCTATCCGTGCCAGCGCTCTTTCCAACTGAGCTAATGGGCGACTCACCGGCATCAGTTAAATTTCGGACCTCTTTACAATATTACGTACGTTTAGCCTCTAAATTGGTTTTTGAAATTGACTTTAATTTTGTTGGAAGAGTCAGACAAGGTTTCTTCTAATGTAATTAAGTTTTATACAAATCTTTTTTATGCTATTATAATACTTAAGCCATCTTTAGTTCTAGTATTTTTTGTACTATGTATATTCGTAATTATTTTGTGTTTGTGGTTTTTCCAGTGTACAATAAGGAATATTCTTATCTTATCTTACATTTTGTTTATAATAAAGTACACTAATATTTGGTACAAAAAATCCTCCATTTTTTTTAAACTAGTCCGCCATCAATTACCGTACTAAAAAAAATTACTCGTATTTTTTTAATTTTATAATTATGATACTAATCACCAACCCGGACTTGGCCCCCGTGGTGGGACCCGCGCCTGAGACCCGTGCCCCGGCATTAGAGACATAAAAGGGTTGATATCGATACTAAATAGTGACTAAAATGGCCCTTAAAATTTTGCTTCGTCGCATTTAACTAGTACAAAGATTGCTAATGAGATCCGACGGTTGAATCACACATTAAAATCTGTGTCAAATATTATTTATCTCTTTATATATACAAAATATGTGATTGTGAATCTGTTTCTATTTCTGTGGTATATAAATTAACGACCTAATCGCTGATGTCGGATAGTCGTTGCGTCTTACCATCGGGATATTCCCAACAATGACTAGTAATAATGTCGACGTTAGTAATTAGTGGGTAAGGATGTCAGTGTGGTAATCAATAAATAATAAAAATCAATCAAATACAAACTAATATTTCAGGTATGAAATTCTATATTATTTAAATGTTTATGTTCAAACCGATAGCGCATGAACTACGTAAATGAGCCAAACGCCAGGGTGGGATTGCACCTTCAATTCAATTCCGCATTATGGACTCACTGCACTGTTTGTCCAGTACAATTTCGCCAATGTCACGTGTTTTAATTCCCCAAATTTCTATCAAACATTGTATGTTCTACTACTGTCTGGTCTTCGTCGTTAGACTTTCTCTGTTACGAAGAGAAGGGTATATATATAAAAAAAAAATTACGTATTTATGTCGGGGCACGATCATGAGTGACCAATCCTGTGTGTAAGTGGATCTGACAAGTGCTGATCTGTGGCTCAGACATCTGTACCTATATTCTGTGTAATATTATCTCAAAAGTACGAAGTTTGTGCCGGTGTATGGGTGACTGCTTGTGCTGAGCGCACAATATGATCGAAGAGATTTTGCGACAGATCAAATTTTACAGTATGCATGCTGTGGTCATTATTTGTAGATGGCACGGCACGCTCATTCCTTATTATATCCCACTTAATATTATAAATGTAAACGGATTTTCATGTACTTCCAGTACAGACAGACATAAATTGAGACATAGGATAACGTTTGCTGGGTCATCTAGTAAGAAAATAATAGTAATTTAGCACTAACAAAAATCAAATATAAGTTTAAAACCCTATTTAGAGGCTGAAAATTGTCCTCAGCACGGGTCAGTGCAACAAAAAGAACAATCAAATATAAGTGTTTTGAGCAAACTTGCTTATCTCGCCCGCAGAGGCGGTTGGGGCATATCGCCGCGCGGCGCCGGCTACACCTTCGGGCAAGACATCTCGGAGTCGTTCAACCACAGCAACGGGCTGACGCTGGTCTCGCGCGCCCACCAGCTCGTCATGGAGGGCTACAACTGGTGCCACGACCGGAACGTCGTCACCATCTTCTCGGCGCCCAACTACTGCTATAGGTGAGTCTTGTGGCCCCACAGGAAATGATCGGAGCCTGGTAACGTGATCAAAGGTTTGTACGAAAACAATGGAATAGTGATATTACTTCAAGAGAGATGTCAGACACGCTGCTGAATATCTGGAAAGGGATAAGTTGACTGGAGTAGTCCCACAGACTTAATGCAACGGGCCGGCTAGTCTTGTGTCAGATTTGTTAGAATGGCTTAACTGTGAGGCTTCGGGCAAGACATCTCGGAGCTGTTCAACCACAGCAACGGGCTGACGCTGGTCTCGCGCGCCCACCAGCTCGTCATGGAGGGCTACAACGTTCCACGACCGGAACGTCGTCACCATCTTCTCGGCGCCCAACTACTGCTATAGGTGATTCTTGTGACCCCACAGGAAATGGTCGGAGCCATAGAGTATAATAATAAGTCTGGTCGGAGCTTGGTAACTTGTTCAAAGTTTTGTAAGTGTACGAAAGCAATGGAATAGTGATATTACTTCAAGAGGGATGTCAGAGACGCTGCCGAATCTCTGAAAAGGGATAAGTTTACTGGAGTAGTCCCACAGCCTTTATACAACGTTCTCACGGGCTGGCTAAACTCGTGACAGATTCGTTACAATGGCTCCAATCCTCTCGGAGTCGTTCAATGAGGCTGGTCTCGAGCGCCTACTATCTTTATATGAAGGACTACAGCTAGTGCCAGGACTGGAACTTCGTCACATCAGCGCCCAACAAGTACAATAGGTGAGTTAAAGAATGGACAAGCTAACATTTAGGAATGACCAGTGGTATATAGCTCCTGTGTTGGTTAACATTGATAAGTGAGGTTATGAGGCAATCTGAAAAGAAGTGCAAAGGCACAATATGTGCCTACACTCTACAGGTGAGTTATACGAACTTACTGGGATTAGTTGGAACTTCTTTTGCCTCAAAAGGATTACTTGCCGACGTGACCATTTACTCCATCCGTGGAGAATAAACAGCCAGTCATCATTGAAAGGAAAAGACCTTCCGGATGCTAGCAGATGTATCAGAGCCCTTTAGAAGGAGGCCATCATCTGTTGTAACCAAATATCAGAAAAATAAACATCTGGGCACGAATACGGTGTTAAATGACGTAAAGCCTGCATTGCTTAAGGAAAATTGTGAAGAGGCACTAGGAAAACAAGCGAAAAGACAACACAAAAATAGGAACCAGGTGGGGTCATAATGTTATCTATCACAGATAAAGGACAGAGCTGCGTTTGCTTCAGATAAAGAATGATCCTAAGATCTTCTTGATAAGATCTCTATCAGCGACTAATTTAAGACACTTTTGTTACAGATGCGGCAACCAAGCTGCCATTATGGAATTGGATGATGCGCTTAAGTACTCATTGTAAGTGTTCTTTTTTTCTTTCTTGAACATAATTCTTGTTTTTAAGAAAATGCCTCATCGCTTTAGTCAAGTTTTAGATGCGACTACCACATTTCAAAATTGAGGATTCAACCACGTAGTGTTTAGAAAGTGAAGATTAATGAGTAAAATACTTAAGTATAGTTAACATTTACATTTTACATACAATACAAGCACAATACATTGCTTCTGGCCCCACACTAGGATATCCTGTGTCGTGCGAACCAGAAACAACGACATCACAAACATGTAAACATCCAAGACCTGGGCTTTTTTTGTCCCCAGCCGGGATTCGAACCCGGGACCTCTTACATGGTAGGCAGACGCGCTACCGCTACGCCACAGAGGTCGTTCTGTCTCTTCAGCTTTCTCTAAAAGAACGAGACCGGGCCTTATTTATACAAACACAGTGCCTTAAAATACTCCAAAATCGCTGAATGGAGGTCATACAAGCAAAAGACGTAACGACAATAAGTAAAATGCCTCTTGGAGTGTTTAGTGGAATTCGTTTTTATAAATAACGCCGTTAGTTTATAATTTGCAATTCTCAATTTAGAAACAGGTGGTAAGTGATTATATGACTGTTTACTCTGGAACAGCTATACGGAATGATTATCAGCGCAAAGTGATGACGAGATTCCGGTTGATTTAATCAGCCGGGTCTCTTACTAAGCGTGCCTTTCAGGCAGTTGTAGTATCAATACTGTGGATGGAAAAAGTTGTATGACCTTTACCTGAAAGACTTTAGGTCTATATAGTCCCTTGTGTGGCGTGTGTTTAGAGTGTGTTTTCGTTTGCAGCCTTCAGTTCGACCCGGCTCCCAGGCGTGGCGAGCCGCATGTCACCAGGCGGACGCCAGATTACTTCATGTAGACTGCACGTAAGTCGCTGCCTATACGTAATACAGAGAATAGTGTAAAGAGGTTCGAAATTTCACTGATGCCGGTGAGTCGCCCATTGGCTCAAATGGTAGAGCGCTGGCACGGATAGCCAGAGGTTGCGGGTTCGAATCCCGGCATGGGTGAAATTTTTAGCCTCTAAATAGGTTTTTAAATTTGTCCTTAGCACGGGTTAGTGCATTAATAATAAAAATAGTATAATGCACGTAAGTAGTATTTCTTAATGATTCGTGATACTCATAGATAGTTATATATTAAACGGATCTATAGTAAATTTGTTTACATACGTAAAAACTATGTAAACTATCTTGCTACGTCTTTTCATTTATATACACATTTTATAAATCAGAATCTTTACACTTTATCAGTTCAATGGGAAATTTAATGGAATTTCATGAAAAATTCGTAAAAATACAAATATTTTGCTTTATAAAGTGTATATTTAAATGAAAAGACTTATCAAGATTATTTACATTTATCTAATTACCTAAACAAATGGATTATAATCGCGATTATTTATTAGGTAAAAACTAATTTGACGTTGACGTCGAAATTCCAGACGTTTCGGCTGCGTTGCAGTTGCCGTGGTCACGGGTGGACAGGAATTAGGGCGCTTAGGGGCGCTAACTAGTTACCACAGATATTAAGATTTCTAATCTCTTCTTCATCTCGTGACTACGATAATAGCAATAAATGACTACGCGACTAAGCCCCGAAAATATTCTAACTAAGATTTCTAATGTTTACTTTTTTTTTTTAAGTATTATAAAACAAGTCAAGATTTTTTTTCCATTGGTGGCGCTAGTTAGCGCCCCTAAACTCCTTAAGATAATTACGTTTTACCTAATGATGATAATTGGCCTTTATACATCTACGTATTGAGATGATTTATACAGCGTCCAGTGGTATCCTCACTCTACCACACTAGATGGGTGAAGGGAACACTCCGACGCTGTAGTGCCTGGGACATGGTTTTTATAGATGGTGTAGGCTTTTTACCTAATAAATATTCGCGATTAGACCCATTTAATATATAACTAAGCACGTAAGCACATCACTTCATTCTTTACACTTTTCAAATGATCAGCAATTTATTTCAACTTAAATAATTTCCAATCTGGTTAATTTGTTTCGTTTTTTGTGTTTCCATGTTTGTGATATACTTGCTTGGTTATCATAGTACAGGGTATCCTAGTTTGTAACTAGGATAAGTAATTGGGTTGCGTGGACATATTTTTTTTATTTACTTGTGGATGTCATTAGTAGATCTTGACCAAATTTATATGGGACCACCCACCATTGAGGGGTATCATTACACCACGAAACGAAATTATTGTAATTAGACAAGATGGTAAAGACTTCAGCTCTGCTAAACATAGATGTATGATGAATAATTCTTTACCATAACATAACGTAAACTCACGCCTCTATCCCGGATTGGTACGCAAGTCTGCCACTTATCACGATCCTGACAGATCTCTTTCACTTCATTAACATTCATTAGTCAAGGCATAAACGCATGCCGTGCCGGTAAAATTACGTCAAAATTTACAAAACAAAATTAACAAGCCTTCATTGCTTTGCTTGCAAGACTGTATACGCTTGCCAGGATACAAGAAGGTGATGACTTTCAAAATAGAACGTAATTCTGCAATCGATTTAGTTGCTTTCTTATCAGTTGTGATTATGACTTGTTATAAAGCACGCATTCATCCATGATTCAACAATACGCATAATAATGGGTTGGACGACCTTTGAAAATTGCGAGGGAAGTCAAGTCATTCATAAAGTGCGTTTAGACTGCAAAAAATGAGGGATTGTGTTATTTGGTAACCATAGTCCCAAAACTACTTTTAAGCAATTTGAAAATAATCTAAATAATAAATAAGATTCAAAGTCCTGACTGACGGACTCACTCATCAACGCCCAGCCCCAGCCGTGGGACCTAGGAAGCTAAAATTTTGCACAGAGGGTCTATATATTACAATGTAGGCAAGCAATAAGACCGGATTTTTTAAAATTCAACCCCTAACGGGTTTGATAAAATTTAAAATAAATATTCTTCAACACAATTGATTGAATAAGTGTTTCGTAGTTTTTTTTTATTTAACCCTTAAGCGAGTGAACGGGGTTGCAAAATTTTGTTCTTTGAATCGTTTTCACGCGGACGGAGTAGCGGGCAAAAGCTAGTTACTTCTATTTTTGCGATTTAATATGCGTGTTACTTTTGGCTTAAGAACGTCAGCTTAATATTCACAGTTAGCTTTGTAAGAAAGATTTATTATTTTTGCGTAAAAAGATTATTGTTTTGTTCTGACAAATGTGGGCAACGTTGCCATGATTATGTCACATAAATTTCTACATGTTCAACCATTTGCCTTAATGTTTAATTGATACATGCTTTTATGATCTTTACGAAGACGTAAATATGCTACAAGATTATTTTGACTATCAGCCAAGTACGTTACAACTATGATAGTATGACCTCAGCCTCCGAAGCATGATGCCGCCGCTTATAGCAGTCCTATAGGAGTAATATAAAAATATAAAAAACTGCTTCCACACGAGTTGCCTTCGTAATGTCCTGAGGATAAAGTAACAGTTCAGTTTAGTAAATACGCGTTAATATTACATACTCTCCCCATTATTAAAAGTCCCACGACATAAGCAATAACCCAACCTCCTATGAGAGAAAAGACATTTATGATGAGTACGCTCTACACGACTCTAGTCTATCTAAGCCAATGTGTCTCACCCAGCTTTTTTCTCCGCAGACACGGCGCGTACAAGGCAGGAGCCCTGTCCCTTCGCCGGCGCTCCGCCCCGCCGCCGCACTAGCGTCCCCGCACCCCCGCCTCAGGTGAAGCCTGCCTCAGACTTGCCCATTACTAGTCTCAATGCCAGCGGTGTCTACTGTCCACGATCAATAGTCAAATTACGCGCGTATGCTGTCCTGTCACTTTGTACTAGTAATAATAAAACTACTTGTTTGTCGAGATTTACAGGTCGTAACTTGTCTATAGGGCCGCGTTTCGTAAACCTGCAATTCTTAGTTTATTGTGACAAGTCTTCCTACTTCTTTCGGATAATCGGCGAAGCAATTTACGTGGAATTGTCATGGTAAACCATGAATTGATACTATGAAAAGCTCTGGTAGCTGTCTAAGACTTGCATATGGCTTTGAGGACAGCAGCGCTCGCGGTTTCGTCTTGGGTTCGGTTCTGCGCGCCGCCTAAGACTTCCATGACAGCCTTCAGAACAGTCTGAGCGTAGTCTAGGTTTCAGTTAGTGTCTGTGGTTTCTTTTTGTAAGAGTGTTGCGTGGGGTTAAAATTACATTTTCACATGTGACTAACTTCACTCTACCACCATTAAGATACGGGCCCTGTATAAACTCAGGTTGGGCCTCAATTCCAGTTACTTCTGACAGTTCTAAAGTTACGGAAACGAACGCAAGAATCCCTAAGTTTTTTTTACACTTTGAAGGCTTGAGAGAGATGTAGGCGCTTCTTTCAGCTTGTATATGTATGTGTGTGTGAATGATATTGACTGAGTACTAGTCAAAAGTGTTCTTATTGGGAATGTTTCTATATTATACGTGGCATTTGTTAACTTTTCTTATCGACTGTACGACTGTGATCTCTCTCAATTCTTCCTTCATTAGGCGCTTCACTAGAATTGTTGTTAGGTGACAATTGTAATGTTACACTTGTGAATAGATTGTTCTAGGCGGGCATCACCTTTGTGGCGTTTAGTTATATTCCTTACGCCTATATTAACTTGTAATGTATGTCGCTAGTGTGTTGTCTTAACTCCGCTGGACTGAGCTAAATAGATGACTTTGAGGCAAGCAGGGCTAAATGCTCTCTTGTCTCAAGTGAACTTGTATGTACTGAGGCTGAGCCGAGAGCGATGGTGGCCAGTCTCCTAGCTTCGTCTGAGGGGTTAAGGCTGGCGGCGGCTGGTCGCCGATGGGTGTGCATTTATATCGTATAGTTAGTGTCCCGGTTGAGTTGGGTCCTTCTTGCCGGACTCTGTACATTCGCCCCGTCTTCACCCCACTGCATTATGTTGGTATGTTCATTGTAATACCCTGTTTACACTCAGCTCGCTAGGAGCCTGCTGATTCCTGTATAAAGTCGACAGTTCCTAGGCCAGTCCCGCGCGAGTGGAGCTGAGTGTAAATGCGGCAAGTGTGACTAGCACGCGGCAGGCTCTTGACTGTATTTATACAATGCGATGTATCAAAGACACTTAAACCTCATTAAACAGCGTACATTTGCTAATATGGTAGTTTTATTTGTTCAAATTACTGGCTTCATCGGTCACCATAGATCTGTAACTAACTGCTGAGATCATTTTTCTAGAAATGGACATACCTTCATAGCAATCTTTGGTGACTCACAAAATTAGTCCTTTTTCATTCACAGTCAACGTACAATCTGTTTATTCTTACTTGTCCAATTTAGTAAACAAGATTCTACCCGTAAACTGTAAGTTTTTAGTCCAAAACTGCCATATTTCCATGAATGAAGTAACTTGGAACACTCTTTCAGATAACACGCTGCCAATTTTATAATCATAGTTCATGAATTTGCGAGAAAATGTCTAGTTTAGGCATCTAATCTCAATTTTAAGGATAGAATCTTGTTTACTAAATCGGACAAGGAAGAATAAATAGACTGTAGGGCTAGCTTGCGACGATTTCAAATTACTTATTTGTTGTCTCTTTTACGTAATCACATTTTAAATTTGCAATTTGAGTATCAGAGTAAACATTATGAAGTCCCATTGGTTTACCCCAAAATAAAATAATGTAGAGTCCATTTTGTAACTTAGTTTGTAGCATGAAACCTCTTCGATGAACTAAAATTATTTTTTACAATTTGATAATAATGTAACTCGTTTTTATAATTATTTAGTCTTGCGTTATCCTTACGGGCACGCTCCCCGAGCTGTGCACTTTTTGAGATAATTTGAAGGCATTTAGTTTGATGACAGAATGGTGACTGCGTCGTACGTATCTTTTACTTTTACATTTCTTTAATATTGTAATTTAAATGTGTTCTCAATATTTATGCAGTGACTCGGTGTGCAAAAGAAACTTACGTCTTTTGCAAGAGTGTGCCAACCTGAGGCCGCTGAGTTTTATGTATTTAAGGTCTAAGGTTTAGGTTTTCTATAGAAATTATAATCACCATTCTGTCATTGAATGTTCATAACTTGCATTTGATTATTTTCTTTTTCAAACATCTGTCCTCGTGCCACTGTAAAGTGGTTGGTATTGGGAAGAAATAAAGAATTTCACAAGAGTGGAGCTTTAATAGATTTTTTTTATTATTCACTTTTTGCAATTTATAATTTTTAGGTAAATATGTAATTACCTAAAGATCAAGGCATTACATAGGTTGTTATTGTTTTAATATCGTAGTGTCCGATCCTCCCGCGATTGTACTCGATTCAGATAATACTTAATGCGAGGTAAGTAATATTATAAACTATGGTATAGCAACTTTTATATGAATAAAATGTGGAGTGTTTTATAAGCAGATTGGTAACATCAAAATGTAGAGCTAGTGCGATTTTTTCCTTGTGAAAGTGGACTTACATCAATGAATCTTCTTGGCCTTTACTACTTGATTTCTGACTGACGAAAGCGTGGCTCTGGGGTTGGTTGTGCAACAACAGAAGCGGTCGAGGGGAGCTTTGTCAGTGCCATTGATTGCGAGGTGACACTAGAGTTTCTAAAGTTGCACTTTGACGCGTGTGTTTATTGATTTACAAAGACTTTGCCCACCAATAACGTCGAACGCCACACGTTTCATTGATCTAAGTATTAAGTATGTAAGCTATAGATAAAAAATAATTGTAATATTCAAAACACAAAAAAAGAATATGTATGATACGGGAGCTTCACATGTGTGAAATGCGGGGAGAATAAATCGGTCCATACCTGCTCGTCTTGTAATGTAAAACGCTATTTCACTCGGCTGAAGCTCTGCTAATATTATGGATAAGGCTTTCCTGGCAAACGGCTATTACAAATGAACTTTTTCACGATTGATTTCCTCCATAATAAGATGTTAATAAATCTACAATTTAATTTTTGGCATGACGCAAAGTAAGCAATAAGACAATGTTGTTAAAAAATCTGGAAGTTAATTTATTCTTTCAACTGTACTAAGCCTGTTAATAGGAATTAGATAATAAATAAAATTAATTATACACAAGACTTTCATTTTCGAATTCCCGATACCAATTTTTTACAGGGTCGTACGATTGTAAAATAAAAAACCATCTGAAAATATAAAATAAATTTTATTTTCCAAAAATAAATACTGTTAAGTGTAAAACTTAGTTTCTCTGTATCTTTGGTGCTGATACAAGAATGTTTCAAGGCGCTACCTGGTGCTAACAAGCCACACCAAGAGAAAAAAAATCATTATCTTGGTTAGAAGGCTGTTTTCTCGTGGTCCCATTGTTTTGTCCGAGGGAGAACTATCCGTTGTGGTCCCGTTATCGTCATCTATGGGTCCACGAGGGATAAAAGTAAACATAATAAATGTTAACAACTATGATAATTGATAACATTAACAATGTTTTTAAAACCTGATTCTCGGACCTAGGTTCTTGTCAAGGTTCTAAAAAGAGTGTTATTGTTAAAAAGAGTTTTATTACCTATGTTCACTTTTCCCAACGGCGCGTTTTAAAAGGTATATTTTTTTCCATTGGTGCCGCTAGCACTGCGTAGGCGCCACCTTAAGGTGCTGGGTATTTCCCGTTCATCCGATCGGTAAACCGAACAATCGGCCCAATGCGAAATCATTCTCCCGTTTAGCCAACGCCCAGCCTAGCGCAAGTAGGAACTTTGAAATTTTTGTTCGCATTTAGCCCCGTTTTAATGGCGGACATATTTTTGTCTCACTCTTTAATACTACTTACTCTTTCTTTGCTGTCAATGTCAAACTGAAAACATAACAAATATGGCGGAACGCGGCACGTATTAGAACGTTTTCTAGTTAAAATTTTTGTGTTTGTTCAATATCTAGCTGTGTGTATCTTGTTGTACAGTGTTTAGTGATTTTCTTTTAATATTGGCATTGATCGGATGGTGTCGAACTTGTGCCATTTGTAAAATAAGATGCAGCCGGTCAAAGGGTACCAAAAGAAAGTTTATGGGTAAATTTCCTAGGGATGAAGACCGGTAAGTATTTCTGGCTACAGTTTTTGTCATCTTGCACAAGAGCACGATCATAAATTATGTTAAATAACGTAATTAATATACTATGAGAAAAATACTCAGATGTTTCAATGTCATAGTGATGTGCCATACACATATTCAATATCGATAAAAAAATATCTGATAAGTACCTTGGTCAGAATTACTACTCAGTGTATGACGGGTGAATTGCTGTAAGCCATAACAATGTTTCAACGATGCACTATTAGTGGCTGCATTGAATGTTGTTTTTTTTTTTAGATGCAGACAATGTGTGAAAATTGTGGAAGATCTTATATCGTATATCCCCATCGAAAAACTCCACCAACATAAATATGTTTGTAGAGATCATTTCCGGCCGAAAGATTTTTACAACTATTTTAAAAGGAAGCCGATTAAAGAAATGGTGAGTTGTGTTATAAACTTATAATGTAACACTTACTACATTTCATGAATAATTATGTAATAAAACACAAAATACGCCTTGCTTTACGTCGAACATTTGAATGTATTTTGCTCCGTCATTTAGAACTCAATATTATTATTACGTCTTAATACGTAAATGACGTACTTTGATAAACATTTTTTTACAGGGCTGTATCTTCTCTACTTATAAATGCGCCTCCTCTTCCTGATTACTTACTAGCTGAGTTTCCTTACCACGTAGCCACGTCGCATCACTTGAAACTGGTTAGTGATTGGAATTACTAAAATATTTTTTTTACTAATTTTTAACTTAAAATATTTTTTTATAAAAATGTATTTGATAGTTACATAGTCAATTATGCAGTTATGTGGTAAACAGGAACAAACTATTTTTTTTTCGGACTATTCTTGCAATTGTTTATTTTCAGATTCAGCTATACAAAAACCTATTAGTTGTCGAGCTTCACAAAACAACTCTGGTACGTAGACTTTTCATGTATCGCTGAAGTTTTTTGTAACTAGAGTTTGTTTACTTTGATAAATTACAAAGTGTTATCATTTTCAGCACCTTGTACAGCAGCCAAAATATCAGCTGTTGCTATTGGTCCAGTAGGGTTTGACCACAATTATTGTGGCCTGGAATCTCAGCATATTTATCAGAACTATCCCGGTAAGTAGCATAGTTTACCAACAAATTAATAATCAATAACGACTCAACTTAACTTTTTTTGACGATTTCAGCACCTGAATCCAAACCACCGATTGATGAAGTTCGCTCAGATTGGACACCTCTAAGGAAAAACCAAATAGCTGCTGAAATAAATTCAATAGACCTTGACCACAATTATTGTGATTTGATAATCAATAATAAAATACTAATTTCATTTGTCGTTTTATTGAAAACATTGATTTTTATTAATTTTATTAGGCTAACTGCGGAGCCCCTGGATGAAAATTTATCGATATCGATAAATGTAGTACCAATGTAAGTGGACGTCCCTAATGCACAGACAAGTTGTTATGTTGGTAGCACTTTTGACATTGCATTTTTGCTCTATTGGTTGGTATTGCTAACGGGGCTAAACTCATTACAAAAGCATATAGGGAGGTCCCGTCTCTTATTTATATGCTCTGTGCCAACGCCCACCTTTTATTTTTGTACAGTCATGTTAAGAACCGTGCCAATCCCTTCAGCCACGTTCGTAACCAAATTTTCGTAACCAGTTACTAATGTGGACTTTTTATTGCTGTTTCGTAACCAGCTACAAGCCAGTTACGAATGTGGATTAATTTTCCATTTTCATAACTGAAACCTCTTAGCCATATATGGTCTCCTGGTACTTCCACATCCATCCGGCTCATTGAGGCTTTTTCCAAAGTTCAAGTTCGTTTATTGCTTCATGTGGCACAGTATAGGTATTAACAAATACCGCTTCTTCATTAAATGTCTAACTGAACCACTTAGGACTGATTTTTTTTAATAGTCAGATAACTTCTATCAGAGAAATAAAAATGGCGGTTTGACAGCTTATGTATGAAAATTATGTCAAACCGCTATTTTTATTCCTCAGATAAAAGTAGTATTGGGCCTGCTCGGACATTTTAAAGATCGCTCCGTACTGTTACATTTGAGACAATGTACTAGTACGGTATATTAGTACTATTAGGACCTCATAGTAGAACCATCTGAACGTTCACGTTTTGACCTTTAAGCCATAAAATATACTTTTTTCTTAATATCTTTATTTTCACAGGACCATTAATTTATGATTGATATTTTTGATGTTGCCGCACCACCATTATATTATAAGTAATATGATAAAAATCAATAAAAAAAATATTTTTAGTTCGAGTAATTTTTTTTCCTAAGTACAATGAAATAATTATTACCATCTAGATTTTCGTAAGCTACTCTTGTTATTTACAAAGAAAAAAAGTAGCTCGCAGAACAAGATTACTATACTACAGAAATAAGCGTCCCAAAGCGCCCGAAACAGAAAAATCTCCTTCACTGTAATAAAATAACACAGTAAAAATATTATGTTGTATTCGTTAGAGAAACTAACATCAAGAAAACAACACAGTATTACTTTTAAAAAACTACTTTGATTAGCGCGCGAACCAGCAGAATTGACACAATGAATGAAACAAAATAACCAAACAAGTAAAAACAATCTTTATTGCTACGACATACGTACCTACTTCTAAAGTTCGGAAAAGACCGACCGGCTGAAGGGAGACCGATCGAAACAATTTCGCTCCGTTCAGTTCAATCACCTCATGCAGCGTTCGTTCGCTCTCGGCCATATTCGGTCACCCGGTCCGGTTCATTTATTCATTCAGCCAATCCGTGATCGGTAGAGCAATGAACGAATAGACCGAATGTCCGATTATCACTGGGAAACGTTTCCTTTCGTTCATTGCATGGTAACGTATCTTAATCGTACTTCGTACATGACCGACACAATACTAGATAAAAGTTATCTGACTATTGAAAAATCAGCCATGTATGGTCTCCTGGTGATAATGCCGACACTAGTAGTCAAAATATGAATAAATGAATAGATTTTATTTGTCAGTTTGTAAGAAAACTTATCGGTTACTTCTCCATCAACTTAAAACATAAATTTATATCGCCATTAACTTAAATCATGAACGGTGCAATTATTTCTAGACAGTGACCGACACTTATTTCTTTTGCCTTTAAGTTTTCCACAGCTTCATTAATTTCACTATCAATTAGTAAATAGTTTTCCTTTTTTCGTGTTGTCTTTGAGTTTCTCATTTTAATTTCTTTCACTAAAATGTCCAACACTTTAGCTATTGATGGTCTTTTTTGCCCAATAAAACGGTTTATTCGTGAGTGCCAACCTTCCAGGTGATTTGTATTTCTTAAGTCTTCTCCTTGGCAACACCACTTTTTGATGAATTGAGTTTCATTTAACCAAAATCGGTTGAAATAATTATTAAAACGTGCTACCTTCTCAGTTTGAGGCGATTTTTTCATTATATGTCTGTAGCCAGATGTTATATATTTCATAGGCAAACGAGCCAAACCAGCACATCGCGCAACATGTCTCCTCTCAACTCAATTATACGCACTGCTCCCTGACAATACGGTAAAACACGGACACGAGACGAGATTAGTTACTATAATACGGGATCAACTATTAATACAAATTTTAAATGCGACTTCGAAAAAGGACAGAGGAACGCTGTAAAGAAAACTTTTCCTGACGCTGTTGTATCTGGATGCTACTTTAATTTTAATAGGGCGGTGTGGGAGAAGGCAAAAGAAGTGATGATATGCGAAAATAAAAAAATATATTGTCCGTTTATGTGAGAGTCTTCCTTTTTTTCTTCCATTTTGGGTACTAAGACATTTAGACTTTAAGGTATAATATAATGAAGAAGCGGTATTTGATATAAAGCCTCAATTGAGCCGGATGGATGTGGAAGTACCAGGAGACCATACATGGCTAAGAGGTTTCAGTTACGAAAATGGAAAATTAATCCACATTCGTAACTGGCTTGTAGCTGGTTACGAAACAGCGATAAAACGTCCACATTCGTAACTGGTTACGAAAATTTGGTTACGAACGTGGCTGAAGGGGTGCCAATGACGGTACACTTTTAATTAGAATCGATCTAATGGGAACACGATTTCCCAAATAATAGATCAGTATGGCGAACGGGAAAAAAGTACCGCTGGATCGACTGACAAGGTCGACCGATCGTACCAACGAGAAACACCCAAGGTGCTTAGGGGCACTAGCGCCACCAATGGAATAAAGATCATAACTAAGGGCCGAATCACACCGGAATGGCAGCGGCTGGCAGCGCCGCGACGAGGCCGGCAGAGTCTGCCGCGGCAAGCTCGCATCGCTGCCGGCGGCCGCGCGCCAACTCCCGAGCCTAAGCGCCTAGTCCTCTTCACCAGTTAGATTTTACATTCGGCAAGGAAACTTCTAAAAGGTCGCCCGGCGTCGCGCAGCCGCTCGCGGCTGAGCGCGCGGACTCAGGCAGCCGCGAGCTTATTCCACCGACAGGCGCGTTCTCAAGCGATACTAGTAGTTCTAAGTATGTAAATAAAGTTTAAAATTATTTCACACTGAAAGTGCTCGCCGCGTCGCTGCCATTCCGGTGCGATTCGGCCCTTATGATTTTTTATTCGATTGGTGGCGCTAGTTCGCGCCCCTAAGCGTTTTACGTAGGTAAAATGTATCATTTATGTGCTTGTGAACCCTTCGGCCACTTTCGAAACCAAAGTTTCGAAACCAGTTTCGAAAAGAGAATTATTTTTCTTTCTAGGAAACCTGGTTTCGAATAAAGAAAATTCATTCTGTTTTCGAAGCTGGTTTCCAATACAGAATATAAAATCTTCTTTTGAAACTCTTTCATGGATCAAGGGTATGCACAAAACTATTTTTTTTATAGGACAAATGAAATGAAAACTTATACCTCAGCATACACAGATCGTAGTCCGGACTTCCAAGGCGGAAGTATGGGTGTACTCGTATTTCTACATTAGTTACGGGAATAAGTTCACCACTCCTCCCGTAATCCTGAGTGCCGAACCTTGTGGTGAAGTCTGAAATATTTTTCTGTTACCTACTGAAAAAGAAAAAAACTTTGTTGTAAAATATTTACAAACAAAATGTTACTTACATTTTTAAAAAACCGAGCGAGAGCGCTGGCACGGTTAGCCAGAGGTCGCGTTTTCGAGTCCCGGCATGGGTGGAATTTTTAGCCTCTAAAAAGGTTTTTAAAATTGTGAGTATTGTGCGTTCACATTAACTTGACGCGTGAGAGAATTGGTAACACTGAGATGTTTACTGTTACCATGTTAAATAAGAAATCATTCCCATTACTTGGGGAAATTAAAAGGATTGAGGGCTTGTTTAACCATCTTCCGATTAGGTCCAAAAGCTAATTCACATGTTATGTCCTTGTTACCAATTCTCTCACGCGTCAAGTTAATGTGAACGCACTGTAACATTTAGTTTAAGTTTTTTCTTTTTCAGTAGGTAACAGAAAAAATATTGCAGACATCATCACAAAGTTCGGCACTCAGGATTACGGCAGCAGTGGTGAACTTATTCCCGTAACTAATGTAGAAATACGAGTACACCCATACTTCCGCCTTGGAAGTCCGGACTACGATCTGTGAATGCTGAGGTAGAAGATTTCATTTCATTTGTCCTATAAAAAAATAGTTTTGTGCATACCCTTGATCCATGAAAGAGTTTCAAAAGAAGATTTTATATTCTGTATTGGAAATCAGCTTCGAAAACAGAATGATTTTTCTTAATTCGAAACCAGGTTTCCTAAAAAGAAAAATAATACTCATTTCGAAACTGGTTTCGAAAGTGGCCGAAGCCCTTGTGAACGTAAACAAAGATACTCTTAACCTAAACTCCAGCTTTAACTTACAACAGTCGTAAAGGCCCAAATAATTTAATTAAACAAAAACATTACGAGACTTAATTATTAAAATACTTATCAATAATATTGTGCATATGGAATGAAATAATTGACGATGTACCTATGTATCTATCTAAAATATAATTTTAAATATTTGTTCCTAAGTAAATGTACTTAACGTTAAAGCTATTACGTAAGCTAAAACTATTGTCATGATTGTATAATTAATTTCAAATCTAGATCACGACAAAACACTTTGGCCTCTGCATGTACGTAATGAGATGATTTATACAGCATCCAGTGGCACCTCACACTAGGTGGGTGAAGGAACCACTCGAATTAGACAGAAGTTCGAACAAGTGATCACTTAAGTGCACACATGTGTGGCACGGACATTTTATGTGACAGTAGTAACAGTTGTCCGTGAGACACATGTGCACACATATGTGATCACTTACACTATTTTTATTTTTAATGCACTAACCCGTGCTAAGGAACAAATTTAAAAACCCATTTAGAGGCCAAAAATTTCACCCATGCCGGGATTCGAACCCGCAACCTCTGGCTATCCGTACCAGCGCTCTACCAATTGAGCTCAATTGGTAGAGCGCAGAACCCGCAACCTCTGGCTATCCGTACCAGCGCTCTACCAATTGAGCTCAATTGGTAGAGCGCTGGTACGGATAGCCAGAGGTTGCGGGTTCGAATCCCGGCATGGGTGAAATTTTTGGCCTCTAAATGGGTTTTTAAATGTGATCACTTGTTTGAAGTTCTGTCAGGAGCCGGCATTAGGGATCTGTTCCACACTGTAGCGTCCAGTATCACCTTCCCTCGCACTAGATGGATGAAGGGGACACTCGGACGCTGTAGGGCTTGGACATTGTTTTTTAGATATAGTAGGCTCAAGACAAAGTTAAAAACAATACATAAAAATGTTATCGCTCACTCCAATCCCATAAGTCGGTCCCTCAATGCTGAGTATCGTGGCCGCTATTACGCAGATGGGTATAGGTATTTTATATTACAACAACCCACAGAATCGCCACAGAAAGAGGTAATCTAAGTCCCATAGTTATATACATTTTTATTGAAAATAATTTGGGTTTTTAACAAACTTCAAAAAAGGCAAACTTCACATTAAAAAAGGTGTCTTTTTGTTTTAATGTAGTCTTTTAGAAGTCCCTGGGAGCACTGTTTCTTTAAAACTTGAGCTGAGCTTCTAAAATAAGCGTATTTAACTATTATTATTTTTTGCGATTGTCTGCAAGAAAGGCACAACACTATAGTGCTTAGTATTTTTCAATACACGCAGGTAATTTAGCTGTTAAATTACATTTCACCGTGTAATATCTAGTGGTTAAGTACATATTTTTGTGATGCATTAATGGCTCTTAAGATGATTCAGGGTGCTAACTAGCTAACTGCTAACCAATGGAATAAAAATCATAACTTGTTTTATAATAAGTCTTTTTCAAAAAGTAAACATCAAAATTCGCAGCTGCCAGTGTCATGGGCACATTTGGATCGGAAATGTCTCGGGGCGGTTTATATGATTGACATTATTATTATTATTTTTTTTATATAATTTTGTATTACTTTTCTCTGACTTTGTGGACGAAATTTTTGTAAATGATTTTTATTTTATTTTTGTCTATGTTATTTTGTATGCATGCAATAAAGGATGTACTTATAAAAAAATCAGAAGTAAAAAAAAATTCTCAATATCTGTGATAACTATTTTTAGAACATATAGCCTTGAATGCAATAATATCCTATGACTTTAATCAATTTCCGCCAAAAACGGCCGTTTTCAAAACGTAAAAACAAGTTATGATTTTTATACCATTGGTGGCGCTAGTTCGGACCAATTCCTATACAAAGGTAATTTGGTTTTAATTCACAAATGACACGCCGGATCTCAATGACACAATATTTTAAGAAGAGAAATAACAATAACAGAATAAAAAAGAAATTATAGCCTCGTAGGTCTTTTCATAGAAACTATTCTCAAAGCTTTGTGTCCTCTAAACGTGTTGGCGAAGTTTCATTGCAGTGCGACATGACGTTTTTAAATAAAAACTAAACTGCATTTGTATTGGAATGGCTTGAGTGAGCGCCTTAAAAACAGGGTACATTTGAGTAAAAAAGCACCAAAACATTACCCTGACAACAAATACTGGCTGAAAAAACTAAAACGACTAACACTTAAAGACGAAACGCTTCGAAATTCGAATCACAACACTTTCTTTTCCTAAACAAAAGAGGGTCAGTGAGCCAGTTATGTGACCTTCATGCCGGTGTCTAGTTGCAGAAGCTGCTTCATCAGTTCGTAAGTGGAGAAGGATGTAGCGACCATGGGTATGGCCCGGATGTAGTTGATACTCATTCCTCGGTAGAGGCCCTTCACTACGCCGTTTTCCCGGTAGATGAGAGTCAGGGTTTTCACCATGCCCGTGCTGTGGATGTTAGTTTGAAATTATTATTTTAATAAATCCTTTTAAGTGCCAAGTTTGGTTAGAAAAACATTGGGTGAGTACATTCATATTATACTTATTCGTGAGCTTTATTTATGTAGTGCACTTAATAAAAAAAACAAGGAGTTGTTAAAGTATGTTAATTACATTTTTGGTAATACGCGATGTTTAATTGTTCACACAAAATACCACAAGTAAATTAATAATCAAAGTTATGTTCATTATTTTCATTAAACACAACACAATATTTTATGTGTGATTGTTATTTTTTTTTTAAACAATTAGATAAACATTATCTTTTGCAACCACGTACTAACACGACTTCTACAGCGTCCAGTGGCACTCACACTAGAGGTGAACATACCACTCGACACTGCAGCGCCTGGAACATTGTTTTTTAGATGGAGTAGGCTTGGAATTAGTTACATACTTATTATAGTGCATAATTTATTAGTCTCCTAAGCCAAAACACAGCAGACCTATAACTTTCTAAATACACAAGCAATGTACTTTGTAAAGTGGGAAATCAGGATCGATATCAACCCTTGGTACCCACTGCTGGGGCACGTGTCTCTTCCTGCATCGCAGGAAGGTTAGGCCATACTCCACCACGGGGGCCAAGTCCGGGTTGGTAGAGGATTGTAAGACAGTGGCGAGCCTTACTGTCAGAAGTTATCAAGCCGCCCTTAAGGCCTCTGACATGGCCTAACGACAGCGCTTACATGACAGCCGGCACCAACGGCTTAACGTGCTTTGCGAAGCACGGAAACGCTCGGAAAAAATGCCACTAGCGGGACGGTCACACATTCTGCACTTGACCGCGCCTGTTGCTTAACTCAAGTGATTGATTTCAATCACTCGGTTCGGCTAGGCCACGAGCGCTTCAGGAAAACATAGTTTTTTACTTGTAGTTTCATAATTGCTAGGCCGTTGTGCGAACGTCTTAAGAGTCCAACGATGTCGTCGAATGTGAAACCAGTTATACCAATAACTAGGAGGATGTAACGGGTTTTATTAAAGTAATAGAAAATAAAGTGAAGAACCAACCTCCTGTAGTGCAGCCAACACCGTGTGATTAGAGAGCGTGCAATCAGAAATAATACAATTAAGGAAAGTGACACCTTTTGCAAATTGCCAAACATGTCATTTTGACTAGAATACGTAGCGTTCAAAAGAGAATCTCAATTAGAGTCTTTTAAATCCAAATTATTTATTACATAATGTATCATTGGCAATTTAAAAAAAGTATACTTTAGACGTCGACTGTACTCAAATTAAAGAAAACTGTAAATAAAGAGTGCGTGTTATAAATAAAGGCCTTATTATATACATACGATTAAAACGCTCCTCAGAGTTAGTTTCAATATAGTCTGTGGTGAAGGGAAACATGTATACTTTGTCCAAGAAGTGTAGAAATTAAATAGTTAGGTTTTGCGCAGACTTTTAGCCTGTGTTAGTTAATTTCTTGCACTTAAAAGCATTTTAAAAATAAAATCTACAGTAATTTCATTAAAAAGATGTATTGTGCTTAAGCAAAGGTAGTAAATGATCTTAATTTTACCAATAATAAAGTTTCACTTCCGGTGTCTTGTTTTTTTGGACAAACTGTAGCCACATAGTACTGAAAACTCCTCTCGGAAGCATTTTAGAGTACGATAATATCGACCCTTGTATGTCCCCACTGCTGGGGCACGGGTCTCATCCTGCATAGCAGGAAGGTCAGGCCATACTCCACCACGGGGACCAAGTCCGAGTTGGTGGAGGATTGTAAGACGATGGCGGGTCTTACTGTCAGGAGTTATCGAGCCGCCCATAAGGCCTCTGACATGGCTTAACAACTGCCATTACATGACAACCGGCACCAACGGCTTAAGTACCTTGCGAAGAACGGAAGGATATTACTTTTTACGTCGTAAATAATCGCGATTAGACCCTTTTGTTACAGCTATGTATGAGCATCGCGAGTCAAGTAAGAAATACTATCAACGGTGTTAGAGCACTGTCAACTATTTAGTTACACATTTAACGGGTGTGATCGCGATTATATTAGGTGAATCATTATTATTCAATAACAATTTGCCCATCTCTCACACAACATAGACGGATTCATTGTAAACACGAGAAACAAATAGTTGTCCAGTCCCTCTTTCAATGGACCACGTTACGCAGAAGCATTCCAACCCACAATATGTAACTTGCTCGAAATATAACACGATTAAACAACACAGAGCAATACAAAGCAAATGGCATGTATCAAAGTATTTTGAATTGCCACAAAAGGTATTTTTTTTATTTGTATTGTCACTAATAGCTACTACCGTACCGTACAAAAGGTCGCGTTGCTATGCGTCTATAGGTAATTTATGTACCTACGTTTGTGTCGTATCTTTCTTTACATTGTGCTAAGCTTTGCGTCTGTCTTGTGAAAATAAATGAGCTATCTATCTAACTATCAAAAACAGCAATAGGTGTGGTTTGGAACGTTTCTGCGTAACGCGGTCCAATTGATAGTGTTATAATTGCCAGATGCGATTTTTTTGATTCTCCCCAGATTAGAAATAATTTTACCCAAGACCCAGACTTCTTTTTTCCCGTATTCTACGGCGTATTTCACCTGGTACCAAATGCAATGATTTTTGTCAGTGGTACCAGTAAAATTACAAACAATTTATTATTCATATACTCATGTGATCATGGTTTCTTCTATTCGTTTGTTCTGTGTCTATAAAACTATTTTGATTGATGGACGCATTTGTATTGTAATGTAGGTACATGAAATGAATACCAAAATTAAATTACCCGAAATTCACCCCATATTTTCTTTTTTTCCAAACATTTCTCCAAAGATTCCTTTTCTCCAAAATTTCTCCAGGAGCCAATTTTTTACCCAGAATTGCGAAAAAAATACCCTATCTAAAAATACCTATATAATGCCATATCTTCCTAGCCCTGGAGGTAACACTTACTTCAAGTTTTATAAAGCTACATAGATTTTGAAGAACCTTTTCTTCTTGTTCTCCAAAAAATGATGATGAAAATTTTGGACCTGGAACAGTAAGCTTTCCGGACTTCCTATAAATCATTGGGTGTGAATTAAGAAAGTCCTATTTTTAGGACGCCAGGGCTTAGGAGGATAGTGAACACGGCGAATGTCCATGGTGCTCACCCGAACCGCTCGGTCTCAGGCGTCATGCAGGCGAGCTGCATACGGCGGCGCGTCACGTCGAGCGGGTATGAGACGGACTGCGCCACTGCCCCCGCTAGCCCGCCACACACTAGCTTACCGGGAACCGTTAGGACCAGCCCGCCTGGAATAAGCAGAACAGCCCGTGACGCCTGAAGAACTTTCTCAATTTTTAAAAACCTATTTAGAGGCCAAAAATTCCACCCATGCCGGGATTCGAACCCGCGACCTCTGGCTATCCGTGCCAGCGCTCTTTCCAACTGAATTAATGGGCGACTCACTGGCATCAGTGAAATTTCGAACCTCTACAATATTCTCTGTATTACGTACAGACAGCGACATCTGGTCTAGCTGAAGTAATTTGCATCACTTGCAGCACCGAGTACCTACTTTGCAGTTTGGTTTTTACATCGGAATGATATCGCAATACCCACATGAATTATAGTTTTTAAAAATTGTCCTTAGCAAGGGTTAGTGCATTAAAAAGAATATAATCAATTTTCTCAAGTCTACCCTCTGCTTTTAGAAAAGCAAAGCCAAAATCCTACAAGTAAATTAATAATAAGTAGTTACGTTCATTGTTAAGTTTCATTAAAAACAACGCAATTTAATATTGATATTTATGTGTGATTGTTTTTTTTTAAACAATTAGATGAACTGGTAGCTAGTGGACTGTATGGTCGGTTGCCGGTTGAATTAACGGCTCGAAGACCAAAAATGATAACTAGTGGACTGTATGATGGGTAGCCGGTTCAATTAACGGCTCGAAGACCAAAAATGGTAGTTAGCCAGTGTCGGCTAGGTCTACCTCACGATGGGCTGGTTGAGAGAGCGGAATGGGAGGTGAAGTGAATGGACTTACTTGGTGATGGTGGATGATGGCTCGCTTTAGCTGTTGGGCAGATGATGAGCGGTGATGGATGAGCTGATGCGTCCAGCGCACGGAGAACACTCCTGCACTGTTCAATTATAGTCTAATATTGTCAATATATTGTTCTTTGAGCTGATAAAGTTTCTTGGTCACCAAATGTCTATCACTTCACGAGAATTCCAGCACTTATCACGCGCGTATGTCACAGTGCGAATGTGTATGCAGATGGCTAGATAAATTAGTAGCGAGCGAGCGGCACGAGCGACGGCACCGGAACGAATGAGTGGTGAATGAATGACCACAGATTCACGATTCTCGCGCGAACATGAACATTAGCTTTTGCATCCACATACTAACATGATTTATACAGCGTCCAGTGGCATCTTCACTCACGCTAGATGGGCGAAGGGACCACTCGGATGTTGCAGTGCCTGGGACATGGTTTTAGATGGTGTATGTAGGCTTGCCCAGCACCTGTACCATCCTGACAGCTTAGTCGGCCTAGCCCACAGGAAGGACTAGCACAATTATATTAGCTTATTGATTTACCCATGAATAAGATATTTTTTCTCGGAGCAAAACGTAGCCTATGTGTTTATCCAGGTTGTCATGTAGAGGTGTCAGATAGAGGTGGCGTCCTAACACCACCTTGCGCCGGTCAGTGGTGGGAGAAGATTTGATGGAAGTTTTAGTGGAAGAAAAAGATACTGACCGGTGTTCCTTTCGCACTTCCGGCACAACTTGGTCGGCAGGTACTTCATGCAGATATACTTGAAGGACTCGAAGCAGTAGAAGCTGAACCCGGCGTAGGGTACCATGCCCATCATCGTGGGCACGAAGCCGCGGTACAGTGCCCTGATGCCGCCCTCCTGGAAGGGAAATGGACACATGACAAATGGAGCCGCCGTTGGGCCAAATGAAGTAGGCGTTCGGCAAAATGATGTAGGGGTTGGGAAAATAAGTTAGGGAAAACTTAATAAAAAAGAGAAAAAGGGATCGTTCGTTTTGTAAGCCTTAGATTAAAAAAATACACATCAATAAAGTAAATTAAAATAACACATTCTGCGTCAGGCACCATGCCCAACATAGCGGGATCGATCGCTGGAAGTCTCAGCAGAATCTGACCTCATTCGATCAGATTCTGATCAGATAATATCAATCAATGTAATCAATTATTTTATTCATAAACATCCCGCTGGCACCTTATCTCTGAGTAAGAAGAAAGAGAATCGCTAAACAAGAATAACAATATATCTAAAATAATACCACTTCTATCTGGTAATATAGTACTTTTTGTAAGCCATTTAGTGTAAGATAAGAATATTCTTTATTCTTCTTTAATGTACACCAGATCACATATAAAACATGTAAAGATACAAAGTACAGTGCTACACAAGAAATAAGTCTCGCGGATGTACTGCGCAGATGACCAAATTTTGGGTGTGCGGCAAGTTGATGGACCAATCAGACAGTTTCATTTTATGGCAGGCCGCGCGCCTTTGTTACTATTGGTTGATTCAACGTCATCGATGCAGGTGACTATTAGTCTGGCAATATTAGCGTGAGCGAAATAGGTAGCTCTACTGCGGCAATCAATTCTGCACCTTAACCGTATCCCTTAAAGATCATGTTGAATGTACTTATAGCTTCGGGTACTTTCATTACACTTCTTCCTAGTCTGCGCGAACGTAGATTCCCGAAGGGACTTTTATGATGTGTAGTACTGTACAAGTGTTGTCTGTAGCATTTGATACGGTAAGAATAGTGTTATTAACGAACAAATATGTTTCATCTGTGTCGGAGCTCATTGCTTTCAATGGTGCTTTAATACTGTTTTTTATCAAAATCTAGACCGTTTTGAGCTGGATTAAATAAGCCAAGTCCACGTAATATATTTATTGATTGTTATCTAACGAAACCCAACATCTGATAAACAATATATGAGTTAGATTAGAAGTTATAAAACTATTTAGTGTGTCACCTATAGCAACAGACTGCAAGATTCTGCAAGGAAACAAAACAGCAAGTACCTACTCGTAATAACAGCATTAAAACGTTCACTTCTGAACAACTCTCCTGCCACCTGACCTTGTAACCTTATTTATTTTAGAACAACGTTATAGTTCTTAAATAATTATATGCGTTAAGTATTACTTTTTTATATTAACAAACAAGTTACTTACAACTAGGAAACCAATATTTACAAGCACTGAATTACAATATTTATTCTACACTACATGCTAATGGGAGCCTTTGCGGAAAGGGTTCGTTAGTTTTTCGCACGGCTGGCCCCTCTTTACTGGTCATGCGCGCGAGCAGCCGGCGACACGGCTCTCGACTCGAACGCGCTCCCACTCCTATTCCAATTGTCACTGGACCATGGGCGAGCCTGCGCGTGCCTAGCTCTGTTGCATCGCCAGCTCACCGTCGCTAACGGCCGGCGTCAGTTTATTATATTATAACAAGTTACACTGTTCCCTAATAAACAGCTGAAGTTTATTATATCACAAAGATTTTGTGTTCCCGTCCCCCACACTTTTTGGGTAAGTTGCGAACAGCTATTTTATTATTTGGTAGTAGACCGATCGATTAGTTTTAATAGTGCTTGTAATTATGTACCTACTGTGTATTTCTTTCCTTTAGTTGTAGTGCTAACAAGTTTTACCGGCAAATTTATATACGGTGTTGCAAAGCATCTCCATCGCTTGACCGCTTGGTGGCACAAAATGGCATCTGACAAAATTGCTTGTCACTATTGCGTCATACATTATTTATCATTTCATTTCTCATGCATTTTCATAATATTAATAGAAATCCATCAGGTATTGGCTTTCAAGTAGATACGCACTAGCTTGCAATTTAATGGTATGCAGACATTATTGTAAATTTATACTGCAGCTAGTATTTACATTTATCGTTTTTCCATTGTACCTCATTGTTGGCCTATCATTTAATATCATATTAGTTTCATTATCATCCTGCGTTACTCCGCTACTGATTTATTTCACCGCCACTTACAAACTAGTTGGGTTTCTTCTTCTTTTGCTAAAACGGAGGCGGTGAATTGTTCCTTCGATGGCTGGTGATGGCAAGGGGTTTTTTCCAAGTTCCGGGCCACAATCCACCGCAGTCCATACTGGGCCACTAACAAGCAAGGCGAATTTTTCTAATCCGGCCAAGACTGAGGACACGGCGTTCTATTCCCGTGACGACTGGGACTACTCCACTAAGCTTGGTCGCCGCCTCGAGAGGACATTCTACTGTTCCCGGATGGCTCAGGAGAGTACCTGACCGTGGTGATAATTAGAGAGAGACCGTAACCAGTGTGTAGGGCTGAACCACACGACTAGCTAGTACCTTATGTAATAGCTAGGTTTATATTATTAAATTCATTATTGTTCTACCTGACTGTTTTAATTTATGTCTCCCGCCTCTTCAAGGCTAGCTGCGACATTGGCGCCCAACGTGGGGCCCGAATAAGCAGGTCAACCTATTTTTGAGATGTAAAGATGTACATGTAAAAGGTGGATTTTAAATACATATTTCTTGCGAGACCAGGGGTTCATTGACCTTTAACAAAAATATTTATTGCGCATGTCGAAATAAAGATAAAGATTTAGATAGCGATGAACGATCATTCTGAAGTCAAACACAGTGCAACTGATGTTCACTTGTTTATTAATAATACTGGGAAAAATCCATGATATTAATAGACAAAACATTAGGTCTTTGACAGTCTTTATTTTATTTGAAAAAGAATAGGAAACAAGCTACATACAGTTTTCAAGAACTTTAGTATTAAACCTGAACCATAGTAGTTAGACCTGGGATTTGCGTACTTGGCCGCGTAGTTGGGTCATTGTACCTACGCATCAAGTGCTGAGATAAAGACCTCAGACACTTGGGTTTCCTCACGTGTCTTCCTTCACCGTCAGCGAGTGGTATTGCTACTATTAAAATTCAATGCCATAACTTAACAAATGTACAATGTACATAGCTTAGAAAACACAGGCCGCGATTCGAACCCCCGACCTCCCGATTGAGAAGCCGACGTTCAACCGCGCCGCCACCGCTCTCGCGACAAAATAACTTATAAATAGACTAATCTAGAGTAACTAAAAATGAGCGCATACTATTGAAGTGCGAAGCCTGTACCATTTGATATATCTACAACACTACACAACACGATATCGTAGTATGGTACCAATTAGTGGGCTAGGCCGACTAAGCTGTCAGGATGGTATTGATGCTGGGCAAGTCTCCATCCAAAAACAAAATACCAGCCACTGCGAGTCCGAGTGATACCCTCACGCGTCTAGTGTGAGTGAAGGTGCCACTGGACGCTGTATGTATGTATTACGTAGATGCAACGGCCAAAGTTTTAATTTACTCACATTTCGTAACATCGTAGTAACTGTGTACCGTTTACTTCATCTAAAAACAATTACCCATGCACTGAAGCGTCCGAGTGGAAGGGCTTCACTCACAACCCATTATCTAGCGTGAGTCGAGGTGCCACTGGACGCTGTATGCCTACTCTATCTAAGAATAATAACCCAGGCACTGTAGCGTCCGAGTGGTAGGGCTTCACGTGACTTCGCCTTCACTCACACAAGATGGGTGTGAAACCATCTAGTCACTAGATGGTTTCACACCCATCTTGTGTGAGTGTCCAGTGGCACCTTCACTTACACTACATTCTAGTGTAAGTGAAGGTGCCACTGGACCCTCATCTCATTAGGTAGCTGTAAGTAAAAACAATGACCCAGGCACTGGAGCGTCCGAGTGGTAGGGCTTCACGTGAGTTCGCCCTCACTCACATGGGTTTACACCCATCTAGTGTGTGTGAAGGTGCCACTGGACGCTCATCTCATTACGTAGATGCCAATGTTTACTTACATTTCGTAACATCGTAGTAGCTGCGTGTACGATGCCGGTGTACTTGTGTTCTCCGGTGATCTGGAAGGCCAGCCGCGCGCGAATGGTGTCCAGTGGGTAGGTAAGCGTCACCGCGGTCACCCCCGCCATTGCGCCGGCCACAAACTTGTCCCCGTGTTGCACCCACGGTATGTGGAAGCCGGCTAGGTACTGAAACCATAGAGACGATAGTATAAAAAGTCAGGCCTGATGTAAGAGTATGGGACGATTGTAGCCTTTTTGGCTACAAAACGTCACCAAAATAGCGCGATTTTTAAACATTCTTCCTCGCTCGCTTATTTGTAACATACCGACAGACTGTGGTTGTCTGTACGTATGCAGTGATAATTAAATTTTTCATAATAATAATTACCACAAAACACAATCGCTTGTCCTGGTTTCAAACCAGGATATACTGTGCTATATCTTCTCTATAACATAAAAATAAATCGCTGAATGTTATGGTAAGAGCAAATCTCGAGAGCTGCTGAACCGATTTCGCTTATTCTTTTTTTAGAATATTCCTTGAAGTACGAGGACTCTTACGGTTCTTTCGGAGAGAAAAATAAAGAATCGACTGTTAAGCGGTATGAGGTTCGCTGGGTCAGCTAGTTAATAAGAATAATAACTTCCACACAACACAACCCACTTGACCTGGTCCCAAACTAGGATACCCTGTACTATGGTAACCAGGCAAGGACGTCACAAACATGAAAACACACCCAGATAGAGGCCAATTGTCACAAATGTACGGCGGCCTACAGTGGGAATAGAACCCACGACCTCTGTCTTGGTGTCATCGTCTTAACGGCTAGACAAACAAGGCATTCAATGGTACCTAGGCAAGGACATTACAAAATAAGCAATATAGACAATGCTCGTAATAAATATAAAGATGCTACGAGTATGTTTACAACTGTGTGAGAAGTTTGTAGACTGTACATTTACATATAATATTTTCATGAGGGACGATTCCGAAAGAAACTACTTTCTCGAATAAAAAATTATTATTTTTAGTAGAAGTTTCAGAAGGTTCAGTAAATGAATAGATATTTATACTATTTTTATTTTAATGCACTAACCCGTGCTAAGGAACAAATTTAAAAACCTATTTACCTATCTGGCACGGATAGCCAGAGGTTGCGGGTTCGAATCCCGGCATGGGTAAAATTTTTAGCCTCTAAATAGGTTTTTAAATGAATAGATATTTGTGAATTTCCTTGACTCGTCTTTTTTTGAGGAAAACTAAAGAGACAGAGCGATACTTAAGTATTTACACTCAATTCAGAAACCAGCTGAATGTATTTACAAAATTTTGCAAATGCAAATCTTGCCTTCTTTACATAACATAGCTTGTACGCTAAATAACAATGCAGAGGGCGTTCTCATGATAACAATCTCAAGAAGATGTGATAATAATACGCACAATGGAGATCTTGCACAAAAATATGTTTTAATATAATTGGAGAGACCATGTTAAAAAATAACTAAACCAAAGACAAAAATCAAATACAAATAAAACTATAAAAGTGGCATTTTTTTTTTCACTACGAGTAAGACTTTTTATAGTGGGACCTGTCAAAAAGTCATTCTAGTCGCGTGGTACAAAACAGCGTCATACAAATCGGACTCACGGCTATGACGTCAGAACCTGAATGTAACGCCTTATATATAATGTACGGAGCGTTTATCAGTATTTTTGCTGATTCTATGTCATATATTGTAGTAAATTTAAGATTACACTTATGTAGTTAAATTTTGTGCCGAATATTTAAGTAAGATTAAGAGCGTTTTGGTTTAGCTGTAAGTTCTTATTGTATGTATCAAATAAATAAATTCGATTATTGTAAAAAATGTTTATATGGACCTTTCTAGAAAAAGTTTAGAGTACAATGATAAAACCAAATCCGATGTGTTTTTATTATTAGAACTAGATTTTTCACATTTTTGGGACCACGAACTGGCTGCAAAACTTGGTTGGATGGTTTCGGAAAGACACCATCAATTGTTACAGTGGCCACAATGATAGCCGACCTCCGATAGGAAATGGTACCAGAAGAAAAAAAAGAGGCAACACGAAAAGCCTAAAAAATAAAAATGAAAAAGAAATAGAAAACAAATATGTTTAGGGTTTTACTTTAAAAACAAACTTGAGTTTTTCCATGTCTTCTGTGGCATAAAAGCAAATGCCACTGTTTGGGTCGCAATCAAACATAAGTTTATTGATATAAATGGACTGTATCTTCTCTATAATATAAAAATGAATCGCTAAATGTGTTGGTAAGCGCATATCTCGAGAGCAGCTGAACCGATTTCGCTAAATCTTTTTTTAGAATATTCCTTGAAGTACGAGGATGGTTCTTACGAAGAGAAAAAAAGGTAACCGACTGTTAAGCGGTACGAAGTTTGCTGGGTCAGCTAGTTAATGATAAAAATAGAACATTGAACATTGAGAAACAATTTAATAGTTCTAGGTGTAAATGGATAATGTAGATGTACAGCCACTTTAATTTAAGTTTGACGCAATTTCCCCATTATAGCCCAGATATACTTGTAGCGATAAAGACACCTCGCTGACGTTTTGCCAGCGCATAATTACTAAGCAATTGTTTACGGTACCCAACCAGTGGCTAGCTCATTGACACCTATAACAACTCCAGTCAACAATGGAGGGTGTTGGCTTGCAAGGACTGACCTTCGGTTTTATCCACACTAACAATCTGACCTATTATTACGTAACTGTGCACTGTTATGGGTTATAAATTTATTCAACACACTCAAAAAGTGGCTCTATGGTCACCGCAATTAGGCACAGAATGACATCCATAATCAAACTGTGACTTTTTCATTGCTATAATATAACTCACTAGTGAGTTACGGTTTTTTTTTTATTTTATTGGTTGAGTTGCTTTGCTTTTAAAAAAGTTTTTATTCAAAAAAAAAAGATCGTCTTCAATAGAACAAATAAATTAATGTTCCTATTGCTTGCTCATTTCATGCAACTTCTTATTTAAATAGATAAATTTAATTCGTACGTGTTTAATAAATAAAACTTTCACTCAAATATAACATTGGTTTTCTCTGTAATAAAAGAAAACTTTAAATTCCCTATTTTGTACGAGGCAGAATAGGCGCAAATCCTATGCGCGGAAAATAAATAAAAATCTCATCCCTTTAGTATTCTATCACTTCAATAATCTAAAAAAAGAATTAGCGAAATCGGTTTAGCTGCTCTCGAGATTTAAGCTTACCAACACATTCAGCTATTCATTTTAATGTTATAGATGAACTGTTATGTCAAGTCACTCTGCAATAGAAACGTGAAGGTTGTGTTCAATTCAATTCTTTTTTTATGGCACCCCCTGATTCTGCCAATGTCAGGTTTGTGGAGATGGCACTTTTTCTCACTAGTCGCGCATATCGCAAATTGCAGTATCTACTGCAATTTGCGATATGCGCGACTTTGAGTTGAGGAACTTAATATAGCCACCAAAAATAATTAAACATAATAAAATAGTACAAGCTGTAGACATAAAAAAATCGTCACCGACAAATCAGACAGCGCAGCAGGATATTAGCAACATTTGTCCGCAAAAGGGCGGCGCCCACAACGACCCGCATACCACACGATGGACAGTGAAATCGGCGGGTCTACTACGAATGCCTCAAGGAACTCATTTTATCGGAGACCAACCTGGGTAGTGCGACAAGTCGCGTGTTTTGATTGGCAAAAGTCGCGACTTTCCAGTACATTAACTGTCAAAACTGACACTTTAGCGCCACAACACGTGTGGTGACTCGTGCTAGAGTACTATATTCAAGGGCTGGTATTAACAGATGCGGCGCCATTAATTAATGATGTAAGATTATTCTTATATTATTTTTATTGCACAAACCCGTGTAAGTAATACAGAGAGTATTGTAAAGAGGTTCGAAATTTCACTGATGCCAGTAGTTGCCCATTAGCTCAGTTGGGAGAGCGCTGGCACGGTTAGCCAGAGGTCGCGGGTTCGAGACTAAATAGGTTTTTAAGATTATTCTTACTAGTTTTTGACTACCTCTTGCCTTAGATAAGACAAGATCCCTGTGTATAATTTTCATGCAGAATCTAAAGAAAAAACAAAAAATAAACGCGGGTCCCTTGCTATGGAATTCGTTTACCTATACGCATCCGAGCCAACGGCACTCGCGATTTCCCGCGCCATTTCATAGAATAATTTTTAACTTTGCCTATTGTTGTGAGCTTACGTAAGGACCCTTTGTAAGAAAATATAAAACATGGCCGACTCCCCTCACGCCCTAAATCGTCGAAAATAAATCACGAAATAAATTAAGAAAATTCGTAAGGACGGCAGAACGGCTAAACGCGACTTGCGAAGCACGGAAGCGCTAGGAAAATATGCCACTAGCCGCTAGTGGCATATTTTCCGAATCACTTGAGTTAAGCAACAACAGGCGCGATCGGGTACAGGACGGGTGATCGTCCCGTGACTACCGCTGCGGTAGATTGATTCCAATCACCAAAAACGAATTGCACCAGGACATTTATAAAACCATCCACAGATAAATTGTATGACAACCCTGTCTATCAACCGCATCATTTGGTTGTTTATCACTGGAAATGTGTTTATTTATAATTGGCACATAATTATTTTGTATTTGTTGTTTTTCCAGTGTAGTTCCAGTGAAGTGCTCGTGGCCTAGTCGAACCGAGTGATTAAAATCAATCACTTGAGTAAAGCAACAACTGGCGCGGTTAGGTGCAGGATGGGTGACCGTCCTGTGACTACCGCTAGTGGCATTTTTCCGAGCGCTTCCGTTCTTCGCAAGGCACGTTAAGCCGTTGGTGCCGGCTGTCATGTAATGGCAGTCGTTAAGCCATGTCAGAGGTCTCACGGGCGGCTTGATAACTTCTGACAGTAAGACCCGCCACTGTCTTACAACCCTCCACCAACCCGGACTTGGCCCCCGTGGTGGAGTATGGCCTAACCTTCCTGCGATGCAGGAAGAGACCAGTGCCCCAGCAGTGGGGACATCCAAGGGTTGAAAACGATTTTGTATTTGTTGTTTTTTCAGTGTACAATAAAGAACATTCTTATCTTATCGACATACGTGTCGGCCTTAGCAACATGACGATTTAGGAGTAACGTTTTGCGGGAGTTGGAAAATATATAAGTACCTATGAGGAAAGAGTGTAACTTTCTATGGTGTCGGAGTAGGGGCCGAAGCGAGAGTGACACCCCGGCAAGGAGGTCACCGGACCCGAACACGTCTTCTTCGTGAGAACCGGATTGTTTGGACACTTGCCTCGTCACACCTGTGTGTAGCGGCCGAATTTGTGGCGTATACACTAAGGAATAAAGGCTACGTGTTATCGTTCGACAACGTTGGCTCACATCGGCTGATTTCTATTGAGAACTAATGAATAGATCGTTAATTGGAAAGAGTGTGATCAAGTTTTAATGTACAGCTCTGTCTCTCTACTTTGTAAAAAAAAGAAAAAGAGTTTTGCTTAAAAATACATAAAAGGGAGCTCTGGTGACACGATATTTTTTTTAGATATTTTGAAGTTGGGTTAGAAATTGCTTTGTACTACATTTTTATATAATTTCTATTACTATTATCACTCTACATTCACCACACTCAACATTTTTCCTTCACACGCTCACTACATTTCACAGATACACACATGCATGCTAGAATAAATATATTTATTCTAGCATGCATGTGTGTATCTGTGAAATGTAGTGAGCGTGTGAAGGAAAAATGTTGAGTGTGGTGCATGCATGTGTGTAGCATGCATGTGTGTATTCATTAAATTTAAGTATATAAGTATATGCTTAAGTCAGATGTCGCTGCCTGTACGTAATACAGAGAATATTGTAAAGAGGTTCGAAATTTCACTGATGCCGTGAGTCGCCCATTGGCTCAATTGGCAGAGCGCTGGTACGGATAGCCAGAGGTTGCGGGTTCGAATCCCGGCATGGGTGAAATTTTTAGCCTCTAAATAGGTTTTTAAATAAATTTAAGTACTTAACTGCAGAATGATTGAAATCTCATAATTTAGTAATAATTAAAAATACAGCTTTACCTATGTCACATCATAAGTAAAATTAATAAAATTTACCTTTTGGTACTTCATAATAATTTGTGAATAACAATACGTTGCTCTATTGTAATTTTTTATACTATTAATATAGAAGAAACACTGATGCTCTATACAACAGGTCTTGTCTAGTTTAGATATCAGGCATTCATATTAAGTATAAGCCCTGGAACCTTCTGTCAAAAATGTACTCTACATTATGTTATTATAGTTTGTAACTCTGATTTTGATGAATAAATAAATTACCTTATCTTATCTATCTTATAACTGTAATTTCTGTGTACAATAAAAAATATTCTATCTACCTATTGCGGTTTAAAAGATAAAGTCCTCCAGATAGGCAGGACGTTGTCTACTAACACCCGGTTTTAATTTAACCCTAACAGAACACATTGTGGTACATTGTGTTTGTGAACACATAAATCAACGAAATTAATGAATGTAACAGTAAACTAAATTATCACTCCGACGTAAAAATACCGGCACCGGCATGCGAGGATGCTACGACTAAATTAATGTGGATGAAACGAAAGAGGCCTGTCAGGATTGTGGTAAGTGGTTAACCCTGGTATATTCCTACCCTTCTTGGATGCAGACCTGAGTTTAGGTAATGTAATCTAAGAGCGATCTAACTACTAGGTAAAATACTAAAGGCCTGCGCAGACGAGAGTCTATCCCCCGGGTGCTTTTTTGTCCGTCGATATAGATCTCTTATAAATTGTACCGAATAACGCACACGAAGAGTAGTGAATTATTGGGAAGTCTATCCCACTCTACGTTCGCACCACCACCGCGCTTCGCACGGCGATGGTGCTCACTTGAGTGTGATAGCCTTCCCAATAATTCGTTTTGATACATGTTCGTTCAGTTATAATTAATTTCTGAATAACTTACACGTACGGTCAGTTGTGTAGATGAAAGCGAAACTTTATATAACCTGCCTGATCCAAAACTAAGCAAACCCTGACCTAAGCTAGGCAAGAAACAAATTAAGCATTTACACAGCGTTCTTCATTCTTTTTACTCACACTAGATAAGTAAAGTGACCAATCAACGCTCCAGTGCCTTGTTTAGATTGGGCAATTTTTCCCCGCACCCATACCATCCTTAGCTTAGTCGGACTAGCCCACAGGAAAGACAAGTCAATACGTGTGGTGTGGAGCCGACTAAGCAAAAACCCAGACTGGAACCCTTTGTACAAATAATATACTCTATAGAAATTGAACCCACGACCTCTGTTTTGGAGTCTACCACCGAAACCTATTATATCACAATATCACTACTTTATTCACATGAAAATCTTGACTGTCATCAGTTTTAATCTAAATAATACCTAATTACTTATAATTTCATTGTCGGCAAGCAGCGGCGACGAAAGCTCTTGTTACATGGAGCGCGTCATGTCATTTGATATTCTACGTCCGCCAGAAGCGTCACCTAGGTATTTTATTTATAACTAACTGTTGCCCGCGACATTGTCTGCATGAACCTATCCACTTGCTTCGATCCACCAATTCTCGAATAGTTATTCTACATATATTCTTATTATACCGAATATTACTACAGAAGACATAAACTCACGCCTGTATGTCAGAGGGGTAGGCTGAGACCGTGGTTTGCCACTGGTCGCGATCCATCCAATATCAATTAGTATCGACTTATTTTTGTTTTACTACAAAGTACATAAAATCACGCCTGCATCTCAGAGGAGTAGGCAGACACAGTGTTCGGCACTGAGCCCGATGCATCTATTTATCATATAGAACTTTATTTTGACATAGCTATTATAATAACACACACCGTCACCTAGAGGGTAGGTGATAACAATAATTTACCACTTACCATCCATCAATCCTACGTCAGTATTTTTAATTATAGATACTATTACAACACCTAACATTAAATAATATGTTAGTATCTTAGAGGAAGGCAGGGACATCTCATAATTAGTGTGCTTCATAGTAACTCGTACAGTACCCGACAAGTGTCTTGACCAAATAACTTAAACTTCTCATAGTCGTGTTTATGATCTTATTAGAGAGAGACAGAGAGAGTGGAATTTTGGCCAAAAATTCTTACTTTACTTTAGACAAACTAAAAAATAGTGAAAAAAATATTTGCTCTAAGGTTTCCATCGTAAACTCATCCTGACTGCGCGGATTTTTGTTTAAGTTATCTGCCGAGCAGTGTACCACGTTCCAACCATCATTGAGTCAAATTTTGATTTATTATTTTACAGCTATTACTACATACTTAGTGCATAAACATACGCATATGTCCCGCTGCTCAGGCAAAGAAAATGGTTTGCCACTTCTCATGATACATCCAAAAATAAAAGTCTGTCCAAAATATGTTAGCGTAATTATACAACACATTAGATAAACGCCCAAGACCCAAAAGGGTAGGCAGAGGGTATTTTTACCACTTTTTAAGGGCTTTATTTTTTGTCGCAGGTATTTATGTTTTATTGACTTATAGTTTCATTTCATATTAATTTTATATCACACTCTTAACATGCAAGCAATAAAGTTTAATTTGGTGCGATGTTTTTTGTGCACACGTTTTAGTTTTTATTCGTATAAAACGGTGAACGGTGGTCCTGCCATAGTTCATTTCTTTCTTCGCGCCGCGAACAATCAACTTCAGCTGAGCCCCGTGGTACCGATACCTTCGCTCTTGCCAACCGCGCCGTGTTCCACCGCCCGCCCTCGCTCTTCTTCGCCGCCGCAGCCCGCCCTGTCACCGCCGCCGCCCACCGCCGCTGCCCACTGCCCACCGCCGCCGCCCACCGCCGCTGCCCACTGCCGCAGCCCGTCCTGCCGTCGCCGCCGCCGCCCACCGTCACCGTTTGCTACCGCCTGCCCTGCCACCCCGCCCTGTCCACATCGCCGTCGCGCTGCTGTCACCAAAGTTGGTCTGTCGCCTTTGCCACCACTGTCACTGTTCACCCCTGAGCATCCATTTCTCATTGTAAAATGTTAGTAAGTATTACCAGACGGTTTCTCATTTTTTATGTAACCTATATACGTCCCACTGCAGGGCACTGGCCTTCTCTCAGAAAGAGAGAGAATGGGCTTAATTACCACTCTTGCCCACTGCCGATTAGTAATTTCAAGCGCTGAGGTTTTTGACACTCAAGTATCCTCACCATGTTTTCCTTCACCCTTAGCGAGTCGACTCTGACATTTACATCTTTAAAATGTGTAACCACTTCACTTAATTATTATCAATATTGCAAGATGTTTAATTTGTTTTTTGTGTCTACTTTACAGGTCTGATTCTGAGTGCGAATCATTTGTCGTCGCGCAAGTTGACGCTGCGAAGAAGAAGCCGGCTTCTACAGCAAGCAAAAGGAAGTCGCCTGCAACTGCATCAAATACGCCTAGCAGTAACGCAAGGTAATAGCGCCATTTAACCTGCTTAAACCGTTTTCAAGCAATCTCTGTTAATAAAAAAATAACCTTACGCCGATTAACGTACAGCACGGGGATATGCCCGTTTGTCAACCTTGTAACCGTTAATGATATAACAATAAGGAGCCCTGGTGGTGAGCATTTCAGATTTTACTGCGTGTCCTAAGTTTTTTTTTTTTTTGCACAGAACCCAGAAGAAAAGGCTGAAAACTGTGGATGTGTTCGGACTCTCCAACGACGACGAATACAACGAAGTTGTGCTGCAGTCGAAGACCTTGCCGTCGTTCGTCGTGAACCGTGTGGCCAACGGCAACCAGCGACGCGGTGCTAGCACGTCTGGCGAGTTCTACGTGGAGGTGAAAGTATACGCACGCCGCGACGCTGAGGACACTCCGAAGGACACCCGCTGGACCAAGGCGTTGCTTCGACTGAACTGCTACCTCGAAGAAGGCTCATCGCAGTGGAAGCTGCTGCATCGATTCGTGAAAGAGGCTAGCATACTCTTTGAGGACAGTTCACCGACTTTTTATAACCCTGATATTTGTAAAATTAAAGCAGCCACCTAAGACAAATTTATTTTATAATATTTTTAATTTTTTCCCTACATTTTTTATTTTTACCCAGTTGATAACATATAGCAGGTACTTATAAGTGCTAACAGATATTGGTATTGGTTTATTGGTATTGGTAGAGGTAAAGGTATAGCTTGAGGTAAGATATAGGTAAAGGTAAAGCTACTGCTGACTAGTTAATTTGTCTGAGCTTGATACTTTGCACATGTACCGTAACTAGGTACCTATACTATTCTACTGCTAGTCAGTAAATTTTTAAACCTTAAAGGTTTATTTATCTCGTGGTGTGAATTTTGCATTTTTGGAGTACCTACTGCTAAACATTTACGTGAAGGAAAATATTGTGAGGAAACCTGAGTATATACTTACCTCGAAGCTTGTGGTCATACTCGCTGAGAAAAGGCTTGTAGTCTGGAGTGGAACTTTTGTAGGCTAGATCGTATTTTTTACATTATACACTTATAAGTACCTGCTCACTAGTTAGTTAATCAACAGATCGTGAATATGCCATTTTGCTCAGTATGTAAAGTAGCTGTTGATAAGAGAAAGTGGAGTGGGCATTTGCGAAGTAATTCTCATAAGAATAACGATATTGTTATTGTTGTGGGCGATGGTGTGCAAAAAATTAATTCCGCATTTGAAAGTAGAATTGCTACTTATAGAATAACTGTGCCGGAAGGTGAGGAGCTTTACTCTACGCCTTTATTTTTCATCCACATAAGAAATAAAATGAAATCGCTTTTAGATCAATCACTAAAAAAACATACAAGTATCAAAGTAAACTTTGAACTTTTTTCAACATTCTTGATGGTGAGCAATGACAATCAAGAGATGAAATCCTTTGCAACCAAAAATATTGCTATCCATTTCAATTACGATTTTGATAAAATTTTCTCTGACACAGAATCCATGTTGATGAAAAAAATGGAAGAGTTTCAGGAAAGGGACTCCGGCTGGACCTTTTTGAACAACTCTCATTTTGAGATTAACATAAATAAATATCAACCACTTAGCGGGTCCAAACACATCGCTCTACCTCAATTTATAAAGAACAAAAAAGCTTGTCTAAATATTCAAAACCAAGATGAATACTGTTTTCTCTGGTGTGTCACAGCAGCTTTAAATCCAACAAAGACCCATCCTGAACGGGTGTCGTCCTACCCACACTTTCAGGGTCTATTAAACACCGAAAACATGAACTTTCCGGTTAGTTTCGCAGATATTACCATATTTGAAAAAAATAATCCGAATATAACTGTAAATGTGTACGGTTTAAACGACAACAAATTTATTGTGGGACCAATATACAAATCTGAATCAATTAATGAAAAAGCAAAACATATAAATTTATTGCTTGTTGAAAACGGAAATACATCTCATTATTGTTTGATTAAAAATCTACCCCGTCTCGTGCGAAGTCAAATTACCAAACATCATGGAAATATTTTTTTTTGTGATACATGTTTGTCATTATTCCGATCTCAAGAAGACTTAACCGACCATGTTTGCGGTGAAGCGGCATATTTTTTGCCCGTAAAAGGCTCATTTCTTCAATTCAAAAATTATGACAAAAAACAAGATGTACCCTATGTCATCTATGCAGACTTTGAAACAATGTTGCAACCAGTACATGGTTGTGAACCCGATCCAAATGTTGCTAATACAAATGACTTACACCGTCATATACCGATTGCTTTTGCTTACAATATAATTTGTTCAGTTGACGAAACTCAAAACCGATTCGTTTCTTACCGTGGTAAGGACTGTGTTTCAAAGTTCATTCAATCTCTACAAACTGATTGTAAAAAAATTCACGATTCGTTAAATAACACTAGACCAATGATTTTTACAGAGTCAGACAATGAAAATTTTCAAAAAGCAACGCGCTGTCATATTTGTAACCACTTACTTTGGAATGACAAAGTCAAAGATCATTGTCACATCTCCTCCCACTACCGCGGAGCGGCCCACGCTCATTGTAATTTGCAATATAAATCACCAAATTTTGTTCCAATATTTTTTCACAATTTATCAGGATATGATTGCCATCTTTTCATTAAAGAACTTGGGGAACTTCCTGGAAAGATACAATTAATTCCAAAATCTAAGGAAAACTATATTTCTTTCACAAAGTTTTTGCCTGTCGGTGATGGAGAACACATTCGTCTACGATTTACAGATTCATTCAAATTTTTGGGAACCAGCTTAGAAAAGTTAGCTAAAACATTGACAAAAGACGATTTTAAGTGTCTTCAGAAGCATTTCCCTGAAGAAAATGACTTTCATCTTTTAACGCGAAAAGGTGTATACCCTTATAATTACATGAGTAGCTGGAAGACTTATTTAGAAGACAGTCTACCCGATATGTCAAACTTTTTCAATTCCTTGACCAACGAACACATTTCCGAGGAAGATTACCAACATGCTAAATCAGTTTGGACACAATTCAAAATTCAAAACTTAGGTGAATACACTGATTTGTATCTCAAAACTGATGTTTTGATTTTGACGGACATTTTTGAAAGTTTTCGTAAGACATGTAAAGTCTATTATCAGCTGGACCCTGCATTTTACATCACTGCACCTAGCTTGTCATTCGATGCTATGTTATTAAAAACCGGCGTTAAACTTGAACTCTTAAATGATTTAACCATGATTCGTATGATTCAAAGTGGAATTAGAGGAGGAATAGTTATGTGCTCCCATCGCCATGCTAAAGCGAATCACAAATTTATGCAGGAATATGATCCCTCGCAACAAGATTCCTACATCATATATTTAGATTGCAATAATCTATATGGATATAGCATGTGTCAAAGTCTACCTGAGTCTAATTTCAGATTCCTCAACCAATGCGAAATTGACGAACTTGATATTTTATCAATAAAAGACAAGGCGGATTACGGCTACATACTCGAAGTAGATTTGACTTATCCTCATCATTTACATAGTGAGCACGATGACTTACCATTTTGTCCTGAGAAATGTATCCCACCGGGAGGTAAAAATAAAAAGTTGATTCCCAATTTGTATGACAAATACAATTACGTTATCCACTACATACATTTAAAAACATGTTTAGAACATGGTTTAATTCTGCGAAAAATTCATCGCGCTATTACATTTAAACAAAGTTCGTATCTTAAAAGTTATATCGACCTTAATACAAAACTTCGTCAAGAAGCTAAATCAGTGTTTGAACAAGATTTCTTTAAACTTCTGAATAACTCAGTATTCGGCAAAACACTAGAAAATATAGAGTCTAGGGTTACCGTACACTTGTTGAAGCAATGGAGTGATACGACCAACAAAACCAAAAAGAAATCGACTGCCGATAGACTTATTGCGAGCCCAAATTTCCACAGCGTCTCTGTTTTTAGTGAGAACTTAGTAGCTGTTCAAATGAAACCAAAACGAATTGTCATGGATAAACCGATATATATCGGGTTCTCAGTACTTGAGCTATCTAAAGCACATATGTACCGTTTTCATTACGATATTGTAAAGCCATATTATCAAGATAGTGTTAAGATGTGCTACACAGATACTGATAGTTTTATTTATTCCATAAAAACAGATGATTGGTATCACGATTTGAAAACTCATTTCATAAAATATTTTGATACTAGTAATTACAGCATTCAAAATGAATATGATCTCCCTTTAATTAACAAAAAGGTGCCGGGTCTATTCAAGGATGAAATGGGTGGACGAATAATAACAGAGTTCGTGGGTCTTAGGTCCAAACTGTACTGTGTAAAAACTGAAGATAGGCTTATAAAAAAAGCTAAAGGTGTTAAAGCATACATAGTTCGAGATCTAAGTGATTCAGACTATAAATCTGTACTTCTTAAAAATAATATCATCCGCAAAAAAAATATTTTGTTCAAATCCATCCGTCATGAGTTATTCACCAGAAGCGTTAATAAAGTGGCTCTATCTCACAATGACGACAAAAGATTGATACGCTCTGATAAAATTAGCACAATACCTTGGGGTAGCAAATTAATTTTTTAACGATCTGGTGATTTAAGTTATGTAATTTAGTTAAGTACTTAATTGTAATTTTAAATATACTATGTATAAATAAGTAAGTACATCTAAGAATAATGAAAAATAATACATTCAATAGTTTTAATAAGAAATCAAGATCTGTTCATTTATTTAACATGTTAGAGTAAAGAACCTACTTGTAATTTAAAATATTCTCCGCATAAATAAGTTAGTAAATATGTAAGTTGATCTTAAAATGTAATTTGAAATTTTTTAATAAAATATCATACCAAGGATTTTTTTCTTTTTATTTCAACAGCCTTTTCTTCACCGATAAAAATATTATTCAATATCCGCTAGTGAAAAACAAATTATTGCAATCAAGCACAACCAAAATATGACCTACATGTTGGACGCAAGCACGTGTCATCCAGTATTACGGGCGCGAGTCTGTGTCAGCAAAAAGCAAGTCTATACTGGTTTGTAAAACATGACGTCCTCAAAATTATTGACGCTGCACTTTGTGCATAGGTATTTTGCTTTTGATGTACCATCGAAGCTAAGTCATTCCGTCAACAACACGCAGCAGAGTCAGACCAGCCTCAAAATAAACAGAAATTTGCCGCAAAATGTCTCAATCGGTAAGTTTTCTTTCACTGCAAGATGCGAACTGGTTGGGTAATTACCCATTCTAATTAGAATGGCTTACTTATTTTTTTCCTTCTTTTCAGATCCTGGCTGAACCTTTTAGAACTATTGAACCACAGTACTACGGTCAAAAATGGTTTGATAGTGACGTCGAGGAGGTGCGACCGCCGAGTCCTGAACTTACCTCAAACAAGAAAAGCACACTAAGGTCATCGAAAAAACGTCGGGCGGACGATGATGCTACAACTTCCTCCGTCATATCCAAATCGCCGCGACCCGGACATCGTCTCGTGAAAATAGAGGTCATCGATTTAGACCGTGGATCAAGTGGTAGTGGGTGTATAATTCTTAAGGCTCAGTACGTTGTGATGGACCCAGTAGACGAGATAGTAGACCTAACGGAAAATTTGGTGAACAAAATTTCAAAAACCATTTGTAATAACCATTCCATGTAAGGAGCTTGTGTAATTACTTGATTTGTATACAGTGTACACTTGTTTTGTTTCCAAATGATGTCTTTTACAAATTAGCGGTTTATTTTTTAATAAATGTGTATTTATTATATAAAGTTTTTTATTTTGAGATAATAACGTATGATTTATTCTTTGGTTGGACTTATCTTTACTGCGTGTTGTTGACAAGAAATACTATTGAAATAAAATAAATAAAACATGATTTAAAAAGTAGAAAATTTTTATTCATTTAAAATAACGTAAACCTCTATTACAAAAGTTTAGATTTTTAAATTTAAATACTTATATACCATTACTTATATTATCATAGTACCATTTTCTTAAACATATCACTGTTTTTAAAGCACAACACTTTTGATGGTTAAAACAACAAAATTTCTCACTACCTTGATACCTATCAAATATTGATTTCAGATTAGGACATTCCTTTAGACCTATATCTATAACTTTACAGTTAGGCGATAACTCTTTCACCCAATCACATTTTTCAGAACCTTTAACAAATAAAATTTTTTTTTCTAAAACAGGTTTTATTATCCTTTTAAATTCATTATAATCTACAAACCCTTCTCGCCAGTATATTCCTCTATTTCTTTCCAACCATTTTACTTATTTTTTTCATTATCTGTTAATTTTGAAAATTGATAGGGTGGCTTTACTAAATAAGTCTGAGTATAGTCTTTTGTAGCATAGGCTACTTCCTTGACAATAAACCTGTTTTTATAGTCACGAAACCCTTGCAAATCCAAAAAAAATATATCTGTGCTCATGTTAGTTTTTTTACAATATTAGAAAGTGGTTTATATTCAAATACACAATCGTTCAAAATAAGACAGTAAGCTGTAGTCTGATCAGGTATTTCCAAGTCACTCTCTATTTCTACACGAACATCAACTGGACCTGTTTTCAATGTTTCGTTTTGACGACAACAGTCAATTACGAACAATGGCGCTATTTCTTTAAATTGTTTCAAACTCATCAGCGCTGATCGACGACCAAAATATGTCTGTTGAAATCTAACATACTGCTCATATATTAATAGATATCTATCTTCTGAGAACTTAATATCCAAATTTTCATACGGAAAATAGGTGGAATTTAAAAACACTTTAACGTTGCGTAGGTAACAATGATCAAATCGTGACATATCTGAATTCACATTACTTTTTCGTCCAGTTTGTAAACCTACTATGACAAACCGTGGCTTTTCCATTTGCGATGTAGTTTTTATTGACCAGGTATGTTTGGTACTTCTTGGTAATAGAGGGTATTCGTGTAAATCCCAATTGCGAAATGCTACACCAATATTTCTGTCCATTTCCAAACATTTCAACAAATTTATTCTCTCACGGTCGGATACTTTTATGTGAGGCATTCTCCAAACAATTTTTTTTATAGCAATGTCTTCTAAAACCTCGTTAGTAGATAATTTCACCGCGTTAAGGTTTGTATTACTACGCAGAAGTACCAACTCATGCTTACAATTCATTATAATTTTAGTGTAGTCCTCAGCAAAACCAAGAACCTTATTAAGCGGTATTGAGACAGAGAAATTACCACTTGTATTTTTTATACCATCAATATCCCAGCCCCATAATCGTGACATGTTTGATTCATTTTCATTCAGCGATAACAAAGATTTTATTGTTGACGTTATTCCAGCATTTTTTATCTTATCTATCTCTACACCGTTAAGCTCATACCGAATATCTTGAAAAAGAAATAGCACAGCATTATTAATCAGCTCAATGCTGCTGACTTTTTCTTTTTTGTCTCCAACAGAACGGGACACCGTGATTGAACCTTCTATGTATAGTGTACTCGCTGACGGTAAAACATATATGTCTTGCTGATTAATAGGTATGCGGATCTCATCATTTTTGTTAAAACTGTTTATGTACGGTTTATATGAATGAACTTCATAGCTTTCAATGCTATTGTCATGAGCGATGTGATCTAATATGTTCAAAATGCTCATTTTATGAGTTTGATTGATTTCAAAAAATCTCTGTTTTGCTTTGTTAACTTTCGTCTTTTTGGAGGTGGTTGCTGTTGCACCGTATGTAATGTACTGGGAACTTTACATTGGGGTTCAAACCTTTTATTGATGAAATCAATCATTTTCTTCTCAAATGTAAATAGAGTTGTAGTTCTTCTTCTCGTAAATTAATTAAATTATTGTTTGCGTCTAAAATTCTTATATTAATTTCACTAACACTGTCTTGATTAACCGGAAAATAAATCAAATTATTCGGAATTTCTATGATTCGGTACCCTGGCGGTACACTAGGAGCAAATTCGTAAATAATATGACTAGGTATTCCGTTTATGTAAGATCCGCTCACGATATCACATTCGATGCGAACGATGGTTGTAGAAAGAATGCTAACCGGAAAGACAGATTCATGTAATATATTGGCTTTAAGTAACTCATTTTTAAAACCCAAAGTTTTACCAATTGAACCAGCTTTTTCAAAATGAATGTCTTTAGAACAAAATATCTTTGTACTCAAAGTATTATTATTACAGAGCAACGAAAATGTGCAATCACTTAAATGAGACTTCAAAAAATCGCTAATATCCAACAGTTCGTAAGACCCTTCCGGAATTTCAATATGTTTACTATCACCATAATAAAACATATTGTTATTTTTGTCTACATTAGGTATCGAGTTGAAGGTTGAAAAAAACACAAGACCACATTCATATTCACCGCTAAGTTGCAAAGCTGGTGAATAATTTGTTGTTAAAGACGATTTACAACCAGTAATTGACAGCGTGAACGACATTGTGATAGTGACGAAATTCATGATCAATTCTTTAATTTAAATGTTTTCCAGAATTTTTTAAGAAACTTAAGACATAAGTGCCCGCAGTTATAAAGATTACTTTTTTGATAGTTTTCATAATTATAATATATGTCGGTTTTTTTAGTTAAATATGTCAATAATTCTTGAGGTGGTTTTAAGCCGTAACTATCAAAATACTCTGCATAATTGTTTACTTTAACATAGGCTACCCAGTGAGTTCCATCATTAACTGAAATATCTAAGTTTACAATGCCACACTCCATATTTTTAGGCTTACTTGGCAGAGTATCTCTCATATAAACACCTCGAAAATATGGTATGTCGTGAGTGTGATTTAAAATATCAACATTACTTAGAGCTCTCCTAGGTAACCGCGAATCTAGTTTTTTGAAGATTGTACACATAATCCTTTACCTTTTTTGTAAGGTTTGATGTATAACCCTTTACCTAAGGCTATAGATTCCATCATCTTATTATGGCGCTCTGATTCCGCAAGATTTTTTTGAGCCGACTTGTAATCATTTACTGCTTTGGCTATCCCACTTACACCTCCGGCTAATGAACCTAACGCTGATAGTCCGGCAAAAATTGGAATAAGAGGAAGTATCCCTCCAGTTTTAGGTATAGGAATAACTCTAGGTAATTTAATGTGATTATTTTTATGAAATATTTTTTTCGCTGCTAAATATGCCAACTCCATAGCAAGTTTGCTATTTTTTGGTTTTGCTTTCTTTAGAAGTGATTTTAATTTGGTAATAGAAGATTTAAATGATTTAATTCCAGCACCTGTTCTAAGTTTTGCTTTCATTATTTTATTTACCAACCAAGCTGAAATTTTTTCACCACCGCTAGCATCTTTTGCTTTTAATCTTTGTTTCGCCATATTTTTTAACTGTACGTCTGCCTTATGACGATTTTCCAAATTAGAATATCTTGAATAAGCTATATCGTGTAGCATGCATGCGTTGTCTAAAGGGTTAATTCCTTTATCGCCTCTTTTCAAACGTTCCTGTAAGCGAGTACCTGGACCACAGTACTGGTAGCCTGGTAAGTGTAACTCTACTGGTAAATTATTTATCAGCGAATTAATGAGTCCTTTCCCTTTCATTACTAGGTAGATAATGAGAAATAAATTATTTGAATTAGTATAATATACTTCAACTATTTATAATATTGTTTTTATCAATCCAGCTGTTCTCTTTTTGGTTGAGACCAAGCCATTTGACAAAAACCTTATTTCCAGACTTTTTAATGACCTTTTCAACTAAATAAATATTAGGATATGCGGTTTTTTGAAGTTCATATTCATAAAAACAACCTTTTATCGGAACTCCGTGCTGGTCTCTTAAGTAATAAGTAGTAGGTTGAGATTGTATTACTTTCGAAACCGTGAACAATTCAGTGGACCAGTTTGGTGTATAACCTTTTTGAAAATCTCCTTTGTGCTTACTAATACGAACAACATCGCCTGTATGATACTTATATTTTTTTACTGGTAAAGATTTATTACATTTTTGTATATTCCTTGCAACGAGTGATTGGTTTAACTCAGTAATCTCAGATGGTTTGTATTTCGTAGTACGATGAACAGTATCATTATAATTATTTACTACATCACATAAAGATTTTCCTATCCATTTATAGTTTCCGACAAAGCTAAAATGTTTAAACAGCTTAGTTTTTAAAGTTCTGATGAGTCTTTCCACTATTGATGCTTTTTTTGATGAATAAGTTGAATAATGATTGATATTTCGTCTTTTCATAAGGCGTTGAAATATGTCGTTATAAAATTCCGTACCCATATCAGTTTGTAAATTTGCGGGTACTCGTCCTTCTTTCAAAACTTTATCAAAAGCTAGGACTACTTCATGTTTTGTTTTACTCTTTAAAGGAACTGTCCATGCATATTTAGAAAAGGCATCAATAACAACCAGTATAAATTTAAATCCATTGTTAATTTTATGATATTTTTTTATATCAATCAAATCCGCTTGCCATAAATCATCAATTCCTTTAAGAATAACTGAACGACGAGGGAAGTTTCGTCTGGCTGCTTTATGAATTTCATTAACAACACCTTGTTTACTCATGTCGGCTGGGTAAGTTTATCTCTTAGGTCTACTATATGATTTTTTATCATATTACTCACGTCTACCTTAGAGCACTTAAGATTCAACTGCTTTTGAAGTAGATTAATTTCAGTTTTTATACCTCTTAGCTCTGCGAGAAAATCTTCTTTTTTAAAGTACAAGCTGTTGGTTTGATCGAGATACTCTTTACTGACAGCTTCATCATTATCAACCGCTAATTTCAATCCTTTTAATCTTCTTTGTTTTAAATCGTAATCACCTACTTCATTTTGAATAAGTGCTTTATTTTGTGGAGTAAATTCTAAAGGGTCCCATACACGCATTCTTTTATGAACATGATGTCCAAATTTATCAATGTTCATCATGTAAGCAAAGAGAAGGCTACGGTTATAATAAAACATAAATTAGTTTGCACAAGTATTTATTAAATCCCACGTTTTTTTAGTTCTTTCATAACTGATAATATTTCGTCATCTAATCCAGTGTTACCAGCGTCTCTTGAAGCTAATAATAATTTCAATGTTTCGACTAACTCGTTTGGATCATTCCAAAAAATGTAGTCAACGTGTTTACCAACTTCTTTAAATAATGACAAGCCTTTTCCCTTCGGAGTGCTAATGGATTTTGCTGAAGGTGAAATTAATAAAGGTTTTATAATTTCCAAGTACTTAAATCCCCTGTTACTATTTATTGGTTGATTGGAATCATATTTACGTTTATGTGCATTCGTAACCAATAATATGAACTTATAATTTTGTTTATCATCTTCAGTGACTATACTCAAATCGGGTTTTTTTTGGTAGAGTAATTCGTCTAGTCCTCTTGTCCTTTTAAACGACTGTCCACCTATTTTAAATTCATTGTCGTTTATGATAACACGCTGTGATCCAATCATAGGTTTACCATTTTCTAATCTGATTCCGTAAGGTATATCTTTGAACACTTCTGATGATAAAGACCACGATGATATAGACTTTGGAGTTGGGGTCGAAGCGGCATCAGAAGTTGTTTCAAAAAATAAATCACTCGTGTTACTCTTAGAGATTTGGTCCAATTCCGAGTCACTTATAGAATGATCAAAATGTGTATCACGCAATGCATGTTGCGGTGTATCAGGTGATACTTTAGTTGACTCAGATAATTTTCTTTTCCTTGAAAGAGTAATTTCTGGTATTAAATTGTCTTCTTCCACGCTTTCCTGATAAACACCCAAATTTTCTCCTGCATTAGTACGGTTTCTTGCTAGCTGCTTTAATGGGTCAGTTACTGGTTTAAACATAGACTCCAATGCATTTTCGGAATCTAGTTTACTATTTTTTAAGCGTTGAAACTTCTTTTTAACAGCCTCAGCAGATTTAATTATTTGCTGCTTTATTGTTTTTTCATCATTCATTTTTACAAACAGTACAACTTTTCACTCAAAAGGAAAATAAGAAAGTGGTAGGTATATGATTGAGAAGCTTTATTTATCAATTTCAATTATCAACATTAATAAAAGTATCAACAGCCACCGTTGTTTTTCTGACAGTCTTTATTTATGACTAAGTAGCTAAAGGAATCTTTCCAAACCCTGGAACACATTTCTCGGAATTGCAGCCAGCTCATATCAGTGTTCACATGTTCATCATATACATGACGTAGATTTATATCATCTTGCTTAAATAAAATTAACAGATTTGCGTTGTCACGGATTAATTGTTTTGGAACTTTACTATATGTTTGGTTCAAGTAAAAGCAGTCTATATTTTTGTGCCTACCCATAGCAAAATAATCACGAATATTATTTTGATTATCACAAGCTACATCATCAAATATTATGACAGAATTTTGAGAGGCATTATCAGGACTTAAAACTTCTTCGTTGTCTTGATATTTAAAATAACCGATTCCAGGAACTAAGTCCATGACCCTTTCTAAAAATATGTATTTTGGCTGGAAAAGAGTTTTTGAATATAGGTAGACGTTACTGTAGTGTAAGCCGTCAGGATGTAAAAGTAATCCTATCACTAAGTTTGTTTTTCCACAGTTAGACGGTCCACAGACTATGCAACGGATATTACTAGGTAAAAGTTTTCCGTGACGAAGAGTAACTTTGTTACAACCTACATTTATTTTTCCAAGAGTCAGTGAAGTTTTCTGTTTAACGAATTTCATCTTAATGCAAATGTGTTACCACTAACATCGTCATTGATAAAGTGCCGGCAAACACTATCAACTTGACTTTTTATTTTGTTAATTAAAAACCATTTCACTTTCCATTGTTTGAATGAACGGAAGTCAAAAACGAATTATTGGGAAGGCTATCACACTCAAGTGAGCACCATCAACGCGCGAAGCGCGGTGGTGGTGCGAACGTAGAGTGGGATAGACTTCCCAATAATTCACTACTACGAAGGACTAAAAGTACCCCGTACAAAAAGTCCCTCAAGAGACCGGACTGGACAAAAGTTCAGCGTTTTCTTTTAAAACGCTTTTTCATTTTCAACTTCATGTAAATCACAACACAATGTAATCTCAGAATATTTGCTTCCATGCTTTACTCAATTTCCGGGCAACAAATGACCGCACACCGTAGACGTTGAGTCCGCGGAGGACATTTTTTAAGATTCAGGAATTTTTGTCCCTAGGGGACAAAAGTCCCTCGTCTACGCAGGCCTTTAGCATCAGCTGTCATTGGTAAGCGATGTCACCACCCACCAACTTCTAATTAGGAACAGACATTCAAACTTAACCGATTTCTCGTTTTCCGTTTGCTTAGCACTCAGAACCAGTGCTTGTACAACGGGGCCACCTAGCCAAGGCTAGTTTACTACATAAAACGTGAACGTAACGGTCCTGATTAGACCGTGACGGAATCGCGCACCATGCACCGTAACGCTGTTTACACACGTAGAATACGGGGTTTGCCTCTAAGTTCGTATGAAAACATAATAAGCTAACATAATGTCCCGGCGACCACGGACTGGAAGACGCAGCGTGGCCATCCACCACGGCCTTGATTCTCTTAGTGCATTATAGTACCATGACTGAAACGAGGTCGGCTCACGTAGGGTGTTTTTTAATATCATTAGCGCCAATGCGCGCGCCTATACTTGAAGCAGCAACAACAACGTTTGCTGGAAGAAATCTCTTTCAGGGATAAGCTCGCCTTTGTACGTGTTATTTCTCATGTAATGTCCTGTTAAATATTTCGTGTGCAAAAAAGTATACATAAACTAAAATAAATAGAAATTCAATCGCCACGTACATTCAGTTGTCATGGGTCTTGCGTCGTTTCAGCCTACGAGCGTTCGTCCCGCGGGTCGAAACAGACAATGGATTGTTACACAATGGATTAGCAGAATCTAGGCCCAGATGGTCTGACGACCTGGTTACGGTGGCGGGGAGTCACTGGATGCGGAGGGCACAAGACCGGAAGCTTGGAAAACTATGAGGGAGGCTATGTCCTGTTGGGCGTCTAATTGCTGATGATAGTGGCGTCCTAATATGTGATTACCACAGACCCGAATCTAACTAGACATCGCAAGCTCACCTACTTCTAACATATAAGTGCCAGGAACCTTCTGTCCGCACTAGGTGTCTTCAAAAAATTCCAAATTGCTGCATTGCGTCGTGATACACGCTAAAAATATAACAGTGGCCCTTGAATGACCCAATGAAGAGGAGACGTTTCGTCCTACACTCCATCCTTGCATAGGTAGTACAAAAATTTATAATATCAGCACTCGTGACTCTCATACAAATCGCGGAGTGTTAATGTAAGAAGACACTAAAATATATCGATCTTATTTATAAAAACTCGATTCCTCTAAAGCACTCCTTAGTGACAATTCATTTCATCTGTGTTTATGTTTTTTTCCACAGACAGTAGTAATAATACTACAAGGAATGTTTTAAGGGATTGTGTTTTTTATAGAAAAGGCCATAATGCACTATAGTATTTAGGAATGAAAATGGAATATAACGGCGGCAGCTAAACCTCTTGTGGTTTTTGGCCGCTTGTTGATTTAGTAACTTTGTGCCTACGTAAAAAGAATAGAAAAAAAACTAAAATAATTAAATTTTCTCCGTTCGTGAAATATTTACGTAGCTACTCTGCCACTTAGCTAGAGCACAAGATAACTCTACTGTCTAACTCACACCGAGTTGAACAAAAAGGTAGTGTAATCTATGAATGTGTCTGCTTCGGATGAAGATAAGAAAATTGTCTCAAGATTTTATCATGACAAGGAAAAATCACCTAATTGGCTAGCTCGAGTTACACTTATGATTCTCATAGTTGGGCCATTTTTTGAAGCAAGGCTGCCTATCTCTTTCCTGGTACCAATATATTTAATTTTCAGCCACATTCCAAATAAGGTATACTTCTACCAGTTGGTGCTATGTGTAGACCTCATGAATGTGTAGGACATCTTGGTCTGCTCTACGGTTGATTTAGTTTTGATTTCATCATTATCATAGTTATATTATTAAACGGGTCTAATCGCGATTATTTATTTGGTAAAACGGTATACGTGTAAATATTTTTTAAGTACTGCGAATCCTTATGAAATACTATTGCAAACCGCTACGGGCTGGATATCGTAAACAAAATTCATCATTATCACCCCACCACTACCCACTGCTGGGTAGGCCTTTTCCCCCAAATGGGATTTAGCGTGAATTTAAAAAAAATATATAAACCCTTAATCTCGACCGACACATGCCGGAGTGGTCTGAGGTGGCACAAGACAGAAACATCTGGTCTGAGTTGGGGGAGGCCTTTGCCCAGCCGTGGGACACAAACGAGGCTACGTAAAAAAAAAATATAAACCCTGATTTTATAGTTGAACATACATATAAAGTAGAACGGCTGCGAGAACATACTTAAGTATAAATTAGGACATTAGTAGCTGGCTGCGATATTAGTAAAGAGCGTTTAGCGTGAATTCAATAAAATTGTATCAAACTAGAGTTTAAATATAAGTAATAGATCAAAATTTGTTCCATAACAAGAGACCTTCAGTTGGGGTGCCTCAGAAACGCGTGCTGTCGACCGCTCGCCGCTCTTGGCAATGAAACACATTGCTGAAGTTTGTTTAGATCAGTGGTTCTTAACATTTTAATCAAGAGGGAACTTTTTACCGAATTTCTGGCTTGTCAAGGACCACCCAGTTGGTTTATTGGTATATACGGTAGCTAAATGTAAATGAATGATTGTTTGAATACGCTTAATTTTACGATTACCACACATATAATTATTATTTCGTAATAATGGGTTCGGGCCCCGAAGCCGAAGTTCGGGGACTACTTGGAATGTTTCCAGGGACCACAAGTGATCTAAGGACCACCGGTTAAGAACCACTGGTTTAGACTGTAGTCAATCAATGTGAACCTAAACATAAGTACATACCACAGCTAATCGACCCATGCAAGAAGCAAAATCGCGCGTAACATAAACGCGTACAGTACGCGCATGTAAACGGGTCCGGGGATGCGGCTGGCAAAAGATCGTGAGAGAGGATGCATTTGGGGGTAAAGGCTATACCATCAGTGGGCAGCGGTGGGCTGATGATGATAATGATGATGTAAACGAGAGTGTTGACGACTGTAGGTTCTTAAAAACCTATTTAGAGGCTAAAAATTCCACCCATGCATGCGACATCTGGCTGAAGTAATTTGCATCACTTGCAGCCAGGGGTACCTACTTTGCAGTTAGGTTTCTACATCGGAATGATATCGCTGTATCCACATGATTAGATTATTTTTAATGCAGTAACCCATGATGCTGCCTGTACGTAATACAGAGAATAGTGTAAAGAGGTTCGAAATTTCACTTATTCCGGTGGTCGCCCATTGGCTCAGTTGGGAGAGCGCTGGCACGATTAGCCAGAGGTGACGGGATCGAGTCCCGGCATGGGTGGAATATTTAGCCTCTAAATATTCTTAATATTAATTCTCCTAAGCACGGGTTAGTGCATTAAAATTAATATATGGCCAATATCCAGCAGCGGGCAGCGGTGGGCTGATGATGATATAAACGGGAGTGTTGACGACTGTGGGTATGTTAGGGTAAACTTTCAAGTTAATTTTCTTTTTGGGTCTCCGAGTCCGAACTTTGTGAGAAAGTATATCGTGGTAAACTTAGTATTACCACGATACCTTTACCGTTACGTTATCATATCACTCCCTTATAAATACTGAGTCTGAGCCCTTTTGCATTTGCCATACCCACAGTATTCAAACTGCATAAGGCATGTGTCAAAATAAATGAATGTTTTTTGTAATGTTTCACTTGTGTTTTGTATGTTTTCTTTTCTTGTCGTATTTTTTTTTATTTTTGTTTGTAAATGCTAATAAATAATTCATCTATGTATCTATACCTACCGACAGGGCGGGTACAAATGGAAGAAGACTTATCTAAGAAGGCCATATCTATAATCAGCCCACATCAACCCACTGCTGGGCATAGGCCTCCTTTTTATCTTTATATATATAGATACTCGTACGCATTGAAGTTATATTATTAGGAGACACATATCAACGTTAGGTTGAATAGCAACACTGAATAATAAAACCGGAATTTGGCGCTAGAAGATGAGTTTATAATTGGAACACACGTTGCTTCGTGTGACGTCATGGGCGCTTTCTATCCGAGCAGGAAAACAAACATCACATAGTAATAAATTCTGCCCTTTGACAATGAGTGTTCCTTTTCAGTTTAGATCCAGGTCAACAAAAAGATAAGTAAGTATTCAGTCAGTCATGCACGCATTTTTTATTGTAACGCACTAATGCGTGCGAAACAAAATAAACGGATAAATAATTGACATATTATGTCAGCAAAACAGAAATAAACGAAAAAAACAGATTTAAAAATGTATTGTTTTTACGATATTATCACGATGTTTTTGACGATATTGCTCGCCAAATTTCATAGTTCTAGGTCAACGGGAAGTACCCTATGACTTTTGATTAATTCGAGTGTCGAAATATACGATTTCATACGGCATAAACTATTAAATTTGTAATTAAATGATAAAAAAATGGTTTTTGAATTTCGGGAAACGCTTAAACTTACCTACCTGTACGGAGCCACCAAAGCGCGAGTCCATCTCGCATTTGGCCGGTTTTTTTAATACCTAGGTACATTTGCATAATATTTGACAAGAAAATAAGAAACTCACCTTTTTGTACAATTCGAAACTGGTGAACTGCGTGGCTGCGTACGGGAATATCCGCACCATCTGAGCACCGTTACCCTTGTACAGAGCCAGCAGGGACTCCTGCTTGACGATGGCCGTCAGACCGCCGAGGACTCCGTGGTGCTTGTAGTGGGACGACTGGGCTTGCAGCAGGATCTTGATACGGTCCAGTGGGGCCACTGTCGTCTTGGCACACATGCCGGCTATGCCTAGGTTTTGGAGGAACAAAAATATTGGTTTTTACTGCTTCTGGTTAACACGACACAGGGTATCCTAGTGTGGGGACAGAAGCAATGTATGCACCTGTATGTAAATGTCATGCATGTTTGTTTATGTTATGTTATTATGTTAGTGTGACGCCCTTCTTGTGAGTGTTCTCACTTGTGATATGGTTAGAAATATAGTTAGTCTCATGAGTGAAACATCCCATTCAAAGTTTTTGTTTTATAATTACCTTTTACCTTATCATACCTCGCAGAGCAACCCTCTGGAAATCACTTAAATACTAAGAATAGATCTATTCCCGTCACAGCCGAGAGGTTTAGTACTATAAATTAATGCTATATTTCTTTTTTACTTTACTTTTCATGCGAGTAAGTAAATCGATATCAACCCTTGTGTGTCCCCACTGCTGGGGTAACGGGTTTCTTCCCGCATCGTAGGACGGCTAGGCCATACTCCACCATGGGTGCCAAGTCCGGGTTGGTAGAGGAGTGTAAGATAGTGGCGGGCCTTACTGTCAGAAGTTATCAAGCCCCCCATACCGCCTCTGACATGGCTTAACGACTGCCATTACACGACAGCCGGCACCAACGGCTTAATGTTCCCTGCAAAGCACGGAAGCGCTCGGAAAAATGCCACCAGCGGTAGTCACGGGACGGTCACATATCCTGCGCCTGACCGCGCCTGTTGTTGCTAAACTCAAGTGATTGATTCCAATCATTCGGTTCGACTAGGCCACGAGCGCGTCTACGTAAATACGTAATAAATAAAAAAGATTTCGTGTAATAAGGTGCTACAACCACTCAGCCCGGATTCATTACCATGTTTGTTTCTGGTTAATACAGGTTATAGTGCGTGTAAGAATCGCAATTAGCGTGAATATTTTTTATTTATTTAAATGTGAAACATGTGTTCAAACACAGTATTAAAATTACAGCCGACGACGCGTCGCATGAGTAGATTGATAGAATATACTTCAATATGCATAAATAATTAGTCCTCGAAGTCTGATTCTAGAGAGTTCGATAGCACAATGCCCACAATAGCATTTTGTTACTTTTATTATTTTTCAATACAGTATTTTTACTTCAATACAATACTTTTATTATTTTTGAGCATTTGTCAACCAACAATTGTAATGAAGGGTTTGTTTAGTCGCATAATGCTCAATTTTAGTCTACAATATCTTAAATCTGTAGATTGCCAATTTGTACAATCAAGAAAAAAAAACTAAAACATTTTATGATGAGGAAGTTGCGACAAACTTGGGTTGAAAAGGTAGCGATTCTTTCCCATGGAGAACATTGAAAATGTTAATATTTTAAAAATAAAACTATGCAAATATTTTATCAAGCATTTGGTGGTCTGAAAATAAATGCGAAAAATCAAAATACTCTAAAAGCATATAAGTTGTGACGTCATAGTTTGAGTCTGATTTCTATGGCGCGTTTTTGTACCACGTGATTAGAATGACTTTTTGACAGGTCTCATTATGAAAAGTTTTAGTTGTAAAGTTAAAAATTAACCACATTTAATCACCTTTTAAGATCACCTTTGAACCTTATAGTGACATCAATGTAAACAATATCAATGTGTTATTAAATACACACAGTACTAGTGTTTGTGTCGGCATATACGGTGTTTAGCAGGGTTACAATTTATCAAGATAATTATTCTCATGGATAATTATATCTGATATTTATCCGATAATTATCTGATAATTATCCATCCACGGGTAAATTATTTATGATTATAAATAAAAGTATTTTGTATTATTTATATTAATTTTATTATAAAATTACATTAGAATTATAATATAAAATTACATAGAAAATGTAATTTTTCTATGTAATTTTATATTCTATGTAATATAAAATTACATAGAAAAATTACATTAAAAATTAAAATTTGTGTAGGAAATCTGTGTGATAATTTCCTTAATCATACAATTATGCTGATTGTCTGGCTTTTGCATTTTAGAGTTTATTAAAACCACTATTTTTAGTTTTAGTGCAGTCAAAATTAGACCATATTGGATTAAGTTTTCTTGGCATAGCGTTTTTCTTTAATTTAATTTTGCACAGCAGATTTTTTTACGCACTAAAACAATAAAAGTGCGCGGGGAATTCCCCAGCCAGTAGCTGAGTGACATTTGACGTTCGTTTGACGTTTGGATACACGCCTAACATCGTGGCGTAAAAAAAATGTGTTGCCTGTGTTTAGATACACGCATTTTTTTTGTACACGTTATTTATTATCAACGATAATTATCTTGATAATTATCCAGTGCAACCCTGGTGTTTAGTTGGTAATAAGTTTTATTTAAAATACCTTATTTGTTTTTTACGTTGTTCAATTCATGTTCGGAGGTTAACTAATAGACATGTTAACTTAAAGCCTGCATTATACCTAAGAAACCCCTTCAGGCTGACAAAAGAACATCATATTTCACCTAGCTCTACGATAATTTTAAAACATTTGTGCAAATTGTTAATTAAAGTGCGCAAGGTGTGATCTGTCTGATGAAGATTTGCAAAAGTTGTCATTGAAGTGATGTGAAATAAAAGAATAAAATTAACAAGTGCGATAGTGGGCCCCGTGCTATCAAACTGTATGAGGAAATGACTTTACTAGTGGGGATTCAAGCATTAGAGAACCGTTTTAATAAAAACATAAAACTGTTTGAAACAGTTTTAAAGTTATAAAATGCCAATGGCACAGACTTGTGAAAACGCAGTAAAGTTAAAAAACAAATTATTCCTCTTAAATTTTCCTTTGCTTTGATTACAAGGTAATAGTTTTAGAAAAATTGATAATGAAATGGCTAATTTATTATTGAACACTAGCTGACCCAGCGAGCTTCATACCACCCAACATTCGATTCTTTAATTTTTGTCATGCATGTTTGTTTATGTTATGTTATTATGTTACTGTGACGCCCTTATTGTGAATGTTCTCACTTGTGATGAAATAGATTTATAATCAATATAAAAAAAAAGTCTTACGCATTCAAGGAATATTCTAAAAAAAGTCGTCTTAATCTATAGTCGTGCTTCAAGGAATATTCTAAAAAAAGAATTAGCGAAATCGATTCACCTTCTCTCGAGATTTGCGCTTACCAACACATTCAGCGATTCATTTTTATATTATAGGAGATAACATAACCTTTACATACTTAATAAAAATTAATAAAACCAAAAATTGTTTATTTAAAAATCCAGTAATACATTGATGATCAATTGCAACTCCCACACTAGGCACAGCCTATGTTGTGGAAGTCGGGTAGGTTACAAAAAATCATAATTAGCACCAGTTGACAGTGCGAAACAATATCGAGTATCGAGTAATAGGTGTAAACAAAAACAGTGCTACTATGGACATACAGGCACATACATTGCTTCTGCATTTATTACCTTTATTTTATGTAGCCTATAATCGCCCCACTGCAGGGCACAGGCCTACTCTCAGAGAGAGAATATGTCACCACCAAGGATTGGCAATTTCAAGTTCAAGCGTTCAGGTATTTGAACACCTCAGATACTCAGTTTTCCTTCACCGTTGAGTGAGTTGAGAGAGTGGTATAACTACTATAAATTCACATGTACATAACTTAAAAAGGTCATTGGTACATGCCGCACTGGGAATCGAACCTGGGTCTCACGTTTCGGAATTCAATGTTCTACCCACTAGGCTACCGCCGCTCTTAATACGCATTTATTACCTATCTGGAAATAAAATAAAATTATCTAAAGTTGCTCAATATGCATTTTGATATTAATATGTTCTATGACGAAACAGCTTCAAAGTTAAGTATATTAATAAAGGCACCATGTTAGGGCATAACTTAACTGTGTGTTGACCTATTTCGTCTGAAACTAATTAATATCGCTAATGAATTATTGTAGAATATATTTACAAAGAAATGCAGTCTCACCTCCTGCCAGCAAGTTCTTCAGAATAAAATCGTAATCTGTTTTTTTTTCCATTTTCAAAGCCATCTTCGTAGCACAGACGCACTTTTATAGTTTAATTGGTAAATAACAGGTTCACACACAAAAAAATCTCACATATTATATTACATTAACTCATGAGTTAACGATAATGGAGTTAATTTGCAGCTACCGATAGGTGGATAGTTAATTTCTCTCTTTGTAACGGGCACGCAACCTTCCCACTTTCACCGGCAATATAATTATTTAAATTGTGAAGAGAGGCAACAAACGGGACGACACGTCGCCTTCGCAACGTGATCAGCTGTGTTTGACAGTTTTTGTTTTTTCTCCAAATTGCAAACGTCAATGTGCACAGATGAACATACAAACATGGTAATATTCTGTGAGTAAAAGTGGGTAAAAGTATCCTGTTTTTACGCGCATTATTCTTTGTATCCTGATATCACTTCCTCTGTTGTTCGGAAGGGTTATGGGTATCCCAATGCCACAGTGCATGCTGCCAAAGAATGTCTGCAGTTCGTTCGTAGCACAGAGGAAACTTCAGCATTCGTATGGCTCTCGCACACATGTTGTTTTAGTGTCGACATTTGTCAAGAGATGGAGTGGAGCTGAGATATGGAGTAGCGTTATGTCTTGCCAATTTAGGATCATAATCTCAAGCCTAGTATATTTTGGATAACATAATGATTGTTAAGTAGCAAAGACATAAAACAATACAGTAAACTTACTGGAATACCTACTGGGTAAGTTCACGTAAATTAGTGCAAAGAACATGGTCTAGACAACTTATCAAAGTACAAGATAAGTTTCAAGACTCTCGTGTTTATATGCTAAAGATCTTTTTGTGGCCATAAAGTCGTGTCATTCCGTTACGAATCGTGTTTTTGAAAATCGGGAGACTCATCACAAGCGTTTTCGACAATTGGGCCGATATGAATTTATTCGAAATGACTAACGTCTTTCCGTCGTAGTCGTGTTTTCGAATATTATCACTAAAGCAAGCGAAATGAGAGAGGCAGAGCACGTATTTATAAAACTGCATCCGACTCGGGGCATCTCAACAGTCACTCAACTACATCTCAACATGCGAAACATTCGAAAATTATTCTTGCATGCATGCTTCGCATTCGGGGAGATTACTAAGTTAGTAATATTAGTAAAACTTATTCGAAAATAATGTTAGTACCTAAGTAACTAATCTTGTTTTTACTAAGATTCGAAAAGAAATGTCATTCACAATCCCCCATTTTTATGCTCTACCACTGCTTGGTGAAAAAGCGCTGTGTTAAGTACGACCACTATAACGTCGGGCATGCTGTCTCTTTCGCACAATCTAACATTTCTAATGAAAAAGTTTTTGATCGAGAATATTTATTGATCAGTGTCCTATAATCAAATTATTTCGCTTGGGTTCGTATAAATAAATTCTTGCGCTGACAACACTGTGCTTCAACTTTCAAGGTAACTGGTAATAGGTACATCTTTTGGCGGGAACAAAACGAGCCACACCCACCATCAGCCCGCCATTCGCCAATAAAATCCATCCATATCCCCTTCGAAAACAAACAATACAATGTAAACTAACAGCAAAATGCCAAGCCTTATGAATCGGTAATAAACCTTCCTTTAGTAAACTAAAGTTTTCCTGTAACTATGCAGTATCGGTCAATAAACTGAAACGTTAGTTTCATTGATTTCTTTTACGTCTGAAGGTCACCTTGAAGGCGGGAAAGCTCAAATGACTTCGAGCGACTTCGATGTGCTCGACAGTTTACCTACTTGCATTACATTTTGCTTGCTACGGGTTATGGACATGTCAGTCTGCACGTAACTTTGTTAAACTTACGATAAAAGTACCAGTTGCGTCGGATATCGTCATACTCGAAGTAGATTTCACCATGAGTAAAACATTTGCGTGTTTTTGTAGTAAAACCGGAACGTTCGCGCGTGTTGGTCGCGTTTAAAGAATCTGTCTGTATCCGAAAAAAGTGCAGTAATAAATGTTTTGTTAAAATTGTATAAATTACCTACTAATATTTTAACATCTATATGTGGTGGTAAAGTAGATAAGTATTTTTTTAAATTTGTTTAAATTGGGTTGCTAAGCCGAAATGGACGTGCAGGCTAAAGGGAACGTATTGGGACGTAAGTAACCAATTTTTTTATTTACAACATACATACATACATACATACATACATACATACATACACCCTTGTTCGCGGCTCATATATTGTGAGGACCTTGTCAGAATTCCCCATTATGCGGTCCTACCTTTCCCGTTGACTTAGCAGTGTGTAAATCTGTCTACAATCTGGAGCTATCTCGTTCTGGCATGAACTTTTATTTGAAGTTTCCATACACACGACTGAGACAGAGATAGAGCCCTTCATAATTTGTGTCAAAAATCGGGCTTGTGCGGTCCCAATTTATTATGCGGTCGGACCGCACTTTCGAACATACGCGTGCGAAAAAACACACCGACCGCATTTTATGCAAAATACAAACGCATTTACACACTGTCCCCACTTTAGTGCCGTTTGAGAGAAGTTACACACCGACCGCATTTTATGCTAAGTACAAATGCATTTACACACTGTCCCCACTTTAGTGCCGTTTGAGAGAAGTTACACACCGACCGCATTTTATGCTGAGTACAAATGCATTTACACCTGTCCCCACTTTAGTGCCGTTTGAGAGAAGTTACACACGGACCGCATTTTGATGTTGTTATGTTGTTGCATGAGTATGCAACAACGCATTCACGAAGGAATATTATGAGGACTGCAGGTTAATGTGACTTAGTGCGTATTAAAAAATTGCGAAGACGCATTAATTAGGTACCTTCCTAAATACTAGAAAAGGGAGAGGTGATTGAGTAATCACCTCTCCCTTTTCTAGTATTTAGGTAGTCACATTAACCTGCAGTCCTCATAATATTCCTTTGTGAATGCGTTTTCAAACTATCTTAATCTGTAAAAATTTCAAAAAGCCGCGCGCGATTGCTTGTTCCGCTGCGCCGCGTTCCCTAATTCTTTTAACAGCATATGCTGCAGAGCAAAGCTTATTTGCCAATTTTATTTGAGGACCCCATTGAAGCTTTGCATCAATTGTGATACCTAGAAATACAGTTTCTTTGACAAAGTCTAGTTTGTCCTTTCCCAATATAACTTTGCTGTCAACTACTTTGACATTGGTAGAGTGAACTTTATACATATTGTTTTTTTTTTAATTTAACAATAAGTTATTAGACTTAAACCAGTTTAGTACCTGAGGGAGAGAATTATTTGTACTGTCAAGATCATTCTCTTGTCTTTTAATTTTGAAAATAAGTGACGTGTCATCTGCAAATAATACTATCTCTGACATATTTTGAACCATGAAAGGAAAATCATTTACATATACGAGGAAAAGGAACGGCCCCAAAATCGATCCTGTGGCACTCCTATCCTGACCTCTGACCCTGAAGATTTAGTTCTATTTATATCAGCTCTTTGAATACTTCCTTCCACATAATGATGTCATAAGTTTTAGAAACATTTCACCTTCTTCCAAGGATCCGTCCGCACTCAAGGTCATTGGTTCACGACTCGTGATGACTACTCTAGACTACGACGATTCTTGTCTCCTCTCGTTTTAGGGTGTCGTACCCAATGGGTGCAAATCGAGACCCTATTACTTGACAATACTTCGCTGTCTGTTTAACCTTATCTTTAAGTATAATTGCGACGATTTTTTAAGAATAAAAGTTCTATTCTATCACAGAGATCTATCTTTTGAACCGTAATAGGTAGACACTTGAAATTTTCACAGAATGTGTATACCTGAATAAGATCTTAACTGGCTAAGGAAGAAAATACCCAACAAGAAAAAGTGTGAGTAATGCCTAAGCCAAGAACTGACCTGAACAGAAGAACTTGGACAGATGTAAAAAACTATTTTTAAAATGTCATTAAAAAAATCCGAAAGGGTCCTAACAAAGGATCTAGAGCAGTGATTTGGTTGGAACAATGTTTTCTTGTTTTTTTACTATTATTTGTTATTAACCCTCCGACGCTGTAGTGCCTGGGACATGGTTCTATAGATGGTGTAGGCTTGCCCAGCACATATACCATCCTGACAGCTTAGTCGGCCTAGCCCACAGGAAAGACTAGTCAATACGTGCGGAGTCAACTATGCCGCGGGTTTCCTTACGATGTTTTCCTTCACTGTTAGCGTCGGAGTGGTCCCTTCACCCATCTAGTGTGAGTGAAGATACCACTGGACGCTGTATAAATCATCTCATTCAGTAGATGCAAAAAAGCCAATATTATTATTATTAACCCTACAAACCTAATAATCTTAAGAACCATGCAAACCCAACCTAACCTAAGCCCTTCAATGATAACAGGATCTTTGCGTAACGCAATGTATAGTACCTACGATGTGTTTTGTCTTTGCTATAGTGGCACTGATAAGTGCTTTAACTCTGTGATGCTCTCTATTATTGAACATACATACTTAGCATGAGTCTAATTTCTCGTATAAAGTGCGGTCCTTTTTACAGGTACTCATTTTGTGCTTATACACACAATGGGAACTGGAGGCGCCACGTGGTGGTTCTAATGAGTCTAATTTCTCTTATAAAGTGCGGTCCTTTTTACAGGTCCGCATTTTATCACATTTTGTGCTTATATACACAATGGGGACTGGTGGCGCCACGTGGTGGTACACACCTGAACTATTTTTTGGTTTGTGTTAACTCAACTCGACAAAAATACCGAATATGAGGTCCTCCCCGAAAATTTGCTCATACTTCGCCAGTCGAACAATCAGAACGCGAGAATTCGATAGCTATATTTGAAGCTTCCTCAAAATATTGTGCGGACGTCCGCACAATGAGGACCGACCGCACATTGAGGGTTTTTGACTAACTTAAGACCGCACAATGTTAAAGCCGCGAAGACATACATACATACATACATACATACATACATACATACATACATACATACATACATACATACATACATACATACATACATACATACATACATACATACATACATACATACATACATACATACATACATAACCTCTCGCCTGTATACCTGAGGGGTAGGCAGAGACCAGGGACTGCCACTTGCCACGATCCTGACAGATCACCTTCGCTTCATCAACGTTCATAAGTCGTTGCATGCACGCACGCCGGTTCCGGGTTCTTTTTATCTTTCCCTTTGGTCTCTGCCTACCCCTCTGGGATACAGGCGTGAGGTTATCTATGTATGTTCATTTGGTATGGAAACGTAGTTAGTTGGTAAACTTTCACTTTTTTGTTGCAAGTTCTATGTTAACGTAACTGATTTGAAAAGATTGATGTGCTGTCGACTTCTACGTAGTTATTTGAATTTATGGTGATAATAATTTAATGTGAATGTAATCTGGGCGCCAGTGGGTAGAACAATGGACTCCGAAGCGGGAGACCCAGGTTCGAATCCCAATGCGGGCTTGTAAAAATGACTTTGTGTGACGTTATGTACATTTTAAACACCTATTTAGAGGCTAAAAATTCCACCCATGCCGGGATTCGAACCCGCGGGCTCTGGCTATCCGTGCCAGCGCTTTTTCCAACTGAGCTAATGGGCGACTCACCGGCATCAGTGAAATTTCGAACCTCTTTACATATTCTCTGTGTTACGTACAGATTTAAAATTGTCCTTAGCACGGGTTAGTGCATTAAAAATAAAAATAGTATAATTTGTACATTTGTGAAGTTATAGTAGCAATACCACTTGCTAACTGTGAAGGAAAACATCGTGAGGAAACCTGTATCTGAGGTGTTCAAACACCTCAGTGCTTGAAATTGGAAATACGCGGTGGGCCCGCGTAGTAATTATCGTGTCGGCGATTAATTATGTATTTCTGCGGTTTATCGTCGGGACGAATTCTTCTTTTTGAAAATTCTTAATTTTCCGAACGCCTTATTTTCCTAACTCTACATAGTGCGATTTTGGATTTTTCACAAAAGAAAGGAGATTTGTACAGTATGATACTCGTACATAATTTATGTAGTGTTAACTACATAATTGTGCTAGTATATACTATATAAAATTATATATGCAGGGCATAAATTGTTTTTGTTGGTCTCTATAACGGCACTCATACAAAAAACATACAATACATAAATGTATCTAACTGTACATTCTTTAGTAAAAAAACAGAATACTATGTATCCCATCACAGCATTCGCCATTTCCGTCTATGCCTTCCCCTTAGTACATTGCAGGCAACATTGCAACTAAAATATAAAGGTACATCTTGACTGTCGTCTAACGGCTATTACTCGACTGGTAAAACCAAGGTCGTGGCTTCGATTCCCACTGGACACCGCCGTAGGTACTGGTTTTGTACAAACGGCCTCAGTCTGGGTGTGTATTTTCATGTTTGTGATGTCCTTGCATGATTACCATAACACAGGGTAAGTAGGTATCCTAGTTGGCACCTGGGACAAGTGATTGTGTGGAAGTTACCTAACTGTGTATACGTAAAATAGTCGCTGGTATTCTAACCTATGAGTAACTGTATCTTAGACTGAGTTTACATGTTCAGTCTGGCGTCAGTCAATTCTGTCAGTCTGGTTAGACTGACGGCAGACTGATTGTCTATTCAGTGGACTGATGGACCAGACTGACGGATATTTGAATATTTTGCATTAAGATGCTTCATCAGTCTGGCTTCAATCCGAACTTGATCAAGGTCCCGGACTGAACTGACGCCAGACTGAACGTGTAAACTCTGTCTTAAAATTCAATGCCTATTGGTTTATATCAGCGCCAAAGCGTCCTCGAACATGTTAACCTTGTGGGATCCCCAAAAAGGCCATAAAACCGCCACCATCCTGCGCTCACGCATGTTTTACGCATGTTGGCCAATAAACTCATTTGTATGCTAATTGCTTAAAACAAACATCAAAAGCCTCTATTCGTACACCAAATTATTTTTGGTGTCATCAAGATAAGAAACCTTTGAAATAGATACCTAAATAAAGGCTTCGTTTGAGGCCACGAGAACCTAATTTCTCTTAATGGAGACTGCGTTATTTCATTCAATCAGTCAATGGATTCGCCCACACGAAACAAACGGTGGTTGGCACTGATAGCACAATGGTAGATCCCATGCGTGAGGTCGTGGGTTCGCATTTCTTAAAATTGTACTAATTTACAAATATACTCGTAGTTCGAACTTTTGTGAAACACTATATTAGTCCTGTGGATTATTCGCAGCAGGCATTCGGCGACAATAAACTGAAACTTGATGGCGACATATACATGTTTTGGTTTATAATTATTGAAATTATTTAGCATCCGCTGCTGTGCTAGGTTCATCACCATCATGTATTACAGCAGTCAGCGAATACTTCCTGCGTTTGAAAAATACTACTACCGAACTAGTATTTTTAACCTAACCTAACTAGGATGGTTTTAACAAAAACTTGTAAATTACTGTTTAAAACAAAAGTATTTTAGGAAAAGTACCTAGTACTTTATTTTATACACGTATATAGACCCGTTTCTTACTGCTGCTCCGACTCTCAAAGGTTTTGCTGGAAGAAATCTCTTACAGAGATAGATAGCCCGCCTTTGCACATGTTATTTCTTATGTAATGTCCTATTTTAATGTTTCGTGTGCAATAAACATACATACATACGTACGTACATACATACATACATACATACATACATACATACATACATACATACATACATACATACATACATACATACATACATACATACATACATACATACATACATACATACATACATACATACATACATACATACATACATACTCGCCTACTCTCGCCTGTACCCCTGAGGGGTAGGCAGAGACCAGGGACTGCCACTTGCCACGATCCTGACAGATCACCTTCGCTTCATCAACGTTCATAAGTCGTTGCATGCACGCACGCCGGTTCCGGGTACTTTTTATCTTTCCTTTTGCTAATACATCCCCTATTGGTCGATGTACGTCCGCCTGGGACGACCCTTACTAAGCCTTCCACTCACATTCGCAATATATATTTGTTTCGTCAATCTTTCTTCCTTCATCCTCTCCACATGTCCAAACCAACGCAACATTCCTTTCTTAATTCTAGTCACTACATCATCTTTCAGTCCACAACGTTCTCTAATCATCATCTAATCTAACGTGTGCAATAAAGTATAATATTAAAAGTGTATAGTTTAAAAACCTATTTAGAGGCTAAAAATTCCACCCATGCCGGGATTCGAACCCGCGACCTCTGGCTATCCGTGCCAGCGCTCTACCAATTGAGCTAATGGGCGACTCACCGGCATCAGTGAAATTTCTAACCTCTTTACACTATTCTCTGTATTACGTACACGGATAGCCAGAGGTCGCGGGTTCGAATCCCGGCATGGGTGGAATTTTTAGCCTCTAAATAGGTTTTTAAATTTGTCCTTAGCACGGGTTAGTGCATTAAAAATAAAAATAGTATAAAAGTGTATAGTGTTAATTGTCCTCCCTCTGAGTGTGTGAGTAATGAATGTGAGTGTGAATGTGTGAGTTTATCATAGAGAGGGTGTATAATAATGCGCTCAGGATGATCTTGGGGCTGCTTTTTGTAGCGCATCTGTTGTGTTTGGTGAAGCCCATATTGATAACTTCCAAGCCTTAATCATCATCAATACCATGGTTAAATGAATGTCCTTCCTAACTTTCATTGTCAATAAACCAAAATGGCGCATCAGCTGTACTAATAGTTTTGGTTATGTCACTACTTATATAAAAAAGTGCAAATAAAACAACTTTTTAATCCCGTCTTGGTCTTCATCAACATTAATTATACTGAATGAATGAATGAACGAACGAACGAACGAACGAACGAACGAATGAATGAATGATGTAATGAATGTTGAAACCCTGATCTCCTAACTCTCCAAGGTAGTAGTTTTTGTGTTATAACCGCCCTAGACGCGTTATAATTAGCCCGTCTAGGGCGGCGGTGGCATAGTGGGTAGAACAATGGACTTAAAAGCGCTTAAAAATACCCAGGTTCAATTGCCAGTGCCGGCATGTACCTGACTTTGTTTTCTAAGTTATCTACCTACATTTGAGAAGTAATAGTAGCAATACCACTGGCTAACGGTGAAGGAAAACAAAACATTGTGAGGAAACCTAGTTGTGACGCGGTGGTTAAACCCATACCTACTCTCCCTTTCTCTCTCGAGAATGTTATGCCCTGCAGCAGGACGTTCGTAGGCTAGGTACCTACATAAAAAAATACCTGCCTTTGTTTTCCAAGTTATCTACCTACTTTTGTGAAGTAATAGTAGCAATACCACTGGCTAACGGTGAAGGAAAACAAAACATTGTGAGGAAACCTAGTGTCGTGACGCGGTGGTTAAGCCCATACTCGCCCTCTCTCACTCTCTCTCTGAGAGAATGTTATGCCCTGCAGCAGGACGTTCATAGGCTAGGTACATAAAAAAGATACCTGACTTTATACTATTTTTATTTTTAATGCACTAACCCGTGCTAAGGACAAATTTAAAAATCTATTTAGAGGCTAAAAATTTTTTCACCCATGCCGGGATTCGAACCCGCAACCTCTGGCACGGAAAGCCAGAGGTTGCGGGTTCGAATCCCGGCATGGGTGAAATTTTTAGCCTCTAAATAGATTTTTAAATTCCTGACTTTGTTTTCTAAGTTATCTACCTACTTTTGTGAAGTTATAGTAGCAACCACTGGCTAACCGTGAAGGAAAACACTAAGGAAAACCGAGTGTCTGTGGTGTTCAAATACCTTAGCGTTTGAAATTGACAATCCGCGGTGGGCACGTTTATAGGCTATATAAAAAAACCGTCTTTCGCAGGATGCTTGCCAGCCCGCTACATTCTCGCCGTGCTCGGCTCCATCGGGATGGCCATCGTGTATGGTCTGAAGGTCAACCTCTCGGTGGCCATGGTTGGCATGCTCAACCATACGGCCATCAAGATAGCGGCGCAAGAGGAAGGAGGTTTGCAGCTGGTGGAAAATGGAACGGCTGAGAACAGCACTGAGCAGTGTCAGGGGGACAGCCCAGGTGGCACGAGTGAGGTTTGTAATCAGACTCCGTTTACTATATGACGTTAGGCAGGCGGTGGCCAGGAAGACTGCTCTACGCTAGGTAGGTACTAGGTATGCCAGCAGTCTTGGTGGAAACCACCTCTCTTTTAGTGTCATTCCCTTCTGTGGTCTCTATTCGCCATAAACTCGTGCTTTTTTAAACAACCGTGAGTGCTCACTCAGGTAGGCAAATGTCTCTAAAATGTTATGGTGACGTCCAAGAGTTTCTTTTTATGGTTGTCGATTTGTATTCAAGAAAAAAAAGCTCCAAGAAGATTTTGGTTGCATGGTATCAACTCTTTGCATGTCCCCACTGTTTCAGGGGCACGGGTCTCTTCCTGCATCGCAGAAAGGTTAGGCAAAACTCCACCTCGGGGGCCAAGTCCGAGTTGGAGGAGAATTTTAAGGCAGTGGCGGGCATTATGGTCAGAATTTATCAAGCTGTATAGAACGACCGCCATTACATGACAGCCGGCACCAACGCATTTTGAGATTTTGGTTATTCAAAATATATTTCCACCTCTAGCTTTGTCAATGTGTAAGGTCACTGTTCAAACTCTGGTGAGAGGGAGGGGGGATTCGAAGGAGGGTTAAGTTGGGAGTCCAAGAATGAGCCCAATTAATGGACAATATAAAAATAACGATTGACATCACAAAATTAAATACGAGTAGCAGTGCGGTCGTAAACACTCATTTGCTTTCATTGCTTCTTTATTTAGAAAAGATTCGCCCAAAATCGTGTCATTGACTTTACAACGGCCTCGTTTCAATTTTATGTGCGGGAAGTTTTATATTAAGAATTAGGACAATACGTTAATTTGTTTTTCAATAAACGAAGGAACCAAGAAGTAATAAACGTCATGAGACCGTGACCTCGTACTTTACAAAGGTGTACTGTGGGTATGCTGCCATTGGGGCAACAGATGTGTCCCGAATTTCCGATTGTCTTAAGAAGGCATAAACATAGGCTTAAGTCTTATCTATCTTTGTAATGCCATACCCAAGGATGACACGTTATTGGCCGTCCCAAACACATTTAAACCGGCTTTTCACTATGGGATGTAATATAATAGCGTCATCATCATCATCAGCCCGGTAAACCCCACTGCTGGGTATAGGCCTCTTCATTTCCACGCCAACCAGAACGGTCTCGCGCTAGTCTCATCCATTGTTTGCCGGCTACTTTACATAGGTCATCTGACCATCTGGCTGCTGGTCTGCCCACCGATCGTTTCCCCCTTCCACGGCCGCCACTCTGTTACTGCCTCCGTCCTTCTGCCATCATTCCGCCTGGCCAAGTGTCCCGCCCACTTCCACTCCAGAGTCGAAATCCGTTTTCACGATATTTACCACCTTTGTTCAGCGTCTGATTTAGACATGATTTATAATATATTTATTTAGTTTTATAGCTTTATTATACTTATAGCACATTGTGAACCGGTGTCGTACAAAATGTATGACGAGCGATAGGTTATATCTTAAGATGTAGGTAATATATATTATATTACATCCCATAGTCAAAAGCCGGCAGTCTCCGTAATTTGTGACCTTTCAGAAAATAAGTTAGGCTAGGCAGCAACAATGTGTCCCGATTAGGTAGGTACCTACTGAGAGAAGGCCTATCTATCTATTATAGTCATAAATTCAATGCTAGGTGAATCTAGACAAATTGTCGTCGTCATTGTCCTTGGAAGTGTCACACTTATTATGTTGTCAGTGCAACAGTTGTTAGAGATATTTTTATTTCTATATTAGTTGGAGTTGACTGACAAACTAACATACTAAAACGACAATAACTGTATTCTTAGTACATTTCTGTTGTGCTGAGAACTGTGAGAGATTAATGAGAACAATGACGAATTAGCGACAATTCGTGTAGATCCACATGTTTGGAATGCCATTCTCGACTCAGTCTGCGTAATTTGGGACCTTTCCAAAAAATAACTGAATCCTGTGGATTGTGTTTTAATTAACGAAAATAGAACGCTGGTGTCAAGATTTACCTACCCACCCACGCACTTGCCTACGCCACATTTGTACAGATTGCGCCATCAATCATAATACTGATAATCTTTTAAGAGGGTAAACATATTTGCACTGACCATCAAGGTAAGTAGGTACCTACCTAGGCATATCAAACCGATCGATATCTAACCTACGAGTCATGTCTGGGTAACCGCCATTCCTGTAATTCAAGGGTTGTACTTACAATTAGCTTTCTTACTGATTAATCTGAGGCTATGAAATGTAGGTACGTAGAATTGTCATAGCCGAACGTGAATTGTACTTTATGAAATAGGGTTTTGGTGAGATGAGCTGGCCAGCACGCGTCCTGACAATGGCACTATATTTTGACAATGTGGCCAGCTTTTCTCTGGCTAGGCTTTTCGGCCTATGAAGATATCCTGTATATGGCTCGTTGGTAACGCATTTGTTTTTCTTAATTTCTTATCATTCATTCATAGTCATTTAGATATAAATAATATTCTTTACTGTACACTGAAATCATATAAAAATATAGTACAATTGACGGCCTTATTACTAAAAGCAATTTCTTCCAGGGTAGACTTTTATTCATTGACTGCACTGTCATTACAGATCGTTTTTTGTATTTTTAATAGTAGTCTACATGACAACTTGTAAGGGCACTACCTACAATAATATTAAAACATAGTATTCAACGTAGGTAATAGAACATTGAACCTTAAATTAAGTATTATCCATACCAACAAGAAAAGATAGGTCTGGTTTCTTTCTACATTACATTTCGACTTTCAACATTACATTTTCCATTTACAGGAGATTGATGGACCGTTCGCCTGGTCATCGGGAGTTCAGGGGATCGTCCTCAGTTGCTACTTCTGGGGATACTTCGTCTCTCAAATACCAGGTGAGATCACACTCGAAATTCGAAATAGCCTTTCTATTTTCAGATCATTTGAGCATACGGAATCCTTCCGACAGTTAATTTCGGCAGTAAATAACGTCTTAAAGAGGGATTGTTAAAAAATAGACATCGAGGACAAGCTTTAAGGTTTAAATAGACCTTTGATCCTGAAATCATGCCTGCCTACACTTCCATGTGTAACGTTCGCATTCTCGTATCGTATCGGATATTAGTCCGGCCACTGATTAAAAAAAAGTACTGATGATTCATTCTGTTGGCCCCCTGACCTCCATCGTCAGAATTTACTCGGATGTCTTAGGTGTAGGCCATAAAAGTGCCAGTATCAAAAATTTACGAAACAGATTTTTTTAAATGCCAGCTGTCTTTAACAGACTTTCATAACTAAGCTTTTATTTATTTATTATTATTTATTTTAATTCTTTATTGCAGTAATAACATGAGTAAATGTACAAGGGCGTGCTTTAATGCAAGAAGCATTTACGCTGTCATTTCTTAACCTAGAAGATTATTTTTAAAACCAACATAAAATGGTCAGCACACAGTTTGTTGCGCTCAGAGAAATGTGAAAACCTGCTGACCTCTTTGATTCCACCACAAAAAGAACACTTATTCATCATAATTCTAGTCTCTTTATCAAAACTCCAGTGCTTGCGTTAGGATAAATGGGGCGTATACTGACTGGTTTAGCATCCGCAAGGGTGTGAGACAGGGTTTTGTAGCATCTCTGTGGTTGTTTAATTTATTTATGGACAATTGCCTGACTTATTTGAAAGATAATGACTGTGGGATAAGGATGGGTGAGCTACTTGTGAACTGCTTATTAAACGCCTATGATCAAGTTGTGTTCGCATCGTCGGTCTTGTGTTCGCATCGTCGGTCGAAGACCTGCAGACACAATGTCACGGATGAGGCATTTAAAAGGAAAGGTATGAACATTAATGTGAGTAAGACGAAAGTACTGGTCTTTGAAAGAGATGATGAAACGACTGAGTTTGCACTCAGTCGATAACGATTAGAGGCGAAATAGTGGAACAAAAGAATTTGTCTTTTTGGGGAGCCTGTTTACGAGGGATGGAAAGTGTGAAGGTGACATAGAAAGAGGAGTAAAAGCGGGAAATTGTGTAAACGATGCCTTGCACTCCATTGTGTGCAGCTGAAACATCTCCACAAAGAGCTAGATTGGCTATTATTAATGGTGTGCTGGTCCCAACACTTATGTATGGTAGCGAGACATGGGTGTGGCTAAAGAAGCAAGATAGTAGAATAAATGCTGTAGAAATGAGGTCCTTGAGAAGTATGTGTAGTGTTACTTTGAATGACAGGATACGAAATAGTCTGATTAGAGAACGGTTGTGGACTGAAAGAGGATGTAGTGACTACAATTGAGAAAGGAATGTTGCGTTGGTTTGGACATGTGGAGAATATGAAGGGCTGGTAATGGACATCCCAGGCGGACATACATCGACCAAATAGGGGATGTATTAGCAAAGGGAAAGATAAAAAGTACCCGGAACCGGCGTGCGTGCATACGACTTATGAACGTTGATGAAGCGATGGTGATCTGTCAGGATCGTGGCAAGCAAGTGAGTCCCTGGTCTACCCCTCTGGGATACAGGCGTGAGGTTATGTATGTATGTATGTATGTATGCAGGCAGGCAGGCAAACAGGCAACATTGAGAAAGGAATGTTGCGTTGGTTTGGACATGTGGAGAATATGAAGGGCTGGTAATGGACATCCCAGGCGGACATACATCGACCAAATAGGGGATGTATTAGCAAAGGGAAAGATAAAAAGTACCCGGAACCGGCGTGCGTGCATACGACTTATGAACGTTGATGAAGCGATGGTGATCTGTCAGGATCGTGGCAAGCAAGTGAGTCCCTGGTCTACCCCTCTGGGATACAGGCGTGAGGTTATGTATGTATGTATGTATGTATGCAGGCAGGCAGGCAGGCAGGCAGGCAGGCAGGCAGGCAGGCAGGCAGGCAGGCAGGCAGGCAGGCAGGCAGGCAGGCAGGCAGGCAGGCAGGCAGGCAGGCAGGCAGGCAGGCAGGCAGGCAGGCAGGCAGGCAGGCAGGCAGGCAGGCAGGCAGGCAGGCAGGCAGGCAGGCAGGCAGGCAGGCAGGCAGGCAGGCAGGCAGGCAGGCAGGCAGGCAGGCAGGCAGGCAGGCAGGCAGGCAGGCAGGCAGGCAGGCAGGCAGGCAGGCAGGCAGGCAGGCAGGCAGGCAGGCAGGCAGGCAGGCAGGCAGGCAGGCAGGCAGGCAGGCAGGCAGGCAGGCAGGCAGGCAGGCAGGCAGGCAGGCAGGCAGGCAGGCAGGCAGGCAGGCAGGCAGGCAGGCAGGCAGGCAGGCAGGCAGGCAGGCAGGCAGGCAGGCAGGCAGGCAGGCAGGCAGGCAGGCAGGCAGGCAGGCAGGCAGGCAGGCAGGCAGGCAGGCAGGCAGGCAGGCAGGCAGGCAGGCAGGCAGGCAGGCAGGCAGGCAGGCAGGCAGGCAGGCAGGCAGGCAGGCAGGCAGGCAGGCAGGCAGGCAGGCAGGCAGGCAGGCAGGCAGGCAGGCAGGCAGGCAGGCAGGCAGGCAGGCAGGCAGGCAGGCAGGCAGGCAGGCAGGCAGGCAGGCAGGCAGGCAGGCAGGCAGGCAGGCAGGCATGCATGCATGCATGCATGTATGTATGTATGTTTGTCGTGGGTGATTCGTGACATACCTGCAGTACCAGCATATTCAGTGTGACCGTCAACGTGGCATCTACTTTGTTGACAACTATCACGGTGATATTACGCTGGTGCCAAAGTAATCTAACCGAAATTTTACGGTGTTAGAAAAAAATAAAGATCTAAAGACGTCTTTTAAAGATGTGTATGTATGTGTGTGTGTATAGGTACTGCGCAAGCGAACTGTGCGACCAACGTTCAGGGACCTGTTTCATAACTATAATTCGGAGTTTATTACGACAATTCGATGTACCTACATTGCAAAGCCAATTAACCCACAGATTTACAAGAAGGAACACCTACACAATGTACCTCGAATTGTTATACCTAATAAACTACGAATTGTAGTTATATGAAACCCAAAATGTCCCTAGCAGCTGCCACAAAAACTTCATACCTGGAGGCCTGACTAGAGAACTTGTACACTTTTATAACAATAAAGTTTTTTGTATTTTATTTATTTACATGAATATTGTAACATAACAGTAAAATTACACCAAAGTTAAAAACCTATTTAGAGGCTAAAAATTTCACCCATGCCGGGATTCGAACCCGCAACCTCTGGCTATCCGTGCCAGCGCTCTATCAATTGAGCCAATGGGCGACTCACGGCATCAGTGAAATTTCGAACCTCTTTACACTATTCTCTGTATTACATACAGGCAGCGACATCTGACTTAGGCAAATTGCATTACTTACAGCCCCGACTACCTACTTTGCAGTTAGGTTTTAACATCGGAACGATATCACTGTACCCACATGATTATACTATTTTTATTTTTAATGCACTAACCCGTGCTAAGGAACAAACTTAAAAACCTATTTAGAGGCTAAAAATTTCACCCATGCCGGGATTCGAACCCGCAACCTCTAGCTATCCGTGCCAGCGCTCTACCAATTGAGCCAATGGGCGACTCACGTTTGTCTTGTTTGTCACGATTGAAGTTTGTTCCTTAGCACGGGTTAGTGCATTAAAAATAAAAATAGTATAATTACACCAAAGGGTTACAATATTATATCGGAGCACTACCTTTCATACATCTTCTAGCATTCTCTTACATACCTTCATAACACTTTTAAATCCCATCCGCAAACACATCACACTCTGGTGGTTCAGCGAGCAGGGCACAGAGTAGCCGCGGCGCACGCGCGACCGGCGAGCGCTGGTACTTGTTGGTGGGGCATCCATCTCGGCGAATTAAATTATTATTATTATACTTTATTCCACACGAAACATTTAACAGGACATTACATAAGAAATAACATGTACAAAGGCGAGCTTATCACTGAAAGAGATTTCTTCCAGCAAACCTTAGAGAGTCGGAGAAGCAGCAAAAAGCGGGTCTATATACGTGTACAAAATATACTACATAAATATTTAATAACCTACCTATGAAAGAAATAAATACTAGATAAACTAAAAATAAATACATAAATATATAGCTCAATGTTATGACAGAGATAGATAATGCTCTTTCAACCGCTTCTTAAATGTACCAACAATGGGACTAGCGCATATCTTTTGTAGCAGCGCGTTCCACAGCCTGACCGAATGGACCGTGAAGGAGTCACCGTAAGCGCCACTATTATGAGCAGGGATTTTAAGAAGTTGAGAGTTGGCAGATCTAATCGGCCTTTCCCCAGAGTGTAGGTACTGAAACCTTTCTCTGAGGTAGGCGGGGGATGAGGGATTGTTAAGTATTAAATAATAGTTTACGCCTCCGCGCCCTGCGATACCCATTAGTACCTATTTGCAGGCGCCCGCATCGCCGAGCTGTTCTCGGCCAAGTGGGTGATGTTCTTCAGTGTGACCATCAACGTGGTGTGCACTCTGCTCACGCCGGTCATGGCCAGCGCGCACTACGCCGCCGTCGTGCTCATGCGCGTCGGCGAGGGGATTGGAGGAGTAAGTGTATCAATTAAAATCAAATCGGATCGAATCTAATGAACATACATACATAGGTACATACATACTGTATACATACATACATACATAACCTCACGCCTGTATCCCAGAGGGGTAAGCAGAGACCAGCGACTGCCATTACCACGATCCTGACAGATCACCTTCGCGTCATCAACGTTCATAATAAGTTGTTGCATGCACGCACGCCGGTTCCGAGTACTTTTTATCTTCCCCTTTGCTAATACTTCCCCTATTTGGTCGATGTATGTCCGCCTGGGACGTCCCTTACCAGCCCTTCCACTCGCATTCGCAATTTCTATTTGTTTCGTCAATCTTTCTTCCTTCATCCTCTCCACATGTCCAAACGAACGCAACATTCCTTTCTCTCTGGTCACTACATCCTTTTTCAGTCCACAACGTTCTCTACTCAGACTATTGCGTATCCTGTAATTCAAAGTAACAATACACATACTTCTCAAGCACCTCATTTCTACTGCATTAATTCTACTTTCTTTTGCCACACCCAAGTCTCGCTACCATACTACCTAAGTGTTGGGACCAACACACCATTAATCGAATGAATTAATGCTGAATGAATTTCTGTGCTTCTTCGAATAAAACCTTTTTTGTCTGATAAAGAAGAAGAATAAAACGAATTTTATTTTATAAAAAAGGTTTTATTCGAAGAAGCACAGAAACTGCAACTTAATTAACGTTACAAGTATTAAGCTAGGTGTCCATTTCAAAATCCAGATCATTTCGGAGAAAAATGGACAAAATGAAACTCCAAACTTAGTCTTTTTAAAGTGGGTGATTTTTATAGATAATAGAACTCATGCATTGTACTTGCTTTAAATCCAAACATCGTCATCTAAGTAATTCTTTATATAGATGACGGTGGATTAATTAAGTTCTATAAAACATCGTCATCTAAATAATAGATTACTTAGATGACGAAGTTTTATAGGGTTTAATTCGTGTTATAAAATGTTTAATTCTTTTTAAGTGCGATATACAGTGTATCCGTTCTTAAATGGCAAAACGAGTAAACAAACCTCACTCGACCACAAAACACGAATTCCGGAAGCATCACTCGATGTAGGTTACCACATTTAGTTGTAGACACTAGTTAAGACACAGGGGCATCATATTTAACTGAAAACTGGCTGAATTTGTGATTAAAACTATGATTTTTTGCCGAAATTCTGAATACACTGATTTTCTGATCACAGGTTAGCAAAACTACACAGATTAGTTTGTAATTTTTTTTAGTGTTGGGATGCGGTTGTATTAGGTGAATGAAAGAACGAATGAACGAAATTGCGCTGTTATGTTATTTAAGAAGTGCACATAGCACCGGAATAATAAAAATAACAAAATAGAGTAGGAATTGCGGTGGGTATTGAATAAAGAATTAAAGTTTGATTGATTTTTTTACTTAAACCTTGCATGTTAAGCGGGTGTTTCATTAGCGAGCCACCAGTTTTCTTTACCGCAGTTTTTATTTTCTGCGAGCCAACGGTATAGACAGCAACTACATCACCCCAAAATACGGCGATTTTTTTTTTTTATTTTACTCTGTGGGTTATACCGTTGATTCTTCGAGCATGCTTGAAATTCTGTCAGTTTTAAAGCGGTATACAAAACTGCCAGTGGATCAGCCGAGCCAGCGAGCAAGAAGTTTTTTTCACGTTGCTGTAGCCACGGTTGCCAGATGAGATTTTCTAAATATCTCCAAGTCATTATACTATTTTTATTTTTTTAATGCACCAACGAATTTTTAGCCTCCAAATAGGTTTTTTAAAATTGTCCTTAGCACGGGTTAGTGCATTAAAAATAAAAATAGTTCATGTGGGTACAGCGATTTCCGATGTAAAAAAAAGAACCTAACTGCAAAGTAGGTAGTCGGGGCTGTAAGTGATGCAATCTACTTCGGCCAGATGTCGCTGCCTGTACGTAATACAGAGAATAGTGTAAAAAAAAAAACTATAAATAACATCTTTTGCAGCACAAACCCCCATTTTAAATGGTTAAACATCTTTAATGTTCAACACGTTTTTCGATTCTACTTTTCCCCATAATGATCTTAAGAACTCTTTATTGGGGAGATAGCATTACCGCCAACATTTATTAGCGGAATTTTCTTATTTTTTTTTGTCCCAGTTTGTAGGTATATGGGTCGAGTTCAGTGTAGCAGATGGATTGCGATACTAATATTACATAATCATTTAGATTATTTTATGACTTAAACTTCATTCATTCCATTCATTCAATAATGAAATCCGTCATTCATTCAGTAATTTCAGCAACACTATGAAATGTCACAATTTATTGGTCAGCCATGTTTGTTTACTCGTTTTGCCATTTAAGAACGGATACACTGTACGTCAAAATGAAATTTATCGTATTGCTTAGTGAACTACCCCTTTTTGAAAAACTAAGGGACTCTTTTTATACCCAATCCTAACAAGCTAACTTGCCTAATCTTTACAGGCAGCTCAGTAGCTGCTACAATGAATCTACAAAAATTTAGGTAGATGATATTACAGGCAAAAGCTCTATCCCCAGATTCCCCAGATACGGCAGATTTCTTTTCACATAGGCTCCATAATCTTTAGCATCGCTTCAAAAAACCGTGGCTCAATTTTAAGGTGTTGTCCAAACATGTATAAAGCTAACTTATAAGGCCTGCGCAGACCAGTGACTTTTGTCCCCAAAAGACAAAAGTCCCTGAATCGTATAAAATGTCCTCAGAGTACTTGTCGTGGATTCAACGCCTACGTTGTGCGGTCATATGTTCCCCGGAAATTGAGTTAAGCATACGCTATGGAAGCAAATATTCTGAGATGACATTGTGTTGTATTTTTTTAAGAAGTTGATAGAAAAGGCGTTTTACAAGAAAATACCGATTTTAGTCCAGTCCGGTCTGTTGAAGTCCTCGGTAACTTGAGGGACTTTTTGTACGGGGTACTTTTAGTCCTTCGTGTGCGTTATTCGATACAATTTATAAGATATCTATATCGGCGGACAAAAAAGTATCTAGGGGATAGTCCCTCGTCTGTGCAGGCCTTAGGTTGGAAGCCAGAGTATTGTGGTGAATGGCCTAGCCTTGTATATTTGTCCTTGTACGAGACTACTTCTTCAGCCATAAACATAGGTATACTTTATAATGTCTTGATTACATCACGGGACAAGTAACGAGTACATCTTGTTTCCTCCAACACAGGGTGTTACTTTCCCCGCAATGCACGTGCTGCTCTCGAAATGGGCTCCCCCGGCCGAGCGAAGCGTGATGGCAGCGCTGGTCTACGCGGGCACTTCCCTCGGCACCGTCATCTCGATGTTGATGGCCGGCGTCCTTACTGCCACTTTGGGTAGGTTCAACCAGGTTGAGGCACTAAAATTTTGTCAGTCGTTAGAAGGACTCGTCCTAAGAATTTTAGGCTCGTGTGTAGCACTAACAGGTAGGAACTTACCTCTCTACTTGTTTGGGCACTTTGATCTATATATTGTTTATGAAGGTAAGTTAGTACACGAAGTAACCTATAATAATAATAATATTGGCCTTTTTGCATCTACTTAATGAGATGATTTATACAGCGTCCAGTGGTATCTTCACTCACACTAGATGGGTGAAGGGACCACTCCGACGCTGTAGTGCCTGGGACATAGTTTTATAGATGGTGTAGGCTTGCCCAGCACCTATACCACCCTGACAGCTTAGTCGGCCTAGCCCACAGGAAAGACTAGTCAATACGGAGCGGAGCCAACCAAGCCGCGGGTTTCCTCACGATGTTTTCCTTCACAGTTAGCGTGTGGTATTGCGACTACAAATTCGCAAATGTACGTAACTTTGAAATTAAACAAAGTCATTGGTACATGCCCGCACTCGGGATCGAACCTGGGGCTCTCGCTTGCCAGTCTATGGTTCTACCCACTTAGCTACCACCGCTTAAACCAACCTAGTTGAAGTAACCTAGGTACTAGGTAAATAGGCTGGGTACCATAGAACGTGTGATATATACATCGTCGTCAGGCTATACTAGTCCACTACTGGTCATAGCCTTCCCCTAATGAGCGCCATAGCGCCCTGTCTTCAGCTTGCCGCATTCAGCGTCTGCCTGCAGTTTTTCGCAGATCGTCATTCCACATAGTCGGTTATATACATAATTAGTCATTAATTGCATCTCTAGTCCAACATTTTAAAGAAGCTTTAACATATTGGATTAGATAGCTTTGATACTAATTGGTTAAAAAACCATTTAGGTAAAAAGCAAGTACCTATACGCTACCTACGCTGGAGCGCTCGTGGCCTAGTCGAACTGGGTGATTGGAATCAATCACTTGAGTTAAGCATCAAAAGGCGCGGTCAGGGTCAGCCGAGTGACTACCGCTATCTAGTGGCATTTTTCCCAGCGCTCCCGTGCTTCTCAATAGTGCCGGCTGTAATGGAGTCGTTAAGCGATGTCAGAGTCTTGGGGCGGCTTGATTGCTTCTGACAGTAAGGCCCGTTACTGTTTTACAATCCTTCACCAACCCAATCTTGGACGCCGGTGTGGAGTATGCCCTAACGTTACTGAGATGCAGGAAGGGACCCGTGCCCCAGCAGTGGGGGACATACAAGGGTTGATATCTTTACACAACATATTCGACGAATGGAATAACTGATAAGATACAAGCATCGCAGACAAGCAGTCATCTTGTAAAGCATCATCAATATCTCCCTCCCAAACATCAAAAACACCCAACCTAACACTATCATCTTCATTTTTGTAGGCTGGGAAAGCGTCTTCTACGTGATGGGCGGTCTGTCCTCCATCTGGTGCGTGCTGTGGGTGATCTTCGTGCAGGACTCGCCGCAGCAGCAGCCGCTCATCAGCGCCGAGGAGCGAGTGATGATTGTCACTTCGCTGGGCGGGAAGACCGACGACCATTCGAAGAAGGTAAACGAGTTGATCGAAATTCGAATTCTAGGTCCGGACAACATCATTCTTCATACTGTGAAGAACTGTGGGCGAGTCTCCAAAATGCTCAGTAAATATCAGACGTATAATTAGATCACAACTGATTTATTAGAAACGCTCGTGGCTTAGGGAAGCGCTCGTGGCCTAGGCGAACCGAGTGATTGGAATCAGTCACTTGAGTTAAGCAACAACAGGCGCGGTCAGGTGCAGATGGGTGACCGTCCCGTGACTACCGCTAGTGGCATTTTCCGAGCGCTTCCGTGCTTCGCAAGGCACGTTAAGCCGTTGGTGCCGGCTGTCATGTAATGGCAGTCGTTAAGCCATGTCAGAGGCCTTATGGGCGGCTTGATAACTTCTGACAGTAAGGCCTGCCACTGTCTTACAATCCTCCACCAACCCGGACTTGGCTTCCGTGGTGGAGTATGGCCTAACCTTCCTGTGATGCAGGAAGAGCCCCATCAGTGGGAACATACAAGGGTTGATAACGAATCCGGTAATGGTTGTTTCATTCACACTACCGGTAGTCTGGTAATAAATCGCATTGCAGTGGTATACGTGCTACTTAACTCGGCGTCTCGCGCGATTCGATCTTGTCCGCGAGATATGCCTGATTGCGCGGGTTATGCTGTAATGATATTGTAGGTATGTACTGCTATTGATTTGTAGACTACCAAACTGCGGCAAATAACAAACATTGCCGTGTTTACATCATTCTATTTAAAAACTGTGTAAGTATAAGACTCTAGGGCCTGCTTTCAAGAGTGCCGAGTACTAATTTAACCTAACTTACTTTCACAGTCAACATCTAGATCAAAATACCTACCCAAACAGGTAGTTGAAGGTACCTTTGGTAGACACTAGTCCAAAGTTCTTGAATTGAACGGAAAACATTTCAGAAGCTACCCGTGCCGTGGCGCGCGGTCTTCACGTCTGCACCATTCCTGGCAATCCTGGTGGCCCACGTCTGCTCCAACTGGGGATGGTACATGCTGCTCATAGAGCTGCCCTTCTACATGAAGCAAGTGCTGAAGTTTAACATGACCGAGGTGAGAACCTAAAAACTACATGAAATACTGAAAAAACTACCACATATTGCAGTGTTTTGAATCTGCACCAGTGGATGAATGAAATATATCTGTTTAACAAGCCCATAAACAGAGCTCACTGTTGAGCATATCGCTCATTTGGCAGAATAATGACGCAAATGTACTTTTTGCCAATTTGAGTTAAGTATGCCAAAACACCTGAAATAACTGTTTACACTTGGGGAAAAAATGACAGTAATGTAGTTTTGTTTTTTATCGCGTGACAGCGCCACTGTCGTTGTGGCATTTTGACAAAGTTCTAACACTTCTGAATGAAACAACGGTCTCTCCTGTAAAATTGGAAAAAAGACATTTGCGTCAATATTCTGCCAAACGAGCGATATGTCTCTTCTCTTTCCCACCAGTCCATAAGTTCCTTTAATAACTAGTCTCGTCAAATGTCTTCCTGTCGCTTTTACAATGTCGTCAACCCACTGGGCTGGTGGTCTGCCCACGGAAATGAAATAAATGAAATGTATTTAATATCAATAAAGTTGTTAGTGATGCTTCGTAATTGATGCAGTATCTACATAAGACAGCTAAGCTTGCAGTTATGATACTTCAAACTTAAACGCCTGTATGACACAGGATAATTGAAACCGGATAGGACCCATATGAGAACCTGCGCTACGCTGATAGGCACTATTAGTCAGCTCTGGAGTGAAGGATACAAATTGTTTTAATTACAGAATGCTGTTACGACTGCTCTGCCCTTCCTTTCGCTCTGGTTCTTCAGCATGATTCTCAGCAAGACACTCGACTGGCTTCGCAGCAAGAATATCATCACAACTACCACGGCTAGGAAGATCGGCACTCTTTTCGGTAAGACATGTCATTTGCGAATAGGACTGTCTGCCTGAGTTTGTTTATTTGTTTGTTTGTTTGTTTGTTTGTTTGTTTGTTTGTTTGTTTGTTTGTTTGTTGGTTGGTTGGTTTGTTCGTTTGTTCGTTCGTTCGTTCGTTCGTTCGTTCGTTCGTTCGTTCAATTGTTTGTGGTTTTGTTAATTTCTTTGTGTGTGTTGTTGTTTGTTTGATTGAATGAATTATTTTTAAAGTGGTTTCCAAAATTTTTCTCTGTTGCCCCCTAGCATCAGCGGTGCCGGCGCTGTGTCTCTTGGCTTTATGCTTCGTGGGCTGCGCCCGCGGCGCCGCGGTAGCCTTCACGGTGGTGGGAGTGACCGGTATCGGCGGCATGTTCTGCGGGTTCCTCTCCAACCACATCGACATCGCGCCAAATTTCGCTGGTGAGACACAGCTACATCCATTTCATCTACATATCGTCGGTATAAAGGTAAAATTCAGTAACTGCAAATGAGCCTAATCGTAGAAACTCTACATCCATTTCATCTACATAATATATTATTATTATTGATCTACCTATTATTACATTTCGTCTACCTATTATCATTTTGGTAATTCAATGTTGGGGTAAGATCCTCTGTTGTACTTTATACAATGCTTATCTCATCCCTAAATATGAGGATTACCCTATTTAGTTTGTCTATGTATTTCAACGTGCATGTATACTTTGGGTGTCAATCTAGTTTAAAACTAGTATTATATTGTACTCCCACTGCTGGGGCACGGGTCTCCTCCTGCATCGCAGGAAGGTTAGGCCAAACTCCGCCACGGTGGTCAAGTCCGCGTTGGTGGAGGATTGTAAGACAGTGGCGGGCCTTTCTGTCGGAAGTTATCGAGCCGCGATAAGGCCTTTGATATGGCTTAACGACTGCCATTACATGACAGCCGGCACCAACGGCTTAGTGCCTTGCGAAACACGACAGTGCTCGGAAAAAATGCCACTAGCGGCAGTCGCGGGATGGTCACCCATCCAGCACCAGACAGCGCCTGTTGTTGCTAACTCAAGTGATTGATTCAAATCCCTCGGAATAAACAATAAATAATAAAAATAGAGCTTTTAATTTTTATCATTTATTTATTTATATTTATTACATTATTAGAATATCATTAAGTGGGCACGTGAGGTAATTAAGCCCTCTCTCTCTGACAGAAGGCTTGTGCCCTGCAGCGGGACGTTTATAGGCTACATAAATTTAAAAAAATATTTTTTTAGGTTCAAATCCAAACTTATATTTTATTTTACATAATTTACGATTATGATAATGATGACCTACTATGTTGTGTACTCTGTGGGAAGGACCTTAACAAATAATGCAATTATTTACTTTTTATTTCTGCTTACCCTAAGCTACAGGGTCTTATCCCCCCTTTAGGAAGCAGAGGCTCTAAATCTTAGCGTATTCACATATATTATTTTTGTATTAAATTAACTTGATCCTAAGTGTAATGTATCATCTTTATCACCTTAAGAATAAAATTACTTTTTCTTCTTCTTTTTCTTCAGGCAATATTTGTCCACTGCTGGATATAGACCTTATAAAATTACTTTTTATTTCAGGTACACTAATGGCGATGACCAATACAGTAGCGACCATTCCTGGGATATTAGTGCCGTTTTTCGTTTCACATCTGACGCGCTATAAGGTATGGTCAACGAGTTTAAATATGATGCCTCGTTTATATTATTAGTTCAGACATCATTTACTGTACTTTTATGGTAAGCTGTGAAACCGCAATCCAAACCACAGAAATGTAATGTCATACTGACGATGTTGAGAAACATTTAAATTGACGCCGTGTACCTTTAAGTACCCCCACGATAAAGGCTTCCTACTGTGATTACTAGATCGGCTGCAGCAATGACTTTTTTATCTATTTAACCACAGATCTGTATTTAAACTGCTATGTACAGTCGACAGCAGGTCAATCCTTAAATTATTTCAGCAAAGTCACCCTTAATGTAACGTAAAGTGTATGTATGTAATGGTTGCAATATTCGAACCCTTGTATAAGGTTGTATCAGTAGGTTTTTTATTTCAATACATTTCTAGATCCTAACCAAAACATCTTTCCTCCTTGCAGCAAACGATAAACGAGTGGCGCATAATATTCTTCGTGACCATTGGTCTGTACGTCATAGAGATTATCGCCTACACACTGTTCGGGTCGGGCGAGGAGCAACGCTGGAACAACGTTGAGGAGAAACAGGACAACGTTGAGGCCTTGCCGCTGAATAGCGGAGAGAGGAAGAGCAGCTTGTAAATCGTAATATCTTGTGAATTTTAAGGATTTTGGAAATCGTCCCTATGTATTATTATCAGGGAGAGTTGCGGTGCGTCACTTTTAAAAATTTTTCGCTTGCAGCTTGCACGTCCGCTGCATCTTAGCTGGTCCCGCTCCCTGGGCTTTGTTTATTTTTTGCCGACCTACAAAACCATTTGTTTTATGAGCTGTGGCGAGCATGACATGTCAACTCTGCGCGCGCACTTTAAACTCCAACATTCCTGCATCACGCAATCAAAGTGTTTCAATGACATACCATAAATATAACGTCCGAATAACAACAGTTGGACTGGCCGTCCCCAGGCATACGATCTGCCTGGCGGAAAATTTCCCTTTATAGTGGAAGAGCACGATCACCCGCTCTTCCCTATAGAGCGAATACTGTTCGGATGCATCTAAGCGCTGCAGAGAAACACAAACCTTAAAGTGATCAACCGCAATTCTGGCTGATCGTACACGATTTCGAGGTGAGAATATGGGAACATGACACGAAATATTAATGATCTGTTTAAGTAAGAAAATAAGTGCAGTCGGCAAACCAACGTTTATTGTTTGTGCAAAAAATAGTAGACTAACGAGAATTAACGAGTCACGGTCTTACTTATAAAAACAGGATAAGACACACCTCCGTTATTTATTTATTTAACTGGCCCAGCGAACTTCGTACCGCCTAACAGTCATTCTTAACTTTTTTTAATTATTTCTGTCCTTAAGAACCATTCCTTGTACTTCAAGGAATACTTATTGTAAAAAAAGAATCAGCGAAATCAGTTCAGCTGCTCTCGAGATTTGCGCTTACCAACACATTCAGCGTTTCATTTTTATATTATACATAGACACAGCGAATGGATAGATAGATAGAGAACACTTTATTGCACAACCAGAAAAATATTACAACCATGATTCTTAAATCTAAGTAATGTTATACAATTGGCGGTCTTATCGCTAAGAGCGAATAGATGTCCGGTTTAACAATATTATAGACACGGCCTCGGTGACGCAGCGGTTTGGCTCGCTGACTGCAAAACCGAAGGTCTCGGGTTCGATCCCCGGCCGCCGGGTCAAACTAGGAAACGAACTTTTCTTGGTTGTCTCGGGTCTTGGATGTTATCTATGTATTTATTGTATTAAATGCCGTCTGTACTCTTAGGTTAAGAAATATCTCTGTAATTTCCTTTCTCATGTACAATAAAGTGTTCTCTATCTAGCGCCGAGTTAGCACCGTCGACTGTACTTAGTATAGGGCTAACGAGATCTGTGTAATATGTCCATGAATATTTATTTATTATAGAATTTAATATCTAGCCTAACACCCAATTACAGGCGTGCCACAACACTATTGGCTGACAGTTACTTATTAAACTACTTAGTAAAACTGCAAAACTAAGTAATCTGTGGTTACGTCTTTCCCTTTGCCACAGACTATTTAAACTGCATCTGAGGAGTATTTTAAAGAATTTTTTTTATAAATAAGAGTGTAACAGTCCATTTATAGAAAAAAAACACGATGTATTAAATCACGGCTCCTCGGAGTCAGTTTAAATAGTTTATGGTTATCTTAAGATGCAACCACAGGTTATTTAAACTGCCTCTGAGGAGGGTTTTAGAGGAATCGTGTTTTTACAACGCCGTAAGAATTTTTTCTATGTAATAATTTGTAAGAGGATGAAAATCTATAAAGGCATTTTGGCTAAAACAGTACCTAAAGTACTTAAATAAACGTAATAAATTTAATTAAGCTGAATTTCCCGTAATTAAAAAAAATTAAGTCTGAAGAAGTAGTAAGAAGAAGAAAAAAGTAAGCTAAGAGGTAAGGCTCTTCTCGTAACATGTAAGTCTTATAAATTATGTGGCAAAAAAAAAAAAACACTTGAACTGAATAGAAAGGGTCGATGTACTGTCGACTGTACTTAATATCTATGTAAGTTAAGAATAATAAAATGGTCCCACCTCGATTGATTAAAATACACTGAATTGTGAATAACATAACATTACATGTACATACTGGCACATACATTGCTTCTGGCCCCACACTAGGATACCCTGTGTCGTGGGAACCAGAAACAACGACATCACAAACATTTAAACATCCAAGACCTGGGTTTTTTTTGTTCCCAGCCGGGATTCGAACCCGGGACCTCTTGCATCAATGAATGGTCGTCGAATGTGTTAAGTGCATAGAATTTTTATCAACTATGTATATAAACAATTTTGTTTCTAATACATAGTTGATAATAGTTCCAAGCTTGCAAAGTGAGGCTACAAATCGGTAGCCAAATTGGCATGCTTAGCGTAGCCGGTTACATCAGTGTTGCACTATTAATGAGAATGTGTGCGTGTCTGCGAACGTCACTTACTGTAAACCGCATAGGCACACACGTTACGTTAATGTGTGCGTGGCGCCTCGCCTTTGAGCGGAATTTTATTCGACACACTATCTATGCGTGTTATGTCTATGGTTACGTACTATTGCTACTATAGCACAGATAATTGGTGTTGTTGCCTAATTATTCATTCTAATCTGATTAAAAGCACTCACTGATTAAATATCAGAATAATCAATTGAATGTAAGGCTTTTGTATTACATTTATTTTATTGTAGATCCGTTTCGATAATGATGGAATGTATCTTTAGTTAATTAATGGAATTTAGTTAATTATAAAGAAAAGTTATAATATACTACTATATATACTTATAAAAACACGATTCGTCTAAAATACACCTAAAACGCAGTTTAAAAACATTTATACTATTTATAAACTGTTTTAACTAGTGATAAAGATCAAAGGTGAAGAAAATAAACTTTGTACAATTTATCCCCGTTTAGGTAAAGTTTTTGCAAATGTAAAATTATGGTCTGTATCGCCTGTTAAAAAACTTTTCATGGGCTATTCCCTCAATTAATTTTAGCCTCTAAATAGGTTTTTAAAATTGTCCTCAGCACGGGTTAGTGCAACAAGAAGAATATAATTATTTTCTCAATTTTTACAAGAACACTTTCGAAAGGGCATTTTACATTTTACGCTATTTAGACACATAGGTCTATTTTTCATCGAAATTCAGCTGTTAAGGTGATTCAGATAAAAGCCGCGCGGAGTCGTTTACTACTTGAAAACGGCTCCCGTAGGATTAAGGCGCTCCCGGTGCTACTAACTAGCGTCGCCGATGGAAAAAATATATTCTATTATAACGCATCTTTCGAAGATGAATCATAAATCTGAATAAAAGCTGTTGTTAGAACCTACTGATAAAATAATTAATTTCCACCAACTTACAAGTGTACAGGCCACTTGCTTATTTATCTCACCAATAAGTCCCTAACAACGAGTTTAAAGAATTGTTGCCAAAAACGGCAGTTTTAACCGGAAATCGATCAAAGTTCTGGGTTGCTGATCCTAGCTTCTAGACTGTACGTTCTAAAAATAGTTTAATAGTTTTAACGTTTTGAACAAACCCTATTATCAAAGAAGTTATGATTTTTGTTTCCATTGGTGGCGCTGTGTAGCGCCTAAAATCTAAACCTGCGAAAAACTGATTGATATTGTATGGAATCAGGCGTTAATTTGCGGAAATCCATAATAGCATTAAAATGTGAAAATTACTTAGCTAAATTCCGCCAAAAATCCCACAAGCACCATGCACAAGCACGATGCTCACAAGTGCAAGTGACTTGCACTTGTGAGCCTGAGGATGCCTCGTGTTAGAGGCGAAAAGCGTCGCGTATTTTCTCACACAAGTATTGGTGTCGATGGTGTTGGAATTTAGCAGGTAATTATCACATTTTAATGATATAACTGATTGAATACCGACGATGCAGGCGTGAGTGTAAAATATTTTCGCACTGTTTATTACAGATTTTTGACGACGTTTTTTATTGCCAAAGATATTTTTGTACTTACTTAATATTTAAATGGTTAAATGATACAGTTTGCTAAACTTTTACAATATAATCCATTTATTGTAATAAGAAAATTTATGTAACAACTTTGATGTTTCAATATAGTAACTGTAACATTACATGTATTTTATTTACAAGGCTCCTATTAAAACTAACCCCTTGTTTCTACTGTTAAGAGGAGTCAGAAGAACCTGAGAGTCTTCGTTGTATTTATTAAATTTCTGAGTAATTTTCTCCTCAGTTTGTTTTCTCCTAAGTGGACTTAAGGAGGTAAAGACTTTTTAAATTACGACTTTACTTTTTAAAATTAGTAGCACTCTTTAGAGTAGCGATTTAAAAAGTATTTGCCTCGCATTCACACAACACACCGAAACGTTGCGCGAACGAGAGACAAATAGGTGAACAGTTACATACTTTGGTGATAATGGGGCCGGTTGGCCACTTTGCCCGCGATAAACACATCATAACTGATTGGCGCCAACTTTGGCAACATAACTGTTGCTAAAGTTGGCGCCAACGTTCGGCGTAATGAGTTGCCAAAATTACCTTCACTTGGTCTTCAGCAGCCTCGCGAAAAACGTGGGGAAAAAGTTGGCGCCAACGTTCGGTGTGATGAGTTGTTAGAATACTTTCACTTGGTTCTCACCAATCTCACTAAGTATTGGGACTAAAGTTGTCGCCAACGTTCGGCGTGATGAGTTGTCAGAATACCTTCACTTGGTCCTCACCAATCTCACTAAGTACGTGGGACCAAAGTTGGCTCTAACGCTCGGCGTAATGAGTTGCCAAAATTACCTTCATTTGGTTCTCACTAGCCTCGCAAAGTACGTGGGTCCAAAGTTGGCGCCAACGTAAGGGGTGATGAGTTGCCCGTAGCGCGGGGCGATGGTGCCTTCGCCCAGACTCACTGTGCTCGTGAAGCCGCTCAGACTGTCCGTCAGGTCTCTGGGAACAATAAATATAATAATGCAGCGTATCCTTCTTAGGCCCAATGTCCTCAAGTGATAACAAAAACAATTGTTATTTTCAAGGTTGAACCTTACGAGGCTGTACCCGCTGTAGGGCACAGACCTTTTCTCAGAGCGAGGGTATGGGCTCAATCACCACGCGTGCCCATCGCGGATTGGCCATGTCAAGCACTGAGGTATGTGACACTCAGGTTTCCTCACGATGTTTTCCTTCAGAGCGAGTGGTGATTATGATGATGACGATCATAGCACCGTGCAGTAAGGACCTATGGATACCCTTGGTGACATATCCGGCAAAGCTACTAGAAATGTGCACATGCTATTCATGTGAACTAACTAAAACCTGCAAGTGTACGAAGGTCTTTGAAGCGAAGATATATAATAAGCTGCCGCGCGACATAATAGTCTTAGTTCGCTTAAAACAAAACAGAAGCGAACCGACATATACCGATACGACATTAATGTTTTTTTCTAGTAATATTATAAACAGAGAGAGAGAGAAAGAAAAAGAAAGAAAAATATAAATTGCCACAAATGTACACACATAAAAAATAACACAATTATGAGAAAGATCAACATCAATATGAGAAAGAAAAGGATGACAGTAACAACTTCTTACAAATTCTTGTGCCTAAGTGGCAAGAAAACAAGGGCAACAACTCAGCATGCATGCATGGCTGGTGTGTGGTGACCTTGTTGTCGTCGTCGGGTAATAATTTTAAACTGACCTGTTTATGAATAAAGTTATCTAATCAAATCTGACCTAAAACTGACCTAACAGTGGCAGTAATCCCGTGTTCGTGGAAGGCGTGTTTGAGCGCCATGTTGAGCACGCCGTCGTTCTGTATCGGACTCAGCGAGCACGTCGAGTAGACCACGGCCCCGCCCACTTTGGTCAGTCGCAGCGCGTTGCTGTGGAGTTGACAGGTGTTTTAAGCCGACTGTGAAGTGCTAGTTTCGGGTTGCCCTATGTAAAAGTAATTTATTATTACACGACTATACGCGACCCCAATAGATCCCCGTCTTCGCTCTCCATCTGCTCGCTCTCCATTTTTTTTGCAATAAGGCAGGTTACACTCGACTGGAGTCGAGTGTTACCTGCCTTATTGCAAAAAAAATCTACGTATGTAGTCGGTCGGTTGTCTGGCAGAGATCGCTCTAAGAGATATTATATTCTTTTTTCTGGCTGTGGCTGTGTGTATGTATGTATGTATGTATGTATGTATGTATGTATGTATGTATGTATGTATGTATGTATGTATGTATGTATGTATGTATGTATGTATGTATGTATGTATGTATGTATGTATGTATGTATGTATGTATGTATGTATGTATGTATGTATGTATGTATGTATGTATGTATGTATGTATGTATGTATGTATGTATGTATGTATGTATGTATGTATGTATGCATGTATGTGCTGTGAGGCTGTGAGGCCACTCCAGGCAGACAATCTCTTTTCAAAAAGCCAGCAGTGCACCAATGTTACTGCGGCCTCCCAAAGGAATCCCCCACTTTCCTATGGTCTATGTCCGTTGCACTTCCACGTTCTCACAGTGAATTTCAGATGGGCGGGTGTATCGTCTTCCTTAAGGTATCCTTCCTTAAGGTAGGGCTGCCCGGTAGGTCTCATAGCGTGGAAGTGTTTATTCAGTGGGCAATGACCCGTCATAAGTGCGCCAGCTTTGTGCTTATTTAGCGTAAAGGAAGGCCAATGAGACGAGATAAAGAATGTAAACAGACCTTTACTGAGTTACATTGCGATAGTGAGCGATTATTATCACTGTCCTTGTCACACGTATGCGGTAATGGCGTCATTTGATCGACGACAGCTGTCGTTGCGTATTTCGTGGTACAGGAAAACTTTCAGTGCGTAAGTTGTCAACATTTGGTGTCATCCGCCATTTTGTGAACTATAATAATTCATTTCTGTTTAGATTGCGTTCGAAGTGATACGTATTTTTTTGTTTCCGTATTTACGAGTACTAAGTTTATTGTGTTTATTTAATCCGTTACTGTTAGTTTTCTTGTTGATTTTTCGGGTTATTGTAATTAGTTGTTGGTTTTAATTATGGAATCACAGCCTGGCGGCTCTAGACAGACTAGGATTCTTCCGGTGAATCATGTTTGACTAATACAGACGACAGCGATTAGAATAGGGAATCCGAAATTTCTATAACTATAATTTATTCAAATAAAAATGTTTTGAACCCCTAAAACTTTGTTTACATTCTTTATCTCGTCTCATTGGCCTTCCTTTAGCTTAGTTATCGAATACGAGCGGTGCTAGCTTAGTGGGTAGAACAATGGACTCGCAAGCGAGAACCCCAGGTTCGATCTCCAGTGCGGGCATGTACCAATGACTGTGTTCAATTTCAAAGTTATGTACATTTGCAAATTTGTAGTGGCAACGCACGCTAACCATGAGGGATAACCACTAAGCTGTCAGGATGGTATAGGTGCTGGGCAGGCCTACACCGTCTAAAACCATGTCCCAAGCACTGCAGCATCGGAGTGGTCCCTTCACCCATCTAGTGTGAGTGAAGATGCCACTGGACGCTGTATAAATCATCTCATTACGTCGATGCAGAGGCCACTTAGTAATCGAATAAACTATCGGGCTGTTTGAAACTCACACCAGCAGCTCCGACTGCAGCTCCGGTATCTTGAGCCTCTCCTTGACCCGGTCGGGCCGGAAGATGTTGTTGGCCTCTTTGCGCAGCGAATGTCTGTCTGCCGTGCAAGGTACGTCGACCAGCACCTACAATAGGAATATGAACCTTATTGTTAGCAGGCTTAAGGTCTGCGCTGTAAAAAATGTCCTCCGAGTACTTGTCACGGACTCAACGCCTACGGTGTTGGGTCATTTGTTTCCCGGAAATTGAGTGAAGCGTACGCTATGGAAGCAAATATTCTGAGATTACATTGTGTTGTAATTTACATGAAGTTGAAAAAGAAAAGGCGTTTTAAAAGAAAACACCGAACTTTTGTCGAGTCCGGTCTCTTGATGTCCTCGGTAACTTGAGGGACTTTTTGTACGGGGTACTTTTAGTCCTTCGTGTGCGTTATTCGATACAATTTATAAGAGATCTATATGGACGGACAAAAAAGTCCCTCGTGTGCGCGGGCCTTTAACATTGGAAATAGTTGTTGGCTATTCGTTTACACGAGAAACTCCTCAACAGTTTATCGGTTAATAAATATTTACTGTGTAAGCAAACTATTGACCGAGGGGGTACCGCGCGGCGGCCATCGCAAACGGGGGTGGCCGAGAAGACGTTGGGTGCGGAGACGGTCTCGACAAATTCTTGCAGCGGTCGAAGGTGGAAAATTACCGAAAATATTGGTCTTAAAGGGGGAGTAGGACCCCCATGTTGTGGAGGCTTTCTGGACGAGATTTCTGAGATTTTTTTGGAAATCATATTTTGGAGATTGTGGGACCAGCCAAAATGGATATTTCAAGCTTGCTACACACGCTTGCGATGGATTTTCACAGAAGATCACTTTGGATAGTGTTTTAGTCTTTATGAACGTTGATCATTTTGAAAGATTGTCCACACAGCCTAAGCCACATTGGGGCATAAAGCGTAAAATGCACCTTATCAAATCCTCTGTCGTCCGTGAAGTCGCGTCCATCGACGATGGTCTGCAGGACGCGCTCCCGCCATTTGTTGCTCGTTTGATAGTCAAACAGATAGTCGCGGAATATTCTGGTTATCCTGCAACGTATGTTATATAATAATAAATAAATATTCATAGACATATTACACAGATCTCGTTAGCACTATACTAAGTACAACTAAATGACTTGTGTTATAGGTGCTTACTCGACGATAGATTTAATAGAATAAATACATAGATAACGTCCAAGACCCGAGACAAACTAGAAAAGTTCGTATCCTAGTTTGACCCGGCCGGGGATCGAACCTTCGGTTTTACAGTCAGCGTGACAAAACGCTGCGCCACCGAGATCGTCGGTGAAACCGATATTGAAATCTTCATCATCAACCCATTATGTCCCCACCGAGGGGCACGGGTTTCTTCCCCGAGGAAGGCATAGGCCATACTCCACCATGGGGCTAAGTCCGGATTGGTGGAGGCTTGCAAGACTAGTGGCTGGACTTACTGTCAGAGTTTTTTAAGCCACCCTAAGGCCTCTGACTTGGCTTAACGTCTGCCATCTATCGACGGCAGCCGGCACCAACTGCTTAACGTACCTTGCGAAGCACGTAACCGCTCGGAAAATTGTCACTAGCGGTAGTAATTGACGGTTTACCCACCCATGCACTGACTAGATCTTAGATTAGATACACAATCTCTTGATCGTACTTACGTAAAGCAATCAGGGTTAAGTTTAACTATTTTTGCTAGACTTGTTTTATGATATTCTAAGTACCTTTATGGTGTACCTATATTGTTTACTGTTTTTCTATGGCAATTTAATGTACTCTTTCTATCTAAATCTCAGTTTTCTAGCACCACTTTTTATATATGAGGGGGCTGGGGAGAGTGGCGTAAAGGTGAATGGGTCCAACACTGGGCAGTGATAAGATTTACACCCATCAGCTCTAACCAGCTAGTGTATCAATATTAATAAAATCAATACTTCGATAATTTCAATATCTTCCCCGCCCCGCGGCCCGCGGTGGGGGCATGATGGGTTGATGATGATGAATTTCAATATACCTATTTTCGTGATTTTAAAGTGCACAGTCCACAAAGTAAAAGCTCGCTATTGACGAGTAGAACTCGCCGATTTCGGTTGTGTAAGGGTTTTGTAACATTACTTACATTTAAGAAATCATGGTTGTATTCTTTTTCCTGGTTGTGCAATAAAGTATTCTCTATCTATCTATGTATCTATCTATCTAAGTGTATATTTTGTTAGTCCCAGGTATATTCACCTATTCGACCGCGATAAAGACACGTCATTGCACACGACCACGTCAGGGAGTAAGGTCTGCAGCGCCACCAGTGACTTGCCGCCTGGAGCCGCGCACAGGTCCAGCACACGGTCCCCGGGCTGAAGGCACAACGCTAGCACCGTCAGCACTGACCCGCAGTCCATTGGGTAGTAGTTCATCACTCCTGGAAAGAGGTGGAAGTTCAACCAACCAGCCTGTACCCGTCCACTGCTGGACATAGAGGACGCCTATGTCCAGCAGTAGACGAGTATAGGCTTATTGGTTGAACCCCAAGGCACGCCACTCCCCTCTGACCTCGGCCATCCTCATCCAGCCATTGCCAGCAATCTGCCTCAGATTGTTGGTCTGGCGAGCCGGAGGTTTAGGAATGGTGAAAATATATTTGAAACTAGCTGACCCAGCGAACTTCGTACCGCCTAACAGTCGATTCTTTAATAATTTTTTTTATTTTTTTCTCCGTAAGAACCATCCTCGTACTTCAAGGAATATTAAGAAAAAATAACTAGGGTGAGTAGCGATTCAGCTGCTCTCGAGATTTTATATTATAGACTAGCTGACTCAGCGAACTTCGTACCTCCGAACAATCGATTCTTTATTACTATTTTTTTCTCTCTGTTACAACCATCCTCGTACTTCAAGGAATATTCTAAAAAAAGAATCAGCGAAATCGGTTCAGCTGCTCTCGAGATTTGCGCTTACCAACACATTCAGCGATGCATTTTTATATTATAGAAGATTATAATGAAATGAGAAGGTTTTATTCAAAGTAGCGCAGCTACTGCGGCTTAATGAACGTTACAAGTCAAACTAGGTGTCCATTTCAAAATCTGGATCATTTTTGGAGAAAAAATGGACAAAAAAACTCCAAATAGATAATATATTTTGATGAGCTGCAGTGCACGGGCATAATTATACAGTCTAATTTAACCTCACGATTTAAGGTATTTTTACCAAATGAACAATAGTGATAAGATGCGTTAAATGTATGATTATTTTGAATAATAAAGTTAATAAATAATCAGAACGTATCTCAAGCATCTGAATCTTCTGTACGCTCAATTTGCTTGTGCAAAACGTTTCCGCCGCCGTCTGTCACTATTTTCGCGAACTTTCGAGAGTAGAGAGAAAGTTTTTAACGACAAAATTTGATAAATAAAGTATAAAAACAAATGTATTTATGTAAATACAAACATATTCGCGACTGTATACCAAATGGTAGTCAAACCTGACAAACTTCTAGCGCTCCATCACATCGATCGACCGATATAAAACCCCACTGCTGGGGCACGGGTCTCTTCCTGCATCGCAGGAAGTTTAGGCCATAGTTCACATCAACATTCATTGATCGCGACATGCTAGAACGCCGGTTTCGTGTACTTTATATTTTAATAAATTGATAATACATCTCTTATTTGATTAAAACTGTTTTTATACGGATTTATGCTCGTTTATTACATTTTTACAATTTTCCAACGTTTCGGCACTTTTTCAGGTGCCGTGGTCCCGGATGACACCGGGACCACGGCACCTGAAAAAGTGCCGAAATGGATAAAACAGTTTTAATTATGTCTACTGCTCGTGTTAACCTTAGAAAATACTATCTCTTATTTGTTCAAAGAAAGTCCGCCTGAGTCATCCATTGCCGCCCCTTCCATCCAAGTACCTACAGTAAAAGTAGAATAAAACCCGAATAGCTTTATAGCCAGTTATAGTCGCAGCTATGTTTATCAGTTTACCTGTTTGGCACCTCCTGGGTTCAGGAAAATCGGTCAAATCGCTGTCCATTTCATAGGTGAATACTTTCAGGTGCTCCGGGAAGCTGAACTCTGTTTCCGGCTCTATCACTAAGGGGAAGTCTTTGCCCTCTGAAACCGACAAATTGAACGTTAAAAAAGACTCCTTAAAAATATATCGCTGATGTATTACACATTGTAAGTAATTAATTTGATTTACTAACATAATATAATATGTCAAAGATTTAAATACTTTGTTGCACACGAAACACAAACAGGATGTAACACGAGAAATGACACGTACAATGGCGATATTCTCTTAAAATTATCTTCCAGCAAATTTGTTGTCTAATTAAAATTGAATAAATCCAACCGTCGTTCGTAATAAAAATTGATAGGCTTGTAAATATAAATTTTTTTTTAATAAAAAATATGGGCTTGTGCACATAAAGCTAATTAGAAAGAAAGGTAAGTTATTTATTATTACAACACAAATGACATCTATAGGACCATTGCTCTACTGAAATGCAAGATGACCAGTGTCGCCAAATATTATATTCTGTGGTAGCCTTTTTGGCCATTTATCGACTAAGCCGATGCAGCCACTTAAAAGTTCCCGTAAATCATTACCCAATCCTCATTTTTAAATGGGAACTTTAAGTGGAAAAAAATGTAAGAAAAATAAAATACGAATGAATTTTACTGCATTCTGTTACAGACAGCCACAAAAAAGTTACAAATTAATCCATGCCACATAAAAGGCTGGCCATATCTCGCGAAGAACCGACAACCGTTGGAGTAAACGTGTTCTTGAGTGGAGACCGCGACTCATTAGGGGAGGGCTATGTCCAGTAGTGGACTACATAATATAGCCTGAAGAAGAAGAAGAAGACATACATTTACAAAGGGGGTTCAAAAGTTAAAAGCCACATATAGCAATGCTGAAAATGACCCATATTCCTAAAGGCGTTTTATTTAAACTGTGGTTACGTCTTTCCTTGTAAAATCTGCATCACAGACTACTTGACTCAGTTTTTGGAGTGTTCTAAGAAATTATGGTTTTAAAAATAAATCCATTACACTTTCCATTCCATGTTACTTTTCTGGAAGTATACGTTTTGCCCTAAGACTTACGGGCGTAGTATGAATAATGCAAAGACTCTGGCACCCATTCCTCCATCCCGATCAATTCCGTGGTCGGCACATATTGGTTTAGTGCAGCAGAGGTCAGTCCAACCGATGGATCGATGTAGCGCGAGTCAGGGTCTGAGTCATCTATGAACTGGTTTACTTCTTTGGTGTTTTGTATGGGTCTGGAATAAGGAAGCGAGTGGTTAGATATAGCTACTGTTCTTCATAAGGTTACGGTCTTATTTATAAAAACATGATGCTTCGACATTTGATAAATGCTGATTACAATAGTCTATCGTGGAGTTATTACAAGGAAAAGATGTATGAAAGTTTCCACACCTCAACTTCCAATGAACCTATTTGCCTGATCTGAACCTGCTAGATCTATCTGTATATTTTTTCCGGATGGGGGCGCTGTTTGCTGAAGTACAGGTTCACGCCTAGTTTAGCAACAGATGCTACTATTTGCTTTTTGAAAAATGTACCTAGCATAACTCTAATTTAAGAAACAACTTGTATGATTTTTTGGGAACAAATAAAATTCTATTCTATTTAGCATAAAGGATAAGATGTAACCACATATTTATACAGATACAGTTTCTCTAAGGAGTGCTTTAGAGGAATCATGTTTTAATAAATAGGCCAGTAAACTTATGTAAGGACTATAGCGATGGCTGTTAAAATTTTTGGTGGGGTTAATAAAATTACAATTTAGAATAGGACCAGTGCAAGCCCACTGTATACAGGATGTCACAAAAAATATTGTCAAGCGGAAGCCCAGAGATAGAGCACCTCTCGGGGTACACGAATTATCCCCATGTGTTTCACGATGTTTTGTAGTTTTCGAGTTATCATTTTTTTTTCGTCTTTATGTCCCAAATTGAGCTACAAGATATCATTGGCCACAGAGCCATTAATTATTGAGATACATGCTTTACTTTTTTTAGATACATTAGTGCAGACACTAACTCGATTGTGGGTAAAACTGATACAATAGCACCATAAAAATTTTTAATAAACGTTAGTTACAATTTATAAATATTTAAAATGTTTTAAACCTCCTCACTTTTTGACAACCCTTAATGCCCCAAACCAATTTGCATGGCGATTGATTCAATCCGGGGTCATGTAAAATTTATAAATAATTTTTAGTCTTGATTTTTTTATGGCGCTATTGACCCAGAATCGAGTTTGTGTCTGCAAGGCACACTATTCACCTACTTGGGAAAAAAGCATGTATCTTAATAATTCATGGGTCTGTGGCCAATAATGTTTTTAGGGACAAAAAATACGAAAAAAAATTATAACTCGAAAACTACGTCATAAAATCGCGGAACATACATGGGGATGAGTCGGGTTTCTATTGACTTCTCTGGATTCAAAATTATTTTATCGCGCTGGTATATCAAATTAACCGCAATTGATTTTGTGTTTACAAGGCAAACCACTTACCTATTTCGGAAAAAATACCAAACCCGTACCTTATTCATTCATAAGGCCAATGTTTTAGGAAGTGTTTTAGGAAGTGTAGCAAACAAATACGAAAAAAATTATAAATCATATACCTATTACAAAAAAATCGCAGCACTTACATAGAGGTGATTCGGTTACCCTAGGTATGCTCTATCTCTGGACTTCAGCTTGACACTATTTTTTGGGACACCCTCTATAATAAAAGATGATTTTGGTAAAACAAGCTTTTAAGTAATTTTAACCTTATACCACATACTTACAAACCATTCCAGTTGCCAGACCATTCAATACTCTAATATCTTCGTCTATCGCTTGAAGACTTTACTGAACACAGAGGGTACATACCCTCTGTGTTGAGTGAAGCCTGACTAGACTAACTGACTAAATGAAATTTTTAGCCTCTAAATAGGTTTTTAAATTAAATTGTTTAAGCATTGTTAAAGCAAAAAACTGTGTCTTCAGTTACAGACAGTAGAGGATTGGTATTTCAAAAGTAAATGAAGTTGAAATTATCATAGGCAATATGTTGCATAGGAGCATGAAAGGTTTGCAACATTCCTACTCTTTGACTGATCGACATAATACAAAGATTTTTAGTAGCCTTTTCCATCAAAGCATGCAAAAAGAACTTACAGATCCTCTCCATAGAGATCCTTTTTTCTCGATGATTTCAGTGTGATACCAGCTGTATCCACCTTTTCAGGCACATGACTGGCCTGTACATAGAGGTTTGAGATCTCATCTGCCTGCAACCTGGAAGCATACTCGGCCAGTCTGTTGTCAGGTTTCAGCTCCGTTTTTAGTTTCGGTGGGGTGTATTTCTTGTGAAACTCTTGCTGAATGTTCATTAGGTTTTTTAGGCAGTGTGCTCCTAAAAGATAATTTTATGAATGTAAAAAGAGGAATAGTCTGTCTAGAGACCAAAATCTAGGCTACTACTAGATTATGCTAAGCCTGCCAATGTACTATACTTTAGCTCTGGTGCAATCAATAATTTTAATATTATTTACTACCCTAAGGATAGTGTCTCACTAATAAAACGCTAATAAGTCAGAATAAGCCAACCCCCCCAATGATGGGAAAACCTTGCTCTGTGGCGCTCATTAGGGGAGAGCTATGTCCAGCAATGAACTAATATAGCCTGAAGAAGAAGAAGTCAAAATTAAATTACATGAGTTTGTTCCCATGAAGTAACTCTTTGAAGCGAAAGAGGTTTCTTGGCAAGTGGTAAACCTTAGTCTCTACCTATCCCTCCAGAATGCATGTGTGTGTAAATAATAACATCCACACAACACCATCTCATGTCCTGATCCCAAACAAGGATACCATGTACTATGGTAACCAGGCAAGGGAAATACAACATTGAAGGCATTTGTACAAATTAATTTTATGTAAATTTTTATCTCCAAAACATGTGTACACAGCATGATTATTATTTTACAAAACTTAACTTAGATGAGTTACTTGCACTATACCTGTGTTATTTATAAAAAATGCCCCAAATACTCCATAAACTCAGCACACTGTATGGGAAACCATTTCAATTTACCACAGACCATCAACATGGAGCGCTTCAAGGAATTGCAAACACTTGCAAACACTTTGGTAGTCAAGTGTGTTAACGCCAAAGTTGTTAAGTTCACAAGTTTATAGAAATTTATGTTACCTCTGTTCGTCAGGTACTCTATAGTTTCCTCAGCATCGCCGTAGTTGTTGACAACAGCGACATACTTCCTCTGCCTAAGTAGAGCTTCCCTTACGGGATCCCATTGCTTCTTGAACACTGAACCGTAAAACTCATCAAAATGGGCCATTGCCCTATCTCCAGAGCTAGTCTTCTTACGTAGTTTTGCCTAGTTTGTCATTAGAAAATTAGTGAAAACTTTAATTGAATCGGAAGTATGAACGATTGAGTGTCGCTTACCCAGTGTGTTTTGGATTTGTATCTTGATTGTAAAATAATACATGTGGCATTTTTACACAAATGTGATACTCTGAACATTTTGTAAATTTAAATACGGCTAGAATTTTGTTTCCAGAACACAAAACCAATCCGATTTTTAGGTTATATTGCGTGTTGTTGACAGTTTTACTTTTTTATTTTGTTTTTCTGAGCGTTTTGTTCACAATCATACAGTCAAGTCAAGGTTGCCGATTTTGAAACGTATTTGAGCGTGGCCGTCACTTTGACGTTCCTGGAAAAAGAGAAAGCGCTACATTTCTCGCTCGCACATATGCGCGCGAACAAGTCGAACTTCCAAAGTATTGATTTGTTTACAAGGCGAGAAGTGTTAAAACTATCAAGTATTTATTACTATACGTATAGTCAGCAACCTTGCAAAAGTATCTGGAGATAATCTCGGGGCTTAATTGCGAGCTTCCGTGTCGGAAGTTTTATCAGCGCACGGTGCCAGCGGCGCCTCGTTCCGCACGAAGTTCTAAGGACTTTTGAGCTTTTCGTGCTTTCGTCTGGGGCGAGTTGTTTTATCGATTGCCCTCTCCTTGGCGCCCCGATGCCCCGCTAAACACTCGGGCCGTGCGAGGCACGATATGGGCCTAAAATTGTACCGTGGCTCCCTTAAGTGTGTCATTGGAGTCATGCTCCCTTACAGGTAAGTACCAATAGCTGCATTTATATACAACATCGCGTGTCGCGTTACTAACCACATTTACCAAACCAATCTGTTTCTGTTGAAGGTACAAAACGGAATGGAATCAGTAAATTGAGAGGAGTGCCCGCGCCGCTTATTTTTTTAGTCATGTATGGGACATTGGGTGGTGAGTGTGGGTATCTGGCGGCATGGATAGCGGCAGGCTGGAAGCCCTCGCGGCCGGCCCAGTGCACCTGGACACTGTGAGAGCCCTGCACCAGACAGTTGTCTCGCTGCGGACCGCCCTAGAAGTCTCAAAGAACGAACTCAAGGAGCTACGGGAGAAGTATCAGCAACATTCGCAAACAGACTATGCAGATATTATTGAGAAACTGACTTTGGAAAATCACATTCTAAGGAGAAGAATTATAGATTCAGATTACAACGACGATCAAGGCCCTAATGTAGGTCAGAGTATCAATCAGAATATTAAACTAGAAGTAACATACAGTCCACGCTCTCATCGAGATTCGGAGCGTTATTCTAGTGATATAGTCATAAACACTGCCACACCTGATGTTATTAGTGAGGAGGTAGAAGTACAAGAGTCTGTTACTGCTAGTACTGAGGCAGAGGAAGAGGAACAGAGTCAAGAACAATTGAGGGAAGGTGATCAGTTCTGTTCAGTTAATGAATTTGATGAAACTTCAATAGAACCGGTGCATGCGAAATTCAACCTTTCTTCTGGACACTCTGAAGTGACCTCACCTGAAGTTGAAACTCAAAGAGAAGACCTACCAAGTGAGATAATCTTTTCGAAACAAGAATCCAGCTCCAATAACGATGGTAGCTTCAAAACGAAACTAGAACTACTATCTAAATTTGATGTCAGAATCAAAGTCAGGACCATCAAAGAGAGTACTGTGATTTCTAGCACAACATCTGATACAGATTCTTCAGGTGAAGAGAGACTTAAAACATCTGAAAAATCTAAACAAAAATCTACTTTCGCTCAAGAGCATAGAGAACATTTTGCACACACTGCTGATAATATAAAAGTGAAATCAGTTTCCTCAGAGAATATAAGGATGGCTGTACCAAATGAAGCAGAAGTGAAAAGTAAAAATGATAAGTTTGATGTGCAAGTCAGGATAACGTCTGAGGAGAATCTGGTGGTGACGGAAGGGATTGAGAGGAGCAGGCGAAAAGATACGCTGAACTTGGATGTGGATGACCTTAGTTTTAGGTGAGAGCTCAACCATATTGTACTTCCCTTTGGTGTAGTTTTTTCCATGTTTATCTTTTTGTGTCTGAGGTGTTGTCATACCTCAGCGCTTGATATCGCCAATCCGCACCAGGCATACGTTGAGGTTAAGCCTATAACTCTCTGAGGGAAGGCCGGCGCTCTATGTGTGATCTCAAGTCGATTTTCGCTTCGCCGCCAAAGATGTCAGAGGCGGGTTGAGGGGAAAGAAAAAGTAGTTTCCTCGAAGTTTCTGTCTTTTACGGGCTACGCGAGTGCCGAATTACTGTGAATTGTAAACAGATAAATAAAGCAGTAAATCACACAACCTACAAACTCACCCTCACATTCACATAGACACACATTCTCTTGATTCTCTTCCTTTCTCTTCTCTTTCTCTCTCTCTCTCTCTCTCTCTCTCTCTCTCACACACACACACACACACACACACACACACACATACATAAATACAATGACACGCACATACTAAACGCACTACCATTGTCATTTAATTTTATAAAATCAAGGCTATTATTTTACCTAAAAGTTTCTCTTTTTCACGTTTGCTTGTTGCAAAAGTTGGAATTAATTAAATCTGTAAACGTATGTACATAATTTCGATAAACATAATATTATTATAAATGTTAAACTCATCCACGTGCATAAATAGTCAACTCAACTCTTATAAAACTGACACAAGGTTCCTTTTACCAGATCTCTCTCAGAGGGCGACAACTCAGTCTTCTCGGAGGGCGGAGTCACTCCCGTAGACCCCAGTGGAGGGGGTGCAGAGGGAGAGAGCAGGCAATACGACCAGGAAGGAAGTGGGAACGAGTCTGAAGAGGTCGATGATATTGAACTCATATTTACGACAGACGAATCGAAAGATATGAGTAACTTGCAGGTCAGTTGCAAACCATCTACAGCAGAGCTAGTTTTATTTACTATGAATACATTTTTCAAGTTCACGAAAGTGATATACATGCATCAGCGTAAAGCTGCTTTGGTGTTGATGAATAGATTCGCCTTTGTACTTGTAATCTTATGTAATGTCCTGTGAAATCTTTGTATGCATGTATAATTACAAATACAATGAATAATAATAATACATGAAAAGGTCTGTGTGCTTTCGACATAACTTTCCCTTCAAAAGTTCGACTCAATTTGATTCCGAAACTAAATCTAACAGCTAGCAGCATTCAGCTACAATTTGCTTAAAACCGTTGTCTGTTTCGCACGGTTATAATAATTTCTACTCACCACAACCACTTGTCCTGGTCCTAAACTACGATACACTGTGCTATAGTAACCAGGCAAGAGCTAAGGTCCAAACTAAGCCCATTTATACAAATATACAGTGCCCCTCAGTGGGAATCAAACCCACGACCACGTGCATGGAATTCAGACGAAATACCGGTACGCCAACGAGGCAGAACCTCACTAAAGATTACCACAGATTAGCTGGTACCATTTTAAGTAGGGACTCCCTGCTTAAACTTAAATGCTTGCTTGTACTTTATTAGTATTAAGCTGACCTTATTAATTTCACGTCCAGTAAACCAAACCTCCAGTGGACTACGTAATATAGCCTGAAGACAAAGAAACCAAACCTCCACCAATCCGGACTCTGCCCCCGTGGCGAAGTATGGCCGTTGGCCGATACCATCCTTAGGGAAGAGACCCGTGCTCCTTAGTGGGTACATAATGGGTTTATGATGATGATGAAACCATCACGTCCAAATTAAAAGCAAATAAAACATGATAACCCAATGGGGGGGCTATGTCCAGCAGTGGACTACATAATATAGCCTGAAGAAGAAGAAGAACCCATACGCTGTCGCTGAAAGAAGGCCTGCAGTAAGCCGCTGCCGCCAGTAGCATGCAGGGGACTACTGCACGGCAGCGGCCTAACACAAAACCTAACACCTTAGTGTGCACGCTTATTTTTGCCGCGGTCTACGCGTTGTATTTCCAGGAGGACCTAGTCTCAATACGTGACACGGAGCCCTGGGGGCCCTCGCCGACCTCCGCCACCCACTCCACCCCCGTCCTGATCAAGTTCCACACGCTGGACCCCGACTTCCAACCCGGCGGGGAGACCACAGACAACGCCGAAAACGAGAACCAGGAAAACAGCAGTCTCCAGAGCGTCTTAGCTGAAACCTCGCTCAAAATGAAGAGGGTTTCGCTGCCTAGTGACAAGGAGATACGGCACGTCGCCTTCAACGGAAAAGGCCAGGAATTCCCCGGACGTGGAATACTGAAAAGTTGCGACAACAAATCCGAGTCCATGCTCTTTAAAAGAAGCCCAAACACAAGCACTCGAAGACTGGACAGCGTAGATAGTCTCACGTGCGAGTACAATAGAAACTTGAGTCTGGATAACACTAAGTCTTCGAGCTTTGAACTGGGTTCCAGTATGGACATACTGCAGCGGGACGAGAGTGTGGACAACTTCCACAAACACGCGCACTTGGGGCACCGGTTTTCGGTGTTCGCTGAGAGTGACATGTCTAAGTGCGGGATCTCGGAAGACGATCTGTCGAGCAACTTGAATATTCGGAGGAACACTTGCCCGAATCCATTTCAATTCAGGTAAGCTTATAACTCCCACAGTAGTTAGGCTTGATATTTCCACACACAAGCGGTGAGATATTTAGTAGCCTTGTATACTCGAGTTACTTTACGATACCCGCATGTAACTTAGAAAACATTTACTAATTGCCGGAATTAAACCTAGGAACCTGGAGTTCACAACCATTCTGCCCCTAGAGGATGAGAATTAGGTTTTTTCAGCAGTATAAGATCCGGCTCGAAGGACCAAAATATGTAGAGGTCTACACTGATTGTAGAGAGTCTGGAGCACGGAAACGCCAGATTTTCACATTAAAATATTTTCAGATCACGTCACTATAGCCCAACGGCTAAAAAACATGAATATAACTATGCCTTGTTAGTTTGCCAACAATTTAGGCCATACTCCACCACGGAGGCCAAGTCCGGGTTGGTGAAGGACTGTAAGACAGTGGCGGGCCTTACTGTCAGAGGTTATCAAGCCGCCTATAAGGCCTCTGACATGGCTTAACGACTGCCATTACGTGCCAGCCGGCACCAACGGCTTAGTGCCTTGCGAAGCACGGAAGCGCTCGGAAAAAATGCCACTAGCGGTAGTCACGGGACGGTCACCCATCCCACACCTGACCGCGCCAACGCACGTGATTGATCAATCACTCGGTTCGACTAGGCCACGAGCGCTACCGCTACCTGCTACCTTTGATTAAGCATAATAATTTGTTTTTAATGTAATGACTGTAGTTTTAATTCTTATAATGCTTTTAAGTGCAAGAAATTACCTAACACATGCAAAGAGTCTGAGCAAAACCTTACTCTTTATTTCTACACTTTTTGGACAAAGTATTTTATTTATTTTATTTTCATTTATTGAAATAAAACAAACAATTGTACAATATAGTTTTAGGTAAGAAAATACTTACGTGCATAATTATGTATGTAATTGTACAACCAGTGGCGTTTTCTGTACATTTATACAAAGACAATAACATGTATACGAAGTATCCGCCTTTCGTAACATTAATAAAATAAAATAAATAAATATTCATGGACATATTACATTGGTCCTACACTAAGTTCAATTAAATGACTTGTTTTGTAGCTGATAACTCGATGATAGATTTAATACAATAAATACATACATCCAAGACCCGACACAAACTAGAAAAGTTCATTTCCTAATTTGACCCGGCCGGGGATCGAACCCGAGACCTTCGGTTGTACAGTGTGCTAAACGGCTGCGCCACCGAGGTCGTCATAAAGCTAAGGCTAGGCGCGCACGGGTTACTTTTGTCACCGTGACTGTTTCGTCACTCTTATCAAGACCGTGGATATGTATGGAGATGCGATGTTACGACGTGACAATTGGGTGACATTTCGCGCATCTCCATACAAATCTACGGAGTGAGAGCGGTGGTAGCGGAGCGGTGTAGAACGCCGGCTTCTCAATCGGGAGGTCGTGGGTTCGAACCCCGGCATGTACCAATGACTTGGTTTTCTAAGTTATGTACATTTGTGAAATTATAGTAGCAATACTACTCGCTGACGGTGAAGGAAAACATCGTAAGGAAACCCTAGTGACTGAGGTGTTAGCGTCCCTCAGCGCTTGCTACGTACAATGGCCCAACTATGAGGCTAAGTGCGGAAATCTCAGAGTGCTTAGTGCGAGTTTTTTAACTACTCGATCGCGTTAACGTAAACTCATTTTTCTAAGGCATCGAGGAAGCGCCACCTAGCGACAAGTATGGAAATTATAATTGCTGAGTGCGAGTTGTAGTGGTTTACGTTGAGAAGTGAACACGTTTACCAGCCAAAACACGAATAAACGCGAGTGCGAGTTGTACTGCGACAGCGTTTTGCCAGTTCGAACGGTTAACTTACTCATACTCATTGCTCGATTAACGCGGTACTAAAGTTGGTACTCTGCCTTTTTGCAGAATCATTTTCGGCCGATTATCATTTGGCAACTAACGTTTCAAATAATATTATTTTGCGGAATAATCATTTGCCAACTATTCTTTTTTTTTTTTTATTTCCCAACCTCGTAGTTGCCAACTGTTTGTTTGGTTTGCTTTTTATAATGAAATCTTTCAAAATGCCAACTAGCGTAGCGTATATTTAAGTAGCGTATATTTTACGCGTAATATTCATTCGGTCGGCCAAAATTTTTTCTGCAAAATGGCAGACAACCTTCGGTCTTACATGTTCAACCTAACACGCTCCTTCGCGCTCCGCTACGCGCTTCGTCGCACCTATATTTTTGTCGCAGATTGGGTCTCGTCGGCTACCCCTCTAGCCAGTAATATTTCCATTCCCAGTAATATTTTTCTTAAATTAAAAATGCAAATAATTTTTTTTTATCATAAAATCAATGTATGAAAGGGGAACTTACACTGACGAAACTTTATTCATCTAATAGTTGTTTGCCTAGTAAAAGACTTGACAAATAATAAATTCCCAAAACGTTTTGTGTCATTATAATAATCAGCTTAACAATAATCCTACCAAATGAAACATTGCGATACAAAAATTTGTAAATCGTTTGTTGTCAACGTAAAAAATAGGTGAAACGTTGGTTGGCAAGTGATAATCAGCGTAACAATTTTCTGCGAAAAGGCAGGACACCACTAAAGTTATTCGATTGGATCTGTCAAACTCGCACTAAGCACTCTCTATCTACGGAGTGACGAAACAGTCACGGTGACAAAAGTAACCCGTGCGCGCCTAGCCTAACACTTCGTCCCCAGACCGACGTACCGCGGCTACTCCCGGCCGCTGGGCCCGTTCAAGGCGACTGCGACGCCCCCGAGCGGGCGGCGGCCCATCCTGCGGGACGGAGGGGCGCCAAGGCGAGAGAGTGGGGCTCAGACCGACGTCTGCGCTTTGCCCCCTCGCTGGAGCTCCGACGGGTACCTCGCGCATAAGGTGAGAGGGGTCATGATGTAATGGGCGACGGATTTCGGAAAACCAACTCAGATTTTTCGTTGGTGTTTAATGAGTGCTCAGAAAGCGATAATCTTTCATGTGTTCTAAAAAAAAAAATTTTTTTTTAAATAATCATAAAATTTTATATTTAGATAATTAGCAGACACAGTTAGGCATACATTATACATAGATTTTTATGTACAGATAGCTGACCCAGCGAACTTCGTACCGCTTGACAATCGATTCTTTATTTTTTTTATTTTTACCTCCGTAAGAACCATCCTCGTACTTCAAGGAATATTGTAAAAAAAGAATTAGCGAAATCGGTCCAGCTGCTCTCGAGATTTGCGCTTACCAACACATTCAGCTATTCATTTTTATATTATAGAAGATTAGCCTCTTAGACAAAATCAATCACTTCTTAGGCCTCGATATTATGCTATTTGATTGGTAAATAAAAACCAACTCAGTGTTTCGTTGGTGTTTAACAAGTACTCATTGGTAGTCTGTTTTGAAATCATTCAGTGTATTTTTTCTAAAAACTACAGCAAATATAATATCCATTTTCAAAATAAGCTGCCAAATCGCTCTTGAGCAATAGGCCGTCGCACAGGAATCAGTGACATCACTGATCAGTAAAGAAACAAACTACAAGTCAACTTTCGGGTTCTCGGATCGCTATTTACTGACCTGTGACGTCATTAATAGATTCGACTAATACTGGCCAGTTTTGATAAAATTGCTACGGATGCAAAATTATCAAGTTTTATCCTGTTTTTTGCAGAAACTATCCATTTTTTAAGTTAAAAATCCCTTTGGCGGCTGATTAAAAAACATGTGTGGCAAAGATACAATCGAGTGGCAAATGGCAAGGTCACCTACGCCGACGACGCTGCCATATCATTTTATGAAGAATTGACTTATACCTTGGACAGGGAAGTTGTTAACCGTCTTTCCGAGTAACACAACGTCGATTCCAGGTGGGGTTCTCGGTGGGTCTGTCTCCGCTGCCGACGCTCCCGCAGCGGTCGGCCGCGCCCCCCGCGCCCCGCCGGCTGGCCGCGCCCCCCGCGCGCCCGCCGCCCGCGCCCCCCCGCTCCGACCACACCAGGCGGCAACTGCTCAGCGACATAGGTCTGTGCTCAGCTTCAGATCCTTCAGGGTATTGAAAAGTACTGTGAAGGCCGCTAGCAGAGTGTGGACGATAGTACAGTGCTAAATACACAAGAAATAAGTCTCGCGGATGTACCTGCGCAGATGACCAAATTTTGGATGTGCGGCAAGTTGATCGACCAATCAGATAGTTTCATTTTATGGCAGGCCGCGCGCCTTTGTTGCTTCCACTTTGTTGTTTCAACGTCATCGATGCACGTGACTATTAGTTTGGCAATATTAGCGTGAGCGAAATAGGTAGCGCTACTGCGGCAATCAATTCTGCACCTTAACCTTAATCTGTAAAGATCATGTTGAATGTACTTATAGCTTCGGATACTTTCGTTACACTTCTTCCTAGTCTGCGCGAGCGTAGATTCCCGAACGGACTTTTATGATGTGTAGTACTGTAAATTGCTAGATATGTTGCTCGGTTGAAATATTTTCTGCTAGTGTCACCCATCACAACAAACAAACAATGGTAACCTAGCGATATTCAAATCGGGGTAGGATTATTATAATAACCTTCTAATACTTGTGCATATATATCACCTCCAATACAGGATATGTGGATAAGCGCTCGTAGCCTAGGCGAACCGAGTGATTGGAATCAATCACTTGGTTAAGCAACAACAGGCGCGCTCAGGTACACGATGGGTGAGCGTCCCGTGACTTCCGCTAGTGGCATTTTTCCGAGCGCTTCCGTGCTTCGCAAGGCACGTTAAGGCGTAGGTGCCGGCTGTCATATATGGGCAGTCGTTAAGCCATGTCAGAGGCCTTATGGGCGCCAAGGTCCGCCACTGTCTTACAATCCTCCACCAACCCGGACTTGTTCCCCTTGGTGGAGAATGGCCTAACCTTCCTGCGATGTAGGAAGAGACCCGTGCCCCAACAGGACATACAAGGGTTGATAACGATAACGAACAGGATATGTCATGAGTAATAATCCCATTTTTAGGGTTCTGTTTCTCAAAAGGGAAAATGGAATCCTTATAGGATCGCTTTGTTGTTCGTCCCTCTGCGAATTGCGTGAACTGGAAGAGACTGCTTGTTTATTACACTAACCCGGACTTGGCCCCCGTGGTGGAGTATGGCCTAACCCTCCTCCGATGCAGGAAGAGACCTGTGCCCTAGCAGTGGGGACATATAAGGGTTGATATCATACATTATCCGTGTAATGTAGGTAATGTTTCTGGTTCCCACGACACAGGGTATCCTAGTGTGGGGCCATAAGCAATGTATGTGCCTTTCATGACATGTCATGTCATGTCATGTCATGTCATGTCATGTCATGTCATGTCATGTCATGTCATGTCATGTCATGTCATGTCATGTCATGTCATGTCATGTCATGTCATGTCATGTCATGTCATGTCATGTCATGTCATGTCATGTCATGTCATGTCATGTCATGTCATGTCATGTCATGTCATGTCATGTCATGTCATGTCATGTCATGTCATGTCATGTCATGTCATGTCATGTCATGTCATGTCATGTCATGTCATGTCATGTCATGTCATGTCATGTCATGTCATGTCATGTCATGTCATGTCATGTCATGTCATGTCATGTCATGTGATGTCATGTCATGTCATGTCATGTCATGTCATGTCATGTCATGTCATGTCATGTCATGTCATGTCATGTCATGTCATGTCATGTCATGTCATGTCATGTCATGTCATGTCATGTCATGTCATGTCATGTCATGTCATGTCATAGTATTTCTTAATGATTCACGATACTCATGCATAGTTTAATTTTAATTAATATCAAATCCCGATAATATGTTACTCCGAAACCAAATGTGCGCCCTACCGCGCCGGTTCCAGGGTTCACTTCCATGGTGCCGGAGCTATCCCGCTCGGCTGACCCGCTGTGGACGCTCGGGCAGCGCGCCGGCGCCTGCGGCCACGCCAGCGCTGAGGGCACGCCCGGGCCCAGCTCTACTACCAAGCAAGTCACCCCCCTTTAAACGGCCGTGGATAAGCTTAATGTTCCAAATTACGCCTTTTAGCGCAATCTTTACAGCTAACGCCAATGTTAAATCAATTGTCACGAACAGTTCCGGCTCTACTACCAAGCAAGTTACCCCGCTTTGAACGGCCGTGGATAAGCTTAATGTTCCAAATTACGTCTTTTAGCGCAATCGTTACAGCTAACACCAATGTTAAATCAATTGCCACAAACAGTTCCGGCTCTACTGCCGAGCAATTTGTCCCCAGTTTGGAGGGTTATGGATAAGCTAAATGTTCCAAATTACGTCTTTTAGCGCAATCGTTAGCTGTATGCCAATGTTGAATCCATTGCCACAAACAGTTTAGACTCTACTGCCGGGCAAGTTTTTCCCAGTTTGAAGGGTTGTGTATAAGCTAAATATTCCAAAATATTTCAGCACCATCGTTAGTCTACACACTCATGAAATTCATACTGCATCACAATGAAATTATTAAACCAATTGCCACAAAAAAAATTACAGACCTATCTCTATTATATTCCATTCCGTTTCGTTCCGTTCCTTCCTTTCCGTTCCATTCCTTCCTTTCCGTTCCGTTCAGTTCCGCTCCGTTACTTTCCGTTCCGTTCCATTCCATTCAATTCCATACCATCCTATTTTATTCTGCTACATAATTGTTTAAAAAAAGTATATCTCGTAATAATTTCATTATTCACGTATAATTAAAAGAGTCAATAATATTAGAAAGCGAAATAAACATTCTTTAACAACCTGCAAGGGCTTTAAGTACCTACTGCAGGCAGAATAAATGAAATCCTTATCACATACTATTTGACCACCAAAACTTTCGTTTACTATTTTCATTAGGACTACCTACCGCTCCAGAATACAGGCGTGAGTTTATGTAAAGTAATTTCTACAAGACTCCGATTTACAGGATTTGGCAAGTACCCTAACCTGAAGTTTCTTTCCCGCAGATTCTTCTCCCGAGGCTCGTCCAACCGCTCACCGTGCGTCAGCATCGACCGGAGTGGCGACTGGACTTCTCAGAATGTCTTCAGCACACCTGGATACGGTAATTCATCATCATCAACCCATTATGTCCCCCCCGAGGGGCACGGGTATGTTCCCTAAAGAAGGTATAGGCCATACTCCACCACGGGGGCCAAGTCCGGATTAGTGGAGACTTGCAAGACTAGCGGCTGGTCTTACCGTCAGATGTTTTCAAGCCGCCCTAAGGCCTCTGACTTGGCTTAACGACTGCCATCTATCGACGGCAACCGGCACCAACTTCTTAACGTGCGTTGCGAAGCACGGAATAAAATGATTAGTGTTTTGATAAATGTCGTCTGGGAGTTTGATGCATAGGTGATATGTAAAATATCGACGCGCCTCATCAGTTAAAAGCGCTGTGGCACGTGAACACCTTCGACACTCAGGTTGTGCTCACGATGCTTTCCTTCAACTTTACCGAGTGGTATTGTAATTAATTTCATTTCATTTAATTTCTTGCACCACCTGTGGGTGACTGGTAGAAAATGCTTCTAGCATTAAGTTCGTCACATTGCCATTGTATTTTTTTACTTATGTGCAATAAACGCATTAATAATAATATTGTTACTAAACTTCACAAATTAACGTGACTTAGGGCTGATTTTTCAATAGTCAGAATATAACATTTTTCTGAGGAATAAAAATGGCGGTTTGACAGCTTATGTATGAAAATTATGTCAAATTATCTTTATTTCTCGTCAATTATGGCCCCGTGGTGGGGTATGGCCTATACCTTAAGGAAGAGACCCGTGCCCCTCGGTGGGGACATAATGGGTTAAGGATGATAATGACTCATTTTATTACTCGTACAATAATTTGAGATGTTAAATTTTGTAAGCGATATACCATACTCCAAGTAGGAGCAGCTACAAGTAACAGCGTCCGCCCTACTTTGAATAGTGAAGTAAAGTGAAGTAAAAGTTTATTTCTCACCATAGAGAGCAACAATTAGGCACGGTATTATTTTATAAGCCTTGAGGGCTTTACAAAATCACTTAAAGGCTAATGGTACAATTATCAATTCAACTAATTGCCAAACTAGGTGGTCCTGTATTTTGACAATTAGTTTGTTTTGTACTTAATGTACAGATCAATTTCAGACATTATTAATTTCAAGTATTGTAGAAACATTATGGTCTGTTCCCCAGTACCATCTCGCAGTTGGCGTAGCTCCCTACCAGATGTCCGCGGCGACGATACTGACTCGCTTCTGGAGGAAGCCACGGCCTTCCTGCGGCGCTCCGGAGAGGACCTGCGCATGTACCAGGCGACTGCTCCAACACAGCGTGAGTTCTTGCACTAGGTCGGCTCCTAGTTTTCTTTTTATTTTGTTAATCGTATGGAATTACAAAGCGCTCGTGGCCTAGTCGAAACGAGTGATTGGAATCAATTACTTGATTATATTATTTTTAATGCACTAACCCGTGCTAAGGACAATTTTAAAAACCCATTTAGAGGCTAAAAATTCCACCCCTACCGGGATTCAGCCCGCGACCACTGGCTATCCGTGCCAGCGCTCTTTCCAACTGAGCTAATGGACGACTCACCGGCATCAGTGAAATTTCGAACCTTTTTGCAATATTCTCTGTATTCTGTGTCGCTGCATGTACGTAATACATGGGTGGGTGGAATTTTTAGCCCCTAAATAGGTTTTTCAATTACTTGAGTTAAGCAACAACAGGCGCGTTCAGGTGCAGGATGGGTGACCGTCCTGTGACTACCGCTAGGGCGTTGGAATTTCATTTACTTAATTTTTTTTTGGTTGACAGGAATGTTTTGACAGGGAGTTAAAATGGACGTAAGTTTATGTATGTATGTGTGTGTGTGTTTGTTTGTGTGTGTTTGTGTTTGTGTGTGTGTGTGTGTGTATGTATGTATGTATGTATGTATGTATGTATGTATGTATGTATGTATGTATGTATGTATGTATGTATGTATGTATGTATGTATGTATGTATGTATGTATGTATGTATGTATGTATGTATGTATGTATGTATGTATGTATGTATGTATGTATGTATGTATGTATGTATCCTTCTTAGCGTGTAGATATGGTAAGATATCGTGGGAACAGGACAGATCAAGAAACAAAAACACTTAGCCGAAGACATCAGGGAACGCTAATGGCGTTGGCTTAGACTTACCCGTCGAAGATCCGATCACCACATCCCGAAGGCGGGTCTCGACTGGAAAAGCGGCCGGGGGCTCACGGCCCGGAAGACCGGTCCAGACGTTGAAGAGATCCGTTCTCTCTGACGCAAAAGAGAAGGCTGGTGTAACGGCTAAAGCTACTCTTGTGTCAACCCCACTCCTCGGAGGAGTAAAGGGTCCAAAGAAGAAGTATTGTGTAATGTATGTGCCTGTATGTAAATGTTATTGTTACGGGCTAGGGTTCTAGATCTGGAGGTAAACCGCCAATGACAACTTCTTAGGATTTATTCACGCAGGGTCTGGTCTGCAGGTCTTCACGACACGAAGTCCACACGTAGATTCTAATCGCAAGTTCAATCGAAGTCCAATAGTATCGCTGAGGTCGTAGGTTATCGCTCGTATCGAAGGTATGTTCGCTATAAGTTCACTCTTCGCTATTCCAAATGGAACTGACAGCGCGCCGCGGCGGCCGCTAATTATATCCGCCGGCAAAGTTTCTCGAACATTCGCGTACGTACCTACGCTCGGTGCACGTGGCAACGTCTCTAGAACAGTTTCATGTCAAAGAGTTTTGAACCGTATTATGCTAGTGGACACACGTGTCATTATTGCTTGCAGCGTTTATTGTTTACTAAAACGCAGCATGCGGCGACTGTTCGATAGGCTTCCAGAAAGCTCTATTCTAGATGGTTCGGGATAGGACCGCGACCTTATGTTATGTGTACTGGTTTGTCCCCAGCTGGCCGTTCTGTGGTCGCAGGCCAGCCGTACATCCCGGCCGAGCCGCGGCGGCTGCGACTAGGCCACTCCGTAAAGCTCATCACGCCGCAGGGCCGCGTGCTGGTCGGCCGCGTCAGGTCTGTGCGCTTGCCTTTTTTTGTAGTTAAGTCTTTTCCTCGTGAAATCTCCACCACGGACTAATTTAGTCAGCGGTTTTGGAGTGTTTCAAGGAGTTGTGTTTTTATAGACAACGATACAATAAGATAAGAATATTCTTAAAAACCTATTTAGAGGCTAAAAATTCCACCCATGCCGGGATTCGAGCCCGCGACCTCTGGCTATCCGTGCCAGCGTTCTTTCCAAAACTGAGCTAATGGACGACTCACCGGCATCAGTGAAATTTCGAACCTCTTTACAATATTCTCTGTATTACGTACAGAATATTCTTTATTGTACGCCAGGAAAAAACAAACATAAAATCATTATAAAGATACACCTACAATTGGCGGCCGGGAGATTTTTTTGTTCATATTTTCACCAAAACTATCTAGATTTTGAAATAGACCTGTTTCAAAATAGTTTCGGTGCAAATGTAAACAAAACCATCTCGCGACTTTATCTTTAAAAACACAATTCCTTGTAACACTCCAAAAACGCTGACTAAATTAGTGGTCGCTGTGGAAACCACAGCGACATAGTATAGTTTAGTTTCTGTGCTATTCTGAATTGACGTTTGACTTGGACCTATTCTGTCTGCAGGTACGTAGGGCTGGCGGGCGGTACGGCTGCCGACAGCGGCATAATGGTGGGCGCCGTACTGCCGGCTGCGGCGGGGATTCCCCACAACGACGGCACGCACCGCGGCCGCCGGTACTTCCACGCGCCCCCTGGCCACACGGCGCTCTTTGTGCCATTCGCCAAGGTCGTCATGGCCTGGGCCACCTAGACTCTGTGCGTATTACATCTGTGTTCGAAAATATACAGTTTCTACTTCAGACTCGTCAACGATCTGGGAATAGTCGAGACTGCATATGTCTTAGACTGGCCTTCCGCAATGTCCATGCCCTGGCCAGACTTGGGATCGATCTGGGTACAGTAGAGACTGGATGGTGGGCCTGGGCCACTGCCCAGACTCAGTGCGTATTACGAAAAAATACAATTTCTACTCTGCTACTACGAGTTTCGATCAATCTGGGAATAGTCGAGAAAAGCCAACGACAAGGTCGTCATGGCCTGGGCCGCCTAGACTCTGTGCGTATTACACCTGTCTACGAAAATATACTTACAATTTCTATTTCAGTGTTGTGATCGATCTGGTAGTAGTCGAGAATGGATGGTCTGGGCCCTCTAGACTCAGTACGCATTACATCTGTGTACGAAAATATAGAATTTCTACTTCAGACTTGTAAACGATCTGGTAACAGTCGAGAAAAGCCAACGACAAGGTCGTTATGGCCTGGGCCATCTAAGCTCAGTGCGTATTACTCTGTGTACGAAAATATACAGTTTCTACTTCAGACTTGTAAACGATCTGGTAACAGTCGAGAAAAGCCAACGACAAGGTTGTTATGGCCTGGGCCATCTAAGCTCAGTGCGTATTACTCTGTGTACGAAAATATACAATTTCTACTTCAGACTTGTGATCGATCTGGGTATAGTTGCAGAACACTGCATATGTCCCAGACCGGTCTTCGACAAGGTCTTCATGATAGGCAGAGATTTGAGAATCGATAAGTTCCGGACAGTTCCACACTGGCGACGGAAATCTAAACTAAATTGGTATCCTAGTAGGTGTGGTTTGGTCCTAATGTTTGGTGTGCAATTTTATTAAGAACATTAATAATAATCTAATTAAATATTGTGTCAGAATCATTGAGTAGGGCGCTCGTATAATATGGATCAATTATTAATGGATGGACTCGTTAAAATTAGACTTTGTAAATGCATGTAATATAATGTATTTAAAAGTTTAAAGCTTTCGCTTAATTTCCGAGCTTGGCCTTTGCTAAGTCCGGCCTTGTTGCTTAACTGATTCCAAAGGCGTTTATAACTCAAATAGGCTATTTGACAGTGTGAAAAAAAAGTATAAGTTGTGTACATTTGTATCCATTTCTAGCTGACACCGCGAACTTCGTACCGCCTAACAGTTTTTTTTATCTTTCTCTCCGTAAGAACTATCATCGTACTTCAAGGGATATTCTAAAAAAAGAATTAGCGAAATCGGTTCAGCTACTCTCGAGATTTGCGCTTACCAACACATTCAGCGATTAATTTTTATATTATAGATAAGTTTTAAAACAGATTTCATATTAAGGCATTTTAACAAAAAGAGCCCGTTAGCGGCTTATTTTAAAAATGGATTTTAATTTGCATTTTTTTTAGGAAAAATATATGAAAGATTAAAAAATATAACTTCCCAAGCACTTATTTAACACCAACGAAAAAATTGAGTGGCTTTTCAGAAACCAGTTAAATAGCCTATTATTAAAGCCTAACAAGTGATTTTGGCTAAGAGGCTAATTGTACATAAAAATCTATGTATAATGTATGCCTAACTGTGTCTGCTAATGATCTAAACATAAAATTCTCTTTCTTTCATATTTTGTATAGAATATGAACGTTACAGGGAATGAAAAAGACAAGCGCTTTTTGTGGTTTTCAAGAAGGATGTGTATTGGTTAGGTATACAAATGGTACAGTAAATAAGGTTATTATTAATATTTATGTTGATAAAATGTGTCTTCAAGTATATATATTGCGTACGGATAACGGCCTATTACATTTATATGTATATATTATTATCTATCTAGTTCAAACGTTTAATATGTAGAAACGTTGTAAATCCTAATTTTTCATTGCTCAGTATTTAAGAAATGGTGCTCTTCCTAAATATAAATATTTAGTTTTCTTTGAATATTTCCTTTATTGTAGATATCATTTAATCTTTAATAGGCAGAACAATTTAGGTACGTATCAAATGTACTTATTGTGTGATTGCTTAAATTTTGGCGTGGCCCGTAGACATATTTAAGCTGATCAACTCTCTTACGGGCGGAACTAGCATTAATTTTCTATGCATTTGAACTTTACTTCCAAGTGATAAGGTTCAATTTATGGTTAAAACTATTTCGCCACTACTTAGTAATGAATTAACCAGCAAGCTCTCCCAAAATACAGTCATAGGTACTAAAAAAAAGGATACAATCTTGAAGTAAATAGAAGCGCTCGTCTTCGTCTACGTCTTAATTCTTAAGTCTTAACTTAAAAGTGATAGGAATCAATCAATTGAAATAAGCAACAACAGGCGCGGTCAGGTGCATGATGGGTGACCGTACCGTGACTACCGCTAGTGGCATTTTTCCGAGCGCTTCCGTGATTCGCAAGGCACGTTAAGCCGTTGGTGCCGGCTTTCATGTAATGACAGTCGCTAAGCCATGTCAGAGGCCTTATGGGCGGCTTGATAACATCTGATAGTAAGGCCTGCCACTGTCTTACAATCCTCCACCAGCCCGGACTTGACCCCGTGGTGGAGTAAGGCCTAACCTTCCTGCGATGCAGGAAGAGACCCGTGCCCCAGCAGTGGGGACATACACATCGAATGATATCGAAACAATCTTGATACGTCTGTTAATCGAAATACGTCCCTTTTTAAATCAAAATCTTTACACTTTACCAGTTCAATCTGAAATTAAATTAAATTAAAGTAAAATGTAAAGATTTTCTTTCAAAAAGTGTGTATTTCGATAAAAAGACGTATTAAGATTGTTTAGTTTTTTTTTAAGTACCTAAACAAATGGACTATAGCTCCTTTTTTTTCTGTCAATTCTTGTCTGGTTCTATTAATAAGGCCGCTGATTGTACTGTACTATGTTATTGCTTAAGTCTCTTGTGTAATACCTGGAGTACATACAATAAATTATATTCTATCTATCAATCTATATTCCTAAATTTTGATTATATATTTGTATGGGATTATGGAGCAAGCAATGACATATTATGAAACTAAATGAATGTAAAATAATATTTATAAAAGGGCTCAATGTAATTGTCATAAACTATTTATAAATATCATCCCTAAATATTACTAAGTATATTGCATAAACGTAATTTAAGAACACTAGCATTGTTAAAGATACATAATATCAATATGTATCTTGAATAATGTTTATGGATAAGATATATATATATATGTCCATAAAATACCTAACAGTATTATTTTTTGATGGTAGCAATAAGAAATATTCGTCACTTTAACCAAAAATTTTACCCAATAGTCATGACGTTTTAAATAATTTTATTGCAATAATGTATGTTTTTCGATTATTATAGTGAAGACTTTTGGAATTTAGTGTCTGTAATTGGATATAGTGCAAAGCTGTTCTTTCAAATCCTTTACGAAACATTTCCAATGCTGTATTTTTTTATGTATATCGTCAAAACTGTACGCCGAAGAACGCTTAGGTTTCTTAGCTTTCTATACATTTTGGTCTACTTTTGTAAATCGTAATTTCTCATCGAAAAACCAAAGAAAGTACTATAAAGTTTGATTTGAAAGTGTTAATAGTGAATTTCGAATAATCTATGTGATTGTGTTACAGTGTCTTATTAGATTACGAAGGTAGTGATGCACTTACAGTAACAGTTAGCTAAAAATGCGGGACACGCTCGTGAATTTGCTAGATGATTTACGTAATGAGATGATTTATACAGCGTCCAATGGCATCTTCACTCCACTAGATGGGTGAAGGGACCTCTCGGATGCTGTAGTGCCTGGGACATGGTTTTATAGATGGTGTAGGCTTGCCCAGCACCTATACCATCCTGACAGCTTAGTCGGCCTAGCCCACAGGAAAGACTAGTCAATACGTGCGGCGCCAACCAAGCCGCTTGTTTCATAATTCACGGGAAATTTTGATGCTAATGTTTAATCAACCAATGAGAAATTAGAGCCGCTGGAAAATAAAATCCCATGACACTATTCATAGTAGTACTTAAGGAAAGAAACGCAAGAGACGACAGTACGTCAGAGATGTCTATATAAAGTGGTTTGGCATATCACCGACAAATTGTATGTCGGAAAACTAGCATTAGTGTACGTCTAATGGATGCAAGGAAATTCAATGGTTTCAGATAAGATTGGGATTGTTGTTCCGATTAGTTTGATCTCACTTTAGTTATTAAAAGTATTCTGTGATTTTTTGTTGCGTATTGTTTTAAGACAAATTACTATTATACTCTATCTATTATTTCGAAATTTCACTGTATAATATTGAAACATTGGCCTAAAACTTGGGCCTTGTGTTTTTGTAATTTTTATTTGAGGTGGTTGTGTTCTTATGTATAGCTAAATCAATTAATCTTTTCAGACGGTTGTGTTATAAAGTATTCTATTGCAATGTTTACACAGTGAGTCTCATTCAAATTGAAATAAAGTGTTCAAAACTATGTGCCAAAACAATTGGCTTCTGATTGGAAAAGCGTTATCGATTTCACTTCTCATTGTATTGCCCGCTAATTAGAAATATTGGATGTATTTGTGTATTTAAAGATATAAAAAATGTCACTGTATGTGTGTACTAAATGTACCTGTTAGGTAAACATGTGTTAAAGGCATTGTGTATCTCTATGACGTCGAAAATCTGTACTGTTAATAAAAATCAGAAGGAAATCTATTTTAAATATCATTGTATGGAGAGTATATGTTAACTGTATAAAAATAAATTATTTCAAATGTACAATTACATATTTTTCAATTACTACGTTCCACTGGGGCAGCGTGATCCTTTAATAGGCTTATTAAAATAGGAATTAAATGAAATCACTTTATAACATTATAAATCATGTTTATTTCAACAAATAACAATAAAAATGAAGTCTAACATTTATCTAAAGAGCACCAGGTAGATTGAAATATTTGTGAAAAACTCAAAAGAAAAGCAAGTGTGTCTTTGTAAATAGATAGATATATATATATAGATAGATAGATAGATAGATAGAGAACACTTTATTGTTCATAGAAAAAGAAATACTTAGCGAAGGGAATGGAAAACAGACAGTACAGAGAAGTATAGAAAAGGAACAATAATGATTATTAGATGAAAAGCGTCTACCATCGTCGCTACGGTATAATATAGAAATAAAAGAAATATTTAGAAATAAGATGAAAAAGAAAATGTAGTAGGTTTAGAAAATAGGAAAAGAAGAGAATAAAACAGATTTCAAGTCACAATCAATCGAGTTGAGCTCGATAATCGGGAAAGAAAAGGAAACACGATGTAAGGTGACAAGCACAGAAAAAAAAGAAACTGGTAACAGAAGTAGAATATCAAGAAGAAAAAGAAAGTAACTGAAAAAAAGTATGAAATCGAGTAAAATGTAACAAGAATTGACATTGATTAGAAAGTATGGTATAGTTTAAGATGATTAAAGGAATTCTAATAAGTAAACAAGTAAAAGTGTAGAAAATAGGTCACGGAGAGGAAAAGACAAAAGTGAATAGAGTGAAATGATAGAGGAAAATACGTTTTAAATCTCGATGAAATAAGTAGCACTGAGCATACCTATAGCCTAAAGAAGAAAAAGAAGAATAGCATTGGGAAAATACGTTTTTGTAGGTACCTATGATGTATAACATGAACATTATATAATCGATTGAAAATAAGAGAAAAAGAATATTCAGTAGGTGTAGAAAATAGGACAGTAAGACAACAGAACAGATTTTAAGTGACGATCAGTTTAGTTGAGCTGGACAGTGATGAAAGAATAGGAAACACGATGTAAGGTGAAACGCACAGGAAGACAGAGACTAGTAAGAGAAATAGAATAACAAGAAGAAAAAGAAAGGAACAGAAGATAAGTGTTAAATCGAGTAAAATGTGACGAGAACTGACATCGATTAGAAAGTATTACGATGATTATTAGCCTCTTCCTTCTAATAAAATAACAAAACAAGTAGAAAAAAATAGGTCATGAAGAGAATAAGAAGTAGATCGAGTGAAAAGATAGAGAAGAGTCAAATCTGGATGACCTACTTAGAGAATTCATTGAGAAAATAAGATATGGTAGGCATGATGTGTGATGAAAAGTAGGAAAAAATATAAGAAAAGTGACTGCAGTAATAGAAAACTAGACACTGAAAAAAGTGAGACAAACAAAAGTAACAAGAGTTAAGTGAAGTTAAGAAAAAGATAAAGAAATATGTATACGAATTAGGAGAAAATGAACAGAACAGAGAGAATGGTGAAAAAAGACATAATAAACAGGAAAAAGGAATTGTAAAGTAGAAATTTGAAGTTAAGGAAAAAATAGGGAAATGAAAAGATACAATGCAATAAGGATGAAAGGATAAGAAATATATTAGACAATAAACTATACAACTTAGAGAAAACAGAAAGAAGTGAAAACAAAACATAGAAAAATGAAACATTAAAAAGAACCCTCATTCTGTGACATTCAGGTAAAAAAGAAAACTATCGATTAAGTAGATACTGTTGATTTGAAAAAAGGCGAAAATGAATAGAGAGTAAGAAAGAAAGAGAAAAGTACAGAAAGTCGGTATATAAGTGTGAGGATGTGATAAAGAATATTATGTCAAGGCGGAAATTAGGAAAAATATGAAAGAATATGTGACTAGAACATAGACCATGCTTGAGGATAAAATCAGTGATGTAAAAAAGTTTTTAGATTTTTTATTGATGAGGTCCTCAAAGAAGTGTTCGTAAAGAATAGAAAAAGGAGAAGAAAAATATTTATTGTAATAAGTTAACAGAACACAAGAAAAGAGTGGTATAGGATAGAGGTAAGGTGAGAAAGAATGAAGGATAGATAGTAAAAAGGATCGTTCTATATTTATTGAGTAAAATAGTATAAACAAGTTAGTGTGAAAAGAAAAAAAGTAAAGAAAGAAAGATAAATAGACAGCTTTAAAGAAGATGATAAAAATTGATAGACTAAAGTAAATTTAGAGGGTAAGGAAAGAATTGAATTAATAGTGAAGACACTATTTTTATTTTTAAATAGGTAGGTTTAGGTAGTCGGGGCTGTAAGTAATGCAATTTGCTTAAGTCAGATGTCGCTGCCTGTACGTAATACAGAGAATATTGTAAAGAGGTTCGAAATTTCACTGATGTCGTGAGTCGCCCATTGGCTCAATTGGTAGAGCGCTGGTACGGATAGCCAGAGGTTGCGGGTTCGAATCCCGGCGTGGGTGAAATTTTTAGCCTCTAAATAGGTTTTTAATAGTGAAGAGTTGAATGAATGGTCAAACAACGATATGTAGTACAATGACAAGACGCACAAAGTTAAAGGAATCAATGTAGAAGGCTATTAGAAACTAACCATATAAATGAATATTGAAACAAGATATTAAGATAAGTTAAGTTACGTGATGAAGTCCAAGATAAAGTAAAAGTTATAGTAGTATGAAAAATAGCAAGTCCAGTACAAACGAAAGTAGGAGCAAAGAACGGTTAAAAATGTAAATATTGGATACATTTAAAAATTAAAACAGACTTGTAAAGTGAAGAAAAGAGAACATAATAATCCAAGAACTTTATAAGAAGTAAAAAAAAATATAATCACGATGTAATTAAAATAGAGCAAGTGAAATTTCATGAAATCGAAGAACATAGGAAATGTAGGAATGACGGCTAAATAAGAAGAAAATAATGAACAGAATACAAACATGAATGAAATTAACAGTTCTCTAAATAATATACACGATAAAGTTACATTGAAAGATTACAACATACCAGTATATCATGCAGTAAGAGTGTAGTGAAAATTTGATGAAAATAAATATGTAGAAGAAAACAGAATTTGCCATAGTGACATAAGTGAATGTAATGAAAATCGAAGTCATGAATAACAATATAATTCAACAATGCAAAGGTATATGAAAATAGAGATATCATAAAGAAGAAGATATATCCATAAAATAAAAATTAATTATTGAATCGAGATGTATATGAAGAAGAAGGAGGTATAAGTCATGATAAGAGTACAAGACAGAAATAAGTAAGGTAGAAATAAATTGAAGGTTAAAAAATACCAAAAACAAGAAAAATATGCTATGTTTAAATAAAATAGTGTAATGAATAAAAATGAGAAGAAATATCTCTGTTCACTAGAAAAAAATATGATTGAAGTATCGAAGGCAAGGATGATAACATATTCCAACAAAGTAAAGGAAAAAACGCCTCATGAAAATTAGAGAAGTGAAATAAAGAATAAGATACAAGGTACAAAAAGAAAGAAGAAAGAAAAGGTTGTTTGGTGAAAGAAATAAATTGTAGAAGGAACAAAGAAAAATATACGAACAGAAACATAAAATAGTGAAAAAAAGAAAAAGAAGTAGATATATCGTTGCTTATTACAAATATTATAAATGAAGAATCGAAGTAAATAATGGCTATATAATCCAATAATGTCAAGGAAAAAAAAGCCTTATGAAAAATAGAGTGTCGGATACTTATAGAAGAAAATATAATGAATGATAAAAATAAAAGAAATGTTAAGAACAATATAAATATAAGAAAATATATTCTTATATGAAGAAGGATATATAAATAAGTCAAGATAGGATTACAAGAGAAAATAGGTTTGGTAGATATAAACAGTAGAAGGACCTATAAAATATGATAAAACAAGGAACATGAACGGATAAATAAAATAATGTAATGAAGAGAAGTACATGTACAGTTGTTCTTTATAAAAAGTATTTTAAAGAAAAATAAAGAAGAAAAAGCGAGTAATAGAAAAGTGAGAAAAGGAAAATAGAATAAAGAAATAAGAATACATGCGTATTTTAACGATATTGAACATATTATATAAATATGTATCTATCTAAAGTAGAAAATAAATATAGAATATAAAATAGGACTACAGACAAAACTGTAAAATAGCGAAGTAAGATGGAAAAATAGGTGCCTATAGAAAACATCAAGATTTTAAGGAAGTATCAGAATTATAGGTATTTTTAAGAAAGTACTTAACTGTATATACTTAATCAGTAAAGATAGAGCAACAGCAACAGAAAAAATAATTAGGAATATTAGAAAATAGTATAAGTACGGCTTAGAAATAAATTGAAGTTCTACTAAACAAGAAAGAATTGAATAATAAACAAAAGAATAGAAAGGAAAATAACATATAAAAAATAGTACATGCCATATCATCCGGATTCTAATAAATAACAGAATATCGAGTGAAAAACAGGATAGAATATCAAAAGATAGGTAAAAAGAATAATAAGAACAGAAAAGTAAACAGTAATCTACCTGGCTACGTATCACAGTGTCCTTTGCAATATAAAAACAACAAAAAAAGGAACTTCAATTGTATAGTAATTAATTATAATAAAAATGTGCAAGTCTTCGGCAGAATTGACCGTCTAAAACAAATGTGCGGTAATTCTAGTCTAATAAAATAAGAGTCGAAAGACTGATATCACTTGTTTCTAATACTGTCTTTGGTAAATTAACTACAGACGTGTAGCAGCAGACTTTAAGCTTGGGAATGTCGGGTCTGCGTTCGTAGTCACACGGAAATGGGAATTTCCTGACCCGCGTGGAGTGATCGGAATGGTACAGAACTTCAAATTCTTCGATTGGGTTGGTTTGACTGATCCGTAACATAAAATCCGACCTACTTTAAAAGTCTATGTATTTATAATATTAGGACTTGTAGAGGAGGGATCGCAACGAAAAACGTTTGTACTTGGCCAGTCAGAAACCATTTCTAATGTGAAGTCAGTTCTTTTATCACTTCAATAAATTTTCAAAAGCTAACTTCATAATAAATCAACTTAAAAACTTACAATCGCTTAAACCCCCTTTACAATATAGAAAACTATTCCCAACTTGTCTTAAAAAACGGCAGCTTTGCTACACTACCTATGTATTACCGCATTCCACCCCGCATCATAGTGGTCACCCCGGCAATATTTTGTCCGTATGTGTGGCCGCTAGACGCTGCATAAGCGAACTATTTAGCAAGTCTTAACCTACCCCACGGTCTATCTACTCCCATTCCGCACAACATAGAAACCACACCGACATCCCAACCCTACCGCTGCCCTCACTGGCAAGTCTCAAGGCTACTTCCTGAAGCTGCTATCGTGTTCGTTGACGGGGTAATCGGCGTACCAGCCGAAGGCGCCGCTATCACCGGTGTGGGCGCCAAAGTCCACGTACTCTCCGAAGTCTGGTGGCCTCGAGGACAGAGCTGATGCGGCGTTTGAGGAGTCCTGCTGAGGCTGGGCGAGCCGGGCCGGCTGCGGGCCTAGTGGTATCGCTGGAAAGGAACATATGGTGATTAACCGTAAGGGCAAATTTCGACGAAAATTGGTCACCCAAGTTTCTAGAACAATAGGGCCGTATTAACCATACAATACAATGATTTAATTTGGCAAAGCGCTGTTGCACTTGACATAACTGATGAGTGCCCATTTCAATATGCTAGTCGAAACAAAATAGTAATTTGACAGCGCACCGCAGCGCACTCGGGGTAGAGATTGGTCAGGTAGGTCTTGTATGCAGATCCATGAACCTATACTGCATCAGCAGAAGGTTGTTTTAAAGGAAATCGGGTTTTATCATTATTTTCCGTTCTGACTAAACGTGAAAATTGTGTCAAAAAACTATAAATCGACTTGCTTAACGCGTTGGGGTCGGAACTATATTGTTATTTAAGGTATATAAGTATAATTTATTCACTAAGGCAAGCGTAACTGCAAACAAAGGCTAGAAATTAAGTGAGGAAATTCCACTCTAGATCCAAGAAAGGATAATGACACAATAGTTTCCGGAGAACGTAACTACATATTAAAAGCGAGTCCAATCTTTATTGCATCTGGCCGGTGGCAAAACGGCTTTCAAATGGCATTCACGTTAACACTCCTACGGATATGTAACAACATTTAAAGCGTGTATTCTTCTCGTGTTTTTCTTGAAGCATTAATTATATGTAATAATGCATTTTCAATACGTAAATAATTTTTTTTATTAGAAGTAATTGGTAATCTTCTTAGTAGAATTCAGAGCGTAGGTATATCCGGATAAATAGATTGGACAAAAGAGGCCCAATCATGTGAAATGTTTGGGTATATTCGCGGAAAATTGTTTTTACTTATCCTCTATTATCGTGACACACAATACTGCTAGACAAGCCCCCCAAGCCATTTCAGTCCAAATGTTTCTGTCAGTCCTGAGTTAGGCCAAAACAGACCACTCAATTTGTCAGTCCATTGCCTTTTTGGCCATTACCTTAGTTCTATTCTGGTACAAGCCAACAAAGATTCCGAGCTAGCCCTAGCCTTACCACGCTGAGCGACTTAGACTTAGGCTGACATTCAGAGACGAAAACTAAGCTACGACCGGTCTCAGAAATCTCAAAATCACGTACTTAGAAATATTTCATATTCAGAATCGAATCTTATCAAGTTGAGTATGAAATGGTACTTAGCTAAGTGTAAGTAGCCAATATTGGTGACTTTACGTAAACTTAGATAGAACTGTCATCTGTCATTTGGTTCTCTTCACTTTGAGGTTACCTACCTTTTTGTCGTATTATTTGGTTGGAGTTTGTGATTAGCATTGTGTTTACTACATCACTAAAAAATAATAGACAATATAGATGACTTTCTTAAGAGAGGTCTTCTCTTAGCTCATATCATGAGCCTTAGCTCATGGTAGTTAAGCATCTCTTAAGATGCTTAACTCCGGCTCCCGATCGAATGTGAATACGAAGATTTCGGCGCTTTACTAAGTATGACTTTAGTTTACTTTACTAAGACTGCTCTAAGCGTGAACTTGGGATTCGTCTTTGAATGTCAGCCTTAGACTAACGTCTTATTTAAACCACTTTATGTAAGTATACCATGTTCTGTGAACGTATGGAAGCCAATATTTCTATTGTTCTCCATAATAATATTGTTGGCTTTGTATGCGAACCTTCCACAGCCATTCAATTAGCCAAGAGATAAAAAGAAAGAAAGTGCTTAACAGATTATAAAGATTGGAATTAAAAAGCGAGTTACATCAATTGTTCGGTAACAGGCCCAGGCCATGGTAGAAAGTTACTTAAATCCTTTTGTGCCGGTGAAAGTGGCGGCACGCGCCGCACCGGATCTTACGCAGGTAGACACAGAAGTATCAAAAGCAAAACTAATTGCGGGACAGTACGTTACGAGACTTATGTTTGTTACACTTTATTGCACAAAAAAAACTTAAATAACAGGTTTGTGATAAAAATTACGTGCAAAGGCGGACTTATTTCAAAAGAAATTTCTTCCAGCCAGCCTAGACATTTCCGAGTATTACAAAGACAGAGAACGGGGATGAGATGAGAGGGGGGGAGCGGCTTATTAAGATAGTCGTATTACATCTACTGTGATACTGTACAAGACAGGGGATTTATAGTTAAACTAAATGGAGTAGCGTCGGTGATATCTAAAGAACCTCGTAAACTTTGAAGAGACGAAGGAAGTATTAACAGTATGGGAACGATTTGATTCCGTGATTTTCATTGTACGTTATTTACTATTCCCTAAAATCATCAAAAATCAATCAGCTGATCCACACCTTTTTTGGGATACAAAGAATGCCAAGGATCCTTGAAGTAGGGAAATAAACTTCAGTTTTCATTGGCAGAGTATGTACAACTCAGATGCTAAGGGTCTTATTTATAAAAACACGATTTCTCAAACACTCCAAAAACGTTGATTAAAATGGTCTGTGCTGAAGATTTTACAAGAAAAAACTGACTCTAAAGAGTGCTTTAGAGGATTCATGTTTTTATCAATAAGAGCGTTAGGCTTTAGATGGAGTTAAACAGACTTTAGGTAGAGTCGCCCTTAATTCCAATTACTGTACCAAGTAGTTCTTTACTCTGTGCCCGGACCAAATCTTGCTTGCGCATGACATCGCATCAGTTTCGCTTTCTTTGACATTTCGTAACGTGCCGAACTCCGAAGTAGGTCTGTAGGCATTTTAATGCAAAACGCAGCTGTGCTTATCCGTCTTTGTATCTTTATGGCCCAGACTGTACGGTTTCCTTCATGCACTTATTGTATGACCAAAATACAAATTTCCGTGACTCTACCGAGTACATTCTTATTATAGGTTTCTCTCTAACATTGCTTAGAAGAACTAAGACTAGCTATTTAATGTTCGGCTGATACATTATTTGTAATGTTGCAAGAAAGCCCTTATTACTCTAAGGTCACCAGGTCGATCCACATTCCATAAATGAAAAGGTCACTTGACCGGCCCTCGATAAGTTTTTTTACGCTCCACGCAACTGTGAGTCTGAACGTGGAAAGCGTGTATGAAATTATCAAACTATCGATACTGAAGAGTTATACATTCCTTGCGCCCCGCCCTGGACATGATTTCATAAATTATCTTTTAGTTATCGACACAACCAGTGCAACGTAAAAAATAAAGACGTGAAATGAAATTTAAAAGATACGGAAAATTTATGTATCTGGCTGGCGGGCCCATACCACATAGGAGGATTACGCATAGTTAGGTCGATAAAGAATCGTTAGTGTCGGCGAACAACCAAGGTATGATCGTTTGTGCCGCTATAGGTTCGTCAAAAAATCAGAAATATGGGTCGAAAAATCTTTTACGAAAAGAGTCTTCGAATTCTTGAGTCGTAGACCAAAAGTAGTTGCAAATGACAAACTCTAGTCGACACGTTTTAGGAATAGCTCATTTCAGGTATAGTACCGTAAGGTCTATAACAGTCTACTCACGCTGCTGGTACTGCTGGATAGGGATTGGCTGGTAGTCCTGCTGCAACTGCAGCTGAGTCTGCGGCGCGTACGCTATTGGCTGGTACTGCTCTTGGTACAACGCCTGCGGCAGCTGAGGCGGCGGGGGCGGCGGCTCCAGCGTTTGACGTGGCGTCCTCCGGAGGTGCAAGGAGGTCAGGTCCACGAAGGCTATTTGGTCGGCCGGCACGGCAATGTAGCTGGGCCGGGCGGACGCCATGGCAACTACGGCGGCCAGTGTCAGGAGAAGCTGGAAAGGAAATGGCTGGTTGGAAAAAAATGTAAGGCCCATTTTGGGAAACTTTGGATCGTTAACGAAACCTACTGAACTTGTTATGCAATATGGCAAACAGTACTGAGGTCGACTGACAAAATTAGAGATAAACTTGGTGATTTGTAAAACTGATACATATCTAAGTATTAACTAAAGTATTGACATTCAATATCATTGTAAAATTGTTACATTACTGCTTTAAATGGCTATTAGTAGATGTTTTTGATACAGGTCTTGTCTCTCGATAGATGATATATTTGATGAATAATATGTTGCGAGGTTAAGTTTCAGTATATTTAATACTACTCATTTAAAAGCAACGATTCGTCGAAAATTTACCCAATGTGTCATCAGATGACCTAACCACATAATCATCAACATTCAAGATGTCGCAAGTGTTAAAAATTACTATACTAAAGGCTCTCTCTACCAACAAACTGCCTGCCACAAAATTTACTGTAATCATAGAGTAAGATTACATTTAATGGTTGCACTTGGTAACTAGAAAATTATGACGTTTGCGGTTTATTTAAACGTTCTGTTTAGAAGATTCCGATTCCGCAAAGACTATCTATAAGTAGTACCAAGGTATGCCACTCACGAAGTTATTACACACTTTCCTATTGGTCAAACAAACGCGCGCGCCAAGCTCAAACAGCTCAGCCGCCTACGGAAAGCTCCAATTGCGTACAGTTGCGCAAGCGCAGCTTACGTGGCACGGCGCGATTGTCAAGTAACGACGACAGAAGATCAACTCTGAACTCGAGCGAAATTACGGACAAACATCACAGTGTAATTGATTAAGTTAACGATAAAAAAGTGGCCAAAAATGTATTGTTGATATAATACTAAAAATTCTGTTCAAACAGAACAATGTAGGTTTATGAGTTGATTTAGACCTGTGCCCGTTGCCTTAAGAGCGCAAAGACAAACTCATAAACAGTGTGACCGTAAGAACAACATCTCTATGCTACTTGTTACAATGTTCTACTGAATTAACGGAAAACCTTATACACCGTTTAACAATAATTAAAGGGCGGTGATCACTGAGCTGAACTTCTATAATTACATTTCTAGTGGCGCCATTGCCATAAACTGGCCCGTGCCGAACGTTTCACTTGCGCTGCAAATTGATCTCTATTGCCACTAGTTCGTTCCCTCTTGGTTGGGAAATAGGCTGCACTATCGGCTTACTGGGAGGCTTGGTTGAAATTGGCCATTTGATGTAATTGGTAGCTCGTGCCAGAAACTATAGCAAGTAGCGCAACTTAACGTAGCAAGTAGCAATAACTTAAAGGTTTGTTTACCCTATCAATTGAGAACTATTTCCTTCACTGCAGTGGCTTTTGGCATTTACATGTAGCTGTAATGAAATTATTTATAATACAGCGTTCAGTGGCACCTTCTCTTTAGACGGGTGAAGGGACCACTCGAACATTGTTTCTTTCTTCTTCTAGTCTTCTTCTGACTAAAGTATGGATCACCCGATGATGTTCGAAAACTTCAAAGTGTTGCCCTTAGTAAAACTGGTCCCTATCATCCCATTTTCGGATGCAAAATACCTACCGATCTGTGGATTATGTTTCACATTGTAATACGGAAGTGGCACGGATAGCCGGAGGTTGCGGGTTCGAATCCCGGCATGGGTGAAATTTTTAGCCTCTAAATAGGTTTTTAAATCTGTTCCTTAGCACGGGTTAGTGCATTAAAAATAAAAATAGTGTAATACGGAAGTGTTTGTCCTTTTTTTACGTACCAACAGAAAAAAAACGGATCGAGACGATATTTATCGTAGAGACACTTAATAGGCTGTATAGTCTTCTTCTTCATCTTCTTACGTAGTCCACTGCTGGACATAGCCCTCCCCGAATGAGCGCCATAGCGCAAGGTTGTATTACACATCTGATTAATTGGTTTTAATGTAATTTCAGTTAATGTAATTTTGTTGATGTAATTTTTGTATATAATAAATAATTTTCTATCTTTGTATGCCATTACAATGGCCCCCCACAGAGGCTTCATGTCGGAGTATTATATTCTCTCTGCTGAGAGGAGTCCTATGCCTTTCTTCTTGTTCTTCAGGCTATATTAGTCCACTGCTGGACATAGCCCTCCCGTAATGAGCGCCATAGCGCAAGGTTGTATTACACATCTGATTAATTGGTCTTAATGTAATTTCAGTTAATGTAATTTCTGTTGATGTAATTTTTGTATATAATAAATATTTTTCTATCTTTGTATGCCATTACAATGGCTTCCACAGAGGCTTCATGTCGGAGTATTATATTCTCTCTGCTGAGAGGAGTCCTATGCCTTTCTTCTTGTTCTTCAGGCTATATTAGTCCACTGCTGGACATAGCCCTCCCGTAATGAGCGCCATAGCGCAAGGTTGTATTACACATCTGATTAATTGGTCTTAATGTAATTTCAGTTAATGTAATTTCTGTTGATGTAATTTTTGTAAACAATAAATAATTTTCTATCTTTGTATGCCATTACAATGGCTTCCACAGAGGCTTCATGTCGGAGTATTATATTCTCTCTGCTGAGAGGAGTCCTATGCCTTTCTTCTTGTTCTTCAGGCTATATTAGTCTACTGCTGGACATAGTCCTCCCCTAATAAGCGCCATAGCGCAAGGTTGTATTACACATCTCATTAATTGGTCTTAATGTAATTTCAGTTAATGTAATTTCTGTTGATGTAATTTTTGTAAACAATAAATAATTTTCTATCTTTGTATGCCATTACAATGGCCCCCCACAGAGGCTTCATGTCGGAGTATTATATTCTCTCTGCTGAGAGGAGTCCTATGCCTTTCTTCTTGTTCTTCAGGCTATATTAGTCCACTGCTGGACATAGCCCTCCCCTAATGAGCGCCATAGTGACGTAGGCAATTTTTATCCAAATCCCGCACAGGCTACTTCGCGGGTAAAATTTATTAAATGATCCTACTAATATTATAAACGCGAAAGTTTGTAAGTATGGGTGGATGGATGTTTGTTACTCTTTCACGTAGAAACTCCTGAATGGACCTTTCCAAAAACAGCTTATACATCAGAATAGGCAACAATTTATGAAGATGTTGTGTCAGATTTTTCAAATGCGACCCAATAAATTATGTGATAATTTTAATGTCATAATGTTAGTAATTTTCTACGCCACGCTAATATAAGCAACTCGAAATACTAATCCTGCGCAGACAAAGTGGCGGGCACCAACTTGTAACAAATAGACTATTAAAGTTAAGTAGTTAGGTATTTAACTTTAATAGTCTATTTGTTACAAGTTGATGCCCGCCACTTCGTCTGCGCCTACCATATTATCTAGACATTGTTATCTAACTAAATATACCTAAAACACCGTATCTTGGTGTGGCAACAATAATTAAAGCGCGTTTAAGCAATCTCAGTGAAATTGTAATTTTACGACCGCAAAATAAATTTAGTGACCAATTTTTGGTTGTGCAAGTGTTGCCAGAACACGGAAGTAGGCAGCGCCAGCCTGGGTACCAAAACGCGAGTCGGGCGTTTTGATTGCTAAGAAGGAGTGGTGACTTTCCAGTATATTAATTGTCAAATTCTGACATTTTAGGGCCACATAACTCGAGACTCATGCCATTGTACTACCCGGACACACGATGGGGCATCAAACATATACGTCACTGATGTTACAGCTTGTACTTTTTCCGAGCATAAATGGCACTTTCTGTAGAATCTACTTTTTACTATTATGTTCTTAAACTTTGATCACGTATTCTCCTTGCTTTGACTAAGAAAACAATAACTAAAATTGTTGATGAAACTAAAGCGGTTGGTTAGGATCGTAGCAAGCGATTGCTGTGTGGTGTCGGCCTAGAGAATAACACCAACCCAAATTCTTCCCGCGGGTGTCGTAAAGGGCGACTAAGGGACACAAACCAGGGGGTGGGCAGCAGCGCGCCCTGCAGTACAATTCCACCAAACTGCCATCCCCAATCCGCATGCCCAGCGTGGGGATTATGGGCATTACCCCCCAATGATGGCACAACCTTACGCTATGGCGCTCATTATGGAAGGGCTATGTCCAGCAGTGAACTAATATAGCCCGAAGAAGAAGAAGAAGTAGCAAGGGGCAAACCATGGTATCTGCATACCCTTGCGGGATATACATGTGGCATGAGTGAAGCGCTCGTGGCCTAGTCGAACCGAGTGATTGGAATCAATCCCTTGAGTTAAGCAACAACAGGCGCGGTCAGGTGCAGAATGGGTGACCGTCCTGTGACTACCGCTAGTGGCATTTTTCCGAGCGCCTTTGCGTAAGCCGTTGATGCCGGTTGTCATGTAATGGCAGTCAATAAACCATGTCATAGGCCTTATGGGCGGCTTGATAACTTCTGACAGTAAGGCCCGCCACTGACTTACAATCCTCCACCAACCCGGACTTGGCTCCCGTGGTGGAGTATGGCCTAATCTTCCTGTGATGCAGGAAGAGACTTGTGCTCCAGCAGTGGGAATATACTAGGGTTAATATCGATGAGTGCAGTATAAATGAATCAATAATAACAATAACTTCCATACAACACAATCACTTGACCTGGTCCCTAAAGCTAAAGAGCTTTGTTACTTATAAAATGTTTGTCTCAATCAGCAAAAGGAATCAACTGCTTGTTTATTTCTGTACACTTCTCTCTAAAATTTTCATTTCTTTTCTACGCTGATTGACCACGGCAAAACACCGGACTTGTAAATCATTCGCCCACCAAGCCCTTAGGAGCACAGAAAGTTTCGCAAACAGAGCTTGGTTTGTTCGTGCGTTGGTGTTTATTATCGTATCGCACCTATGGTTCGACCTCTAGTGAATGTTTGACTTTACGGCGAAGAATAACAATTTCGTAACGAGAAAAGGAAGTACAGTGCGCGCGTTGATGTCTTTTACGAGCGGCGTTAATTTGGGCTTAACAGAACACGGCCATATCTTTAATTCTATAAATATTTTAATTCTTAATAGTCAGCTATTCTTTAATTAGCTATTCTTTATGACTACCGCTAGTGGCATTTTTCCGAGCGCTTCCGTGCTTCGCAAGGCACGTTAAGCCGTTGGTGCCGGTTGTCATATAATGGCAGTCGTTAAGCCATGTCAGAGGCCTTATGGGCGGCTTGATAACTTCTGATAGTAAGGCCCGCCACTGTCTTATAATCCTTCACCAACCCGGACTTGGCCCCCATGGTGGAGTATGGCCTAACCTTCCTGCGATGCGGGAAGAGACCCGTGCCCCAACAGTGGGGACATACAAGGGTTGATATCGATTCTTTAATTATTAGGGTCAATTGTACTTTTCTAGGCCCTAGACTCTAAAACTGCCTGCTCGTGTTTTTCATGAGACATACACAAAACAATCGGTTTTATTTACGCATAACATATTCGTTGTTAGCGGAAGAAATATGTATAGTTTTTTAATGGCAGTTTATATTGCTAGGGGAAGCAATAGAAACTGCGATTACTGTACTAATATGATCCTGGTCTCTAAAATGCATAGGTATTCCTATGAGAGACCTAGGACCTAGAGACCTTGTGACGGTACAAACCTCTTCATACCATTTTTATTTCTTTTTCTATCTATCATTTTCAAATATTTAAATTAGGTCACACATTCTTCGATTTCCCTAATTTTTCATCATTACTACTTTACCCTTTGACCAGATCTGACTTTTTTACCTGCTTCTCCGTTTATACGATTTTATCCAGTTTTTGTTGTATTAAAATATTATACTACTAATCTACAAATAAAACCACATCTGAAGTCGTTCCAGTGTTATTTATTATTATAAAAGTTTTACAACCTTACAACCTGTCCTCTAAGTTTTAAGGAAACCAGCTTTTCGCTTTCAAAATAACGTCGGCGTCAAAGCGGAAAATATTTCGTAACAAGTAGGTAACGCTCGATTTGGCGTCAAACAACCACTATTTCTTTTCGTTTGTTGTTTTTGAAACTCTTGTGATTGCACGCGTAACACAGAAAGTTAAAGTTAGTTCACGAGTCAAGATCGGTTATCGAAATTCGAATCGAAGGAGCGTACCAAGGCTTTACGTGGTCGTAACTGTCATAAAGATTTCTCTTCTTTTATTGACCGGAGTAATTTGTGTCCTCTTATGAATACCAAGAAATCTCTCGGAGATTAGCTCGTCTGTATGCGATGTTCACGTTTTCTCATTGGAATAGGTAGGTAAGGCCAGACCTAAAAACTGTTCTTTTGGTTAGTAAAGGTTATTAAAGGTTATTTAGGCACGGAATGTTACATTACTGCCAATTGATACAATACGTTTCGAATATAAAGATGTGGCGAGCACATGTCAACTCTGCGCGCGCACTACAAACTCCAACATTCCTGCATCGCGCAATGAAAGTGTTTCAATGACATACCATAAATATAACGTCCGACTAACATTAGTTGGACCGGCCGTCCCCAGGCATACGATCTGCCTGGCGGGAAATTTCCCTTTATAGTGGAAGAGCACGATCACCCGCTCTTCCCTATAAACTCTTGAAAAATGTCGGGGATGTTTGCTGAGGCACAAATATGTAGACGGGTTTCACGCAATCATGCGCAAACGGGTCGCCTCCGCGACGCGTCGGGCGCGGGATCTAACACCATGGTGCGGGCGGTGGCTGAGCGTATGGACGGTCCGTTTCTGAGACACTGGATGAACTTACACTCTCCAGTCTCTCAGAAAGAAGACCCCAGTCTATTAGTAAAGAGTTGTATGTATCATTTCATTGTTTAATTTATTGTATTTTGTTTTATTTACATCTTTTATTATGTGTTATTTTTAATATGGATTTAGATTTATCTGAAATAAAATATTATATTATATTAAACTGTTTATTTTTAGTTCCACCATCTGTTCCCGCTCGCCTTCTCAAGTGAAAGGTCTCAATGCCAATCGTGCTGTTAAGTTTATTATTGCTGTACCTAGGTACTTTTTGTCACTCGATAATAACAATAACCGGTCCATTTGACTGTGGACAAGGTCTTTGTGATAAAAAGTTTTCAAATGTAGCCTTTCTATTTATTATACTTGGTATAATACTTGACAACTTTGAGTTCGCATGACGTAAGTTGGGTCCTATTAGCATGGCTAACAGGATATAATTAAAACCCCATACATAACTAAAAGTTGAGTACTTCGATTTGCTAGTAATGTGACGTAACAGAGCGAGAGCTGGTAGCAGAGAGGTCGTGGGTTCGAATCTCGGTAGTGACTTTGTTTTCTAAGTTTTGTAGATTTGTGAAATTATACCTACTCACTCGCGCTCACTAAGCAATACCACTCGCTAACGGGGAAGGAAAATATCGTGAGGAAACCTGAGTGTCTGAAGTGTCCAACTACCTTGGCGCTTAAATTTGCCAATACACGGTGGGCACGCGTGTAATTGAGCCCATTCTCTTTTTCGTTATGAGGGAAGCCCTGTGCACTGTGGGATATATTTAGGCTACATATAAAAAAGTGTAGCGTAACGTAGCTTATGATGTCCATTGCTTGTTTAATCTCGTTAAGTATTCTCGAAGCGATTTTAGAGTTTTTTCTGTAATAAAAGTTGCTTAAAAAAGCAACTGTTAACGTTTTTCTCAGCAACTGCGATAAGAAATACAAATAATAAACCTAAGTTATTTGTATTTCTTATCGCAGTTGCTTAGGAATGTATCTAAAAACACAATGCGTGTGAGGTTTTTTTTATCCCAAGGTAACAATAATACACACGAGCTACCGTTAGCAATAGTTTCAGCGAAATACGATTATTAGGAGGCTGGATTTAATTTGGATTCACTTCACTTGGATTACAGATTGTTTAGAAATCATTCACGTCCGAAAAACCGCGTGCGCATCAAGGCTACCTACACAACAAAACAGGTAATCATGTGCACCATATCCTGTCAGGATCCTGACGCTTGCGATAGCAATTAGTTTGGAATTTGATAGCCTAATAGTAGTATAAGTAGTAGTATAAGTATGTATCAATATTCAAATTTGCACTGGCTACCCGTCTTTCTAATTTCCTTCAGCAACTTTCCATCGTAAGGTTGTCTGGAAGAAATTGCTTTTAGCAATAAGGCCGCCAATTGTACTATGTATATTTGCAATTGTTTTGTATTTGTTGTTTTTCCAGTGTACAATAAAGAATATTCTTATCTTATCTTCTTATCTTATATCAGTTTATTTGTTAATGTTAAATTGTGAGTGCTGTGCGTACCTGTAATTGGCACAAACGCCAGACCTCTGTTATTAATTTAAGGTTTAACTTGTAATGTGTTTGTGCTGTTGGTGTGCCTTAATAAATAAAATAAAAATTAAATAGTTAGATGATGATGGAATCTTTCAGGATTTGGTGCGCGTAACGTAGGACCTGATGATTAATATTAAAAGAAAGGAATGGATAAAAATGCGCACGGGTTACTATATAAATTCAGAACGTAATAAACAAGAGACAGACAGTACCAGATAATCAATGATGAACGGTTCAAAACCTGAGGAACAAAACCTGAGTTATCTCCATTAGTCGATTTTTTTGACGGCCTCTGTGGCGCAGTGGTAGCGCATCTGCCTACCATACAAGGGGTCCCGGGTTCGAACCCCGGCTGGAGACAAAACATACAGAAACCCCAGATCTTGGATGTTTAAATGTTTGTGATGTCGTTGTTTCTGGTTCCCACGACACAGGGTATCCAAGTGTGGGGCCAGAAGCAATGTTATGTTTTTGTATACCAATATCAAATTCTCTCTTTATTTCCTTCTATGTCATTTGCGAAAAAACAAACAAAAACACAAATTTCTGTAGGCATTTTCGGCAACCTAAATCATTCACATGGGCTTATAAAGTAGCACACCAAATAGTTTTCTGTGTATGTCGACAGCATGTGAACCTTAACACTTTCTTTGAAAGTGCACACGTGTAAAGGTGATGTGCTGTCGGCTGTACGAAACCCTCTAATAAAAACACAAGTGGACAAAATATACACAGTACAAAAACACTTGTACTGTGTATATTTTTTACAGCAACTGCACTGAATTAATGAGGTACAGCGCGACCTTGCGTTTTGATTTCACACTCTGTAAACTCCGTTATTGGCAATAACTGCGGTTTTAATTGTTAAGTGGCTACTGTATTACCCCACTGACTTAGATTTTGCAACAAAGCACTTTAGGAAATATGTACCTAACTTTAATTATTGTTATTTTAGGCGCTAAGCTTTAAACATGGAGGATTCTGTTTTACTTCCTAAAGTTCCTAAAGTCAGGTGTAAATCCATTACAGTATCTATAGAAGTATGGTTTTTTTTCTCAATTTTTAAAAAGTCTCTACATTTCATGTCAGTATGATAAAGTCTTAAAAGTCGTAAAGTTCATAAGAGATACTTTAAAACAGCACATCTCGTAAACTACGAAACCGGAACATCATGGGATAAAATTTGATAATAGCCTTTGGATATGGACTTTCGCTTGACAATTTTTTTTATATGTAATATATATGAGAATTAAAGGGCACTGTAATATTTTGAACGGTTTTTAAACCAAGAGAAAGTGTAAAAATACTTTTGGAGTGGATTATAGATAAAATCGGCAATGTTTCGTCAGTCATTTTTTTGTTAATAAACTACCAGACTCAACACTCTGTTAGTTGTGTCTAGATACTTGTTTATGCAAAAAACTTTTGTCTCAAGATAATTAATTTCGTGTTATAATTAAAGTCGTGGTCATTTCCAATGTATCAATTCACTGCAACAAAAACCAGTTCAATAAAATTGAGTAACATACGTAAATCTAGAGCACAACGGTGACGTTCCAAATGTTTAATTAATATCCGAAATTAAGAGCCGAAAGAAAACACCTTTGAAAAGAGAACACAGGAAACCCCCAACGAAAATTAATTAGAAGAAAAAAGAAACCACTTTTGAAAAAAGAACACAAATATGCACTGACCATTTTTAAATTGTGTGGCGCAGCCGCGTTCCTTCCCGCCAAAACAACTGCAGACTGAACTCTGTAACATGGCGGCAACTAGTTTTATATCTGCTGCCAGCCTTCCGAGTTGGTTTCACTTTCTACTTGGTCCGGTCCGGCGTGATCCACTTCTTTGGACCTTTGGAACGTAAACAAAGGGCGCCCAGGGCCCTTATGGGAGATATTAATCCCTGTAAAGTACAGTCGACATTTGCAATATTTCCGTTGAAATTTTACGTTTATTTTCGTTGCAAATTTCCGTAACGTAATTGAGAGTAGAGTGAAAATTTAAGGTGATGTGAGTGATGTCGACTGTACAACCATTTAAAGTAAAGCTGGTAGGGTAGGGCATAAGGTAGCCCTATAGATTAATCGACTACAGTACCTAAGTAAGTAGGATTAGGAAGAATTGCGTGTCTGATAAAACATATCCGTAACAAAGTTTATTATTATGTTTTGTTAAAACCTTTATTAATTTAAAAAAATCTCTGATTCAATCAAAAGAATAACTGAAATGAATCGTATGTTTTGATGTTTGTTACACAATAGAGAACTTGCACAAAAAAATGTTTCAACAATATAATCGAAGAGGCCATGTGGGCAATTTAATCAATAAATAAAATTTTTAAGGGAAGTTAAGTGAGGGAACGTGGTTATTGTTTTTCGCTATGCCTAATACTCTTAAATAGGTTTCACAATGTGACCTGTCGAAAAGACATTCTAGTCACGTGATACAAAAAGGCATGCAAATCTGATTCATATTATGATGTCACAGCTTGCAAGTAACACCTTTGTGTGGTGCATTTATTACCTTATATTCGAGTTATCTCGTAAAATAATGTTTTTTATGGATTTACACCCTCCTTAGAAATGAACGCAGAGTTTTCTGTTATTAGAGTAGCTTGATTTTTCGCATTTTTTGGGACCCCGAAAACGCCAAAAAAAGATTTTTCCGATTTTTCTGTCTTTGGTATAAAAGAAATGCCACTTCAATCTAAGTTTGACGCAAGTTCCCTATTACACGGTAGTTAGACGTTAGACGGATTTTGATGAAATGTAGCGTAATTAAATGTAACCACATAAGTATGTGTTGTATAATGAATTAGGGAGGTACTTACGTGTCCAAATCCACGTCTCCATATTTAAAAATCGACCAACTTATGTCCTTCGCCGATTCTTATTATTTATTCTACATATAAGTAGGGACTGCACTATAATTATTCCAAGACTGGCACTCTTGTATCCAATACTGTTTTGGAGATAGAGCAAAAAAATACACCGTAAATAATACATTCGCCCACTTCATTATATGGTTTTTATTTGTAGATAGATAGAGAACACTTTATTGTACATTTTATAGTAATAAATTGAACAACAAATAAGAAACATAGTAATTTTTCTTATTTGTTGTTCAATCTGCGATTCTATTGACCCCTTTGGCCGCGTATGATACCAGAGTTTGGTAACCAGTAGGTATCATACGAAGAAAAAATGATCGTCGTCGGATACTGGTATCCAAGTGATAGGGATTTTTCGTTTTATGTCACCGAGTATCTCAGGAAAATATCAAACAATTACAAGTGAGTACTTAATATTTCCTCGTATGATACTGATAAGCATGTCATGTGGGTAAAAAAAGGGTAAAAAAAATTCATGTAGCCAGGTGTGCTGGCCTTGCACGTTTACCCAAAGCCTATATTAGAAAGGGGTATGAATATGTTATGTCAAAGAGTCCGTCTGGAGAAGAGATAACAAAATTTAACAAATATTTCAATAACCAATGGAAGGCAAAGAAAGACTTCGAAAAAATTTGCTGTTGTTCATCATCTAAAATACGTACCACCAATAATATAGAAGGTTGGCACAGTCGCCTTAATAGATATATTGGACGCAAAAGACCGGCATTGGCGCAACTCTTAGATATTTTAAGAAAAGAAACCACCGTTATGGATATATACAAGAAAAAATCGAAACTAAGCCGAGAGTTCAAAGAAATTGATGAAGAAATAATTGACGCCATATCTCAGCTAAATGTAAACGAAATTAGTGTTGGATATTGTATCCAAATCATTTCACCATTTATTCCAATAGGTTGTAGGTAATAAATTATTCACAGTTGAACTATTTCCTTGTTTTCTTGTATGTTTTTAAAAAAGCGAGGGTTATACAATAAGCGTAGGTACAGAATGCGATCTTCAAAGTTTTGCCGAGTTGGTTTCAAAGGCAGAATGTTATATTATATTCCTTACTGGATACTGGTTACCAAACATGATGAAGGGTATCAGAAAAGTAATATATCCTATCACTTGGATCCGACGACGATCATTTTTTCTTCGTATGATACTGGTTACCAAACTCTGGTATCATACGCGGCCGAAGGGCTATTGACTAGTATAAATGCAATAATCTACTTCGATAACTATTATTTTAATATCGAATAATAAATCTAATATATAAGTGATAAGGCCGCCGTCTGTACTCTTAGGTTAAGAAATATCTGTGTAATTTCCATTTTTATGTACAATAAAGTGTTCTCTATCTATCCATCCATACATCCGTCCGTCTGTCCGTCCGTCCGTGCATCCATCCATCCATCTATATAAAACTCTCGTGTCACGTTAGTGTCGTGTCAGTGTTTGTTATTGAACTCCTCCGAAAGGGTTCACCGATTTATATGAATTCTTTTGTTTATATTTAGTAGGTCTGAGAATAGGTTAATATCCAAAAAAGCGTTTGGAAGCAAAAAGAACATAGGTTAGGTGATAGATAACTAGCACTAAGCTCGCTTATGTGTAACATCGTGATATTTTTTTACCTTTAGGTATACGTCCCACTTCAGGGCACAGGCGTTCACACCGAAGGAGAGAGAAAGGATGGGCTTAATAAACACGCGTGCCCACCGCGGATTGGAAATTTAAACACTGAGGTACTGAAACACTTTAGATACGCAGGTTTCAAAAACCTATTTAGAGGATAAAAATTCCACCAATGCCAGGACTCGAACCCGCGACCTCTGGCTAACCGTGCCCGCGCTCTCTCAACTGAGCTAATGGGCGACTTACCGGCATCAGTGAAATTTCGAACCTCTTTACAATACTCTCTGTATTACGTACAGGCAGCAATATCTGGCTGAAGTAATTTGCATCACTTGCAGCCCCGAGTACCTACTTTGCAGTTAGGTTTTACATCGGAGTGATATCGCTGTATCCACATGATTATAATTATTGATTGATTGATGATTATCAAATTGTCCTTAGAACGGTTAGTGCATTAAAAAGAATATAATCACACAGGTTTCCTCAAAATGTTTTCTTGCTGCGACAGTTCGCGAGTATTATTTATACTACGAGTTCACAAATTAATTAGCACATGTCGGGATTTGAACCCACGACTTCCCGATAGTGCGTTAAATAAAGAATTTTAATAATGATAATAATTACGGTTTACCTGTATAGTTATATTATTTTTAATGCACTAACTGTACGTAATACAGAGAATATTGTAAAGAGGTTCGAAATTTCACTGATGCCGGTGAATCGCCCATTAGCTCAGTTGGAAAGAGCGCTGGCACGGATAGCCAGAGGTCAGGGGTTCGAATCCCGGCATGGATGGAATTTTTAGCCTTTAAATATGTTTTTAAAAATTACCTGTATAGGTTAGACAGGCATAGATCTCTTGGCACTCTTCAGGTATATACCTAGATAGATAGAGACCACTATACTGTACATAAAAAAGGAAATTACACAGACCTAAGAGAACAGACGGCGGCCTTATCACTAAAAGTGATAGAGGTAGTGAACTCTATAAAATTGAAGTATTCCAGTTTGCAAGTTCTCTAAAGGCGAATGTATTGTGTCATGTGTTTAGCGTGATTAAGGCTATATGGTCTATTGTTTAACGTTTTATGTTGGTCATGGCCTTAGTTATCATCTACGGTTGATTTCTTAATGAAACCGTTATTTTTGTTCTCAATAAAATAATTAAAAATTGAATAACATTTCATCACACCTAATTAACTTGTAAGAAGGTAGCTACAGTTTGTTACGTTTAGCCGAAGGTCACTTATACGATGAAGTAGATTCGATCGATCGATATCAGCCCTTGTATGTCCCCACTGCTGGGGCACGGATCTCTTCCTGCATCGGAGGAAGGTTAAGCTATACTCCAACCATGGGGGCCAAGTCCGGATTGGTCGAGGATTGTAAGACAGCGGCGGGCCTTAATGTCAGAAGTTATCAAGCGCATAAGGCCTCTGACATGGCTTAACGACTGTCATTACATGACAGCCGGCACCGACGGCTTTGACGTGCGTTGCAAAGCGCGGAAGCGCTTGAAAAAAATGCCACTAGCGGTAGTCACGAGACGTTCTCCCATCCAGCATCTGACCTGTTGTTGCTTAACCCAAGCGTTTGATTCTAATAACCCGGTTCCACTAGGCCACGAGCGGCTTGGATGGAAATGGACAAAATATATGGACAGCTTTTACCTCAAGATTGATTGATTGAATCGACGCGGCAAGGACTTCAGTCTATGCGTGGACAATCTCGTTGTATTTGTTATCGAACGCCTCCGAAACGGCTTCAACGATTTTTATGATTTTTTCGTCTAGATATATTTGGTAGGCCATGTTAGGCCAGATAATATGGCAAAACAACTGTCATTGGTAGTTATTTAAAACATCAAGCTAAGAGAAAGGCCTGATTTATCTCTACAGATTACAGCAAACGGTCTAAAGTGCAAAGCCTTGATATATTGTTATCTATTCTTAATCTTCTAAGCTCGTGTAGAAACCGATAAATGATAAAATAATGCACATAGCGAGTACGTTGGACAAAGAGTCGCAAATCTTATCCCAGCACCATTACGCCATAAACCATTTTATAAAGCCTGTCACATACTAGCGAGACCGTGGTAGCTGTATAAACCCGAAGTTAAGTTTCAACGTTTGTTACGAAGTTTTATGTCTCCCTATAAAACTCGCAATGACCGATACCTGAAGAAATGTTTATTTTCGTCCACAAAACCACTCTTAGGAAGCAGTTTATGCCGATATATGTTTTATGAGAGGAGAGGTTACAAGCCGGCTTTAACTCCCTTTTAAGAATGTTTCAGTAGAATCGACTTTTTATAATTAATCGCCTCATTGACTCATCAGGCGACCCACGAGCTGGTAGTTACCTCCGCCAGCGCATCAATGCTGCCAGCGTCTTGCGAACTCTCCCCATCGGCAGCAGTGTAGACTTTCTTATATAAACCTTATTTGTAAATCCTGTTTGTGGTGGTGGAGTTTTGCCTAACCTTCCAGCGATGCAGGATAGACCCATAGTAGGGATATACAAAGGGTTGTTATCGAAATCCAGTTAAGTAGTGATATTGTATCATCATCATCAGCCATTTGACGCCCACTGCAGAATGTAGGCCTCTCTCATGGTTTTCCAAGCTTCATGGTCTTGTGCCGTCCGCATCCAGTGACTCCCCGCTACCGTAACCAGGTCGTCAGACCATCTGGTCGAGGGCCTGCCCACGCTGCGTCGTCCGGTCTGATAATATTAATGTAATGGTAATATTGTATATTGATAGGAAAATGTATTAATTAGTTTATTTATTAAACGAATCAAGACTGATAGAGTCTATTTTATACTGTCTATATAAATATTAATGGACAAGTGGATCGGCAGAGCCCAACGGACGTACGTCGTATGTAATATAATCAAGCCTTCTCTTGCACAATGTTGCAATAAAAACGATGTGCGATGATTTCTAAAGTAAACGCAAGCAAGTACGTGTCGGCCACGCGTATTGTAGCGTTCCAGGTCCGGGTACTTTTTCTTGCCCTAGCTGCTACATTATTTCTTTATTTATACTTTTATTGCACTTAGACTAATGTAAGTAGGTACAATACAGCGGACTTAATACCTTAAGCATTTTCTAACACTTTAGTCATGCCATTTTCTATTCTTTGTTTGTTATTTATTTTTTTAATTGCACCCACTACCCATGTCGTCCCTTTTACTTCTGCAACTTTCCGTCATAATAGGTTGTCTGGAAGAAATAGGTTTTAGCAATAAAGCCGCCAATTGTCCCATGTACAATAAAGAATATTCTTGTCTTATCTTATCCCTAGACACACGGATCCCAATGACTTTTCTAGTGAATTAATCCTACTTTCTTTTTATCGAGAGAATTTAACACTTGGAATACGCAGGTAGGTATAGTGGCCCTGTTACTTGGCCAACCCTTTATCGACTGTCTAATCGTGTAATCGGACTACAACGTCAAATTGCGACCGATTGGATCATAATTGTATGGCGTGCGATCCGCCACGCGCCATCGGATGTTACATAATTTCGGCTTATCCGTTGAAACAATTGACGCATGCCATGCCATGCATAATGTAATGCGCTGACTTGGCTAGTCCCCGATTGCTTTTCTATCGGGTGAACGGATATCACCAGAACCTGTTAGTAAGTTAGTAATAGAAAAGTGTATGAAATAATTGTGAAGTCCCTGACTCTGACTGGTGATCATTGTTGATCATGATGATGTTTTTTTTTAGTTTTGTAGTGATCATTTTTTTGAATTTGTTGTTAACACCACAATGATAATCTCATAATACAATTAACCTGCCCGCAGCTCTTGAAATCGCATGAAAACTGAAAATTATTTTTCACAAAATCAGTAGGTAAGTATCACAACGCCAACAAATCTTACAAAACTTACCAATATTACAAATCTTCGAAAGTGAGATCGCACTATTTTATTTATTTTATTTTTATTTATTAAGAAAAAAATAATTAACTTTTTAAAAAAAATTAAACCGACTTCAAATGCGTGAACACAAAAAAAACTAAAAATTAAAAAGTAATTCCTAATATCTATTACCTAATACTATAATTTTCCTAAACTATGTCAAAGTAATTAAAGTTAAACCAGCTAAATATCTTACAATAGTTATACTTATATACCTATTGCTTTTTGGAGTCGGTGCCAGCCGTATTAAGTTTCCTCCTCCCACCTCCTCCTTTTTTTTTTTTTTGAAGTCGGTTGAAAACGAACAGTAGTACAACACAACACAGTAGCACACACTTTAACATAAATACTTAATTATTTACTGTGGTTAACTGTGGCTATAAACTGTGGTTAACGGTGCTGGTGGTACAATTAAATAATTGTACCACCAGCACCGTTAACCACAGTTTAAATATTTTGAAAAAACAAAACAGGGAATTTATTATTGTATTCTTGTGCCTTTTACTATGCCTATAAAATAGCAAAAATAATCTTTATCGTAAAGACTTCGCGTAGTCGGGTATTTACCATTTACAACACTTTGAATTAGTGGAGTACAACCAATTCGTACAGTCAAGAAAAAAAATTAAATCATTTTATAACTACAAGTGCCCCGCTGCTTATCGACTCTCCCATGGGAATAAGATATTTTCCCGCAGTAAAACGTAACCTACTCGTATATGTTAATCCAGGATGCCAGCTGACTTCATATCAAATTTTATTTAAATCGCCCTAGCCGTTTTCAGACGTGAAGTAGTAACAAACATACACACCCACAAACTTTCGCCTTCATAACATTAGTGTGATGTGATGTGGGCATGGTGCGAACTAATTGGATTGAAATGAAGAAATGAAATAGAAGTTAATAGGAAATATTGGTTTTATAGCTTGGCGCCCACTATCGCAGATAGTGGGCGCCAAGCTATAAAACCAATATTTCTGGTTTTATAGCTTGGCACACACGGTGACTACTAGGGTCTCAACCAACTACCTCTAGGGTAGGTGTTGTGTGGTCTGCATAGTTTACTAGGGAACGGTGGTAGCGATGCGCTTGAACGCCGGCTTCTCAAACGGGAGGTGGTGGGTTTGAATCCCTGCATGTAGCAAGGCAATTGTTTTTTACCCCTAAGTCATGTACATTTGTGCAGTTATAGTAGCAATGGCACTCGCTAACTATGAAGAAAACATCATGAGCAAATCTGACTGCCTAAAGGGTAATACCAATACCTCAGTGGTTAAATTGACAATCCGCTTTGGCCACGCGTGGTAATAAACATAGTGAGGAAACCCTAGTGTGACAACTATGAGGCTAAGCGCAGGTCTGCCTAAAGCTAAATAGTTTTCAACTATTGGCTTATGTTATGACTGCCCTGTTGGTTTAGCGATTCAATTCAATGACACGTTCATTACCATGGCTAAGTTCTTGAGTTCGATTCCCATTGGGAGTTTGATTGGTATTTTGATTTGTACCAAAGCCCTCAGTCTGGATGTTTTGGATTTCTGTGACATCCTCCACTTTTTTTAGTTTCAATAAATATTCAATTTGAAGAACATCTGGCTTTAAGTTCAAGGATATTCTACATGGCAACCGCTTAGACGTTATTGTTTAACATGATGCAATCACTGAACGTTTTAACACCACAAACTGTTTCTTGACACATCATCCATAAAATACACAGTTGCTGTGGAATCTAAGCTATTAAGCCGCGTTTACGAGACGCCAAGCTTTTGTTACAGTCAATCTAATCTTTCACACATCGTAGCAAAAAGTGCAGTACCAGTTTCACGTCTTGGGCAACGTTACGCCGCCGCGTCCTTAACTACAACAGAAGTGTTATACTGCGCTTCGGCATTATTTACCTACTTTGAACGAACATAACATTTACATACAAGCACATGCATTGCATCTGGCCCCACTCTAGGATACCCTGTGTCGTGGGAACAAGAAACCGCGACATCACAAACATCTAAACCTCCAAGACCTGGGTTTTGTTTTGTCCCCAGCCGGGGTTCGCTCCCGGGACCTCTCACATGGTAGGCAGTAGGGCATCTACTGCTGCGCCACAGATGTCGTCCTAGGTCGAACAACGCAGGGGAATTGAGATGCGTAGTAGGTATCTATCTAATCAGCCCATAAACAGAGCCCACTGTTGAGCATAGGTCTCTCTTTCTCTTTCACGGTAATAAGTAATAACACGGTAAAAAGGTTTTACATCGGAACGATATCACTGTACCCACATGATTATACTATTTTTATTTTAATGCACTAACCCGTGCTAAGGACAAATTTAAAAACCTATTTAGAGGCTAAACCTAACTGCAAAGTAGGTAGTCGGGGCTGTAAGTGATGCAATTTGCTTAAGCCAGATGTCGCTGCCTGTACGTAATACAGAGAATAGTGTAAAGAGGTTCGAAATTTCACTGATGCCGGTGAGTCGCCCATTGGCTCAATTGGTAGAGCGCTGGCACGGATAGCCAGAGGTTGCGGGTTCGAATCCCGGCATGGGTGAAATTTTTAGCCTCTAAATAGGTTTTTAAATTTGTCCTTAGCACGGGTTAGTGCATTAAAAATAAAAATAGTATAATAAGTATAGTTTACAATGACAACGCGGCGAACTTAATTATCTCTATAAAAAACATTTTAACTGATTGCGACAACTTACTTGACCAATACTGAGGTTTCGTTCAAACCGAACTTACGAAGACACCTCTGTCCCTTTGTGTCCCTCTGTAGTCTCTTTGTGTCTACCGCGTCTCTCTACATTTTCTAGTAAGCCGATACCGTGCCGATCTAGGTTTCCTCAGGCCATTAGTTAGGTCTTGGGAAAGTGTCTCGACCGGCCAGCGCTATTTCATTATATGTATTGCCGTTTACGTTCCGTCTGGCTGTGGATAAAATCGAGCATTTTCTCTAAGCGAGAAAGTTGTTTCGGCGATTGTTTTGGTCGCAGTTACGTGGATTTGGAGGGACAGCTGATCACGACGGCTCTTTTTAAGTTTTAATAATTACCAAACACAATCACTGGTACATTGTGCCTTAGCTATTGTATTTAACCATAGAGATAGTTAGATAGAGAACACTGTATTTCACATCGTATTCAACCCTGTTTGCCCCCACTGCTGGGGCACGGGTCTCTTCCTGCATCGCAGAAATGTTAGGCAGTACTCCACCACGGGGGCCAAGTCCGGGTTGGTGGAGGTTTCTAAGACAGTGGCGGGCCTTACAGTCAGAAGTTATCAAGACACCCACAAGGCCTTTGACATGGCTTAACGACTGCCATTACATGACAGCAGGCAGCTACGGCTTAACGTGTCTTGCGAAGCACGGAAGCGCTCGGAAAAATGCCACTAGCGGTAATAACGGGATGGTCACCCATCCTGCACATGACCGCGCCTGTTGTTGATTGATTCCAATCACTGGCAATCACTCGGTTCGACTAGGCCACGAGCGCACATATATTATATAAATTAAATTCGAGCTAGTTACACCATATAACTCTGGGCCGATTTTTATGATCCTTAATGGTTTGTTGAATTAATATCCTCCCGCAAAAATAGCAATAGCAAAATACTAATAGGATAGGAATAGATACGAGGACACTTTATTGTACCTACATAAAAAAGGAAATTACACAGCTAGATATTTCTTAATCTAAGATTACACTATTGTACACCACAGCACAGGATATAAAACACTTAAAGACATAGAGTAGGTACAATTAGAGGCATTAATTATAATTAAAACTTGAAATAAATCACGAGAAAAAAAAATTATTCATCGATTCTAAGGCGATACGAAGTTCGCGGGTTCAGCTACTGGCAGGTAGGTAAGGTAGATACATAAAAAAGGAAACCACTTACACGGGTGTCTTACCTGTACAAAAAGCAGACTTCTCGCTAGAAAAGATCTCCATATAAATATGGAAAACAGACTACACATAAAGATAGGATATTGTACACCTACTTAGTATAATGCACGGCAGCGTCCGAGCGGTTCATTCATTCATCTATTTTGACGTATTTTGGGTCGCATTGGCGAGGCACCGCAAACGAGGTAGGCCTACAGGCAGGGCCGGATCTACCTAAGGGCTGCTTGGGCTGCAGCCTAGGGCCCCAAGGTTACAAGGGGCCCCCAGATCCCGCTAAAAACAGTAGGCGATAATTTGAATTTAAAAAATGGTTGTCTCTAAAGTCGGTTTACGGACGATATTTTTACGTGATGACGTCATAAGAAAACATTGATGAAAAATAACATACTTTTGTGAATTGAGTTAACCTATAAATTTCTTGAACTAATTCATAATAAATAAATAAAATTATTTTATTCTTTTTTTATATTCTTACATATATATCACTATTTTGATTTTTCTCTCACCCAAAAGTTGCCTGGAAGAGATTGCTACCACAACAATAAGGTCGCCTTTTGTACTTGAGTAGATTTAATGAATATTTATGTTTTTTTGTGCAATAAAGAATATATAGTAATAATATATCATTATAGAAACAATTTTTTGACATGGTTATTAGTTGAGTAGGTACCTAGATAGGCTCCTAAGTAGTTTCAGCCCAGGGCCCCACAAATTCAAGATCCGCCCCTGCCTACAGGAACATGCAAGGACCGACCATTTTTGTTTGCTATTGACTGGGCGTGTCTCCAAATATGCACGATGTCATGCCTACACCTTGGGGATTCCTCATTCAGCAACTACCAGCCATAGATTACAATGTAGGTACCTATATACTATACTGCTGCCAGCAAACTGCCGCAGATCGTCGGTTTAACTTGTGGTGGGCATTCTATATTGCGCTAAAGAGTCGCGTGCCGGGCGGGCCTATGTCTAACAGTGGATGACTACAGACCGATTGGGTATTGTAAAGAAGCCGTTAATTTGTTGTGGTATGTTACCCTAAAATCCTTTCATCATCGTCATGGTCTGGCAATACTAGTCCACTGCTGGACATAGCCCTCCCCTAAAGAGCGCCACGTTGAGCTATCATAGGGGGTAATAGAATACCTACTGAAAATAGCAAAAAAGGTGCACTACAATAGATCAACTGAAAATCCCTTGCGAACTTAAATGTGGCCTTTGTGAAAGTAGGTATTTTATCAGCAAACCAAGGTTTTTTCTCTTTTTAGTACCAATGTCGAAAAGGAGAGTTACACGTTCGATTGTCACAGAAGATACTTTCGCATGATAAAACAACGAGTTAAGTGTGTAATAGTTACGTCGTCGATCGTCTCAATCGGCGACAAACTACGAACCCGAGTCACGCACGATCGCGCGCTTAATCCATCAACTGGCTTTTTTCCAACAGCCATTTTGCATAACAGCGCTTTCGCTGGACTTGTTGCAGTTCAATCTCGGAGTCCGATCCCGTTTTAGGTGTATATTGTCAGGGGAAAGGCTCCAGAGGAAAGTGGCGCACATGGGCTATGGAGCGACCTGGATTCAGTTTAATGATATAGATTTGTGGTGAGCACATGTCAATTTGCGCGCGCACTACAAACTCCAACATTCTTGCGTCGCGCAATCAAAGTGTGTAACGTGACATAGGTACCATAAATATCGTAGATAGAGTAGAACTATAGATCAAGGCACAGTGTAACCGTTTTCACGTCGGTGAATATTATTTGTTTGTGTGCGTGAATGTTGCCACAGTAAAAGTGAATTGCCGTAATGAGGGATAAAATATTTCAGTCGTTCATAGGCCATGAATAAAAATGCAGATTTAGTTTTGAATTTTATTAATCATACATGTCTGACAATTGTTTGCAGAACGTAGCAAACGTTTTATAAACAATTGTCATTTTGTATAATTAAAAATACGTTTTATTTTACACGTTTAAATTTTACAAGTTAAGTTTAATTTTCATATAAAAATTCACCATATAAAAAATCTTTCGAAGGGTACCTCAGACCACCAAAATGTACATTTTGTCGAAATGTAGAGAGCATATTCGAGCATTTGATGCAGGTGACCAGTTCTCTATTCTAAATGCTAGCACCCATTTTTCCAGAAAAGAACTATTTTGAAGAAATCTGGAAAAGAAACATTGCTAATATTAATAAATACTGTAATACATTAAAATATAATAAGTCATAACTTTAGTATTATTATTCGCGATACTCATACATAGCTGTTGTATATTGAATGGGTCGATTATTTATTAGGGAAATAAGGTAATTACGTTTTACCTAATAAACGATCGCGGCTAGACGGTATTGTACGAGATTCATTGATACAAATTCAAATTTGAATTCTATACTGAATTCAAGGGCACATTGCTTGCGGCAGAATGCACAAAAACACCGAAAGGGTTCTTGCGATAAATTCGAGTTGAAACATTTTCTGCTGAGTGGAATGAATGCTGAAAAATTATATGGGCAACAAGTCACATAGGAAGGCGATGCAGCTATCTAACAAAGCATCAGGATATTATATTTGGTAATTCAGTGCTGTAGCCGTAATGTTATGTCTCTATTGTTTTTATTATATATTTCGATATCAACCCTTGTACGAGGTCCATAACTCTGGAGCACGAGTCCTGCATCGCAGAAAGGTTAGGCCATACTCCACCGCAGGGGCCAAGCCCGGGTTATAGTTTTAGGTACACTTGATTTTTAATAACGATACATTAAGTATTAAAGATTTATAATATATTTTGATTACGTTTGTAACTTAACTGTACAAGGACAAGTCGTCGAAGTCTGGGACTTCGAGTTAAGTAATGATCACGCAGCGTTGCCAGATATACGATTTAAATCGTATTCATACGATGTTTTACATTTATGTTGCATATACTCGTACGATCAAGGGGCAGAAATCGTACGTAAACATATGACTTTTTTTAGATTTTATTCAACCAAAGTACTAATACCAACATAGCACGTCACTATTTATTCTTTTACTTACTAAGTAGCTACCCTTAAGGTAAATCTAACTAATGTGCGACGTTACCGGTTACTCGTTTTTGTGACACAGATTATGAACGCTGCTTCAGTTCAGTCAATCTTATTAAAACAAAGATCCGAAATAGGCTGAGCAATGAAACTCTAAACGGCACACTTTTGGCAAAACAACATATTAAGCGTTATGGGTGTTGTGTGGATTTTTCTCAAACAAGAGCAATAATATTAACATTACAGTAAAACCCTTTACGGGGATAAATAAAAACCTAAAAATAGTGTGTTTATGTTTAATCGATTGTTTACTTTAAAGTAATAAAACAAAGGTTTTGAAAACGTTCTGTTTTTTAGCAGCCTTCTTAGGGAATACTACTTTTTATTTTCCCATCGTACGGTCGCTTATAAATAACGTCTGCCAACACGGTCAAGTAATGATCGGGATTTTCGACATAAACGGATGGCAACATTTTTTTACTCTTCGTTTTTTTAGGTTAGGAAAGAAAATTCTATTAAATTGCTTTTCTTACGGACTAGTTGCAAAGCTACTAGTTGAAACTTAACTAAAATACTCAACATAAGGCAACTTTGGGCTTAACAATAATTGAAACACAATAATTACTTACCTATCAAAGGAAACTTCCCCCAAAGCTCTTTCTTAACGATTTCTGCATACGAGTACACTACAATTCACCATACTTTCTCTATTTAGGTCACTTTTAATATATCATTTCACAAATACACGGTTGCTCTTCGAAACGGCTAGCGTAGCGTTAAATACGATAAAATTTTCAAAATCTTGTCGTTTGTTTGCCCCCAAAAACGTCAACTTGACACTGGGGGCAAACAAAAAAAGCAGTTACACTTTTGCTGTTTACTCTATCTCTTTCTCACCCATGGTCGCTACGAAGTTTGTTTCATTTAAAACTTGTATGTGTGCGCTGTGGCTTGCTCTATAGTTTTACTCCCTCTACGATAAATATAATAGACCACAAATAGTTGGACCGGCCGTCCTCAGGCATAGGTACGATCTGCCCTTTATAGTGAAAGAGCACGATCACCCGCTCTTCCCTATAGATTACTTTTGCAGGATGTGGCTTTTTTGCTACACGATGAATTAAATGTGTAGGTTACTGAATTTAGAGGTTTTTCTGAGGTGGGGCAAATCCTGTCTCCGGTTCTCCGGGACTTTAAAAATGTAATGTATGAATTCAAATGTTTCTAAATCCAACTCAATAGCAAAGGTTATATATGTTTAAGTGGGAATGTTACTTTGCCCCATGATACTCTCGATATCACTTTGAGTACTAAGTTTCTATGAATATCATATTCTATTATTCTAATAAGATTCTAAATATTGTTTATAAAAGCTTTACTACTCGTAATTAAGTGCAGTTCAAAGAAAGAAAACGTAATACGTTATACTCAAAGAAATTAAACATCGGAATCAGAATGTGCGCCGCTAACGGCACATAACTGTCTCGTCGCGACACTATTATTGAGTTAAAATGGTCGATTGTAACGATCGGTTCTGCTGGCAAAGGCCATTGTTAGCCGGTGGGGCTAATCATCCTACTCAAGCTCGGTTTACAGGGATCCAGGGTTTACTAGCGCCACCAATGAAAAAATCATACTTATATTATTTTACAAATCTTTTTTGAACAAAAAGTGTCTATCTACCGATTCATGTTAATAGTGATTTTAGCCCATAGGCGACCACGACTGTTTTCTGCATGAATATCTAGGTCCTCGACCATGGGCCCTAAAATCGGTGTTAAACATAAAAAAACTTTGGCCTCTGCATCTATGTAATGAGATGTTTTATACAGCGTCCAGTGGCATCTTCACTCACACTAGATATGTAAAGGGACCACTCGGATACTGTAGTGCCTGTGACATGGTTCAAGATGGTGTAGGCTTGCCCAGCACCTATACCATCCTGACAAGTTAGGCAGACTACTAGCAGATAGGAAAGATAGCAGATACGTGCGGAGCCAACCAGTTTCCTCACGATGTTTTCCTTCACAGTTAGCGTGTGGTTTTGCGACTACAGCTAATGTACGAAATTAAACAAAGTCATTGGTCCATGCCCGCACTGGGGATCGAACCTGGGTCTCTCGCTTACGAGTCCATCTTTCTACCCACTGAGCTACCACCGAAAAACGTTCTTGGTTTTATTCATTGAGCACGTAATAAGTATTGCATTTTTGTCAACAAGAAAAACCACTCCAGTCAAATATTTAAGTAGGCACTTTTCCATTTTCCTAAGAGAGAGCAGGTACATGACAAAATTACGGTGGTTAGTTGCCTTTGTCTATAAATACTTAACTATTGTTGTGCTTCGTGCTGTTAGTGATGCACGGCTAAGTTCCGAGAAGTACCTATTGTTCATGGTTTTTCTTTTCACTAGACGTGCCTAGCAGAGTTTCACTAGTGAGTTTTTAAATAGTGGTTTTGTAGATGTGTAATTACGAGAATTATGTAATTATGCTGTGTGGTGTCGGCCTAGAGAATAGCACCCAAATTGTTCCCGCGGGTGTCGTAAAAGGCGACTTAGGGACACAAACCAGGGGGTGGGCAGCAGCGGCCCCTGCAGTACAATTCCACCAAACGCGATTCCCAACCCGCATGCTCAGCGTGGGCATTCCCCCCCCCAATGATGTTACAACCTGGCGCTATGGCGCTCATTAGGGGAGGGCTATGTCCAGCAGTGGACTAATATCGGTTGAAGAAGAAGAAGAATTACGAGAAAAGTACGGTCTGTATGTTGCTGCGGAAGGATGTCAATCAGAAACTACATGGGCAAAAACCGCCCATTCCCTTGTCATGCCTCCTCCCGTTTTTTTTTGCGCTAGTACCTATTGTAATCTGTAAACTTAAAGTATCACGGCCTTATTTATAAAATAAACACAATTCCTTAATACTTCAAAAACGCTCACTATAATATAGACTGTGGTTGAGATCACAGGCCTCTATCCCGATTATAGAGGCCTGTGATCTCAACCACAGTTTTCTATAGTATTTTCTAAGGTTAACACGAGCAGTAGACATAATTAAAACTGTTTTTATACGGATTTATGCTCGTTTAATAATTTAATTTTTAATTTTAATTTTAACTTCAATTACTAATAATCAATATTGTTGACTTTATATAAAAAATAATTGGTTTGTCTATTTTGGAACGTAACTTCATAATTAACTTTTGTAATTTTTGCCGAGGGTAGTAAACTAACCGTTAATGATTTCTAAAAGACACCTGTCACCTCAGTCATCCGGGACCACGGCACCTGAAAAAGTGCCGAAACGTTGGAAAATTGTAAAAAATGTAATAAACGAGCATAAATCCGTATAAAAACAGTTTTAATAACAGTTTTCTAAATAAGGATATCCAGGTCTCGGGTTCGATCCCCGGCCGGGTCAAACTAGGAAACGAACTTTTCTAGTTTGTCTCGGGTCTTGGATGTTATCCATGTATTTATTGTATTAAATCAATCGTCGAGTTAGCACCTATAATACAAGTCATTTAGTTGTACTTAGTATAGGGCTAACGAGATCTGTGTATGTAATATGTCCATGAATATTTATTATTATATGGGTGAATTTCCATACTACGAATATGGAAATTCACCCATGTTGAGGTCATTAATAGAAATGTCAGTTTGTATCATTGCGGTCGCATGTCGCCGGGCCCTTGTAACGCGGATAGTCCGCTTGTAGAAGAACGTGTTCTACTGAACAGACAATGAAAAAAAAAAACTTTTTGTAAGTTTTGTAACATTTTTTTATCTTTGTTTCGTAGACACTGTTACAGTAATATGATTCAGAAAAATGTTTTGGAAACGTAACAACCTGAACGCGAAAAATAATTTTAAAATTTCATGAAATTCACATATTTTTGGATGCTTTTTCAAACAATCATTTTGTACTTAAGACATATGGCACCTTTAACTTAAACATAAAAAATTAAGTAGATTTCAAGCGAATAACTAAAGTTAAGTACTTTAAGCACCTACTACACTAATAATTAGGGTATATACAAATACTATTTAAGATCTTAATACAAAATACTATAATATAATATTCATTGTACAGTTGACCACAATAAACACTCCGCAAAGGCGACGAAAAGATGAGTGATTTTGTTGCGACCTACTGTACTTTGCTGACAGGTAGCACCATATTACTGTATGACAAAATACATTTATACACTACACATATATATTGTCAGTTTTCAATTCGAGATTGTCATTCGGATACATCAAGTATAATAAAGTGGGGCTCGTATACAAGTTTAATACAAATATATAAAAAAAAGTTAATACAAAATGCAGACATCTACGTACCTACTAATGTTACGAAAAGCTTTGCATAACATATCTCATAAATCTTTCAAAGTAATAAATCAAACAATAGCATCAACTTCGGAACTTGCGAAATGAAAGCGTAGAAAATAAAAATACAGTGGGTTTGGAAAGTAATGTCTCGTTGTGAGAGTTAGCATTTTGTGACAAAATAGCAACCTCCTAAGCACGGGTGAGTGCATTAAAAAGAATATAGCAACCTCTTATTCTGGCTTGCTACCGAAAATTGCAGCAGGTCAAATTGTTTCGTAAATTAATCAAATTTTTAGTGCCACTATCACATTTTCCGATATAAATATCAAAAAATTGTACTGCTGTTACCGCAGTATAGTGCATCAAAAATTTCCCTGACACGACCTGTCAAAATTTTAAGTAGAAAATTATAATTTTACGTATGACTACATTGTCTTAAATTAGAAGTTAGATTATAATTTACCAAAACTCAAGTCAGTGAGAGAAGTTATAGGTAAGGTACTCCTCTCAACTATGTAAAGCACCATTTCGGTGTCTCATTGGTGGCCTTAGAGTTCCTACAATCTACGATATGTTTATGAAGAATCACATACAAAATTACAGAAATATATCAACCGGGCACCACTTTGTATAATGGACACCATGATAATTTTCGATAATTTTTATCAACTTAAAATTGCCGGCGCATGTCCTGCTTTAGCCCAGTTTTTCTACTCACAAATAAGTTTTCACGTTATTTCTACGACGCGAATTTCAAAGCATTGTGTTAACGGAATATAAATTTTTAAGAGTTATGGATTGATTAGTAGGTATGTGATTTTTTGTAAATATATGTATTTTCCAACATTGGAAGTACGAAGCGTTGAAAAATGTTCTGTTAAATCACAGAGTGTGTCGTGCGCATAAACAAGTGAAAGAACAATAAGATTGAAATAACAGAATATTTTTATTACTTTATCGGAAGTATTTTTTGGTAAAATATCGATTTTTTTAGTTAACCCTAGTTCCTTAAATTTCTAGATACTAAATAATACGTTGTGAACCTGAATTGGCTCTGTTTGCTTGGAAAATTTCCCACAGAGCTCGATAGGCAATTAAATTTAAGCGCGCTTACCCAGCCATTTAGCTGCCACTTACTCAGTAAGCCATTGACGCTACCACTGGCAATTTCGTTAGAAAATTCTATTTGCAAAAATCTCACAATATCCCTATGGCGAGGAGTTTTTATAACCTAGGTTCACCAGCGACAAACAAATATATTTTATAGCTTGAAAAAAAAAGAGTAGAATATAAATTGGGAATTCAATATTCTAATTCTATTTTACATATAAACATAAAAAGAAAATGGTATTTTACGAATAAAGTGTAATTTGGTTACATAAACATATTCCACTTTTTATTTCTACTGTATTTTATCAAGCTGTACTTCAGGTTATCCGGAGGACTTAAAATGCAACGAAACAGGTAATATGATGACAAAAATACTAATAGGTAAATTAATTACTAATCACATAGAACACTTAACAATCCCAATAACAAGCGGTTATTTAGATGTGTTACAATTAACTTGAAGAGCAAATAATTTGCTACCATTTGTGCTCTGAGATATCATTGGAAAACTCCAACTAGCTTTTGCAAACAACCAACGTGATCAATGAAGATTAGACCCTAAATACTACAGTGTAAGGAACAGTTTAACCATTCCAGTGACAAAATATAAATATTTCTGAACTATTCCTAGTGTTGATGCAACAAACAACTTTGTACCTTTTTAATATGTTATCATTACGATTAACACTCCGCCAGAACTTCATTGCAGACGATCCATCGTTTTGGCTCAACCCAACAGAGTCTCTCAATGAAATAACATAGGCCTAAACGGACTGTCAGCCGCCGAAACTGAGCTTAGCGTTACACAGTTTATTGTAGGTACTTCTATAAATATTTACTTTTTCATTCACATCTAACCGACAATACGCTATTACGCTATGCATTGACGCAGACATCCGGTCACTGCGCGTCGAGGAAGCTGATTGGCTGCGTATTTTCACGTTTACAACGGGGGCTCACAGTGACGTTTGGTTTGGACTGAAAAAATACACCGCAGAACGCCATTAGCCGTCAGCTCGCTGTACTATCGGTCTGAGACAGAATGCTGGCAGCGGCTAATTGAGGATTACTGAGGATAGAAGGAGTAGCGTGAATGAGGAGGACCCTCATTGCACCCAACTCACCTGCTTACCTACCACCGGCACCTAGGCCCAGCAGTGGAACTTATAGAGGCTCCAGTGACGTAAGCGTAAACAGTAATAAAACATATAAAAATAGGGTACTACTTAGGAAGGCGTCGCTGTTAAAACTTTGTACCTAATGCTCTGTTACTAAAGCTCAATTTACCTCACAGCTCCTGGTGGGTGCCAGATAGGGCTTCTAAATTCGCATGATGGGAATCGATTCTGTTCATATTCGCTTTCAGTTCTTCCCTCATCTTGTTGGGGACTAGAGTTTCGGTGCTAGAGTTCTCTCTATCGGCGTGTTGTCTTTCGAAGTGCAGGAAGTCTGCGTGAGCACCGTTCGTCTGTCGGGCTTGGCTTGGTTCCGGATAGGCCAACTGGGCTGGGCTCGGCTGGGTTGGTTGTTGAGCGGACCATTCTATGCCGGAACCGAGGGATTTCGAGGAGGGCATTTTGGCGTCCTCTGTGGGTAAAAAATTACAGTCTCAAAATCATGTTCATATGTTGTCAAAAGCTACAATTAGAGAATTCATCGAGCTACGCAGAGTGATTTAGCCCTTTGTATCATTTATTTATATTCTTTCTTTATTTCTTGCTTTCTTTTATAGTCGAGTTAGCACCTATAACACAAGTTGTACTTAGTATAGGGCTAACGAGATCTGTGTAATATGTCCATGAATATTTATTATTTTTCAACCTAATGCTATAGTCAAAACAACAATTTCAAAGTATTTACCATAAATATAAAGTAAAAATTAACATCTGATTTTTTATACTATCCTAACAACATGGTACAAATGGACCACAGTCCCTTGCATTTCTAAGCGAGATGGTAATGCTAAAAATGTAATGAATCGAATTGTCATTAAACTATGAATAGCAGTTGTAACTTTATGTATGATTGTAATTGCCATAATGTATGAATAATACGAGTATGTAATGGTTTATGCAAGTGTATTATTTTTAAGTACAAGTATGTATATCAATATTCATATTTGCTCCAACTACCCGTCTCACTTTTCCTTCAGCATCTATACATCGTAGGTTGTCTTGAGTAAATTGCTCTAAGCAATAAAGCCGCCATTTTTACTGTATCTTTGCAATAATTTTATGTTTGTTTTTTCCTGGTGTAAAGTAAAGAATATTCTTATCTTATCAGAATAGCAGTTTTACGAAAAGCAGCCCAGCCAATGGCTCACCTTTACCATCAGTACCGTTGTGATTGATCTCCGCGTGGTCTACTCTTTCGTGGTCTTTGGGCAGCGAGGAAGAGCGCTCGTTGCGATCCGGGACCATGCCGAGTATACTGCGGGAAACATTAGCATTTGTTATGAGGACTTTCGTAGTCAGCATTGTCGTTTCGTAGCTGTCAGTATGGTATAGGCGCTGGGCAAGACTACGCCATCTAAAAAACATTGTCCCAGGCACTGCAGCTTCGAGTTGTCCCTTTAGGGCCAGTTTATGAATTGAGATTTCAGTAAATGAATACTTAAGTAACGTTCTGTCACGCTTTTTTCTGAGAAACTCGAATCAACAATTTTTTTTATTTGTAAACATAGGTAAATTATACAAGATGTTATGATATGAAAGTTGCTCTGTTTTGCCTTTGGCGTACAAATTTGGGTTATATTGTAATGTAGATTATGTTCAATGAAATGTCACCTACAATTGTGACAATTATTGCGTTATACAGCATTCAATTAATGTAATAATTATAAAATAAAATGAAATGTCTTAGTGAGTACAAATGTCAAAAGTGCATGCCAATAAAACAATTTAGGAAATGATGGTTAGGAATCCAGAACATAATCTGTGGTTAGGAAAACCTTTGCCAAATAAGAATCAAAACACATATGTAATTTAAAAACCTATTTAGAGGCTAAAAATGCTAAGTGATGCAATTTACTTAAGCCAGATGTCGCTGCCTGTACGTAATATAGAGAATAGTGTAAAGAGGTTCGAAATTTCACTGATGCCGGTGAGTCACCCATTAACTCAATTGGAAGCGCTGGCACGGATAGCCAGAGGTTGCGGGTTCGAATCCCGGCATGGGTGAAATTTTTAGCCTCTAAATAGGTTTTTAAATTTGCCCTTAGCACGGGTTAGTGCATTAAAAATAAAAATAGTATAATCACTTATTAAAATAAAAAAAAGTATAATCATGTGGGTACAGTGATATCGTTCCGATGTAAAACCTAACTGCAAAGTAGGTAGTCGGGGCTGTAAGTGATGCAATTTGCTTAAGTCAGATGTCGCTACCTGTACGTAATACAGAGAATAGTGTAAAGAGGTTCGAAATTTCACTGATGCCGTGAGTCGCCCATTGGCTCAATTGGTAGAGCGCTGGCACGGATAACCAGAGGTTGCGGGTTCGAATACCGGCATGGGTGAAATTTTTAGCCTCTAAATAGGTTTTTAAATTTGTTCCTTAGCACGGGTTAGTGCATTAAAATAAAAAAAAGGAATATTCACTTATGTAATGTCAACAAAAAAAATTAACATTTATACTCAGAATAATAACTACAGTGAACTATTTACTTATCGAAATTCTCAATTCAGTAACCGGTCCTCACTCATCTAGTCTGAGTGAAGGTGCCACTTCTAACTTTGGACATAACGTACATCTATATATTTATAATTATAATTTAATATGTATTATTATAGGTATTAGGAAACAAAAAGGGTTTCTAAGTTCGGCCCCACGTTGGGCGCCAGTAACACGGTCCGTACCTGGGTGATTATTTTGTAAATTAAACTAGCTGTCCCGGCGAAATTCGTACCGCCAAAGTTTTCGTAATATCTCCATATTTTCTCCCCATTTAAACCTTCCCTGGAGTTCCACAAAAATAAAAAACCAAAAATCAGCCAAATCGGTCCAGCCGTTCTCTAGTTTTAGTGAGACTAACGAACAGCTATACATTTTTATATATAAGATTAAAGAAGGTTGTAGAAACAAAATGGTAGGGAGAGACCCAGGTAGGGCCGTATCACACTGAAAGCTGCATAAATCATCGCATTACTTAGATGTAAAGGCAAATATTTAGTTTTTTTTTCGTAGTAATCTCTCTGGCCTCTGTGGCGCAGCGGTAGAGCATCTGCCTACCATGCAAAGGTCCCGGGTTCGATCCCCGGCTGACAAAATAAACCCCAGGTCTTGGATGTTTACAAGTTTGTGATGTCGTTGTTTCTGGTGCCCACGACACAGGGTATCCTCGTGTGGGGCCAGAAGATGTATGTGCCTGTATGTAACGAACGTAGCGATTTAATCGCTGTGCTGCTCTTAAGTCTAAGCCCGCACACATATCATACCTTCAAGACGCCAATGGTATAAAAATACGTCACGTGACGAGTCGATTTATCTATCAGTGTAAGGCATGATCAGAATTAAGGCCCAGACTTTTGTGAAAAAAGTTGATCAGAGCATCATGATCAGATCATCAGACAAAATAGTAAGAATCGGGAAGGACTTTTTAAGTTGTTTGTTACGACTTCTGAGGCTTTCTTTTTATCACGTTGATGCACTGTCATGTTGTGGAGACGAAGAACACAGCAAAAATTAAGTCGAGCTTACTATTAAATAAAAAATAAATTAATTAAAGTAACTTAGTCCGAAATTCTAAACGTACCCAATTACTTTTTCCTGGTGCTAGCATGTGCAAGAAAGTAACTTATTTAATACAATTCACTGCATTCCATACATCGAGACCAGTAATGTATTTATTGTTGGCTTTAAGAAATGCTTCTTAAAGCCACTTTCTATTTTAATCTAAATGCTTAAAAATACTTTTTTTATGAACATAAACGTCCCACTGCAAGTCGATGTCGGTGCAACGAGTGGTGTTTTTACTCACAAACACCCATATACACACATTCATGTTACTGCACATAAACACAGGTTTGCTCACTAATACACTCACACGTAGTCTCACCTTCTCGCATACACACACACTCACTCTCTCTGTCTCTCTCTCTCACACATACACTCACACACACACATAAACAAACACACATACAAACACGAAACGTACCACCGTCATTATTTTTCTGTAAAAGGTTCTCTACTTCTGCATGTTTTAAACAATTACGTCAGAAATAGCACACTACACTGCACAATGATTGATGTAAAAACACTGAACCCTTAGATACAATCCTAAAATCGTAAAACTTACTTCAGAGGCACGGGCAACATTTCATTTTTAAGTGTTTTTTTGAAGTGCTCGTGGCCTAGTCGGACCGAGTGATTGGAATCGATCACTTGAGTTAAGCAACAACAGGCGCGGTTAGGTGTAGGATAAGTGACCGTTCCGTCACTACCGCTAGTGGCATTCGCAAGGGACGCTAAGCCGTTGGTGCCGTTTGTCATGTAATGGCAGTCGTTAAGCCATGTCCGAGGCCCAATTCGGCTTAATAACTTCTTACAGTAAGGCACGGCACTGTCTTACAATCCTCCACCAACGCGGACTTGGCCCCCGTGGTGGAGTATGGCCTAACCTTCCTGCGATGCAGGAATAAACACGCGCCCCAGCAGTGGGGAGATACATCGTTTTTTCTTTGGTAAAACAAACTCATGAATAGTAGTGACTCACCGCGAGCTGGACAGGTCCCCGAAGGGCGTGGCGGGCGGGCGCGGCGAGGCGCGGGGCGAGGGCGCGGCGGCGCGCGCCCATCCCTCCGCCACCAGCGCGGCGCCGATGTCCACCTCTCCCTCTGCGCACACGCAACATAGTGAGGATTACGGCTCAACTTTTTCGCATCTTTTTCACGTACTTGTGCAAGTTTATCATAACTGTGTAACTGTTTATGTAGGTATAGATAGATAGACAGACAGACAGAGAGACGGACGGACGGACGGACGGACGGACGGACGGACGGACGGACGGACGGACAGACAGACAGATACTAATACTTAAAAACTAATGAGAAAACAAGACAAGACACAAAGTCTGTCTGCGTCGACGCCTCTCGACTTAAGTCGCTGAGTAAATAGTGTAGTGCTGTCTCTTTGAGTTTCCGAGAAAAGAGCGTGACAGAACGTTACTTAAGTATTCTTCTTCAGGCTATATTAGTCCACTGCTGGACATAGCCCTCCCCTAAGGAGCGCAAGGTTGTGCCATCATTGGTAATGCCCATAATCCCCGCGTTGGGCATGCGGGTTGGAGATCGCAGTTTGGTGAAATTTTACTGCAGGGGGCGCTGCTACCCACCCCCCGGTTAATGTGTGTGCTTCCCAAAATTGTGTGGCTATCTAATTTCTACGCAATTTTGGGAAATCACACGTTTCACAAGCAACAAAACAAAAAGGCAAATTTTGCTCATCTGACAGCTGTCAAGTAGTTACGCCCGTCATGGGTGCGTTCCAAAATCAAACTTCTATTCTAAACAAATTAGTAGCTTCTTTTTAGAAATATTTGCATGAATCATAAAACTTCTATGTTTTTTTAGTAAAAACTTCGTGGTTGTTTTTTTTCTTTTTAATGAAATGAAATGATAATATACATTATTATACAGTTGGGAAAGAGAACGCACGAGTTCGGAAAAGGTAAAGAAGAAGCTCGAGTATGTAATAGCCCACATCCCGAACGGTATACCTACGTCCCTGCAATACGCCACTTTTAGGAGTGCTGTTCATACTGTCCCACTTGAACTAACATTTTTAGTGATTGTACAAAAAAAAAGTGTATTTTGATGAATATGGTCATTAAGCTCGTCGTTATCATCACCATCTATCCTAGTTTGGGGGCCAGTAACCTTTTTTTACCTTTTACAACAAAAACTTTTATATTTTCATGTTTTTATTTTTGACAGCCCACCTCTGTCCACTGCTGGGTATAGATTAGATTAGAACTCTTTATTGTACACATCAGAAAACAAAATACATAAAAGGCTTACATATCTAAGTATAGGTTATTTTTCATAACACGACATCTTTCTTTACTCTTAGGTTAAGAAATATCTGTGTAATTTCCTTTTTTATGTACACTAAAGCGTTCTCTATCTTTCGTTTATATGGCGAATTAAATTTATTTGAAGTGCAATAAAAGTATAAATAAATAAAATGGTCTGAGGCCTTGCTAGATAATAAACTAATGGTCATTTTTGTTTTCCTACACTTATGTAATATTTGATAAAATGTGGCGTCCAAAATGCTACTTGGGCCTACTTAACCTATTAAGGAAGGCGCCACTAGTCATAATTTCATAAAAATATACATAGGTCACCCGACTGTTATCGAGAACTTTTAATACCCTTACACCCGACCTTACTGTACACTGCAAAGTCGATTAACCCACAGATTAACAAGTATACCTACACATACACTGCTATGCAATGTACCTTGAATTGTCATAATAAACTGCGAATTGTAGTTTTTCGAAACTCGGCCCTAGAGTGGCCTAGCAAAAATCAATATATATGATAGAGGCGTTGATAAACATATAACATTTGTGTGTTGGTCTGAGGTCAACACAACTCGTGGTTCTCACCTTCAGTGACATCAAAGAGCTTGATACCGGGTATCTCCCTCTCTTTCTCGCCTTCGGCTGTCGCAGTCTTCTTGTACGTGATCGTTTTGGACACCAGGGGCTTCCACCGCGCCACCTGAACAAATTGTACATAAGTCAGAGGATCAAATAAATATAAGAACTGAATTTACTACCTTTGACAGCCTCGGTAACCCATATAGCCAGATTAAGTTCCACAAGCCAAGCAAACGTGTAGTATGTTAAATTCTACAACCCTCTAAAGCATCTATCAGCTCTTAAATCTGTATTTTGGGCACCATACAGACAGCCATCTAGAATTTTACCTAAGCTTGGCTTGTGGCCAAGCAAACGTGTATTGTGTTGGGTCTACAACCCTCTATAGCATCTTTTTTAAATGCTTTAAATTACTAAATGCGCAATAAATTACTACGCGATTAAGCCCCGGAAATATTCTAACTATGAACTCTAAAGCATCTACCAGGTTTTTTTGTATTTTGGCCACCACACAGCTACGCACCACCACGGCACCTAGAATGTCACCTGAGGCAACTTCTGGTTTGACGCCCAAGCATCCCATGCTCTGTATCAATCTCATTACAGCTCTGAACTTGCTCCTTAAGCCAGATAACTTAGTATTTCTTAATGATTCGATTGCTGTCGGCCGGCTGCGAAAAACAATACATTAAAGTTACTAGCCACAATAATTGACTGTACCTACCACTTCAGTCTACTCGTGACCAGGGCAACTGCAATGCTGCCGAAACGTCGGGAATTAAGGTCTTACCTAATCAATAATTAAGGTTAGACCCGGTTAATATATCGCACCCTCAGAACGAAAGAGGCCTAAGTCAAAAAATAGTTTAAATACTCAAAAAAATCTCAAAAATTGAGTACCTAACAATCATAGAGAGACATAAAAAGGTATGCTCTATCCGATGAAAAGTAAATAAAGGCACTTATTGTAAAAAAAGAGCATAGCGAATCTTCCGTCCACGGCATACCTTTTTATGACTCTATGATTGTAACTCAATTTCACTATTTTTTGACTTAGGCCTCTTTCGTTCTGAGGGTGCGATATAATCCGTTATAACATGTCAAATCTTTGTTGCAAGTTTTAAAGCATCTAAAGCCTCGATCAGAACGTTAACCTGCCACACCTGATCTTGGTTCATACAAGGGTTGATGAGCAGTGGGGACATACAAGGGTTCGTAACGTAACCATAAAACCCGTATCCAGCTGCCACACAGTTACCTAAAGAAGGTCCCAAAAGCCTATCAAGAATGGCAATACCTGAGCCAACTCCTCAAACCGCTCGACGGCCGGAGCGGACCAGTGCTCCCAGTGCAGTCCACCTTGTGTCACCTCCTCGGTGTCCTCAGGGCTGCCAGCCGGTTTGACGCATGCCAGGAAACACTCCATGGCCTGGGAGACGATCGTGAAAAGTTACAGCATTGCTACTTTGCTACTTTGAATAAAACCTTTTCATTGCATTTATATCTATCTGCTATTCTGTTATCATCATCATCATCATCCCGGTAAACCCCACTGCTGGGTATAGCCCAATACGCCACGCCAACCAGCACGGTCTCGCGCTAGTCTCATCCACTGTTTGCCGGCCACTTTACTCAGGTCATCTGACCATCTGGCCGCTGGTCTGCCCACCGACCGTTCCCCCTCCTACGGCCGCCACTCTGTCACTGCCTTCGTCCATCTGCCATCATTCCGCCTGGCCAAGTGTCCCGCCCACTTCCTGAAGTCGCAATCCGTTTGCCGATATCTACCAGCTTTGTTTGGCGTCAGATTTCGACATACAGGATCCGGTCCAGAAGTGTGATTCCTAGCATAGCTCTTTCCATTGCTCTCTGTGCGACTTTGACTTTGTGCACTGTGTCCTTAGTCAAAGTCCATGTTTCGGAACCATACGTGAGTGTGGGCAGGACACATTGGTTAAACACCTTGGTCTTAAGGCTCTGTGGCATTTTCGATTTAAGCACATCCTCGAGCTTACCGAATGCGGCCCACCCAAGTTGAATGCGACGAGCGATCTCCTTTTCCTGACCTTGTGGCCCGAAAGATAAACAATGTCCAAGATAAATATACTTGTCTACCACCTCAATGGGACAGTTCGCAACATTAATGCTGGGAACGTCTATGGTGTTTTGAGACATAATCTTGGTCTTGGACATGTTCATCCTCAAGCCCACCTTCATGGATGCTTCATGTAACTCTGTGAGCATACATTGTAGGCCATCTCCATCTTGAGCTACGATGATCAAGTCGTCAGCGAACCTGAGGTGCGAAAATATTCTGTTATGTCTGTCTATTATTACACTGACCTGGAAACGCAGCCTCAGCAGATCGGCTCGCAGCTCGCACAGCTCGTGAGTGGCCACATACTCGCTGTCACCGTAGTCCACGAAGAATACGTCCGCTACCTGCAAGTCGTAGTCGGTCAATACTTACCACACACTCTAGCTGTACGAATAGTTAATCTTAATCTACTCGTATTTTGTGTGTCTTTTTTTTTTGCTTAAACGACCATTTTGTTTATTTACTAATATTATTTTATATGATAGGACGATACTGTTGTTGATTTATATAGTTTTCGTTATAGTTTTGATTGCATGTGACATTTTTCTATAAAGGATTTACTGCATATCTTAACTAAGTATGATATTTCCACACTTTGCGTCGTAGTTGCGCCATTGTACGTAATATGCAAATGGGTAGACAGAATATTCTTTATTGTATAGTCACGTGGACATGTTGAATTCCTAATTTCAATATTTCTGTGTTGCACCGACTACCCGTCTCTAATTTCTTTCTTGTCTCCGTCTATGGTTGCCTGGAAGAAATTGCTTTTAGTAATAAGGCCGCCATTTGTACTGTATTTTTTTATATAATTTCTGTTACTGTAATTTCTGTGTACAATAAAGATTATTCTATCTATCACTTGAGTACCCTGTCACATTAAGCTCTTCTAGCTCGATGTATGAGAAATTGACTATTTTGTCTTTGACAAGGTACTAAATTACATGCATGTTAGTGCACGTGACGGTAACAGAATGATAGTAACAGAAATTATATAAAAATATAGTACAAGTGGCGCCATTATTACTGAGGCAATTTCCTCCAGGCACTCACAGACGGAGACAAGAATGAAATTAGAGGAGAAATACCTCAGACACTAGGTTCCCTCAAGATGTATTTTCTTCACAGTTAGCAAGTGGTATTGCTACCACGTAAAATGAACGTAACATATAAAACAAAGTCAACGCTTCCGGGAATCGGACCCACGACCCCCCGAATGTGAAACCGGCGTTCTTCCGCTGTACTGCCACCGCTCTACTGGCTACCCATAGCAACGAGGATCCTTCTTTGGAAGCCAAGAACCATTTTTTGTAACAGTTTTACAATAAAGTTTCATTTTCATACATACAGATATTGCGTTTCAATAAGGTTCGGTCTGGAAATAAACAATTTTATTAAATTTTGTGTCGATGATATGAGTTGACATTTCTTGCATTAATAAGCGTGTGGAGATGATGTAGTCACTCACTCCACGATAGATATCGTTTAGTTGAAGTAGAAGTTGAAGACAGCAAGCACAGTTCGATAGTAAGAAAAGGGTTTTAGCGAAGATGAAATGAAGCGTATTATTTAGAATTGAAGAAAGAATTATAATACAACAGCGAAGCAAAATATATGTACAAAGATTTAGAAATAATAAGTAAGTAGCTACGTAAATTATACAAAGGCAATAAAGCGCGCGCGAGCGTCGTGGTTCGAGAGCGGTGATACGAGCACGACTGGCGTGTTGGTCTGTCCGCGCGGCCGGCGCGGCCGCAGCTCACGCTTAGGCGCCGCGGGCGGTGAGGTGCGGCGAGACGGGGAGTGGCTGCATAAAACTTGTTCCTAAGGACGCGTTCACAGGAGCATAAGCGGAGCGGGTATTTAGTCGCTTGACCGCTACATCTTCCCCCCGCCAGACCGTGACTACGGTCGATAAAAATCGGGCAGCTTGACTCGCCGACCACTTCGTGTTCTTCGCTCTTGGTTCGTGACGGAAGTGTTAGTGGCGGTGTTGCTGACTGGAATGCTGACCGGTGTGTTTACTTCCTTCATGATGTAAGCGGGCTTGAGTCTATCTATGGAGACGTTTACTGTTTTCCCACGAACCTTCAAGGTGTAGTACTTCGACTTTCGCTCTATAACTTCGAAGGGTCCAGCATAGGGAGGTTCCAGTGAGCCGCGAACATGATCTTGGCGTAAAAAAACGTGTGAGGAGTTGTGTAAGTCACGTGGAATGTAGAACGGCGAGTTTCTGTGCCACGAAGTTGGTGTTGGTGCCAGTTTTGCCATGTGAGAACGGAGTCTGGTAGCGTACTCTGTGATGTCAGCCGCAGTGTAGTCGTCTTTTGGTGATAGGAACTGGCCAGGTAAAAGAAGGGGCTCACCATAAACGAGTTCAGCAGGGGACGCTTGTAGGTCGTCCTTCCAGGTGTTCCTCATGCCCAACAGGACCAGGGGCAGAGCTTCTATCCACTGCGAGGAAGCGTAGCACATAATGGATGCTTTGAGCTGACGATGCATGCGTTCGACGATACCGTTAGCAGCAGGATGGTAGGCGGTCGTGCGGAAGTGGCGCGCACCAATCAAGGCAGTTAGGGCTTTGAAGAGGTGGCTCTCAAACTGACGACCACGGTCGGTCGTCACTCGCACAGGACAGCCGAATCTGGCTACCCAGCCAGAAACAAGGGTGGCAGCACACGTCTCTGCCGTGATGTCCTTCATTGGGATAGCCTCAGGCCATCGAGTAAATCGGTCGATGACAGTGAGAACATATCTGAAATCAGAAGAAGGCGGTAATGGCCCTACTATATCGAGGTGGATATGGGAGAACCTCGAGGAAGGGGCTAGGAAGGAGGAAAGGGGGGAAATGGTATGTCGGGATATCTTGGATTTCTGGCAATTCAAGCATTGCCGTGCCCACTCTCTACTATCCTTGCGAATCCCTGGCCAAACAAATCTTTGTGTTACCAGTCGCACCGTAGCTGATCTTCCTGGGTGATGTAAATTGTGCAACGTGTCAAAGACTTGCTTGCGCAATAGGCTATTTGACAGTGTGAAAAATAAAGTATTATTTATACATATTCGTAAAAAGAATATTTTTTTAAACCGGCCTATGCCATTTTAACCGAAAAAAATCGAATGATTTAACCAAAAAATCAAGATAAAACTTTATCATTTCGTATCTGCATCAATTTTATTGAAAACGGCCTGGATTGGTCGAATCTATTGTGACGTCACAATTCAACAACCTGTACTGTCATCGCTAGGGGTGTATTCCGAAATGCGATGAAACGGATGAAATCGATTACAGCGCGAATCCATATAAGTGCAGTAGGCACAAAAACCCTACTTCGTGCGAGATTTTTTGGGACTACTTTATTTGGTCGGATTCGCGCTGTGATCGTTATCATCGCATTACGCAACGGGTATATTGTCTCTGAAGGGATGTGCCTTCTTCCATAGGAAATCGATTTTTAGTTAATCGATTGCTTAGCAAGAAAAATCGATTAATATAAAGTCGATTTTTCTTATTACTTTTTATTTAATTTCAAAATATATTTGTTTATCATGTTTTCATTAATTAAAACTAAGCAACAGAAATTATAAACACAAAAAAAAAATGATAGAATAATAAACATTGATTTTTTTTTTCAATTAGCCGTTTCTGTGTATCACTGCTGGGCACCGGTAGCATATCTTACGAGGCTCGTACAGAGTTGGTTGTGCTTGAAAAGGGCAGCGTAAATGCTCAGAGGTACTTGGAACAGGTCTTAGAATCCCATGTTATCCCTTTTGCACAATTTATTGGAGAAGACTTTTTTTAATGCTCGTTCGAACATCGCTAGAGTACCTTGATGCCGTCGGTCTAGCACGACCACCATGGCTAGCATACCTAAACCCTATAGAACTCGTTTGGGACAATCTTAAAAGGCGAGTGCGAAAAGGGTTGCGGTGGTCTAGGAGAGGGATAACAGACCGCAGTCAGATATTCAAGACCTGGATGGTGTTCCAAACCGACTGGAGGGGGTCAAAAGAACCAGGGGAGTAAACACTCGTTATTAAAATTAATGTTTTCAACGTCGACAAAAAGTTCAGGATTGTTTTTAGTCACGTTTGTTGTGTTTATTAATAGGTCATTTCGAACGTTTTTCATTATCAAAAAAAATATTGAAACGCAAATTAATTTTTTTTTATCATCTGAAATTATCCATTCTATATTATTGCCAAGAAAAAAAATCATTCGCATAATGAATATTTCATGTTACAATTAGAATCCATAAAACGAGACATCAATTTGACCGTTCATTTCGCACAAGAGTTGAAAACAGTCAAAAGAATCTATTGATAATCGATTATTTTGTAATATTAATATCATCTATTGTAATTAATTAATACATTGCCTGTTCATATTGCACTTCTTGATATATTTTGAATAATATTTAACGCAATGCTTACATATAAAAAAATAATAATACCTCAACCAATAAGAACGCCGTATCTACCTACCTGTAATCGGGATGTACATAAAAATGATATAGTATGTAAGCAAAATTATAATATAATGTGTAATGTACTATCTTGTTGGTGGATCTAATAAAATAAAATAAATATTAAAATCACGTACAGTGGAGTTCACATCAACCTATACACTTTAGTTGCAAAGTCGCCCGTAACGTAACGGAATAGAGTGCATGGGTGTATAGGTTGATGTGAACTCCACTGTACCTATAACAATCTTTACTTTTAAAAAAATCGATGTTAATCGATTATTTTTTCACAACTCAATTCGTTAATTCGTCGTTGATTCGTACTTTCGTAGTTCGTAGAGTCCATTGGTGTTTACGTGTATACAGTACGGTTAATTCTTAAATTGAGCGATATTGAGTTAGTTAAAATTGTAAGTTTCGCTCTCGTGATCTATCTCATCATGGAGAACAATTTTGTGAAAGCAGACAGCGGAAACCTGCCTACAGTAGATGCCATTATGATTGGCGTTTTCTTTAAAAATAACTCCGATTTTTATGCTGCCGAGCTTCGTAATGTGAAAACAGCCCTGTAAGTACATTACCAATTTACTTAGTAACCTACTTTAACCCTGTATAAGTAAATTAATAGCACCTAAGTCAAAATTATATATTGTAGGTTAGACCTAACTTGTATAAAAATTTAATGTTTATAATACCTAGTTTATTTTCCTTTGCAGGTCTGCAAGAGAATCTTACGGAGACGACGCAGTTGGATACGTGCAACTCTGTCGTGAATCAGGCATTTGCACTGTCAAATGCAAGATCTGCCCTGAACATAAAGTGAGAGCAACTTCATACAGGGTGACTTTGGTGGTGGATGAGTCAAAAGGCGAAATTGTGAGCTGTCAGTGTCTGGACTGTGCAGCTTCTTCCGGGGGTTGCAAACATGCAGTAGCCTTTTTAATGTGGACCCATAGAAGAAGCGAAGAACCTTCCTGCACTGAGGTTGAATGTTATTGGAGGAAATCGGCACTCTCCAAAGTTGGAACTACAAAAAAATATGTCACTGTGGACGAATTATGTAATGCGAAAACCCCAGACCAGAATCAAAGTACTGATCTTTTTAAGGAGTACCTTCAAGAGGCAAAAAGGAGGAAACTCTCTCATTGTGAAATATTAAGGTATCAAAAAGATTTTTATCACAGTGACGTCCGGTAGTTTTCCCTTCATCATCTTCTATTTCAAGTGTGTGATGGTGAAGATGATGTAAATAAATTTGTTCATTTATTAGGTCAAAAACTTGTCGACAGTGCTATCTCTTTAATAGAGAGCTCTACCAAAAATCAAAACAAAAGTCCCTTGTGGTATGAATTACGATATGCTCGTATTACAGCATCTAAAGTGTTTGAAGTCAGTCGCTGCCAGACAAAAGACGGGTCATTAATAGCTGCACTCATGGGTGCCAAAACACCAGACACTACTGGCATGAAAAGGGGTAGAAAATTAGAATCATCAGTTTTAAAGACTGTGCAGAACAAACTTAAAAAAAAAATCAAGCCCTGTGGACTGTTCCTATCAAATAAGTACCCCATGATTGCAGCTACTCCAGATGGAATTTGTTCTGATGCCGTCGTTGAAGTTAAGTGTCCAACCAGCGACAAAACAAAATCTTATTATATTCGTGATGGAATAATAACAGAAAAGTATTATGCTCAAGTGCAGTTGCAAATGTATGTGACAAATTTGAAGAAGGGGTATTTCTGTGTTGCACATCCAGATTTTGAAGTGTCAAAAAAAGTAATTATATTAGTAATAGAATTTGATGATCAATATGTTACCAATTTATTAAAAACAGTTTCATCTTTCTGGAAAGCGAATGTTTACCCTCTATTGATTCGTAGTATTTCTTGAAGACTTTAGAGGTAGGTAGGTAGGTACCTCTAATATATTATATTTTGTATAAGGGTTTTTAATTAAAACTTATTTCCAATTTTCATTATTGCTTTATTCAATACATCACATTCCTAAATTATAAGGATTATTTACAGTTGTTCGTTTGAAGAAATGTTACTCTCTAAGGTACTTGCCAATGGAACTAATATAGATAGTCCAATAACAGTTATACTTAACATTCTCCAGTTATATAATCAATCACTGCTGGTTGATAAAATCTAAATTCTTTTGCTTATTTATACATTTTACCTGCTATACATTAGTCTAAAATGATCATGTGTTAAAAACAACACTTTAAACAACTTTCTCTGATCCCAGGGACGGCACATCTCACTATTTTATAAGAGAATCCTGTAAGTTAATAAGTGCACATGCTATCACAATTATATTATTTAACAGTCTTAGGAAATTTTTATTAATTACGGAGTGTTGTTTTAGCATATGGAATTCCCTAATTCGCCGTATTACGCGTTCAATATGAATTCTTAAGCTAGCAATAATTTTGGTTTGCCTTACTTCAGATTTAGTTAACTTGGATCCTGAAGCAACACTAGGTGGCCTTAACAATTTTATTCCTCTAGCATCCAATACCTGTTCTACATGCTTAAATCCTCGATCAGCTAAAACAAAATTACCCGGTTTTAGGCTATCTAAAAAGTCGCAATTTTGTAATATAGTGACATCACTGGCTCTGCCACCAAAACCAGGTGAAATATAATTGACCAAACCATTAGGGGTGCATGATATTAAATATTTTACTGTATTACCTTTTTTATATTCTGACCAAGTTAGTGCTTGAAAAAGTGCTTTAGTTGGCTTTTGTATGTCAATTTCCAAACAATCTATTATACAACTCACCTTGTAATAATTATGTCGAAATGATATAGGTAATGTTTTTTTTATTGAAATGTTATCCACGTTCACTAGAAATGGACGTAATACATTAGCAATTAGTGGAACATTCTTCAAGAACAATTTACTGCCGTATGATAGTGATAAGCCAAAGTTATCTTCAAGTTCAGCAAAAGTACTGCCCAACCTAATTTTTTTTAAACACAGCAAGATGTGTTCATGTGGTATTTGAGTGTGCTTATGGATTAGATGGATTATATAATAAGATTCTTTGGAGATTCCAATATACATCATAGGCTTTCTGACAATAAGGCGCATAGTATGCTGCAAGCATTGCATTTTATCTATGTCTTCATTTGTGTCTGCAATATTCGCACCAGAATCAGAAACCTTAGAGGAAGAAGTAACTGTATATGACGATGATATTTGTTGCTTTGGGGCTGTATACACAGAGATATCACTGTCCGATCTCTGCTCATCAATAAAAGCAATCCTCTTGTTAATTTTTATGACTCCACTTGGAGACGGCTTTACATGACACCGACATGGATTGATCTTGAAAGGTGATGTGTAGCTAGATGTAGTAGAGCATTTCTTTGGAGAAACCATAGCATCTTTGGTTAAAATCTTTGTCTGCACTGCCTTGCTTCGAAACTTCACTTTTTGTATTAATTTAAATTGAACTGATTTTTCTGCAGTCGCAATAGGTTCTGTGGATGTACTTTTATTCCATGTTTGCTCTGACTCTGAAAAAGGAAAATACATAACTACATTGAGCAGAATTTTTTTTTTCATAGAGTAAGAAAATAACCACTTGATCACCTGATGGCAACAACAATCAACAATGAAATAATGGCATCATAACATTGCAAATGCGTTGCCAACCTCGAGTATTAATGAATTGCGCAATGGCATTGAAATTAACAAATAAAAACTATTGCAACCACCATAACAGTGAGCCGATCGGTCCACCCAAAATTCTACAGGTTAAAACAGGATGACTTAACGCTATTGATCAGTGTTAAAATTATTGTAAGAATTGAATTATAAAATATTAACTGAATATTTAGTATTACTTCCATATTTCAAGTCACCATACCTGATGCTAAGGGGGCTTTGCTTATAGCTTCTTCTTTTTTAGTGTTTTTTACAGTTGCAGTGGCCTTTGGTGGAATGTTTTCACATTCTTGGATAACCTGCAGTCTTTGCCGTTTGGCAATTGCCGGTCGAGAAGTACTGACATCACTAAATCTTTTCCTGCAATCTTTCTGCCAAGGAAATTTGGAAGGCAAAGCTCCATCTACCATTTTAATTCTATGGCTAAATCCCATTTTATACTGATAGTAGTTTGCCATGTCTTGCTCCATCTGTAATATAATATATTATAAGTTATTTTAAAACCATTTAATAATACATTCATGGTAAAGTTGTTTTCACAACTGTTGGAGGGAGCCGAGTTATAACTTAAATTGATAAATTTATTAGGCACGTAATATTCGACTCAAGGGCTGCTAAGCTGTGTATCCGCCAGAGCCGTGCGAGCATGCGACTGTTTGTGATAAAAGGTATTGAATTATAACCTCAAACATATTCGTAAAAAAAGAACACCTAAGGTATATTTCATAATTACGTCTTTACAAAAATGTGTACTTACATCGAAGTGGTCCTCACAAAAGTAAACTACTGAATTAGCAGCTATATTATCTCTGCCAGCAAGCTGCAGCCACTTTTTCCGCGTTTCGTCGTGTTTTGGAACAGACACAAATAGTTTTTCCGGTGTCTCTATACACGTATTTGTACACTTTGGCACTACACACCACCTGTAGCTCATTTTTGCAGGTAAACGAACACAAACTGCATAAAGAAAGCGATCCAAGAAAGAATCCGAGAGCTGACTTGACGTTTGTTTATTTACATTTACGTGACATTTACTGCCAGTGCCATGTGTGAATTGAATTGTCAAATTGTGACGTCACTAATTCCTGTGCGACGCCATATTGCCAAAGAGAGCGTTTTGGCGGCGTATTTTAAAAGTGAATTTTTGTTTGCTTTTCTATGAATAAATACGGGAAAGATTTTAGAATTATCACTTTCTGAAGGCTCATTTAACACTGACGAACATCTGAGATGGTTTTCAGAAACTTGTCAAATAGCCTATTGTGGCGTGATGTATGGTCGAGGAGGTTGAACAGAAGTGTCGCAGTAGACAGGTAAGTCACAGTCTGCGCTTTTTACCTTTTCGAGCCTCAAGGTAGTGCCATGACGTAAAAGCTCTTGCAGTTCAGGGTCATCATTCTGAAGACGTGCGAGGGTCTCGTAGTCGATGGCTGGAGTGACCTCTTCCACACGGGACAAAGCGTCAGCAACAATGTTGTCCTTGCCTGGTATGTACCTTATATCTGTCGTAAATTGTGAGATAAAATCGAGGTACCTGTACTGCCGTGGGGAACATTTGTCTTTATTCATAGAAAAGGCAAAGGTGAGAGGTTTGTGGTCTGTAAAGACGGTAAATATCCTTGCCTCAACCATATGGCGAAAATATTTTATCGCCTCATAAATAGCCAGAAGTTCTCTGTCATACGGACTATATTTTTTCTGAGCAGTGTTCAGCTTGTGGGAGAAGAAAGCCAGAGGCTGCCAGTTCTTACCGGAACGCTGTTGCAGAACTGCTCCAAGAGCCGTGTCAGAGGCATCAGTAACTATAGCTAGTTCCGCAGAGGTGTCCGGGTGAGCAAGAAGGGTCGCTTGAGATAACGAAGTCTTGCAGTCGACGAAGGCGTTGAGTCTCTCTGGCGTCATGTCAACAGGATGTGAACCTTTCATTTTTGGTCCCGTCAAGGCTTCGTTCAAGGGCGCTTGTAATCGCGCAGCGTTAGGAATGAATCGGCGGTAAAAGTTGAGCATTCCTAAGAAGCGACGTAGTTCCTTGACGGATTTTGGGACAGGAAACTCCTGGATTGCTTGGACCTTGCTCTCAAGTGGTTTTATACCAGCTGCAGATACGTTGAAGCCAAGAAATTCGACCTCTGGAGCGCCGAGTACACACTTGCTAGTGTTAACGAGGATGCCGTACTGTTTCAGGCGCTGAAATAGTTGGCGCAGATGTTTTCTGTGCTCTTCTACTGATTTTGAAAACACGAGTATGTCGTCAATATAGCCGTAGCAAAAGTTGAGACCAAGAAGTACCTCATCGATAAACCGTTGAAAGGTCTGCGCCGCATTCATGAGTCCAAACGTCATGAATGGAAATTCGAAAAGGCCGAACGGCGTCGTAATGGCCGTTTTCGGTATATCGTCTGGGTTGACGGCAATCTGGTTGTAAGCCTTTATCAAGTCGCACTTAGAGAAGATAGTACATCCAGAAAGTTGATAAGAAAAGTCATGGATATGACGAATCGGGTACTGGTCAGGGATTGTACGAGAATTAAGTGACCGATAGTCGCCACAGGGTCTCCAACCGTCATCTTTCTTTTTGACGAGATGTAGGGCTGAGGACCACGGACTTTCTGAACGTCTGGCAACTCCACTGGAAAGCATGTCCTCGAATTCTTTTTTAGCTGCCTGCATGCGTATTGGATCGAGGCGACGAGGTTTTGAAGAGACAGGTGGGCCAGGCGTCGTCCTAATAAAGTGCAAAGTGTTATGCTTAGGAGCCGATAGTATACCTGCCGGTCTGGTGATCTCGGGAAACTCGCGCAACAGTTGATGAAATTCTGATTCTCCAGTGACGGCTTTTACAGAAGCAAGTTCCTCAGAAACTCCAGATGAAGTAGCAGGCGCAGTGAGAGTCGTCAGGTTGTCCACGATGGGTTGGTTTCGGCAGTCTACTAAAAGATTGTAGTGGATGAGAAAATCAACACCTATTATTGGTTTTGACACGTCAGCTATGGTAAATTTCCATTGGAAGTCGCGTCTGAGTCCGAAATCAAGGTGGAGTGTTACCGGGCCATATGTGTGGATCACAGAGTTGTTGGCAGCGATTAGATCAAACTTCGACTTGGGACAGGGCGTCTTGATGTGGGACCGCGGGAAAACACACAAGTCAGAGCCAGTGTCCACGAGGAACTGCATCTTCGTCGATCGGTCAGTAACAAACAGACGGCCTGTTGGGTGAGGGCAGTCGTTGGCCGCTACTTGCGACCGCCCTGATAGTTTTCCGCCTTGAAGGTACACGGCTGCTTGCAATTGCGGGCCTTCTCACCGTAGTTGAAGTGGTAAAAACAGTGCGGATGATCTGACGGTGGCTGTTTTGGTCTAGAGCGACTGCGTGAGTGACCGTTACGGTTGTACCTGGAGCGTGAGTGTGAGCGTCCGCCTCGGTTCAGGTGAGTAGTAAGCAGTTCTACTTGCTTCCGTAGTTCGCTGATCTCCTTCATCATCTCGCAGTTTGGAGAGGAGGATGTGCTGGCCATGGCTACCTGAGGACTGGATGGAGCTATTTCATGCACCTTGTCGGCTAACTCACCCTGCTTTTCTAACGGTAAATCCATCTGCAAGGCCAAGATCGTTTGTATGTTTTGCGGCAAACGACTGGACCACAGGGTAAACAGGAACTCTGAAGGTACTGCGGGACCGGCTAAATCTTTTAAATGTCGGAGGAATTGCGACGGCTTCCGATCGCCAAGCTCTTCGTGCACCAGAAGTTGTTTTACGCGCTTTTCTTGTGATGCAGATAGACGCTTAATTAATTCCGTCTTAAGCTTTAAGTACTTATCAGTAATTGGTGGTGCCTTAATTACGTCCTTAACCTCCTTAGCATATTGTGGCTCTAGACTAGAAGTGATGTAATAGAACTTTGTTTCATCCACCGTTATTTTAGCCAAAGCGAATTGTGCTTCCATTTGTGCAAACCACAAATCTGCATCTTCGGGAGAGAATATAGGCGCCTTTATGCCTACACGGTTCACTTGTTCGGTTTCTTTGGGCTCACTCATAGTAGGTAATATTGAAAAACGCTCACCGCTTATGATTTTGAATTACCGTTATTTCTTTGTCCGTTATGTCGCCGTGCGAAGAATGTAGGAAAGTTATCCGCTTCTACCTTACACTCCGTGAAACGCAGGATCTCTTCTTCAGTCGGGGTCACCAATTTGTGGAGATGATGTAGTCACTCACTCCACGATAGATATCGTTTAGTTGAAGTAGAAGTTGAAGACAGCAAGCACAGTTCGATAGTAAGAAAAGGGTTTTAGCGAAGATGAAATGAAGCGTATTATTTAGAATTGAAGAAAGAATTATAATACAACAGCGAAGCAAAATATATGTACAAAGATTTATTTATTTATTTATTTATTTTATTTAGGGTCACCAACAAGGTATACATTAAAACATCGTATTAATCACATGTACCAAGGATATAAATTAATGCTACCTTAATTATAGGTGTCCACAGCATGCGTAAATTATAATGTAACACCTACTTGAACCATAATAGCAAAAATGCATAATTATGTTCTGACACTATTAAGAACTATAAAAAAAAAACGCATTATAATATGAAACAAATAGAGAGAGAGAGATGACATGGTGGAAGGACGTTATGTATTTGTGCGATTTGAGTCCAAAAGACCAAGAATGGCCCGTTTGAACTGGTCTCTGGTATTCGCCAGGATGTCGACTTCACCAATAGCCCCCACAAGGGCATTATATTCATTAATTAGCCTGTTAAGTGGTGAGAATGAGCCTAGATTTGTCTTTGATCTACTGGAAGTAAACAGATTAGTCCTTTTGCATTTACGGAGTTTAGCGATTCTCGGCACAGTAATATTAATGGAAGATAAAAGTAAGGGAGCATCAATGTCGCCTTTTAGGATCTTGTGAAGAAATATGCAATCAATGACCAGCCTGCGTTCACTTAGGGAAAGTATCTTGAAATGGCGAAGCCTCTGAGCATAGGAGCGTAATTTCCTACCCAAATTATATTTGTAGGAGAGGTGCCAAAGAAATCGTTTTTGTACGCTTTCGAGTCTTTTTTTATGTACCTCGTAGTGGGGATTCCATACGGGACTTGCGTATTCCAAGATACTGCGAACCAAACTGTTGTACAGTGAAATTATAGTCGTCGGATTTCTCAGATCGCCAGAGTTACGCAATACAAACCCAAGCACCCCAAAAGCCTTAGTGACTGCTTTATCGAAATGTAGATGAAATCTTAATTTCGAGTCGAGTTCAACACCCAAGTCACGGATATGGTCAACTTCTTTTAAAGGTACTTCGTTGATGGAATAGGTGCGTGTGAAATTACTCTTCTTACGACTAAACCTGACAGCATAACACTTTTCGGCGTTGAGAGACATTCCGTTCTGATCACACCAATCAGCCAACCTTCTGAGATCCTCCTGAAGCTCAAAGGCATCATTAGCTGATTCAACAGGTCTAACCATCTTGAGGTCGTCCGCAAAGAGGTAAAATTTAGAAAACAAGAAACATTCCTGCACGTCGTTTATGAAAATATTAAAAAGTATTGGGCCAAGATGGGAGCCTTGAGGCACCCCCGAGACTACTGGATACGCAGAAGACCGAAAGCCATTCACTACAACTTCGCAAAATCTGCCCATCAGGTAAGACCCGAACCATTTCAATAAATTGCCGTGAATACCGTGCATAGATAATTTGTTTATTAAAATATTGAAGTTTACCCTGTCGAAAGCCTTGCTGAAGTCGGTGTAAATGACATCCATAGACCTGCGTCCATCCAGACACTCGGAGAGATAATCCACAAAACAAACAAGATTAGTGGTAGTGGACCTGGCCCTAATAAAACCATGCTGATGAACAGAAAGTAAATGCTTAAAGTGCCAGGAAAGTAATGGGCATAACAGCTTCTCGAAAACCTTGGCGAAGATCGGAAGGATACAGATGGGTCTATAATGTGTGACTTGTTTGACATCTCCCGATTTGAAAATAGGAACCACTAAACTCTTTTTCCAATTAGTTGGGAAGATACCGGTGGCCAAAGACCTGTTGTAGATCAGAGACAGAGGATACGAGAGCGAATCCGCGCATTTAGAAGCAAAGACCGATGGAATCCCATCTGCACCAGCACCCTTAAACATATTAAGTTTTTTTAAAGCTTCGTGAATTTCCGAACTACTGAAAGCAATGGATCCCATGAAGTTACCAGTTTGAGTCAGTTCTTTCAATGAGGAGACACTATTTGGGGGGGAGTCTTTATTAAAGACTGAGCAAAAGTGCGTAGCAAAGAAGTTGCAGATTTCTTCACCGTTAGATGAAGATTTATTCTCGTGGTACATTTGACTTGGTATGGAACAGTTATTGCCTTTCTTTCTTTTAATATGGGACCAAAAAAGCTTAGGGTTTGATGTGAGGGCCGCCTCAAGGTTAGACATATAATCTCTATAAGCAGTCCTCATCATGGCGTCGCATCTTTTTTTCAATGTTTGGTAGGTTATAATATCAAGCGGATTTTTATATTTTTTGTACCTTGTGAGGAATTTATGTTTTTCATTAAGTCTACGGATGAGGTCGGTCGAGAACCAAGCTGGATATGACTTTTTACGAAATTTGCGCAGAGGAATCAGTTTTTTAATTACCTCGTGAATAACTGAATAGAAAATGTCTAACATGTCGTTAACTGTATTTGAATCGGTAAAGAGTTCATCCCAATCTACCAAGTTAAGTTCGGCATTGATTGCTTTGTAATCAGCTTTAAAATAGCTGTATCTGTTGTTGGGTTTGGGCTGTAGACCTTTATCAGATTCCATAAGAATTGTGAATTCGAGCGGAGGGTGGTGTGGATCAATCCTACTCAGAACATCTGAAGCAGGAGTTGCTTCTGTAGTATTGCAGTTTCCGAGTACGAGATCTAGAATCCTGTTCAGCTTATTTGGTACGTGGTTGAATTGCATAAGATTGTGAAATTCTATAAAATCTGACAAGATAGTTTCAAGCTGACCCAAACCTATGGGTACAGTATCGTTTTCCTGGCTATGAGGGGCGTATAATTTACCCAGATTGAAGTCACCAACGACTAACAGGCCCACTGTTGGATCCACCTTTTTGCTAACGTTGTTGGTGAATTGTTCCAAAACGTGACGCTGCACGGGACAGGGAATATATACTGCACATATCTGAAGTAAGTGTATTTTGCCGGCACTATCACTTGTTTGCAGGCCAACCCATAAATCTTCGCATTGACTTTCTAGATGTTTTAGTCGCTGTGACTTGATTTTTTTAGAAATGGCTATTAGTACACCCCCACCGTCAGATTTTGATGAACTTGTTGCATAGGTTTCTCTGTCTCTTCTAAAAATGTTGTAACGGTCATCAAATAGCTCTGCATCAAACACACTGTCATTTAACCATGTCTCACAGAAAATAATAATGTCGTAATTGGAACCACACACATTATGAAGGACTTCTGTTGTTTTGCTACGAAGGCCCCTAACGTTTTGAAAATAAATTCGTAGCATTTCAGACATAATTCTAGAGAGATATCCAATACATGATAAGTACAACGTAGTAATTAAAAAATAAAACTTAAATCAAACTGTTGAGAGTTTCCATATCGCGGATGAAAACGTGATCCATCGATTCTGTCTTCCGCATGTAAATTTTGCCTCCTCTAACCCATACAAACTTGTAGCCGATCTGTTTAGCCTTAAGTCGCGCTGCAGCATGTAGAGATTTGTTGTCGGTAGAAAGGTGTTCCAACACGAATATGGGAGTTTTCTTCTCTACACCAATGCCGACATGACCAGTGTTTAATTTGTCATTAGGGTTGTCCTTGTTAAACTTGATAACAGCGGCCAAAAACGTATCTCTTATGCGTGGTGATCCAAATTTGACAAGAATCGACCTAGGACGCGAGCTTGTTTTGTCCATTTTTGCTAATCGGGAGCAATAATGGATTTCGCTTTCATTTAGTTTGCAGTCGACAATACGACTTATCTGCATAACAGTGGTTATTAGGTTCTCGGATTTATTTTCAGGGACGCACTGTATTTCAATATTGTTAGAGCGAGAATGCTGCTCCATTTGGTTAACCCGTTGGAGTAAGACATTGGTCGTAGCTCGTAAAGAATCGTTCTCCTTTTTTAGAGCGTATATCAAGGAGGATTGTTCTTTGTTCTCGGACTTAAACTTTTCGAACTCCAAATTAATAAAGTTCATGGACTCTTTAAAATTTGCAAACTCCTCCTTGAGCTCTTTAAGTTCGAACTGTAGGCAGTTCTGTAGTTCTTCTCTGATTATCTGTCGAAGACTGTCGGTGGAGAAGGATACCTCTGCTGGGTCGGGCTGAGGTGCGGTTGCTGAATGAGACGGCTTTGATCTCGTGGTGACGTTATCGAAGAAGGATGAATTATTGAAGGAACTGTCGCGCTTGTTGACGGGGGTATTCGCGTTTTGGTTACTTTTATGCGATCCGCCAAGACACACTGCACATTTCCAAGCAGATTTCGATCTTCCGGGTAATTTTTTATACTCCGCGAGAATTAATTTTGCGCAGTAAAAATGATAGTGTCCGTAGCACACCGCGCATTCCAAGCGTTCGTCCTCACGCAGAATGCCCGGACAAATAGCGCATTTCGTGACGGGCATTATGTATGACTGATATAGATTTTGCCTCTCGGAGACAGCTCGGTAAGTGTCGTGTCTGCGCTAAACGATCTTTGCCGCGTCGACGTTGGGTGACTACGAGCCGGCTTTTTGACCGACGCACGCTAATTTGACCCGTTCGGCACTCCGCCACTTAAGTGTAACCGTGCGAATGGCTTGCTCTTCAACTGAGCTACCGTGGTTACTGGTCACTTATAAATTATCAAAGTGTGAGAATTACTTAGCTGTTTTGAGTCCAAAAACGTTGTGAACACTGGTAAACTTTAACAATAGCTTAGGATATCACTTAACCATGTAAGGAAACGTAAAAAAATTCGGTAAAAGTTCAAAAAATTGTTAAAAACTGAATAAATAAACGGGAGCAAGTTAAAGTGCGAGTAGGCGTTTCAATATCGCGTCAAAGAATGTCAGAGATTTAGAAATAATAAGTAGGTAGCTACGTAAATTATACAAAGGCAATAAAGCGCGCGCGAGCGTCGTGGTTCGAGAGCGGTGATACGAGCACGACTGGCGTGTTGGTCTGTCCGCGCGGCCGGCGCGGCCGCAGCTCACGCTTAGGCGCCGCGGGCGGTGAGGTGCGGCGAGACGGGGAGTGGCTGCATAAAACTTGTTCCTAAGGACGCGTTCACAGGAGCATAAGCGGAGCGGGTATTTAGTCGCTTGACCGCTACAAGCGGAACGAATAACCTGGGACGAGTAAACAACTTCATAGACAGAATTGCTTTCCCTATTTATATTAAGATTTAAAACGGTTTATCAATAGTCTCTCACCTATTAAAAAAGTCTCTCACCTGTTCAGTGGGGTCGAACTAATTGGAGCATATGTCAGAAAGCCGCGCTCGGTTCCAGTAGCCATAGTGTCAAAACGCCGCTGCCTCTCTACTTTCGGCTGTTTCTCACCTGGCTTTATACTATCGGTTGTCCCTCACCTGCCTCTCTACTACTGGCTGTCTCTCACCTGCCTCTCTACTATTAGCTGTCTCTCACCTGTTTAGTGGGGTCGAACTCGTTGGGGCGTATGTCGGCGACCCGCGCTCGGTACCAGCGGCCGTCGTGACGGAACACCGCCGCAACGATCTGACCCACCGAAACTTGGCGAAGCTGTGTAGAGAAATTTGACCATTAATTAACTGTAAAAAGCAGCTCGTTACAGCAGTAAACTTTGAGGTCAGAAGGCTTTGTAAATAATCAAATTCTTAGTTGATTTTTTTCATTTTCTTACAATAGTGAATGTTGGCGACAGACCTTATTCTTCAGTTTTTCTTTTTATAGATCGTTTTAATACACTTTTTCAGTTTTTAATTTAGTTTGTTCTAGTTCTTATTAAGTCTATTATGTCAATGTCTAATAAAAATTAACAGTTATAGTATCGCAGACCCAAAGGTTAATTAATTTTTTCAGGAAAGAAAAGTAACTATACCTACGCGGTGCTCAGCAGTGAAAGTTTGTGTACCCCTCTGTGATACAGGCGTGACCATACATTATGCTTCAATAACACATCTTCTTCTTCTTCAGGCTATATTAGTCCACTGCTGGATATAACCCTCCCCTAATGAGCGCCATAGCGCAAGGTTGTGCCATGATTGAGGGGTAATGCCCGCATTACACATAATGCAAATAAATATTTTGCTCCGGCAGCCAGCCACTTTCACCATCAGTCCAGACTCACCGCATGCGCTTCCCTGTTTCCCGCGTGGCTGTAGTAATCCGTCATCTGGTTGACCAGGTCATCCAACTGGGTGACCTGGGCGCCCACGAACTGCACCCAGAAACGAGAGGGCGAGGATACGGCTGAGACGTACACTTCTATCGCAGCGCCCGAAGCCTCTGTGGGGGCGTTTATAATGTTATAGAGAGATATATAGAATATTCTTTAATGTACACGAAAATGACGGTGGTTCGGTGGCGGGGAGTCGCTGTATGCTGACGGCACAAGTCCTTCAAGCTTAAAAATCCACGAAGAAGGTCTGTGTCCTTCAGTGGGCGTCAACAATCCCACTGATGATGATCATGATGATGACACGGAAATTATATTAACATAAATTACATCTTCCTTTACTCCTCCGCGGAGGAGTAAAGGAAGATGTAATTCCTACCACCTCCGTGGAGTCTGGGGCCGACACATGGGCTTTCCATTTATCTCTGTTCATTGCTAGAGATGGTAGCTCCATAAATTACATCATTAGACAATAATTGTGTCTCCTATTACGTCTCACTGAAGGGCATTGCTGTGTGGTGTCGGCCTAGAGAATAGCACCAACCCAAATTCTTCCCGCGGGTGTCGTAAAAGGCGACTAAGGGAAAGGACAAACCAGGAGGTGGGCAGCAGCGCCCCCTGCAGTACAATTCCACCAAACTGCGATCCTCAACCCGCATGCCCAGCGTGGGGATTATGGACACTACCCCCAATGATGGTACAACCTGGCGCTATGGCGCTAATTAGGGGAGGGCTATGTCCAGCAGTGGACTAATATAGCCTGAAGAAGAAGAAGAAAGGCATAGGACTCCTCTCAGCAGAGAGAATATAATACTCCGACATGAAGCCTCTGTAGGGGGCCATTGTAATGGCATACATAGAGAGAAAATTATTTACTGTACACAAAAATTACATCAACAGAAATTACATTAAGACCAATTAATCAGATGTGTAATACAACCTTGCGCTATGGCGCTCACTAAGGGAGGGCTATGTCCAGCAATGGACTAATATACCCTGAAGAAGAAGAAGAGTAATACAACAACTGTCTATAACGCAGCAAACTCCTCACTGTGTGGCACATAACTTCTCTTACAGACATAGAAGGGGCTTAATGATGTGTGCACAAGGAATAAAATAAATAATAATATAATTTAATTAATTTAATTTAGTTAATAAACCGCGCCAGGTTGAAGTGGCTTCCTATTCGAGATCGTAGAAACCTTCGAATTCTCTGCACTCTCTACTCTATCCTCAACGACCCCAACACTCCTCAATATCTTAAGACTCAATTTGCTTTTTTATCTTGCACACATAGCAGAGAACTCCGTTCCTCCCAAAATCTTCTTCTTTATACACCCTCTCACCATACTGGTTTCATCTCTAGTTCTTTCTGCGTCTCAGCCGTTCGTCTCTGGAACGGCCTGCCTGATAATATCCGTAAAGCCCCATCTCGAAATTCTTTCAAAGCTCTTGCCCGGGAACACTTCCTCGAGAAGTGCTACCCCAAACTCCCTTAGCCACTCCTTATGTGAAGAGTCTTTCCGATGTATGTCCTCCCTATTCATTATATTTAGATTTCATATGTATGGTAATTTATATGGTATTCCTTGTCTCTTACAGTGTGTACATATCATATGTATTTTATAGTGATGTTTATGTATATATATATTTGTATGTAATGTGATGAGTATGTATATATATATTATTTATATACTATTATTTTAATATATACGTTTAGTGTATTATATGTGTAAGTATATAATAATGTGGAAGGTTGTCTTGTTCCTTTTTTTTTTTTGCACGCCTGCCAAGTTTTCGTTCTACCTCCTGCGGTTGACTGGTAGAAAATGCTTATGGCATTAAGTTCGCCGCATTGTACAATTTTATGGTGCAATAAAGTATTATTAATAATAATAATAATATGCACAGACCACATAGGATGCTACTTATGTATGCGGAATCTGGGATTCCAATAATTTTAAACGCAATGTCTGACCTCCATGGCCAAATTCGTTCATTTTTTAAATACTGGCCGCTAATATTTTTCTCTTATATACGTTAGTGTTTTGTTTTTGTTGGGTTTAAAATGTCATATCGCTGAAAAAATGGAACTAACTCGTGAAAATATTCGTGCTATTATTTATTACGATTTTCGACGTGGTTTAACGCAACAACAGTGCGTAGATCAATTAACTTCGACTTTTGGTGGTGAAGCTCCATCAAAAACGACTGTGTATCACTGGTTTAGTGAGTTTAATCGCCGGCGCAGTAAGCTCACGGACAAAGTGAAAGAAGGTCGCCCGAAATCAGTGGTTGTGCGACAAAATATTGAAGCTGTGCGAAAACTAATAATTCAAGACCGCCATGTTACGTATCGCGAGATAGAGGCTATTCTGGGCATATGTATGACGAACATTCATACGATATTACATGAACATTTGTCTGTAAAAAAAGTTTGTTCGCGTTGGACCCCGCACAACTTAACTCAGGATCAAAAAGATGCTCGCGTCGAATGGTGCAAGAAAACCTTAAGAAAAATCAACGGAGGCGACTCAAAATCTGTTTATAATATCTAAACAGGTGACGAATCCTGGATCTACGCGTACGATCCCGAAACTAAACAACAATCAACAGTTTGGGTGTTTCAAAATGAGCCGAACCCTACGAAAGTAGCTCGTGCAAAAAGCACTGTAAGGCAAATGGTGGTCTGCTATTTTGGTATTAATGGCCATGTGGCTACAATACCACTGGAGAATCGCAGAACGGTTAATTCGGAGTGGTACACGACCATTTGTTTGCCGGAAGTATTTGAAGAAATACACCAAAACAACCACTGACGCAGAATCATACTTCACCATGACAATGCCAGCTGTCATACATCTCAGGAAACAACTACATTTTTGGATGTCAAAGAATAGAATTGATGGGTCATCCACCGTACAGCCCTGATTTGGCTCCCAATGATTTCAATTTATTCTCAAATGTAAAGAAAAAATTACGTGGTCAACGATTTTCGACCCGTGAAGATGCCGTAGATGCGTTCAAACAGCACGTTTTGGAGATAACTCAATCAGAGTGGAAAAAGTGTTTTACAAATTGGTTTCATCGAATGCAAAAGTGCATCGATCATAGTGGAGAATACTTTGAAAAACAATAAAAGCATATTTAGCCATATACATTTGTTTATTTTTTCTATTCCGCATACATAAGTAGCAGCCCTCGTAGTGCACAGACATAATATTATGTGATACTTGCTAGCTCGTGAACGTTTTCTCAACAATATCTTCAATAGATATTTCAAAACGTACCCCAGTCCCCATTTAAGTCATAGCTGAAAATAATGGCCTCCGCATAACACAATCTCAAACTAGTTAACTTTAAAGGGTGAAAAAAAAACACAAAAAGATTGAGGCTATAGATAAATGCAAAAAATCAGGAGCAGCTAGTAAGCCGATATTTTTCAATACTCGAATCAGTTTTGTCTGTCCTGTCCTCCTATTCAGATCATTCTACTGTATTCGATTATCCACTTGGACGTTTGGGTAGGTTAGGTTAGTAGGTACATTTGTAACCTTTCTTCTACAGTGCAATGTAGTTCATAAAAATAGTAATTTCCACACAACACAATCACTTCTCCTGACCCCAAACTAGGTGCCATGTTAGGGAGCTTTGGGCTATGATTTTTTTCCATTGTTAAGGGTATTCATTAGGCAACATTTGTTGATAAACTGTTTATGAATTTCATCATCTTGTTTCGCAACAACTTTACCGTCTTGATCTCCACCTAGAGTGGGGAGCACAGCAACATGTTTATGCAACAATGTTTCATCACTGTTGTTTATAAACATGTTTACAGAGGTGATTAAACATCGTGCAATACTCTTTTTAAACAGTGTTTATTAACAAACGTTGCCTAATGAATACCCAGCTTTATGTTTTTTGTTGCTAAACAAGTTATGATTTTTTTCCATTGTTGGCGCTAATTAGCAGCCCGAAGCGCCTTAACTAGGCAAGGACATCATAAAGATACAAATACAAACAGGGGCCATTTGTACAACTATACGGCGCCCCTAGTGAGTATCGAACCCACCACCTCCAGCATGGTAATCGGACATAATAGCGCTATGCCAACGAGGCAATCAAGTTTGTCAGTTTCTTGAGGGTAGTAGCTAAAAATCAGCGCTGCCAAGATCACTCAAATCACAAAAAACAAGCCTATTATTATTATAATACAAAGCACTAAAATCTTTATTTACCCATCCCGACGAACACAAACCAAACAGATACTTTATGCTAGCGCTTCACTTGACTGTTCGTATTGCGTATTGCTTTTTATTTTTACATTTACACAATTTACAAAATCTGTGCTAAAGATCATTATTATTAAACTTCATTGCTCGTAAAACATTAAACAGGACATTATATCAAAATTAACGTGTACAAATGCGAGCTTATCTCTGTAAGAGATTTCGAATTTGTGAGAGAAAATGATTCGGACCACCGCCGCAATGGATTGTGAATATTTTATATGGAATCAGGCGTTCCTTTTCGGAAATCCACTATCCAAATTTTCAAATCGAAAATTACTTTGCTAAAGTCCGCCAAAAAAAGGAAATGGCGGAATTTAACAAAGTAATTTTTACATTTTAATGCTATTGTGAATATTTGCCAAATACGCAAATACGAATGGCCAAATAAGGGCCACCATAAAACTTTGGCCATGGCTATATCTACACCCGCACCTCACTCAAACAACACAGAATCATCAAATAATCTTACATTACCTCCCACTCTCTCGTACACTATTGTACACTATTGTGTTATATAGCTTTTAGAACATACCTCGGGCTAGAGCCCGAAACTCTCTAGAGAGTGGGCTTCGGTTTTCGCCGAAAGCACACGAATGCACTACTTCCTACTCTGTATAAAACTTTTTTTCACTAATTTGAAAAGTTAAGTGCCGCTGGAAATGTATCTAAATATGATGATGATGATTGGCCTTCTGCATCTACGTAATGAGATGATTTATACAGCGTCCAGTGGTATCCTCACTCACGCTAGATGGGTGAAGGGACCACTTCGACGCTGTAGTGCCTGGGACATGGTTTTTATAGATGGTGTAGGCTTGCCTAGCACCAATACCATCCTGACAGCTTAGTCGGCCTAGCCCACAGGAAAGACTAGTCAATACGTGCGGAGCCAACCAAGTCGCGGGTTTCCTCACGATGTTTTCCTTCACCGTTAGCGTGTGGTATTGTGACTACAAATTCGCAAATGTACGTAACTTTGAAAATTAAACAAAGTCACTGGTTACACTATTTTTATTTTTAATGCACTAACGTATGTACTAATGGTACGGAGAGCCAGAGGTTGCGGGTTCGAATCCCGGCATGGGTGAAAATTTTTAGCCTCTAAATAGGTTTTTAAAGTCATTGGTACATGCCCGCACTCGGGATCGAACCTGGGGCTCTCGCTTGCCAGTCCATGGTTCTACCCACTGAGCTACCACCGCAATAAATATAAGTTATGAGCAATAAACATATTTTTACTTTTTACTTTACTTTTACATTAGTTCCGATATTTCTATTACACGAATATATCCGATTCTATCCGATAGTAGCCGAGGTATATTCTAAAAGCTAACAGACTGTAGCTGTTATTCTACTATTAACAGCTGTCAGATAGCTGAAGTGTATAAAAAATTGTACGGGAAGCTACACGAGTCTGTTCGAGAAGCTGGGAGTTAATGCATCTATAGTTGATGTACCTTTTATTATCTATAGTTCATCAGGAACGTATCATGTTGGTCGTGTCCAAAGCACCTACAAAATAAGTATGACTCAGCCGAAATCACCAGTTTCGTTATTGGGACAAAGAATGCTTTTTTCACACTAATTTCATACGTACATAAACTCACGCCGGAGGGTGAGGCTTTGCCAGGAGATCAGGGTTTTCCAGTTGCCAACGACACATATTGTTAGCTGAGTTTATACTGCTGATTTTAAGCCATTTTTTTTCTATGGTAGATTTAAAATTTATCCCCTTCTGAGCACTTATTAAACACCAACGAAAAATCTTAGTTGGTTTCTAGAAACCTCCCAAATAGATTAGAACTCTTTATTGTACACACCAGAAAACAAAATACATTAAAAGGCTTCCGTATCTACATTTTGTTGTATACAATTGGCGGTCTTATCGCTAAAAGCGATCTCTCCCAGGCCTAAATAGGCAATTATGCAGAGGTGAAGTGTGCTCGCCACACATTCATTTATTCAATAAAAAAATAAGTCTAAAAAGTACTCTGGACACGACATAAAAAAGACAAACAAACCATGCGGTTATCCATGTTCTTACCAGACTTCTTAGTGGCATGCTTGTCACCTGGCATTTCGGTGGGGTCGGACTCAGTGTTGGAGCGAACGGAGGGCGTCGGGGACGCCGCTGGGTTGCTGTGGCGCGGACTGCGTTTCGACAACTCAATCTCGCGACGGCACTTCTCTTGGGCCACCTGGGAAGTTGTATTTTATTTGTATATATTTGCACAAAAATAAAAGATCTTACTAGAGCTTCTCAATCGGGAAGTCGTGGGTTCGAATCCCGGCATGTACCTATAACTTTCTCTTCTAAGTTATGCATGTACATTTGTCAATTTATAGTAGCAATACCACACTCACTAACTGTGAAGAAAAACATCGTGAGGAATGGAGTGACTGTTCAAATACCTCAGCGCTTGAAACTGTCAATCCGCGGTGGGCACGCGTGGTAATTACCTCGCGTAATGAGAGATGAGAGAGAGAGAAGGCCTTCTCTCTCTCACACACGCCTTCTCTCAGAGAGAGAGGCATGTGCAATGTTTTAGGCTCATAAAAAAATAGAGAAGTCATGTTAAAAGATAAATCGAAAACTAATTCTATTATACCTCATACTTGCTTATTCACTTCTTAGTTTGCTTACTTTGCTAGTTTGTCGGCAGGTTTTTTAAGTAGATGTAGGAACTTACGCAGCTGTCGATGAGACCCTTCGCGACCTGGATCTGTTCTCGGGTGCCGCGGAAGGTGATGGAACGCGAGGCGCCCTGCTCAGCGCCGCCCTCCACCTTGATCCGCGCCCCGCTGCGGTGGCTAATCTCGTTTATGTTGTCGCCTCCTGAGCCTGGAAAACAAATGATTTTTAAGGAGTTTGTTTCCTTTATGTCATCTAAATATTCAGTTTTTTTTTTAAGTAAGACATTTTACACCTGATCTCAGTGTTGGAAATAAGAAGGCTATCGATTTAGTAATTATTTTATTAAAAACGTTAAAAACCAACGCACTTTTCACCTTTATGGAAGAAGAAAAAAAAAGTGTTGCCCACCTTAGGTGGACCAAAATTAAATTTTTTGTCTTAAATATAAGTTCGGGGGCAAGAATGTACTTGAATTTAGTTTTACCTTTTAATCTCACCTTAATTACTTAGTTGTAGTTTAAGTTTTTATTTTAAGAATCTTTTGAAGTAATTAAATTAACAGTTATTTCTAACATTTCTGTACATAATATATGTATATATGTTTTTTTTATTTTAGTTACACATTTTTTAGTTAAAGTTAATTATCATTTACAGGAAGAGGGCACAATTTAGTGTAGCCAAATGCTCCAGACTAGAATTTGACAGACGATTGGAATCGCTCAGGGTGCACGTCACATTCCACGCAACCTATTGGGGGCCATCAATAAATTACGTCACACGAATCACAGACTATTTTTTTTAGCGTTTTATAGTGTTTAAAGAATTGTGTATATATGAATTAACACCGTATGTTTTTATCCAACCCATAAGACGATCTCTATGCAAAATACGCTATGAACGTTACTTCTTTCAGCATTTTGCGTAGTGGTATAAAACTATTACAATTTAGAGTTCATCATCAACCCATTATGTCCCCACCGAGGGGCACGGGTATCTTACCTAAGGAAGGTATATGCCATACTCCGCCACGGGGGCCAAGTGCGGATTGGTGGAAGCTTGAAGACTAGTGGCTGGCCTTACTTTCAGAAGTTTCGAAGCCGCCCTAGGCCTCCTTGGCTCAACGACTGCCATCTATCGACGGCAGCCGGCACCTACTGCTTAACGGGCCTTGCGAAGCACGGAACCGCTCGGAAAAATGCCACTAGCGTTAGTCATAGACGGTCACCCATCCATGCACTGAACGCGCCCTATGTTGCTCAACCTTCGTTATCTTTTAAGATCATTCTGTCAGCTGGGGTTACGAGCGATTCACCTTCGGTTCATCAACGTTCATTTGTCATTGCATGCACGCACGCCGGTTCTGGGTACTTTTTATATTGCCCTTTGCTAATACATCCCTTATTTCGTCGAAGTATGTGCGCCTGGGACTTCCCCAACAACAAATATGTCGTAATATCGAGTTATTTGTCCGTTTTTTCACTAAAATGATCTAGATTTTGAAGTGGACATATAGTTTGACTTGTAGCGTTCATTAAGCCGTAGTCTGCACTACTCTGAATAAAACCATTTCATTTCATTTCGGCCTTCTCTCAGAGGTTACAGCATAAAGATTTTTATCAATGTTTTGCTTACATCTACCGCACAATAATCCGACACAGAGTATAGTAAACCAATCAGGCGTAACACTCATTGATATATGATGCAAGAAATACTCAGATTTTATTTCATGCACTGTGACATCAGATACACTGTTATCTGATTTGGTTACTTCTCAAATTATTTGTTTTGCTTGTTTCATTTCTTGCTACATTTCACATTGCTTGATAGCGTAATTTTTTTTTTTACATCAATTAAAACAAATAATATTTCCGCTGCGCTCGTGGCATAGTGGAACCGAGTGATTGGAATCAATCACTTGGGTTAAGCAACAACAGGCGCGGCTGGCTAGATACGCCCACCATCCTGCACCTGGATGGTGGACACATCTAGCATGTATTTCATGCGGTACATGTAAAATTTATATGAATGCCTAATAACGAAACCGGAGTGTCTGAGGAGTTCACATACCTCAGCGCTCGAAATTCACCATCCACGGTCGGCACGCGTGATAATTAAGCCCATATTCTTTCCCTGAGAGAAGGCCTGTGCCCTGCAGTGGGGCGTTTATAGGCGACATAAAAAAACGTTTTATCTACTCTGATACTATAATACAAAGATTAGGTATAAAACTGATAAAAAAAACTCTTACGACAAACATTACGCATATGCCAAAAATAAAAAAAATTAGTTTTATTACGATACAGGTCTTGTATGGACACCTGTATCATATAATATAACTTTTTAATCATAACGATACATATTTTTAGTATCACACGAGTGTTAAGAACCCTATTATGCAACAGTATCATAAGCTACTATAAAACCTCACCAATGATCCGGCCGCAAGCCCAGCTTGGCACCAGCATCACGTCCTCAACAATGACGGGCTGGTTCTTGATAAACTCGTGGATTAGGGTCTCGGCGAGCTGGGTCGCCTCGCTGCGCCCTCGGATGATGAAGACGTCGTAGTCTTTGTCTGTGAACTTCTTGCAGTGAATTGTGGCGCCTGATTTCTTCTCGATCTCCTTTACGTTGGAGCCGCTACGACCTGTAAGTTCATTTAATTTATTAGCGACACATAACAGCAAGGCAACAATACAAATAGTACACTTCATGTTATGTTTAGTTGACTCGATCGATATCAACCCTTTTGTATGTCCCCGCTGCTGGGGCACGGGTCTCTTGCTGCATGCAGGGAGGTTAGATCATCTCCACCACGGTGGCAAAGTCCGAGTTGGTGGAGGATTGTAAGACAATGGCGGGCCTTACAGTCAGAAGTTATCAAGCCGCCCATAAGGCCTCTGACATGGCTTAACGACTGCCATTACATGACAGCCGGCACTAACGGCTTAAATGCCGCTAGCGGTAGTCTCGGGACGGTCACCCATCTAGCACCTGACCACACCTGTTGTCGCTTAACTCAAGTGATTGATTCCAATCACTCGGTTGGATTAGGCCATGAGAGCTTCTGCTTGTGGTGTTTAAATTTACAAGACTTATTCTATTCTAATTCTAGAGCTAAACCATAAAGTACAAATAAAGAAAAAATTGCTGATTTTGTTTTCTTTATTGGAAATTCAACAGGATGAAGTCCCGACTCGAGAACTTCGTGGCTGATTGCCGGCTGGCTGAGGATGGCATTCCAAGGGAAGAGTTATGTCCAAGATTGGACGAAAACAGGTTGATTGGATGATTTATTGAAGATTTTAATTCAAATTAGTTTTTTTATGCTTTTGCTTCCATAAATAATCACATTCGTGTACCACCCATAATTAAGTTCTAAATCCCATCTTTTTCGTGACATAAAATTTATGAAGCCCTGGTTCTTGCTTATAACTTCGATGAATTTTTTCATACTTAATTGTTTACATTCTGCGGTAGATTGTCAATTTCATAGCGAAACTTATGAGGAACCACTCGTTTACTTTAAGGAAAATATTGTGAGGAAAACTAAATGTCTGACTACACGCAGGTATTTCAGCGCTTAAAGTCGCCAATCGGCGGTGGGTGAATTTGTAGTAGCAACATATTATACCGTGAAAGTATCGTGAGGAAACCGGACTTCCTTAGCAGTAGGATGCCTAAAATTCATGATATTATGTTATATCCTTATATGCAATCCGCTGTGGACGCCCGAGGTAATTAGCTCATACACTCTCTCTTGAAAAAGGCATGTGCCTTGTAGTGGTACTTTAATAGACAACTTAAAAAATAGGCCTATAACAGAATCTAAAGGTTTCTTTACATCGCTCAACCTGAGCATCGCATAATCATGCCCAACGTGACGTCACGTCGCTCGACACACGAAATAATGACATCAATAAATAAACATCAGCTTTTCACGACGAATCCACTTGGCCCTGATTTTCTGTGCAAACATCTTATAAATAGCGTTAGTCTGACCGACAGTTAGCTTGGCCGGTGGCCTAATGACAGGTTCGTAAGGCAAAAAGGAGATCTGAGAAAGGGAGTCAAAATACAAAGCAAATGCGAAAAAATCGTAACCAAGCTTATAGTTTCATGATAGTGACATCCACACAACACAATCAATTGTCTTGGTCCCAAACTAGTAAACCCTGTGCTATGGTAACTAGGCAAGGACATTACAAACATGGAAATACACCCAGGCTGAGGACATTTTTACCAATCGAGAACAGCAGCCTTCAGAGGGAATCGAGTTCAAGACCTCGGTTTTGGTAGCCAAGTGTGTTAACTCTAACCAAACAACGACGCAGTCAAAATGTGATACAAACCATTGAAAACATCTAAAATTGAAATTTACTCAATATGAGTCCGATGATGATGATGATGAACGTGAATGTGATTATGAATATGAATAGGTATGAGTATTTAAAAACCTATTTAGAGGCTAAAAATTTCACCCATGCCGGGATTCGAACCCGCAACCTCTGGCTATCCGTACCAGCGCTCCACCAATTGAGCCAATGGGCGACTCACGGCATCAGTGAAATTTTGAACCTCTTTACAATATTCTCTGTATTACGTACAGGCAGCGACATCTGACTTAAGCAAATTGCATTACTTACAGCCCCGACTACCTACTTTGCAGTTAGGTTTAACATCGGAACGATATCACTGTACCCACATGATTACACTATTTTTATTTTTAATGCACTAACCCGTGCTAAGGAACAAATTTAAAAACCTATTTAGAGGCTAAAAATTTCACAAATTTATATGCCGAAAGCGTCTAGAATGAAGGCACTACAATTTACTACCAACGAATTGACCAGTTAATTTACGTAGAATTTGGGTAAATAGTGATGTATCGTGCAAGACAAACAATAATTTATAGTGAGTGATACCCAAAGCCTAGATAAGATACTAAACACTTTTATTGGGAATGATTACTGTAGGTATCAGTCTGGTGTTATAAAAGATTATTTAGTTTAGCCCAGAAACAGTGGGAAAATTTTTCTTTTAGGATTAGTAGATTCCGGCGTGGGGCCGGAAGCATGTATGTGCCTGTATGTAAATGTTATATGTTAAGGTTATGTTGTTCTTGTTTTGTGTGTCTTCACTATTGCATTAGGGCTATACCCTGTAAAAATAGTAAGCTGTGTGGAAATAAATAAATAAAAATAAATTATATTTTTCGTAGTTCTTTGATACAGTTATTAGGCCTTTCAAAAGGGCCATAGGACTTGAAGTTCAGCTTGGAGTTCAGCTCAGTGTAACCTTTATATATAGGTTTCAGCTCAGGCCTTACATGATCTTAGCTAAAGGCGAAATTAGACGGCTCATTTTTCGTTCACTTCTGACTAAGTCTAATGCTGAATGAATTCATGAGATTTTTTTTAATCAAGCCCTAGTCTAATACTTACGTTTTTCAATAGAATGATATAAGCACGACAATTGCTGTTATTTGCTCAATTTAGTAGTTTGTGTTTGTAAGTTGCTGTAAGCTTAACTATTGAATTAAGGACTCCCTGTAGTGATAGCAGTTTTAAAAAATAAATTAAATAACTTTTCACAACTGTGATAGCGTGTGCGCTTGCGAACGGGGAAATTCTGTCACAAATCCAAAACAGAAAGAACTCTTGAATCAAACTGTCACAAAACTATGAACATTCAATAAGGGTGGTTAATCACAGGGCGGATGAGGTTTCACAACCAACCTTTGTCGCCAACTGCCTCACCTACAAATTATGTGAACAATAAAAATTAGTTTCGGTTCCACAATATAAATAAAGACAGTTTGAAATAATGTAGGAAAATTTTACTTATCTCAACAAAATACCCAATTTCATTTCTAATATAAGCTTTGACAGATAGACAGATTAAAGGAGCATCTTCTAGGGACTCTTTTTTGAACAATCCTTGGAAAAAGCGTGTGTTTGTTAGTTTAATTTCTTTGTTTAAAAAAATACAGGTATTTAAAATGTGGATAATGGAGCTGGACGTACAATTAACAATTACATTTTTTTACGTTTTAGTTATTAAAGACACATTGTACTTCTGTTTATTGTCCCTAATAAAGACAAAAATAAAAATATATATATTATGTATTGTAAACAGTCCGTATTATTTTATGTTTTTTACAATGAAGACTAATAGTCATATTAAAAAAAACGGTTCCTTAAAACACTCTCAGAGTCATTTTGTAAGGTTGTATATCTTTTAATAAAAAATTAAACTGGAACGATTTCAACCCAGTGCTTTATTTGTACTATGTTTTATTTATAATAAAAACAGAAATCTGGATAAAAACGGAATAAGCAGGTAAAAATAGTCAGATCTAGTGTAGATGTAAAGTAGTACTTAATGCTATTGGCATTGGTGACAGTTTGGGTTTCCGCAACTCGACTGCAAATGAGCCTTTTTTGCGTGAAATACTTAATGCTAAAAAATGCTTTTTTTTTACTAATGCTAAAAAAGAGGAAAATTTAAAAATGGGTGAAGTAATTTTTAATTTTTGAAAATGATAGACAGAATTAAAGAAATATAAAATGTAAAAGAAATACAAAATGGTGTAAAGAGGTTTGTACCGTTACAATTTTAAATAGTTGTAAGCTAAATAATCTGTGGTTACGCCTTTACCTTGGAAATCTCCACCTCAGATTATTTTGGTCAGCGTTTTTAGAATGTTTTAGGGAACTGCGTTTTTATAAATACAACCGAACCTTTGAGAAACCAGGGTTCCAAAATTTAAACTCCAATCACTCACCAATGAGAGCTGGAACAATGCTTTTGGCCACTTGAACCTCAATGACATTCGCTCTGGATGTCTTGATGGAGCGTTCATTAGCTTCTTCTTCATCTTTCTTGAACACGTAGTAGACCACAAATGCTGTTACTGTAGCCAGGGACAGCCCCAAGGCGACGGGGACTGCTAACCTCGCAAACGACATCCTGACAAACAGACAAAGCAAAGGTTGGTCTGTTTGTATCGTTTCTCTGTATTATAGTTCGTTCTGTGCATATCTGCTGAAAATTTATTTCTAAATAAATGATTACTTTAAAGCCAATCTTTCCCTTTACCACAGAAAATGCCTGTTGAAAATGCCTCTGATGACATTGTTAATGAAATGAGGATTATTGTAAAGTCAGAAGACTTCAACCATATTCATACATATAATCGTTAAAAGTCCTGGCACATTATACTGGCAGTGCAAAAACATAGAAGTGCAGCTCCCCTAGAATTTAAGTTACCGATGTCCCTAATAGGGTTAGCACTCTAACCACGCATCCCCCAGGATGCAAGCTCACCATATGCGTGTCGGCTGCAAGATTTGCCTTAAATTAGAAAATGTCATAAAAATTCACAAGTCAAAAAACAGTTTTAATTTTCATTGTTTAAAAAATAAATCCAATCTTCACAGGAAAGTTAAACTTCTTTTTTTCAATGATGCAAATCATTGAAATAAACAACAATCATAACTTTGTTATAGACAGTAGATAGAAACTGCACTTTATCAACATCACGAATTATTTTTATTTAAAATTTAAATAAATTCTCCATTATGGACTGAGATAATTGTTCAGTACAATTTCACTAATGTCCCAAGACTATAGCCACTCACAAGCGAACAAACCAAAATTTGTAATTTACAAAATATGTGGACTGATTAGAGCACACAAATTATAGATTTCACAAAATAATTTATTATAAATTAGATCTTCATTACACCTAAACGGTGACACAGAAAAGGGAATAAGTTACAATGTTGCCATAACTACAAAATAAGGAAAACAAATATTTGAAACCGAATATTCAAATGTTTTCCAAGACAGATAAATGTAAAGAAAAAATTTCTTATGAAAATTTTGAGTTGTCAAGTTACTTAAATCATATATTAAAATAAACACTAGCATAACTTGATTGATGTCCTTTTAACATATTTATAAAATTTCCTTGTGTTCCAGCAGTATAATTATGTTTTATTATTACACAGCATTATTATACAGCAGTATTATTTGGTAACTTCATTTTATATTTAAAATGAAACTATGGAAATCTTCTCATGAGGTGCCTTATTAAGTTTTCCTTTGAAATCTTGTAATGCCTTGTTGTTTGATTGATTTTTCAGAAGTCTTTGATGTTGAGATGCCTTAGAAGTTTCCTTTTAGAATCAATACTGAACAACCCCAACCGGTATATGCTAGGTCGCAAGAAAATACGGCCTAGCATATAAGTTGGTACCGGCTTGGACCGCGTTCATGGTCCAAGAAACTGAAGCTACTAAATACCGAGTTTTCGAACTGGAACCACTTTTCCAAGACAGCTGGTTGATAAGCAATCAGAGTGTGTTTTTTAAACTCCTGAGTTTCTTCATCCGATAGGTACTGTTCCTCGAAATACCGGACATTGTTCTGTCCGGTATGACCATTTATTTTTTACTGGACAGGCCCCAAAAATACTGGACTGTACGCTTTAATACCAGACATCTGGCAACCCTATGTAGGTAATGCCTTATTGTTTTAGAGCACAATTATGAGGCGAAAAAAGAAGTGCAGATACTTATCTGACAGTAGGGCCAAACTAACTTGGACTTGTATTGTATACGAAGTACCTAGGTACTTCTATTTTTGTCTTCAGTAATTACGCCATTTTTTTAAGATGGGAGCGCATCTATTCCTGCGTAACATGGAGTAATAGCTGAAGAATCACATAATGTTCTATTAGCGGCTATGACATAATAACGAGGACAAAAATTACTTTTGTGCTTCACGTGTAATATGATACCGCTAAAATTCGCTAACAGAGCATAAGATGTAAATAAAAAACGGACTCGAATAGAACAATGTTTTACCTGTAAATTCCTTTTACTTAATCGAAGAGCACTGCCTTATTCGCGTTCGGCGCGTTCCGATTTATTTATTTTTAACAATGCATGAATGACCGACCACAACACAAGACAAATACACAGTTGGCAACTGTCAGCAGTAGTGAGTGCTCTGTGTCAGCAGTGTTCAGTTGCACTTCACCCACAGACTATACTAATTGACTAAACTAGGTATAGGTAAAAATATCGATATACCAAAGTATCGATTTTTTCATTATAAGATTATTAAAATGTTGAATATTTTTATAATGTATACAGGAAAAGTTACGGAAACAGGTTTTTCTATTTATTTTAGGTTGTAATAATAATCGATACACAGGGCTATCTACGACCTTGCCACATGATCTTTTTTTATTTATGGAGGGTTCAAAAGACTTGGTGACCATGTCACCCTCGTTATCCCCAACACTTTCTTTCAGACTAAAATGTAAAAAAACAAATTCTACACCTTCAAACAACTTTGTCATAATAGTTATAGGGACTACATTATGCACCTATAGATTTCTAGCCTTCATCCCAAACAATGTACCTATATCACCTTAGTCAGTCAGTACTACACATCCATTCATTCAACGTCTATCACTGACCTTACGATCACTGACCATTGTTCAGAGCACTGAGATCAATGGTGCAGGGTATCATGTACCAACCCGATATATTTTATTTAAAATATGGGTAATATTTCTAAAAAACGGTCGGTTAGTTGTCATTTACAAGTACAGTCTATTTAGTCTTACTTATCCAATTTTGTAAACAAGATTCTAACCTTAAAATTGAGATTAGATGCTTAAACTAGACATTTTCTCGCAAATTCATGAACTATCATGAACTACCTATGTTTATAAAATTGGCAGCGTGTTATCTAAAAGAGTGTTCCAAGTTACTTCATCTAGGGAAATATGGCAGTTTTGGACTAAAAAGTTACAGTTTACGGGTAGAATCTTGTTTACTAAATTGGACAAGTAAGAATAAATAGACAGTATTGTTTATTTTTATTTTAGCTATTAAAACTCTTAGGGTTTGATAAAAATATTTTTCGACATATGGAGGGCTCCGTAAGGTGTTATCATTTGTGATAACAGTACCAATGAATGCCCATGAGCTGTTTGTAATACAGAAAAAATATATTCGTGGTTAGCATTGTCTGTGATAGTATTAGTATTTTTGACAGAAGAAAAATAGGTATTATCTGTCAGCAGAAATAGCTAATTGGTCAGCAACTCATGGCCAGCAAACATTTCAAAATCAATCAGCAATTTATGTCATTCTGGATGGTTGTAATTATTTTTGTACTGCATATTAATTATATAAGCAGCCATAAGCTGTTCCTGTTTTATAATACTTGGGTAAGCACTCAGAGAGGAAGCAAAATGATTCATTTTGTGCTGCATATAAACGTAGCACAAATACCTTTTTTCCCCTATGGGAATATTTTTAATATTTTTAGCTTCAAGTGGGGGAACCACATACTTTAAGCGAATCGCCAAACCAATCACGTGCTTGCATATATATGTTACAGTCAAAACTCTTAAACGGTCAAAACTAGTTTTGACTGCAGAAAAATAAAATAAAATTCTAATATGTATCCAACAATGTCGAGTTGGTTTTCGGTCTTAAATGTTCAACCTAACACGCTCCTTCGCGCTCCGCTACGCTACGCGCTTCGTTGCACCTATAATTTTGCTGTCGCAGATTGAGCGATGCATCATTTTAGGTGTTTTTACCATTTGGTATTTCAAATTTGGTATATAAGCTTTGGACTAGTTTCAACAAAAACGCAATCCAATTAGTTATTTTGCTTACGCAATCCATTATGCAAACTCATGGTATTGTTATGCTGCCTATTAATGATTAAATTTTTGACCATTATCAAAATTATCTGCGGAACAAAGATTGCTGCCTGATTTTATTATTGCAGACAAAATCTTTGTATGCTGACTAAATCATTTCAATGCTGGTTTGGGTGGGCTCACCAAATTTTATAATTGCGTATCATTTAATTACTTCTCTTTCTAAATCGTGTGCTATACTAAAGTGTGAACTTGTAATTAGCTTTAGGTTTCCTCCTAGCTTTTGCCCGCGACTCCGTCCGCGTGTACTTTAATAGCTACAAAATTTTGCAACCCCTGAACTCCCTTAAGGGTCATATTATTTTTTAATGCACTAACCCGTGCTAAGGACAATTTTAAAAACCTATTTAGAGGCTACAAATTCCGCCCATGCCGGGATTCAAACCCGCGACCTCTGGCTATCCGTGCCAGCGGTCTTTCAAACTGAGCTAATGGGCGACTCACCATCATCAGTCGAAATTTCACTGATGCCGGTGAGTCGCCCATTAGCTCAGTTGGAAATGGGTTGGCATGGGTGGAATTTTTAGCCTCTAAATAGGTTTTTAAAATTGTCCTTAGCATGGGTTAGTGCATTAAAAAGAATATAAAATGATGGCTTTTAAATAAATAAGTAGTATTATTTTCATTCTTCACTTCGTCAATAAAAAAATGAATTCTTGCTGTTTTTCTGCTTCGTAGAGGTATTGGTTGATAGATTCTTTACGCAATTATAAAATTTGGTGAGCCTACCCAAACCAGCATTGAAATTATTTAGTCAACTTAATAAATCCGCAAAATAACTACTGGGTCAGCAAGATTTTATGATTGATCAGCAGAGAAAACATGTCTATATGCATTATATTTGATTGGTATGCACATTTTAAAAATGGTAAGCAAAATAACTAATTGGATTGCGTTTTTGTTGAAACTAGTTTTGACTGCTAAAATCAGTCAAAAGTAGGTACTTTTGTCCAAAGCTTATATTTGAAATACCAAACGGTAAAAACACCTAAAATGATGTATCGCTCAATCTGCGACAACAAAAATATAGGTGCGACGAAGCGCGTAGCGTAGCGGAGCGCGAAAGAGCGTGTTAGGTTGAACATGTACGACCAAAAACCAACTTGACATTGTTGGATACATATTAGAATATTATTTTATTTTTCTGAGCTCAAACTAGTTTTGACCGTTTAAGAGTTTTGACTGTAACATATATATGCAAGCACGTGATTGGTTTGGCGATTCGCTTAAAGTATGTGGTTCCCCCACTTGAAGCTAAAAATATTCCCATAGGGGAAAAAAGGTATTTGTGCTACGTTTATATGCAGCACAAAATGATTTTGCTTCCTCTCTGAGTGCTTACCCAAATATTATAAAACAGGAACAGCTTATGGCTGCTTATATAATTAATAATGCAGTACAAAAATAATTACAGCCATCCAGAATGACATAAATTGCTAATTGATTTTGAAATGTTTGCTGGCCATGAGTTGCTGACCAATTAGCTATTTCTGCTGACAGATAATATTTATCTTCTGTCAAAAATACTAATACTATGCTAACCATTTAAATAACACCCAATTAAAATTGAATGACTGAGTCCGCATTTTGTGGAACTGGCATGAAACCCCTTTAGCTTTCGTCTACATGTAAACAAACCTGGTGCAGAAATATTTAGAATATCTACGTACAATTTTCTGACTTTGATAGCAATAGTATTTCGTAATGATTCGCGATAGGTACTCATATAGCGATTAGACCCGTTAATATATAACTTTGATAGCAGCTAAACAAAATATTTTTATTTACACCCACGCTAAGCTGGATACAATGGAATACATACATCTGTTTTGCTCACTGGCATCCATGTTAGCTTCTCGGTAAGTACAGAAGCGCTCGTGGCCTAGTAGAACCGAGTGATTGGAATCAATAACTTGGGTTAAGCAACAACAGGCGTAGTGAGGTGATAGATGGATGACCATCCCGTGAATAAGGTTAGTGTATATTTTCCGAGCTTTTCCGTGCTCCGCAAGCCCCGTTAGCCCGTTGCAGTGCCGGCTGTCATGTAATGGCAGTGGTTAAGCCGTCATAGGGCTTATAGGCGGCTTGATATTTCTGACAGTAAGGCACGCTACTGTCTTTCAATCCTCCACCAACCCGGACTTGGAATGAATGAATGAACGAACGAACGAACGAACGAACGAACGAACGAACGAACGAACGAACGAACGAAGGAACGAACGAACGAATGAATGAATGAATAACCATTTATTGCCAAGAACAACAATATCTTACAATATAGCTTATATATTATAATATAATATACTTAATTACTTTTGTTAGCTTATAATTTTAAACAAGTACTAAAGTAAGCAAGAGCTTGGCAAAAGGACTGGACGCTCAGCGTATGCTGCGGGATGCTAGGCATCCTACAGCGCTGATTTTCAGCGGAGTCCAATCTTACAAATAATAGTGTACTGGATTAAAGGTAGATAATAGGTAGAACTATGCAACTAAATAACAAGATAGAAAAGCCACAAAAGCAACCACAAGCTGCTTGTTACCATTCCAGTGACATAGTTTGGTAACATGTAAATGAATTTAAATTTTGACATAGTTCATTGAAATCATCTAAAAGGTAAGCTGAACCAACCAACAAACACTATATTATCAAAAAAAAAAATATTCGACAAATACAAAAAATTTTTTTAAATACAAAAAAATTAAAAAAACTATAATAAACCAACGAGAAAAAAAAAGGGAAGCAAACACTGCTCTCACCCAAGCCACCGCGAATAGCACGAAGAATAGAGTCCATCACACTCAACCCAAAACAACAAACACAAATCCTTATTTTAACTACAAACTTTAAACTCTCTGTCGTCTATAATAGGTAGTGATAATAAATAAATGAATTAAATTGATTGATTACATTGAACTAAATAAAATACATAAATAAATTAATTAATATATCGGTTTTAGTTGCATATTTAATTATTCTTTTTATGAAAATATAAGTTTCTTGTGTGTTTGTAATTTGTTTTTTTAAGAGTAAATGCTTAAAGTTATTTTTAAAGGTAATTTTTTTCAAAACTCCCTGTAGAGGCGGAGGTAGGTTGTTCCAAACCTTCGAAGCAGAGTACTTGAAGCTTCCCTGAAAAGTTTAAGGGGCATTTTGTTCGGACCTGTGACCCACCAGCGACCACTAACGAAACTACTCAGAGTATGCTAAAGACCATAGTTTTGAGGAATGTGAGATCTGTCACATTCCTCAAAACTATGGGAAAAATTTTTTTTGCAAAATAATAATTTATATAAAAAAATCAAATTTCCATAAATCCATATTTATAAATATTAATTTAAAATATATTAAGATCTTCTTAAAAAGGTACAAGAATGTTAAGAAGCTTTTGTATCATGTGACCTATGTGTATTATTTTTAAAAAGGTAGCTGGTCAATAAGAAGTAAAACTTTTTTTTCACATTTTTATTCAACATCATCAATATCAATCGCGACATCGTCTAAAAACCTTGCTGGTTCTTCTAATATTCCTTCTTGATGTCTTGCCCACGATAAGAAGTACACCACACTCGCGATATGAGCGCAACTTCCAACAGTTCGGCGGCCGTGTATGCAGGAACAATAATAGTTTTGAATGCTTTGTCTTCCATTAAGAGTGGGATTAATCAAAATATAGAAGAACTTCGATAGTTGAAAATGTCTTGTGTAAGCCATTGAAAAAAAAATTAATCATTTAAAGAGGAAGATGTCGATGGCGGGTTCAGTATCTTTCATTGATTTCGAATATATTTCAGCAGTGCCCATTTTATGGAGTACATTTTTAGGCAAAAACAGTTAAAGCAGCATTTTTACCACAGCTGTCTGACACCAAATAATAGCTTGATCTAGCTATAAAAATGGTAAGTTGGCGAGTCAGCGCACAGTGAAACCGGTATTGGGCTTATTGTGTGAAAGAGAGGGCTGCTAACCTCTGTACTGTAGTGTGTATTGCGCCTTACGAGCGCCAGAAAGCCTAACACAGTTAGTAGTAATGATTGAAAACAAATAATTGGGAAAAATATACATTTTGTGTTGAACAACATAACTTTTTTTCTTCATACATTTGGGTTAAAATAAAAACATTCCGTGAAATGGTAACCCTAACCCTTCAAAACGAACCACATTTGAATAATGGTCGTGAACTTTGACCGGGTCAAAAATGCCCGGTTACCTTTGCTGTTCTATGTTTTGGGATGGACAGATGATGGGCCTTGCTTCTTGTATTGCGACTATGTGTATCTCCTAGCCATCTAAATTTATCGTATAGATACTTTGGTCGTCTAGTATGTACAATTCTATGGACCAAACTTGCCAGGTGCAGTGTCCTACGGTTCTCCATTTTAAGTACTCGCTTCTCATTTAGGAATGGCGTAATATGTGCACGTCTAGGAATGCCATAGCAGAACCTTGCACAGGCGTTTTGCATCCTTTGTATAGCACGACTGGTCTTTTCAAAAAGTCTGGGTCCATAAACTATATCGCAGTGATTAAAGATAGATAAGACCAAAGCCTCTACCAGTACCACTCGAACCTCCTCCCTCAAAAAGCGTCGCAAGCCGTACAGAATTTTGAGCCTAAAAAAGCAGTCTTTAGCTTCAGGTTAACGTGCTCTACAAAACGTAGCTCACTGTCTTCTGACACTGGTGTTTTGTGCCAATTACCATGCATTTTGATTTTTTTGGGTTAAGTACTAAAGCGTTTCTTTTGGTCCAGTTGTAAATATTTACTAAATCTGTATTGATATTTTGGACAGCTTCATTGCTATTAGTGTGCTTGAATGATTGGTATACTTGTGTAGGTATCATCAGCATACAAGTGAATATTACTGTATTCGACATGTTTTATTAAATCTGATGTATATAAAATAAAAATCAGTGGACTTAAGATAGATCCCTGTGGGCAACCCCTTGAAATTGTTTTAATTTGTGACTGCAGCGTGTTCCCCAGCTCATCCTCAGTGACCACGTATTGTGTACGGTCAGACAAAAACGAGCGGAACCATTCGCATGCCGAGGGTGCGATTCCATAATACGTCATTTTAGCTGTAAGCAGTTCAACGCTGAGGCAGTCAAAGGCACGGGAAAAATCAAGCAATACCAGAATACTACCCTTGCCCGAGTCAGAGGCTGTTAACATATCATCAGTCACGTGTGCCAAAGCATGGCCGTACCGTGATGGCTACGAAAGCCCGACTGAACAGATGGTAGAATAGATTTATTTTCTAGAAATTTAGTAAGTTGAGTACATACAACCCTTTCCATTCTTTTTGAAAGCATTGGCAAGATACTGACAGCTCGAAGATCCTTGTATGACTCTACCGCAGAACTCTTGGGAAGAGGTTTTACGCGCAATATTTTCCATGCGTCAGGAAATATATTTTCCGCGATCGATCTATTAATAATGTCGGTAATTATTGGTAGCGTCACAGATAGTGTCATCTCTACCATTTTTGTGGAGATACTCGTAGAATCATATCCGCTCTTGATCGCTTTAATAATTTTCAAAACTTCGTTCTCTGAACAACGTTCTATTTCAAAAATGTTTGTCCCGTGCCTATTTTGAGTGAAAAAATGAATTAATTCAGGATCTATATTTGGGTCTCCAGGAACATCCAGAAAGAATTCATTAATTTTTTCAGGATCGTTTAGATGTTTTGGAATACTTGCATATGATTTATTACCAAATCCTGATGTTTGTTTAAAGAAACTCCACATAGCGGCCGGTTTATTTTTGTTACTATTTACATAGTAGTTATAAAAAGCCTCTTTCTCTCTTTGAATGGAACTAATTTCAAGGTTTTTTAGATCTTTATAATATCTCAGGTGTGACTTTTGTTTCGTATGGCGTGCACGGACCAATGCTTTATCTCTAATGGACATCATTTTTTTGACACAGTCTGTTAACCAAGGACATGGATTTTCTTTTATTTTTACTTTACGCAAAGGAGCATATTTTTCAAAAAATGGTTGCTATAAAAAGATTGGTATCGGCATCGTACATTTGACCCCAGGGCATTTTTTGTAGATCGCTAAGGAAAGCTTCCTCATCTATTTTATGTAAAGCCCGAGTCCACCTGTAGAGTGGTGTCGTTGGCGGCCTGTCGATATTCAACACCGTGATCAGCCCATGATCAGCCCATGATCACTTAAGGTGGGGTTATGGTGGACTGTGATTGATTTACATGTATCCGGAGAATCTATAATTACTAAATCAATCAGGGTAGCTGATTCGTTTTTAATTCGAGTTGGATCGCGAACAAGTTGGTACAAATTTTGCTGGGCAAAAAACGACACTAGTTCCGGCGCCGCTCCCCTTTCAGGCTCTAGCAAGTTTACATTGAAATCACTAAAAATAAATGTATGTCTGCAATAACCAAAGGTACTAATTGACTCGCTCAATGAATCAATGGCTCTACAAGGCGACAAACCCGAGCCAGGGCGGTATGCTGTACCTACGGCGATACGAACAGAGCTCGGCAACGTAACTTCCAGCCACATCTGTTCTAAATCTGATGGGGGATGCTTTTTATTGCGTACCTGTAAGCCTCTACGTACATAAAATCCTACACCACCCCCTCTACCACCGCCCGGCGGTGGAGAATTTTTCAGCGTATATCCCGGTATAGAAGGTATGTACTTATCTTGCCCCTCCCTTGTCCAGGTCTCGTTTAACGCTAGGAGATCCGGTTTGTGTTTATCTATAGAAGCTTGCAACTCATCATGCCCTGTATGTAACGATCGAACGTTGAGAAAACCTATTTTTAAATTACAGCTTTTATTTGACCCAGCCATTTGGCTGATTGTAAAATTGTAAATGGATTGTGATTATTTGTATTGTGCTGCGTATGTGTCTGTATTGTAGAGTAGGTGACGAGCAGAGAGCAGAATAAACGTTAAGTGAGTGGAGAACTAATGGGCAGCATGTGAGTATGTTAGAGCTGTATGAAATATTAACTATTTTAGACGATATAATGGGCATCTTTACATATTGTTTATGTTCAAGATGAGGTGACTAAAGTAAAAGATTATAATAAGCATGCAATGAAATAAATCGAAGTCGGATATGTGTTCCACTACTAGTCATATCGACATTAGGTTTTCTTCTGAGCGTATCTTGAGAATCCTGCTGGAATCATTCTGACGCATCTTTATTTGGAAATTCTTTACCCACACGTATTTGAAACCCTTTTCCTTACCAAGGGCTCGGGCTTTGGCATATAAGATTTGGCTTTTCAGAGTCAGATGTTCGTTTATATAGAATCGCTGGGTTGGCGATGGGAGTGCCAATTGTTCGGTAGTGAGTTCACGGCGAACGCGCGCGGCACTCAATATATCATCGCGCAGTCTCTTCGTCGACAACTGTACTATGACAGTCATGACCTGGGCCGTCACGTTTTGATCCTGGAGTGGCACGGTGAGCACTACGAACGCTTTCTACAGGCACATTTACTCCTATTAGAGTACCTATGTTACGCACCAAACCCAACAGGTCTTCCCCTTTCGACTCCGGAATATTTTGAATTTCAACATTGTATTTACGCGAGTTTTGATCCATATTATCCATGTCCTTCTGCATTAGATCCAATTCTGTTTTTAGTTTCTCATTTTTCTTGTAAAGCTCATCCATCGTACCAATTTTGTTTTCCAAATCCTCCAATCTTTTTTCCCATCCATCCAGCCTTTCAGAGAGGTTCTTTATGTTGTTTTGCACAGGGAGCAAAATTTCATTCAAATCCCGCTTCCAGTCCTCCCAAAGTGCGGCAATCTTCTTCTCAAAGAACACAATAAAGGCTCTTGTGTCTAGATTTACCATCGATGACGGGAAATCCGAGAAAGTGGTGTCACTGAGATTATTAGAGCTGTCTATCGGTTCAGGACGACAGTACGAAGAATTCTCTTGAAGTTTGTCCTGTGCAGTTCCTAAGTGCTTAATTTGCGGACTCTCCTTACTCTGCTTGCAAGCTTGGCATTTCCATTTCGGCTTGTTCATAGGCAACATTTTATTGAAATCCATTTCCGTGAGACCCACGCAATTGAAATGAAAACTTAGACGGCATCCATTGCATTTTAAATCGTTTTTTGTAGCCGTTGATAATCTGCATACTTGACAACTACAATTATTAGAGCTCATCTCAAAAGTCGCAAGCTTATAGACAAAGATATCTATGACGCCCTCTGGTGGTCAAGAACACGGACAGAGTAGCTTTTGCGCGTCAAGGTGTACTTTCCGAACAAGATCGTATTGGGTATTGAGAAGGAATCGATCAGACTATCTGAAAGGTTAGTTCGGGATTTGTAAAGGAGATAGCGCCACAATGTTATCAGACCACTCCACAAGCTAGTTCTGGCTTCATTCAACAGATGGCGCCTCTGATTATTTTTTACAGAGTATTGTTCCCGAATCCCGTTTTCAGCAGTTAGTTCCCCGTTCCCGTTTGGAGTCGCACTCGGCGTTAACGCACTTTGGTATTCAAACTGACGCTGATTTGTAAAACTTTCGGAGAGAAAATCAGTTGTCTTATTTGAGAGTAATTGTAGGGTAAGTCACCAAAGATTCTTCACCATTAATCAGAAAATGAATCCAATTTATGTGCTTTTTCTCGCACAAAACATTCACATAACACACTCACTGGCACTTTAGCACTTGTCCTATCAGCAAATCAACTTTTGATTGCTTTCCGGCTGTAAATATTATGTTTTCGTAAATTTATCAGATAACTAGCAAAGCGAACCGTTCTACCTACTTCGACGAAAAAAAAAAGAAAAAAAAACTTGGCCCTCGTCGTGGAGTATAGCCTAACTTTCCCGCGATGCAGGAAGAGACCCGTGTCTGTGCCCCAGCAGTGGGGACATGACATACAAAGGGTGGATATCGTAAGTACCGTAGGTAAGTACCTACAGGCACAGGGTACCTAAGTACCAAGGTACCATGGAGGTCAATCCACAGAGTACATGGTCCGTCAGTGACTGTAGAGGTTATGGGATTAGCTGCTTTTTATTTCCTTGTTGCTTGACGAACTTTGCACAGTTGTAATACGGGCGACTTTGCAACGAACATTATCGGCCACTGCGTGAAACCAAATGTTAACGATGAATGTTTGCCAAACAAAATAACATGTCAGTCTCTGCGAATTTGTACAATATTTACTACATTTATAGCTAATGGAAGATAAACATATTTAATTACTTTCGTGGTCTCTTGGAAAGTTGCTTGAAACAAGTTTTTGTAGGTACATACCTTTTACTACTCCGTAAAAATATAAAGAGCAGCTGCCCGTGACAGGCTTGCTTGCGTGCCGATAATATTTGGGACGACGGATAACTTAATTTGTTTACCTGCATGCATGTCTTCCGACAAACGCTTTGTTTACCTTTATCGACCCGATTATCCAACAAAATAACTCTTCATCATAATGATCAACTCCAAAGAGAGTAGCCAGGTACATACACTCATTCCATAGAAAGAGCTTACTGGTGGTGTCAAATCATAATTTATTTTATTTGTGTCTTTTATTTGTTTCAGTATTTTTGTTTGGAAAGTTCTGAAGAAATCCCGAAATTATTTTTGTTTATATTTCTGTATCAACTGTAGCATCAAGATGACGTGGGACATAACTTTGGGTAAGAAAGAGTCTATTGTCATGCATGACCTTGGTATTTTTCGTGATGTTTTTTTCCATGCTGCCTTATTACGGGCACTTCTGCCCGCCCCACAACTTTGTAATGCTCCAATAGTAAACTGGTAGACTGATAGAGTGACAATAATTTCCAGGAAAAGTTGGGATATTTCCCTCCGTTTGCGGTTGACGTCAAAATTAACTCAACGTCTTCAAGCCTGAAATATTTGACTTTCAATTGTAAAATGATTACAGTATTACTTTTCCCTATAAGGTCTCGATTAAGTCTTTATAGGGATAGAGCAAACAGTTTTTATTATGTCCAGTGCTCGTGTTAACTTAGAAAATACTATGCCTATAATGTTCAAGGGAATATTCCCTTGAACATTATAGGCATAGTATTTTCTAAGTTAACACGAGCACTGGACATAATAAAAACTGTTTTTACACGGATTTATGCTCGTTTATTACATTTTTACAATTTTCCGACATTCATCCGAGACCACGGCACCTGAAAAAGTGCCGAAACGTCGGAAAATTGTAAAACTATAATAAACGAGCATAAATCCGTGTAAAAACAGTTTTAATTATTATAGGCATGTACACCAAGTGGTACAGGTGAGGGCTAGCTAATCAATTTGTAATTTAAGAAACTATTCACATTTCTGAATAGCTAGTACCTAGCATAGCTAAAAAAACCGGCCAAGTGCGCGTCGGTCTCGCGCTCAAAGGGTACCGCGCGTGCCATTATTAATTTAATTAGGTATTTATTTTATTAGAAGTGAATATGTAACTAAATTAGGCGTGATCGTTGCAAAGACGAACCGTTTTATAAGACCGTTTTGTGTTCCGCGACGATAGGACCGTTTTACGTTTCATTCTAAAGCAGTGCCAGCGACCCTAAAGCAGTGCCAGCGTTTGTTCGTCGCGAGACCAGTCCTTAGATTGTTTGACGCGGATATGTCCTTTAGTGCTATATTAATAGAGCCTAGAACGTAATGAGATCATTGCGACGTCGTCTTCGGCTCCTTGCTCGTTCCGTTCGTTTCGGTCTGTGATACAATAAAGTAATCTTTATGTCTATGAGTATACAGTCGAATATCGTGTAAAACAACTTATTTCTTCCAACGTTTCGTGATTTCGTCTCGTTCGCACTCGTTTGACCGTCCTCTGCGCCTTGCTCGTTCGCATACAATGAAACCAGTTGCGAACGAGGACCGTTTCGAGGACCTGTTTTCGTTCCAGAAAAAACGGTTGCGTTTCGTCGTCGAAAAATCGGACAACGACCCACTCCTAAACTAAATATTTGAAGAATCTACTTGCTGCAGTTTTCAGAATTTTTTGTTATAACGAAAGCAGAAATACATCTGTGAAAATTTCAACCTTCTCGCCATCACGGTTCACGATATACAGCTTGGTGACAGACAGACGGACAGTGGAGTCTCAGTAAAAAAAATCCCGTTTTTAGCCTTTGGTATGGAACCCTAAAAACGGTGAAATGTCTTTGATTTGTTATAGTGAAATATTTTTTGTTTAATCTGTGATATTTTGTACAAAGGATCTAGTACAAAATACAATTATTTTATTCCCTAATAAAGATTTTTGGCACTCTTATTTTTACGCCTCATACTCTTAAAGTGAGTATTTTATTTAAAGTATTTTGGAATATATCATGAAATATGTATTTAATCAATTGTGATGCATAATTTTATCACGTTTCAAGAAGTACTACAGTTCACTTTCGATACAATAGTCCACGTGTCCACGTTGTTGCTAACAAACTATTCTGTTGCCGTGTTTTGAAAATTTTCTATACTATTTTCTGTATAGATACACAAAATTATATACCTACAAGATTTTTCAAACAAAATTTTTAATTCATAAAACAAGTAAAGTATAATTTAACTTTTGTTCTGTACTGCACAAAATTGTAATAATTTCCGGAATTTCCGGTTGGCCCTACGCGGAAAATATCCACGCTACGCCTCTGATGGACTAATGGTTGACTTATACGTGTTATAGTCCACATCATAACACCCTTTGTATTTTAGTTAAAAAGTAAAATATTTAAAGTAAACGTTTCAATATTTATTTATTTTTTGCACGCAAACGGACTCTTTTTTTCTATCTCCTGCGATTGGCTGTTATAAAGTGCTTATGCCATTAAGCCCGTCGCTTTCTACAATTTCTTTTAATGTAAATGCAATAAAAGTAAGTATATATAAATAAAAAAGTTATCCGTAACATTACACAGAGTGTCATATGAAAATGTTGCATGCTGTTGAATATACACAATAAAGTTTTATATAGTTTAGGCAACTTTTGGAAAATTTAAGCCTGGAAGTGGGCAACGGAGGGCTAATAACGATGACATACTTTTGCACTTAATTCGTACTAACTATCCATAAGTTAAGGACTTGCACTACTCTCCTAATGTATTCGCACGTAGTGTGAACCAAGTAGAAGTTAGTAAACGTGTACCCTGTGCATGTACCTCACTCATGGTCATAGTATTCACTACGAACGAGGCGCACCCACCCCTATAAACCAGTCGTCGTCGGATTTGGTACCTACTTATATTTTTTATCGTCCCACGACGATCACGAACGGGAAAATGTTTTGTCAGTCATACGTTTAGTTCGGTTAAGAAGACGCTACCATGCAGCGGCCGTACGGGCGACGTTACTTGAGTCCAAACACTATGCAGGAAAGTTCTTTTGGAGGTAATATTTCGAGTATGATTATTTTTGAAAACTTTTCAGTTATAAAATCAAGGTGTTAGCTATCAAAAACTAAAACAAGTTAATTTTTTGCTTTCGCGAAGTTTCCCCATTGTGAAAGTTGTTCATATTGACGAAACAGAACTCTATATATTGGAATACTTTGATCGGATCTGCGGATCACTCGTGCGGTTATTGTTGTGTATGCAACAAAAAAAAATTGCCCCATGAGTTGGTTATTCTTCCTCTGCGTATAAGTATAAACTCTGTTTATAAACAATGTCGTAGTTACAGAAATATTTTACCACTAAACTGATAGGCGAGACGGTGCATTATGTTATTAATGGTGTGAACTGTATAATGGAGTGGACACGGAACTTGAAAGCAAATACATGACCAAAATTGCGTCGTTTCTAGAAAAATCTTCTTAGTAGGTGTATCAAAACCAAATGTTATTCTTGAGAATATTTCTGAAAAAAACCATTTAGAGGCTAAAAATCGCCCATTACCTCAGTTGGAAGAGCGCTGGCACGGATAGCCAGAGGTCGCGGGTTCGAATCCCGGCATGGGTGGAATTTTTAGCCTCTAAATAGGTTTTTTCAGAAATATTCTCACGAATAACATTTGGTTTTGATAACCCGTGTCCTTAGCACGGGTTAGTGCATTAAAAAGAATATAATATTTCTGAAAATATCCTTTTCTCTAAATCTCTCGATTAAAGAAAAATGCCAAACTTAGTATTTATATTTTTTTCTAAGGTTAACAGTTTTAATTATGTCTAGTACTCGTAGACATAATTAAAACTGTTTTATACGGATTTCACTCGTTTATTATATTTTTACAATTTTCCGACGTTTCGGCACTTTTACAGGTGCCGTGGTCTCGGATGACTGAGGTGACAGGCGTCTTTTTGAAAGCATTAACTGTTAGTATACTACCCTCAGCAAAAATTACAAAAGTTAATTATTAAGTTACGTTCCAAAATAGGTAAATCAATATTATAAGTATAACGTGGGAAATCTGTATAAAAACAGTTTTAATTAGTATTTATAAAATAAAATCTTAATTAAGGAACTCAATTTATAATATATCTACATTGATCATTGGCCTATATTTTTTAATAATCATCTACATACCTATCAGAAAGAATTTTTCTTCTCCATACCACAGAGGAACCCATACCAACATTATTGGGTGCTTATTGTGGGTCATGCTCTACTCTCACATACTCGCACTACGTTGCGGGAATAGCGGATAGCTTACTGTTAGATTGTACCTACTAATGTTTCTAGTTCAATTACAGATTTCGAATATGTGGTGACGAAACAAGCGCCGCCACGTATCTGCTTCGGCTCAGGACTAGAGCGTGAGGTGCTGCCATATGAGGGGAAATGCCTCAGCTCTTTCATGCGAAGAACGGCACCCGAAGTAAAGCCAAATCTCGGCCCGGCTACATACGAGTGCAAAAGGGATGCCTTTTACGACTTGAAAAATAGGGTGAGTCAGTGAGGTTACTCTTAGGAAAAACTACATGTTTAAATCTGGTTCCAGTTAGTCACTGGTACTGTTTTAGTAGTGGAGTCGAAGAAAGGATGCAGTATGAGGAACCAGAAAAGTTGGCATTTGAGGAAAAAGTTCTATACTCAGCAGTAAACGGTGGTGGGCTGATGATGATGAATTTTAGGAGCGAGTGACCTTATAGCCATCAGCTAACTAAGATCAAAAGAGAGGGGTAAGAACTAATGGAGGAAGTCTCGCCACCGGTCTTAGAATTGAACATTTTCATAATTAACTAGCTGACCCAGCGAACTTCGTACCACCTAACAGTCGATTCTTTATTTATTATTTTTTTTTCTCCGTTAAGAACCATTCTCGTACTTCAAGGAATATTCTAAAAAAAGAATTAGCGAAATCGGTTCAGCTGCTCTAGAGATTTGCGCTTACCAACACATTCAGCCATTAATTTTTAAATTATAGATTATTTGCTAATGGTTTTGCTAACGAACAACGATACACATGTATACTCATTTATAGGCTCAATTCGGAAAAAGGCAGTATAATTTAGGATCCATTTCTGTTATAGCTGCCCAAATAACAGCGCTATAACTTGTTATAAAGGCGTAGAATTATGCTGCACATAGGGTAGATAATGTATCACGTAGCTATGTGATCCCAACCAACAACAGCATCTGCCTAATTTTTAATTAACCTATAGAAAACCAGTAAACGAGGCTTGGGTTCTCGAGCGCCACGGTTCACAGTAAAGCGTCTCTTCCAACCACCGCCCACGGAGCCTATTCCCCCGTCCCCATTGAAGAAGAATTGCGCACCTTTCAACACAACGTCCAAGAGGCAAGGGCTGTACAACGATAATGGTTACCCAGCGTAAGTTATAGTAAATGGAATAGGAATCTAAGAAAAGGTATTATAGGTGATATTATTATGTCTTTCTGGTTCAACATTTTTCGTGTATTCATCACATCGTCTACAGAGAATTCGGTAGTTGCAATCATCTCAAAACCGTCTCTTAGCACAAATAGTAAATCAACTTACTTAGTTAATTATATGTTTGTATATTTTAATAAAACCTTCAATTTTGCAGCGCTTGCGACTACTTGCCTATCTTCGTACGAAGGCAAATGAAGTTCGCCTACAGCTTCAACGGAAAGAAGGTGCTGAGATGTCCAGTGGCGGTTAGTGTAACCGTAGACTATCATAACTCGTGCTGTTAGGACTCCATGCTACACGAACCCACGTAGCATAGCACATACATGCTATGACTGGTTCCAGTAGCATAGGGTACTCTAGTTTAGGACCAGGACAAATAAATGATGTAAGTTATTATTTATTATAATGTTTGCCTTGTGTTTCCAGATAAAATGCGTTCCCTACAATTTAGACGAATGTGGAGTTTGTGGGTGCAGTTGTTCGGCTCAGGGTGACTATTGGCAGTTCGAGAACCGCATGTTCTTATGCCGTAAGCATTACGACCGGCTGTTCACACACTGCCTAGCAAAGTTCCAGGGAGCGAAGCTGTCGGAGTTTAAGGTAATATGATGTGGAATAAAAATGATTAAACGATGACTACCGTTTTAGCGGATAGTAGGTAATTTGGGGCGATTTTTTTTTTATATTCAGAGGTGATATTAACAACTTGGTCTCTTTTATTCCAGTCTGTCCGGGATTGTTACTTTGCACACGCCCATAACAGCTGCAAGGCAGCTCTGAAAATAATGAAGAGTGAGGATATAGAAAAGAAACTTCGCAAAGAAGCGTATCTCGATCTTTTCTTCCCACAACGACGCTTTTGTAATACGTAGGACCTTTTAGAATTCTTGTTAGGTATGTAACGAATACTACGAATAAAGAAACGAATGCAATAGGCATTATAAAGAAAAAAATATTGTGGTTTCGTTTTTTTACTTAATTTTATTTTTGGTCTCCTTTATTAGAAAAGTTATGGTCACACATTCGCCATTTGGTCAGTCAGCGACCGACAGCCGTAGACCTCAGAATAAGGACTAAAGCATAGAAGGAGCCGTAAAATAAAAAGTGAGTAGTGAATAGCTGTCCTTTTTACTCTTGCAATGATTCTTTGTGCCAGAAAGAGACAGCTATAGTGTACTCCGCCAAAAAAAATTTCACAATCGTAGGTTGCATATAGAAAGTCGTAGTTATATTGGGGGTCATAGACAAAAGTAGAAATCCATAAGGATGGAACAAACAATATGAAAACGTCGATACCATTTCGATACCTGTAAATATAGCAGTCTATATTAATATTATATAGTATTAGCTGGCGCTGCAAACCTTGGTGTGCCATATTTAACCTACGATATATTCTCAGCTCTACAAACTCTTGTTCTCACTTATATGATGTAAATACTCAAATGTCATCAAAATCGGTGAACCAATTTACGAAGATTTCGATAACATGCACAGTGAGATTACATACATACATACATAACCTCACGCCTGTATCCCAGAGGGGTAGGCAAAGACCAGGGACTGCCACTTGCCACGATCCTGACAGATCACCTTCGCTTCATCAACGTTCATAAGTCGTTGCATGCACGCACGCCGGTTACGGGTACTCTTATCTTTCCCTTTGCTAATACACAGTGCACAGTGACATTGTTATATTATATTAGATTTAATAAGGTTGTAACTAGTAAGTGCAAAATCTGGTATGTAATGTAAATTTGTATGTATGTACAGCGTGACATAAAAAAAGGTTACATAAAAAAATACAGAAAACTATATATTTCTACAAGTTCAATTTGCATCCAATAAAGAAACTTTTATCGATCTAACTATACCTACATTGCGAGCTTTATGCATTCAAAGTTTTAGAGCGCAGCTCAAAGAAAAAGAAGTATAAAAATAACTTGGAGTCGTGTTTTATCCCTAAGTTTGTCTGAAATTTATGTCTGACAAAAGTTATGAAAATTTATAAAAACTGTATCATCTAATGTTAATGTAGAAGATGGTTTTAGAGAAATTAAATGAATTAAATAATTTCTTGCAAAACCAGCGTCACACTCACGTTGTTTAAAATAGCTGGTTCCTGAAGAAAGATAACCCGTGCATCAGAAACCAGAACAGTGCCTTTAAATACACAGGGAATTACAAAAAGCAAGAAGAACACGTGAAATAAAATAATAAGAAAAATTTAAAAAACATTTGATGTTTGTCCTTCTAACCCAGCGACAGTCTTGTTCAGTACGTAAATATGGAAATACGGGGGTATGGAAATATAATCATGAAAATTCTGGCTATTTAAAAACGTACTTATAAATCGGTAATGAACTTATACAAATTAATTTATATGAAATTATTGCTCTTTAAATGACAGTCTGTATTAAAATATAATGTCCTAACCTAATCTCGTATATGAAACAGTCTTCTTCAAAATGTCTGCTGCAAACGTACGTGATTTTGTTCAATATCAATTTGACCATGAAGTCCACACTTGTTGCATTGTGCTTTCTTCGGGTAACCTGAAATAAGAAATTATTAATTAAAAACCACTAAAATCAGCCATAAATACACCCTTTAAGTTCTTTTTTAATTTGACGGTACACTGCAGATTAAAATCCAGTACTGCTGGACACCTTTTTGTCACAATAGTGATGCAATTTGTTGCTACATTATTATTATATTACTACACGTAGATTATGTAGCGAAAACTATTCAAGTTCATTTTCTATAAGATATCGATATCAACCCTTTATATGTCCCCACTGTTGGGGAACGGGTCTCTTCTTGTATTGCAGGAAGGTTGGGCCATACTCCACCACGGGGGCCAAGTCTGGATTGGTGGAGAATTGTAAGACAGTGGTTGGCCTTGCTGTCAGAAGTTATCAAGCCGCCCATAAGGCCTCCGACATGGCTTAACGACTCCCATTACATGACAGCCGGCACCAACGGCTTAGCGTGCCTTGTGAAGCACGTAAGATATAGAACCTTATTACAAGTTCTAAATTTTTTGAAAGTAGGTGGAATTATTATAAATAAAAATAATATCAAAACCCCTTTTGGTAGTTTTTAATTTATCATGCTGAAACTATAAAATAATATCAATAATAATTACATAATCAATAAAATAATATCAATGCAATCAATAGCTTCAGAAATATATTAATCGATAATCATAAACAATCGAATCGGAAACTTCATAGAACGTTACTAAATCAAGCTTTCAAAAGTTAATTAAGATTTAGGGAAATAAACACAAGAAATAAAAAAAAAACTTTTACTAAGTATCGATAACTTTTTCACTGAGGTAGTGGGAAATTCACATCCCTATCGCCCTAAAATAAACAACAAACTTGTTACTATGATTATTTTGATTATAATCATGATTTATTAACTTTGAAACACTATTCTCAAATGATATTAAAGCTATGTTGCAATTCCAGTAGCTCATAGTTAAAATGCAAGCGAAAAAACCACTACAAAGTACACAAAATTGAGTCTTACCGATGGAAGCTGATGAAGGTGGTTTTGTTTTCTCTTCTCCCGGATGGGTTTTACATCCCAATATCACACACGCCATTCCGATGTATTACGTATACTCCATACTACGAATATCCACTGAAATCCACTTCAGATTGTCTTAAAACAACCCAAAAAACACGAGCTTTTCGGAGACGACGCACTCCAACACCTGTTGTCTAACACACTGCCCAATCGAAGGTAAAATTGGTAGCCCACTACAAGCTGTGATTTTCTAGACATCTCTAATTCTGTAGCATAATGGTAACTAAAGGTAACCAAACTGACAATTGAGGGTGGTACGTTTTGAATAATAACACATCACACTACTATATTTTTCTCTGTCTAACACGTAGTTGGCGACGTTTCAAACTAACGAGACAGACATGTGTCAGGTGTTCGTTTTATAACGCTCCTATAACGCTTGTAGAGCCGTAGACCATAACCACAGACAGTAGAGATAAACAAGACTACGTCTAATACTTTGGCAACAAAAAATAGTAACAAACAACTGGCAACCAGTGTTGCCAACGTGGGCGATTTTTCGCCGTTTAGGCTACTCGGATAGAAAATCGGCGACGAAAAAATGTCAACGGCGACCGGTCGCCTTTTAGGCTATCTCGAGGGCAACTCTGAGATAGCCTAAAAAAAGAAAAAAGTAGTGTCGAAACGACGAAATTATTAATGCGGCCAGTACACAATGGCCCATGCTGGTCCACTGCTCGCCATTGCCATTGTGTACATGGGGGAATGGTGTGTAGTGGCGGACAATTGCCTATCGTGGCGCGCAATCGGACAGTTGTCGGTTTTTTGGGCACACTTCAAAGGAATCGTGGCGTAGCATGGCCCATCCCTGTTTACACAGTGGCTCATCGTTTAGCCAATAATATTATTGATTCTCAAGTTTTTTGATTTAAATCAATCTGAGTCCGTAATTTTGCGCCTTTTGCGCCATTTTTTTTAATAACTTTGTTGTTGTACATACTTCTGTAATATGTCTTCTGTCTACAGTCTCTAAGAATAGTATATTTCTAAAGCAAATTACTATGTTTTAAATTGTACATTACAATAACAACTTTTTTTTTAAAGTAAATAGCAAATAATTTTTCAAAACTACCTTTTTATTTTATTTTTAACGTTTTGTGTTTAGGCTACTTATTTAGGCTACCTCAGCAAAAATTGGGCTACTTTAGGCTACTTAAGCTTTGAAAAACGGCGATATCATGCTGTGAGTCGTTGGCAACACTGCTGGCAACACCACCATAACTGTCAGTCATCTGACTCGAGGACTCGATTTACGATTTCTATTTATTTTGATAACAAATCGATACTTTGGGAAAGTACAAAGCTAATCGCTAGGAACAATGAAATTAGACTCCAATAACAAACTGATAAACGGCGGAAGCGGCTCGGCAACCCCGGAGGAGGTTGTGGACCCGCGGCAAAACGCGGAAGATCTCATAGACGAGATATTAGCAGAGTTTACCGAGTCGCGGACTCTTGACACTGCACGGAATGGTAACGGTGTTCCTCAGAGTATATTCAACATGATTCAGCCGCCTCATACACGGACACCCGCCAACTCGTTCTCTGAAAGCGCGTCCATTGACGACATCGATCCACAGTCGGACCTCGGCGCATCCATACGAAACAAGTGTCTCGAACTCGAGGAGATTCTTCAAAGTTTAAAGTCGCGCTTGAATCATGTCGTCCTGGATGAAAATATCGTCTTGAGCCCTGACGCGAATTCGCTGGAAGCACAGCTGGAACACGATTTGGACACTGACTGCCAGGAGGATTTGTCGCTACAGGAGTTCTTGGAGCTACTCCACTCACAGAACAAAGTTAACGCAAGCAGTGTTCAATGATTGCATTTCACTGTCAAAACAAATATTTTGTGAACTTAATTTGTAAGAATACAAAAACTATCAAGAATTTATTGTCTAAAGTTGTGCGAATAGTAAGAAGTTAAAATTAATAAATATTCCTTTCAAATTCCTTATTTTACTTCAACAAACTAACACAACCAGTATTGTATCTGTACATATCACATCTCTAAACTTCAGTATTTATTATTATTGCACTTAAATTTTAAGATTAAAATCATATAATGCGGTGGACTTAATGCCATAAATATTTTCTACTAGACAACTGCAGGAGGTTGATGAAGGATTTGGTAGGCATGCAAAAAAATAAGTAATATGGTACAATAAATCGACGGTTAAAAGGATATAGGGCATAAGCGACATTTTGGTCTAAACTGACTTTTGAATGCCATCTCACTTGAAAAAAAAATCTGCGTCGAATGAGCTTACTCCCACGGCTCTACAATGACTTTATTGTCGCTTGTCTCCAAGCAAAAAACTGGGTTTTTAGATGTCGTTTTGGTGTTACCGACCTATTTTTGGGTCGTTTTTTCCTTAACGGCACTTGTATCCCTGTAAAAATGGCATTAACTTTGGCCTCTAGTCGGTAATGTCTTTTTACTTCCTACTGGTGTGGAGCTTCTGGGCGCTTACGTTTCTTTACCAGAAGCAACTATTTTTAAAGTTGGAACTAATGTCTCTTTACCATTGTCGTCAAAAAGATTAAGCGTTGGTTATACCTTACTACCATTTACAAGTTTACAATACAGCTGTCGCTTATAGGCAACTACTTAAACCTAATTAATATTGAATTGTCGGTTATACCCTATTACCATTCACAAGTTTGCCATACAGTTGTCGCTTATAGGCAATTACTAAAACCTATTTACTATTTAACTGTCGGTTATACCCTACTACCATTTACAACATAATACAACTCTGTTACTTACGCCGTATTACTTTACAAGGATATTTTATGAATTGGTGCGTATGCCAATTTATATCACATAATAAGGTCTCTGTTGTTCTCAAGTACCTATTTAGCGAGTCGTTTATCCCAAAATCAGTCGGTAATTTCACGCCTGTGTCCCAGAGAGGTAGACAGAGACTAAGGCTTGCCACGATCTTTGCACACCTCTTTCGCTTCATCTACATTCATAAGTCGTTGCATGCACGCTCTCCAGTTGAGGGTACTTTTTATTCGGCCCTTTGCCAACACGTCCCCAATTTGGTCTACTTATGTGCGCCTATGGCGTCCCCTACCGAATGTTCCACTCTGTTTATCTCACTATCAAGAAGGAGATAGTGAGATAAAGAGACCTCTTTATCTCACTATCTCCTTCTTCCTCTTCGTCGTTTCCTCATGGCTGAAGGACGTGACTAAGGGCAGATTCTGCCACCAGCTCTCTCCATTGGATTATATTACGCGCCAGATGTATGGCTGCTTGCAGGGTCCTTACCGAAGCTTTAGTTATTATATCTGACCAACGCGTTGGTGGTCGTCCTCTGCTTCATTTCCCGTTCGCTCGACTGGCGATGATAACATACTCCAGGTTATCTGGCCCGCGTCGGACGGTATGTCCGAAAAACTTCAGGATGCATTGGGTGCAGATTGTGGAGAGCCCCGTCTTTATAGGAAGTTCTTCTAGAATAAATACGTTTATGCGGCGTTCGGTCCAAGAGAGAGTATTCTCCGCCAGCACCACATTTCAAACGCATCTATTCTTTTCAGAATACGGGCTTTTAATGTCCAGGTTTCCGAGGCATACAGAAATATTGAGAACATAAGGGTCCGCATTAGTTTTATCTTTGTCTTGCGGTTGATGCTTCTGTTTTTCCATATCTTCTCAAGTCTTTTCACTGCTGACTTAGCCATCTGAGATCTTCTGACAAATTCTTGTTCGCAGTCTCCTTCATTGCTTATTTGCGAGCATAAGTATACAAATTTGTGTACAACATCAAGGTCTCGCAGCTCGTTGGTTCGTTGCAAGGTGCCCGATCTATCAATAAACATCAACTTGGTCTTACTTCTGTTGATATGAAGTCCGTATTCTTTACTTATACTATCCACTCTCACTAGAAGCTCAGCCAGCTCTGTTTCCGAGGCGCCTATGACGGTGGTGTCATCGGCAAAGCGAAGGTTGTTCAGAAGATGCCCACCTATCCGAATGCCCCCCTCTAAATTATCCAAAACCCTTCTCATTATATGTTCCCCGATCAGGTTGAACAGTTGGGGAGATAGTATGCATCTCTGGTGCACTCCTCGTTCTGCTTTAAAGCAGTGCGAAAGACTGTTCTCAATTCGTACTTAAGATTGACCGTTGGAGTACAGTTGCTGCACAAGAAAGGTAAGGTGGTCCGGTATACCCATCTCCTTCATAACCCTGAACATGGCCTTCCAGCTGATACAGTCAAAGGCTTTTGCATAATCGACGAAACACAAGGCTATAGTGATGTTATGTTCCCTGCATTTTTCGATCAGCTGTCGAATGTTCAACATTTGTTCCCTCGTTCCTCTTCATTTTACAAATCCAGCCTGTTCCTTCGGTATTTCGCTATTGATGTAGGGTGCAAGCCGGTGGTTTAGGACGTGTAAGAGGATTTTTACGCGTGAGAGATCATAGAAATGGTTCTGTAATTCTCACATTTACGGGTGTCTACCCGTTACCTACCTCTACCCTGTCTTGTGTATAGGCACTACGATTGATTCGGTCCAATTTGCTGGCCATTGACCCGTTCTCCAGACTTTTTGACACACGGTATGTACGATTGCTCTGCTCACTTCCTATATTTCTTAGATTAGATCTTTCTAGATTTGCGCGGCTAGGCCATCGCTGCCACATGCCTTGTATTTCAGTTTGAGAAGTGCTGCCTCTACTTCCTCGAAGAGGATGTCTGGTTCCTTTTCCGAATAATGCATTTCCATAGTTCTTTCATCGCTGATTTTGCCGCATAGCTTCCGACAGTAGCTCCTCCATCTTTCGAGTACCTCATCTATATCCAATAAGGGCGTCCCCTTTTCATTTTCAATGGTCCAGTGCTTTGGTTTAAATTCCTTTGCGAGCAGGTTTACCTTGTTTAACATATCTCGGGAGTGCGCCCTTTCCAAACATTTTTCTATATCGAAGCATATACTGTCGATATAGGCCTCTCGATCTTTCCCGCAAAGTTTTTGGACAACGCTATGTAGCTCCGCATAGTGGCTTCGTTCTTCGGCTGATTTTAGGTCCTGTTCCTTTAAGGATTTCCTCTGCTTAGCCATTTGTTGTTTGTTGAGGGTACCTATTTTTGACTAACTTCTTCAGACGGATTTTAAACGAACTTAGCAGTCAGAAGCTAGTTCACTGCCGCAGTCTGCACCTGGCCTCGTCTTTGCTGCTGATATAGATGAGCTCCATCTTTGGTTTACTAGAACGAAGTCAATTTGGTTCCTGTGAAGACCATTAGGTGACGTCCACGTGTAGAGTCGTCTTGGGTGTTATTGAAACCAGGTGTTCATGACCGAAAGGTCGTTCTCCATGCAAAAGTCCAAAAACATGTTGCCACGGTTGTTTTTGACTCCCAGTCCAAACCTGCCGACAATCTTTCTGAGATGGTAATCATCCTCAGTTTTTCCTATTTTAGAATTAAAATCGCTAAGTATTAATAATGGCTCTTTCTTAGGAACATCTTGGACTGCTTTGTTTAGATTTCCTCTTCACTGGATGCAGATGTCGGTGCATAGATGGCGAGTAGGTTATGTATCACAGAGTACATTACCTAAATAGAGACCAAACTCCGACTATAAAATCGGTAATGCGTAACTAGCGCCATCTGATATCATGTTTCATTACTACATTACCATATAAACATAGCTATACGCAAATACGCTATATAGGTACCCGTATAGGTTCAAAAATTGATTATTTGTAGATTTATTTTCTAGTTTTTAAATAAAGAAAACTCCAAGTTAAATCAATTTTTTATTTCTTTCTTTTAAAACATTTTTGATTGTATTTTTTGGCTTTTATTTGATATTTATAATTTTCATTTTCATCGACGTCCCTCCTCCCGGTTAAAATCTTATTTATATTTTTACAATAGTGGAAGATAAAAAACCTGCTCACCGTATTGATTAAATAATCGGTTACTTTTTCTTTATGTTCCACACACTGAATAAAATTAAAATCTACAAGTGTAATCAAGGCAGTTCTAATGATAATGACTTCTTTTGAATTTGGTTTATTTAAATTCTCTTTTTCAAAATGAGGTCAATGATGTCTTGCATCTGAGATATTAAATTTATTAATTCTGTGCTGGGAGTGCACAGCCACTTTCAAATTCCTTGTATCTGTAACAACACAGAGTCCTTTTTCTTAACGCAATTTCTGGATGTAATAGCCGGAGGAACAATAGCTCAACTCAACGGAAAACAGCAATCCAAAAACTAAATAAAACAGGAGCCAAATGTATACAGCGCAGACGCAAAGAAAAGATTTATTTACTTTTACGAGCGCAGACGCCACGGCTAGTCGGCTACCATTGTTTTGCTAGGTTAGGTTCAGTGTTGCCAACTCAGAAACTACAAAATGTGCGAGATCGATGTCGAAAATAGCGACGTTTTACCTGGAATTAAAACGTTTATTAAACATACTTACCTTGTTCGAAGCCTAATAAAAAACATGAGAGTAGCATCATCTTTTTCCAGTCTGAACTTAGGTGCACTTCCGCCCGCGTCCTAGCTTCCGGCTATGTTCATAGCGGTATCCCCACCACCGGCAGTTGAGTTTGCGAACTCAAATTTCGTGTCATTGAGTCTCTTATGTATGCCACCAGGCAGGATTTAAAGTATTAGGCTTCGAACAAGGTAAGTATGTTTAATAAACGTTTTAATTCCAGGTAAAACGTCGCTATTAAACAAGACTGTACCTTGTTCGAAGCCTAATAAAAAACATGAGAGACGTGTTTGTTATCGCCTGGTGGCGGTGGTAAAGTAATGTAGGTACTACTAAAAACTTATTATTGTAGTACCCGACGCCAATGTGATATGAAATATAAAAGAATAAGTATCAGATGTTTTCTGTATTTAGCTAATGGGAAAGAAGTACCTGGGTAGTAAATAAATGGCAGTATATTACAATGAAAATGTACTGTGTAATAATACTCTTCAAATATTATGAGCTAGGACAAATCTTCGTGTAATCGCTTTCGCTTAATGTATATAATTACAATTAAGCTTTTTAATTATTTAAGTGATAATAACGAACATATTGATTATACTATGGTCACAGCAAAAGTTACGATTATTTGATGATTGACATTAGCACAATAAACGCACAAATCAAATGATAAATTAATTATTCAACCGATGGAACAAATTGAGAAGATAATGTAGGCCTATTTTGTACTGTCGATATTATCTCTTTACAATAGTATTTTTGGAATGTGTTAGCAGATTTCCAGTTGCCTTTAGCAAGAATCTCATCAAGAGGGAGATTTTCAATCCAATTCTTTGATGCTACAGCAGATCTAAAGCTACCTGGGGTGGTTTCAATACCAGCTTCCTGCAGCAAACTTTTCACCCATCCACCAATTACTGTTCGTGAGGCTGGTTTGGGTTCTCCTATGGTATTCAGGAATAAGCTATCAGATTTGGCTAGCAATCTCCTTGGCTGGGACAATTTAATTAACTGATTAATCCAGTGAACAGGGTCAAGTGCTTTGTTAGTATTTACCAGTAGTTTCCAACCAGACTGTCGACGTGTCGCGGTGTCTGTCTTAGAGCCAAATGCCGGCCAAAGGGTAATGCTGTCGTCGGAAATTGTACAGTGTTTGGGTGATATTTTCAGCAACGTGAGGTCATGTACGCGTCGACCCGAACAAAGCAGTAGTAAAGCAGCTGTATGTTGGGACGCCCTGTAAAGGCTTGAGGTATTGGGATTATTTTTGCTCATGTGCCCAGCAACGATATTAATATCCCAAATTGGTGACTTTGCTTTGGATTTAGGCTTAGTGAGAGCTATTGACTTAAGGACTTGTTTAACGAGGGTATGTGAACTTAGCTTTTGATTCGCATTTGGATCACTAAAGGTTGACACCACGGACTTGTGTACCAGTATGGTGCTAAGGGATAATCCTTCTTTTTGATGTATATCAGCTAAGAACCTCGCCAGTTGGGAACCATTCGGGTTGTATACACCAACGTTATTAGTCTCGGCCCATGTCTTCCACCTATTCCAGGCCGGTTTGTATGTATTTAGTGTGGATTTGCGCCAACTGGAAGACAACAGGTTCCTTTGCTCAGGAGTCCAGTCACTTAAGTGCCTATTCCATCCCCACATCATTTCATCGTCATTACCGAGCCCGTCGGCGTTAGATGGCCTGTCAACATGTTCACTATAATGCACGGGAGATCTTTGAGCGTTCAATATGTTGCTAGGACTTTGAACTTCTAATCTGACATCTCGCAAACTTCTCTCCTTGGTACTAGGTACAGCGGGTTCATCCTTGGAACCCTGTTCAGGTATAATAGGATCAGAGAGGTAGGTCGACACATTCGAACCAGAGGATGCCTCTACACACTCCTCAGCGCGTCGTGGCAGTTGGCCTGCAAGAACGTTTAGTTGCGTTTGATGTGCACAATATGAGTCTTGCGGGACGCAAACATGTCGGCTTGTGGAGTCACTTGCCATATCACGTGCCACTTTGGCAGGGTTTGCTTGCGTGAATATAGAAGCTTGTTCAGCGCACTCGGCGGCAGTATTGAGGCTTTCACTATTTTGATACATAAGAGTGGTTCTGCTTGTGCTTGCAGAGCACGGTAATGACGTGGTTCTCTTTAGACATCGAGACAGGTTTTTCACGGGGTGATAAATTGACCATGACTGGGCGATAGTGCCAAATGTAAGTAGTCCTGCTGGAGTTTGGTTGGAGCTGCTAACAACTGTCTTACCCGGTGGGTATTTATAAAATAAAAGTGGGTATTTTTGAAAAATTAAGTTGTTCATAGACTGACTTTGTAACTCAGGGGTGTCTTTAAAATGAAAATGGGGAATTAGTTTCTCCCGAAGGGAATGCGAGACCTTTTTGTGGGCTTGAGAAAGTAGGGCGGTGCCCTTGGGGGTTCTCATTGTTTCTGGTAGTTGCTGGCACGAAAAACTATTGGCATAGTCAGTACTTGCGCTTAGATGTTGCTCTCCTATCCCGGCGGGATGAGGGAGAGTATGTTCTGCCCCCCCTTTTTGAGTGCCCACCTCGGTCACTAATGTACTTACCACCGCGTCCCCGAAAATTCCCGGTGGGTATTTTCGGGCGTGAGTTACTTACGTGCCCTTGAGTATAGCCATGAGAAAAGCCTTGCTTTGTGGGGAGCCTCAAGTTCGGTGTCAAGCTTTGAGTCGGAGCTTTAGGATCGTTCTGCGAAGCAGCAAGCGAACCCTGATCCTTGTCTTTGGGCCAAAAAATGTCTTTAACGCCTCCGGCCTTTTCTAGAACTGCACTAAATCTCTCCGCGTTAAATAAATTTGCACACGTCGGCGGAATTTTACGCAATGCGCTTCTGTAATACGGGTCTTTGACTGAGGCCAGGATAGCTTCACGTCTGTGTTGTACCATTTCCGCTCTGTGTCCACAAACCAGCTGAAATAGGTCACTGGACGCTTTCACATAAGCACCACTTGAGAAAATATCTGAAATCTTACTATAAATATCGTCATACGATAAATTATCAGCTTGACTAGCCCACAGCAAAAAACCACGCATTTCATTTTGAAGCATATCTTGCTGATTTAGTAACGCATAAGTGATCCCTGCAAAAGCTTTTTCGGTATTGCAGGTAGTTTTAGAATTGTCGTATCGCCTGACCTCATCGTTCGCCTCGAGACAAGTAAAGCCAGGGGTACGAACATATGATTTTTGGATCTCTGCATAACGTACATTATTCCAGTCTTCACTATCAAAACGTTGGAGGTTTGATAGTTTTTGCAGCATTTCTACTGAGGCACGAGGCACAGCTGGTTCTTTAGTAACGGTGGAAACCGATACGTTCAGTTCTGCTTCACGATGTAGACAAGGACTATCCTGAACTTCAATCCCGAGGGATTGCCTCTCTTCGTGAGAGACATCCAAACTAAGCGTGTCTACATTTTGATCAGAATCCTTAGGAATGATTGGGATGGTTGTGACATAATTCTTTAAATTTTTTATTTCGTTCACCAATTTATCAATTTTACTGTTATCGTACCTTTTGTGCTTTTTAATTTTGCGCCTTTTTCGGCGCTGGTCACTCGAGGACGAGTAGAAGACGAGGTGGTGCTCCCGGAGTCCGAACTCGTTGACGGCGCTCGTCTTTTTCTCTTTCTCTTCTTCTTTTCCTTCTACCTCCGTTATACACCATTGCGGGCGGATTATCGCTCATATTTAAATAAACTGCAACCGAACGGTAAAACCGTTAATTTAAAATAACTAACGTTAGATTTCCTCAAATAAAGATATCTGCAGGGTAGTTGTGACAACCATGTGATTCTAACAAGAATCTGCTTCAAATGTGATGTGAATTTCAAAATGTTTGAACGCAAACGAAAATAATTTGAACGAAGAGCGGTTAATTTTCAAAATTTTCGTGGTTTTTACAAATAATCCACGTACAGCACGAAATTGAGCGCAACGAATTAAGTGTTAATACTGACCTGGTTTTATACTTGGTAATACAAACCAACCATTAACTGCAGATAATAAATTTAAAAAATGGACACTATAGTGCACACGAATGTAACAGACAAATGGCGGTCGAACGCTTGTGATAAAAAGCTAGGCCGACCGTCACTAACGGGAAATAAGACGCCAATGACACGAAATTTGAGTTCGCAAACTCAACTGCCGGTGGTGGGGATACCGCTATGAACATAGCCGGAAGCTAGGACGCGGGCGGAAGTGCACCTAAGTTCAGACTGGAAAAAGATGATGCTACTCTCATGTTTTTTATTAGGCTTCGAACAAGGTACAGTCTTGTTTAATATGCCAACTTTTTACGAAATATGCAAAATTAAAATGTTAACGTATGAATCAAAATGTTTATTCACTTAAATGTTTCATAATCTAACACCCACCTGATCTTGTGCGGAATAATAAGATATCAGTGAAACAAAATATCAATGTCCTCGTCATCATCAGTAGGTATCAACAGTTGCAATTGCAACTGATGTTGAAAATTGAGATCTCTCGCAAGTGTCTTTGCTACCAATACAGCGCAGAACACCGGCACTTCGCAGGAATAATAGCACTTCCCTACTCTCTTGAGTCCAAATCATAAATTGTATCTTCCAAATAATCATTCATGTTATAATATGCTTTTTTGCACAAAGTATGCTTAACACGGGCATCGGCTGTAAATTGAATAGAACTTATTATAGAACTGTATACAGTGCCCCATAAAGGATGTAATTATTAACTTTTGCAAATCGTGTAATTAACTTTTGCAAACCGTGGAAAGGACAATTTATGTTTATTTAAATTTATTTTTTTATTATGATTGCTATCAATATTTCCGTAATGGGTATTTTTCCTTATGTCAAATATAGTTGGAACCACTGTCAAACTCCGTGCACTGCTCTATGGTTTGTAAGGAAACCACAGATAATAGACCGAAATTGACAGTTATTGCCACAGAATTTATCTGTGAGGAAAAACGCCCATTGCTGAGATTTTTTCTAACATACATAATGTTTTCATAAATGTATTGACTTGCAACTGTTAAGATGTTAGTTTCTTTAAAGAAATCCCTTAGCGAACTAAAAGAAATTAAAAAAATAAAATACCTATTTAATTTTTGTAAGATAATTATTGTTTTAAAAAATATTTAACTGTATAAAAGTAGTTTTAAAAGCCCCGTTCATGCACGAACCTAAATATGATTTATTTCAGGCAAAGGACTTAGGTGTGGCATCCTTATTATCTGAAATCACTTTATCTTTAGTGACATCTATTTCCAGGATATGAACTAAATTTATAACGCCATCTCTCCTGAAACTACAAAAACTACTTGAACCAAAATTGTCGTGGGGCGCCATCTCCATCTAAGTTTGAGAAATAGCTGATTGTTATGCTACTTGATTAAAAATACACGTCTTACGAGAACACAAAATGAAATGGCAGTGATTCGCGATTTTATAGCGTAATAATATTATCTATTACTCATTTTTTTGTTTGAAGCTTGAACACTCTGGTTATGTATGGATGTATGTGATGGATGTATGGATGGATGTATGTGTGGGTATGGCTGTGCTTCTAATCTGATTTTTAATATCCTGTCATTGATGGAATCGTATCCCATTACCTTGTCTTTGTGCGTCGACGTATCCGGACACTATGGACAATTTTCCAGATGGAGTAGTGTAGTGTCCCGAGTCTTTTATATGCGTTTCACTTACAGCAAGAATATCCACATTATACCTGTTTATTTCCTTCTCCACGACTTCGGCTGTTCCTGGTTTGGAGTGAGACCACGAACGTTCCAAGTGGCTATGGTGAGAGCGTGGTAAATGTCCCGAATTTGTCTCTTTTTGTTACGGAGTAGAGTTTGATCAGCAGTAACCCAATTTCCGCAAGGGGCTTGCTGTGTCACCTTCTTGCGGCCGATAGCATTTTTCACACCAGGTGACCCGGAACCATACTGGCGCCGGGCGTCAACCGGATGGTCCGACAAATCCTTACTATTGTTCATTCTGCTAATAGTTTTCTTGGGAGTATTAGTAGCGGTAGTATCCCCATCCTTTTCGCTCCATCGTTTTCAGAGGTTATTTAGTCCTCTAGGCCTGTGGGGCCTTCTGGCAAGCCAGTTGTCGGGTTATCATAACTGCCGCCCGATACTCGGCGTTAATACTCGTTTAGCATTACCCGGGTTTCAGAGGGCAATTCCTGCGGACGCGAGTATCATCACTATCTCCAAATAGTATCTAATGTAGGTTACTAATCTGGTACATAAAAACGATTATGATAACGTTACTTTAGGTCTCATTTCATAGGAGAATCATGTTGGTTGTGAATCTATTATTTTTAGGACGTGACTTTTAATCCGCGTTACCGATTGCCCAGATAGTTTCACATGTTGGATGTTCTTATTTTCCTCTTGGCCTACAAATCTTGACGTGTGGAAGTACCATGTTACCTTTTTTTCAAACCACTTTTGGTGTCACTAAAGTCTGACATCCTCACCATGTTTTTACTAAGCACTGTTTCTTGTGCTCCATTACCTGTTGTCACAATGGTGTGAAACGTCATATATCCCTCTTTACCTATTTTAGTTATTCAACAGCCATGTGACTCATGCCCTATTACCTCTTGGTATACGGAAATCAAATGTAGCTTAGTCTTCTATACTCTTCGTTTTTTTTATATGAAGATATGACTTATGCCGAATTACCTTATATAAAAAATATGTTCGATTGAGTTAAGCGACATTCAACTACATAGGGCATCGTCGAATCAAATAAAATAAAATGTCAATTAATGCTCGTATTTTTTTCGAGCTTAGAACTGTTTCCATCTTTACGTTATGACAATAAATAAAAAAGATATGATTTTTTTTCTGAAATTTTAAACTTTAAATTGCGCTCCTGAACAATTTGGTTTTTGTCGCTTATGCCCTATATCCTTTTAACCGTCGAAATAAACTCACTTATCTTAATTTATTTATCCACTTTTCACGTTTACATTCTAATTTATAAAAACATGGTTCATCTACAGTCTATTTATTAAGGATATAAGGGTAGAATCTTGTTTACTAAATTGGACAAGTAAGAATAAATAGACTGTAAATACACTCCTCAGAGGCAGTTTATTTTATTTGTGTTAATGTTTTTTCCTTTGCCACAGACTATTTAAACTACCTCTGAGGAGTGTTTTAAGGAATCATGTTTGTAAGACTATAACTCTTTACAATTCTGGTGTTTAGAGGATACAGTAAATATACATAACAAGGCAAACACATCACATTTCATCAAATAGATCATTCACATCTGACCTTATGGTAAGTTCTGTGGAATTGGGAATGGTGTCAACTTCGTACATCTGGCTTTCATCATGGATGTCCTTTGCAGTGAAGGAACTAGCACTGTTCTCATCTTTGATTATTAAGTTCAGTTCCATCTCACTGATCAAACCAAGGAAGTTGTCTCTTTTGCGTTCCAGCAAATCCTTTTTGAATTTTTGAAGCCAGTTGTTGTATAGACATGGGGCTTCCTTAACACATTCATTTCTGAATACCCTCATAGCATCAAATGCCTTGGTAAAGTCCCCTCCAAAATTTGTGTACACAAGATTCTCAATCACCTCTGCTATTTCTGTAGATAGTTCAGTTAAAGATTTTCCTTTCTCTTTTAGGATGTTGAAATCATTGACTGGATTAACAGTTCCAATGGTAGTTATATCATCCTTCTTTATTATTGGTAGCTGTACTTGTGGCATGTCTTGATCTGTATTTCCATCAGTGGTCTGATTGTTCTGTGCCATAGAAATATTAGAAATCTGTCCACCTCTCTTTCTTGAGCCTTTCTTGGATTCCACTTTGGTTAGAGTGAACAACTTTGTCAGTTTTTCTATAGGTTCCCTTGATCTTTTCTCAATAAGTGGAGGAACTTTGAATAGTGTCATTATTTCATCTCTAGGTTGGGGAAGAGGTTTCTCTGGGTTCATAGCCCGGAATGCGATACAATCCAACATGTACTGGATAGATGGACTGACAGTCTCAGCTATAGGAAATGCCTCTGTATCATCAAAGTTATCATCATATGCTTTGGTCAAGTCCATAGCTGCTATCAAGTCTTTGAATGCACTGACTTGCTCCTTAGAAGTGTCATATTTCTTTAGCTCAGTTGGTGGAAAAGCCATGTGTTTTATATCCTCTTTGTAGCAAATATTAATCAGTGAGAAGCCAATGAAGTTGTCTTTATCAATAACAGGGAAAAGCACATACATCTTGGGCTCTGACACCTTTGAGTAGACTTTCCTTACAACACCAACTAGGTTCAACTCTTGAAGGCATTGCACAAGGCAGGTGATAGCGTACTGGGCTTTCTTGTCATCTTTCCGGGCCAGAAGATAATATGTACCATCAAGACCATGTAAATTCTGCCAACTAATATTACTGGCATCAGTGAAACCATACATGGATATAGATTTCTCCCCAGACTTGTACAGCATGGCCTTATCACTCTCAGAGAATGGGATCACTTTTTGTCCATACTGATAGCCTTGGATAATGTCGTCCTTGCTGAATCTGGGTGGCATTTTTTCCTCATTTGAAGGGTCTTCAGGTTTGTGAGTGTCACCTTCATTGAGCTGATTTTCTTGGCCAATGATCTTAGTTCCCCTCCCCACACCTTCAGTTGTGCTAGGTTGCAGTGTGACCGGGTCTTTGATAGCTTTCTGCCAGTTTTTAACCACAGGCTCGTCTCTGACTCTGATGTAAAGTGCTACAGGAATATTGATGTTTGGACCGATGCTAAGGTTGAAGTTTTGTGGTCTTATTTTAGCAGATTTTGTCTTGTGAAAGAGCCAGCCACTCATGGCGTCTTCAAAGGTGGCTGCGTCGCCATTGGTTTCTGTGAGAAACTTCTTGACCAGCTCAATGTCCTTGCTGTTGCTAGTCTCTAGGTCAGGGCCAATGACATAAACTTCAAAGTTCTCCTCTTGAAATCCAGTTACAACCTGAGGATGACACATTGGTTAGGCTTGCTTGATACTTTGTTTGACTGAACTTTTTGCAGTTGTCACACATTTTCAAAATAACTACGCAGCCAGACTTATTTATTTTTTTAGTTCTAAGGTTGTTTAGTTGATTAGACAATGAGAATAAGGTATGATGGGGCTGACATTGTCCCACCAGGACAAAAGTCCTGAAATAAATAAAGATAAAAAAAATAACTACAAGGCAGTGTACAAAATAATAAAAAAAATGTAGCTGGTCATTAGTTAGGAGCAGATGCCAGAAAATACATGCAGTATGGGGTGCAGAAACTAAAATGATCATTGTTGCCAAAGAATCAACTTCAGTTGATTTCTGCAAACATCTGTTAAAACAAAATTGTTTCTTACATCGTCAAACATATTGCTGACTTTGGCTGGTGATTCAAAGTTGGTGATGAGCACAATCTTCTTGCTGGTGATCTTCACTCCACTGACTTCTTCCTTGAAGTGGTGAGCAGCTACGATGAGGGATTCAAACCAGTCTCCAGCACGGTTGGTGGTCTACAAAGTTGAATAAACTATTAGCTGTGATATAAGTAAATTGTTACAAGCCAAAGCTAGTTTGGATATAGCTATTACTATATTATCCAAACTACTAATAGGTGGCACTAGTAATATTCATAAATGCTAAAATAATGGTTTTTCTGTTGCTTGGAATATTTTAGTAAATTTAGGCATTTTCTTTCACTTTAAAACCCAAAGGAAATGATAGCAAAAATAAACACTTCAGACATCACCACTTTTTTGAACTCAATATATTGATCTTGGTCTCTCGGTCTTGTCGTCATATTGATTTTTTATTGGCGAAATAGTACTGGACAATTACTGCAGTGTGTCCACACCAGAACAAAAATATTGAACCTATTGATACGACTCATAAAAAATGGATGGGTAGTTTGGTAGAATATTTAATTTTGTGAAATACAAACAAATTCATTGTACACTGCTAAAAAATAACCCTTTCTTTTGCCACTGCCATAGTCGAGTAAAAATTTAAGAGTCCTAGGAAAAGTAAGAATGGCATTTTTCCATGTAGGTAATTGAATTATTTTGAAGATGCTATTTTTGGGGATATTAATAATATAATACAGTCATCAATGACACATATTAAATGGAATCGCTTCTACGTGGAATGGACATATTTATCTTCCTCTCAACCACCATATACCCTATATACCCCGCTACTGCTCAAGAGTCTTAACGAAATCAAAGTATTGCAAAGAAAAACTTTAAGGTCCTTACTGAGTCAGGCAGATTGCGAATCATGTCCCATGTGGGTACTTGCAGCGGTGACCTCATCTCAATATGCTTGAATGCACCCTTGCACTGTTCAGCTAGCGCGTTCCTCGTCTTGTTTGAGCCAAGCAATACGAGTCCAACGTGGTTGGCAGTTTTGATCATGATATTCCTTTCAATGATGCGAAGTGCGCATTGCCTGGCGTCATCGAAAAATGCGTTCCCCTTGCAGTCTTCTTGGGCGGCGACATTCCGGCCAACGTCTAATATTATAAGAGTGGCGTAGTCTACAGTTGGAGCCATTGCGTTGCGATCTACAAAAAAGGTAAAGTAATAAAATAATTCGCAGTTATTTGCAGAAAAGGAACTAAGGTTTTCGACTTACTCTGGCTGGAAAGCCGTCGGTTGGTTGGTAAAGTTCGTCTTCTAATGATACAGGTCACTGCAATTTTGAGTTGAGCACCTTGCTTACTACCTACTGAACTGGATTATTTTTTCTGTTTACACCAGAAAACTTATGCCAAACGAACGGAACGAACCCCCTGTCAAAACTTCAAAACAAACTTGTACCACAGAGCATATAAATAAGAGACGGGACCTCCCTATATGCTTTTGTAATGAGTTTAGCCCAAGGGGTAGCAGTAACTTCGCAGAAACCTTCGACAGTAATGTTGTCCTGCTTTCGCTAACCAACCTTCCATAAGAAAAAAAGAGATGGCACTACGTTTATCAATGCACCGATTTCAAGGTGCGTACAGGCCCTACTGTCAAACGCTACCGACTAGGGATAGGCCTAACTCTCCATCGATATCGATAGAAACGTTGAAAAATGAAGACACCTTGGACTAAATTATGTAAATAATTATAATAAATTGCTTTGTATATAAGTTTTAAATCATGTTTAATCAAAATAAGTAACAATAATTTAAAAAGCAACACTTTTTTATACAAAATAGTGAAATTACAATTATATTCGTCAACGTCAGCATAATACTCCGTCTCAGATTTCTTCCTGAATAAAATCCGTAACGACATCCAAATTTACGTTACGTTTCTTCTTCCAATTTTTAAATACAGATCGAGTTAGGTACTTGTATTAAAAAGTTGTTAATCTTGCAATGAAATTTGAAAAGGAAAATACTATTGCTAATATTAACTAGGTAAATCCATCTTCGACCGCAATCTGTCGCTAAAAGTCGTATTTAATTATCACAATATTATATTATTATTGCAAGTAATAATTCAGTAATTCGATGGATGCAGTAATTTGATGTGTCAAGTGATGAATTCTGATATTTCAATACGTTTCACTGACAGATTTTAGACAACAGGTATAGGGGTTGATGACCACATCAACAAAGGAATTTTCGAACGCAAGACTATAAGGATCATCAACTACGTCAGGCTGCAGTAAATTTGATCAAGAAATAAGAATATGACCGTGGCATTGCCAGATAACAGACATTTTGCTCACTTCCCATGTTCAGTACTGACCTGAAAACAAACAGAAACCTTTAATAAAGGCGTACCTACAAAAGAGAGCTGCTTAAATAATAACATATTCCACTTTTAAACACTTTCGTTTTAGATCTCTTTATAAAAGCTATTTGGGTTACAAGCTACGTCTATTATTGACTGATCCTGATAATTAATTACATACTTTGAAGTAAGGTACAATTTGCATCTATAAAGTCAGATATTTTTTGCAATAAGGTGATCACCACATAATTTATTAATTGTGAAACTAACAGCTTTGACGTCCATTCATTTAACATTTTGTTTTTACCTTTCAACTTTTCTTTATCTATGATTTACACTGTTGGAGAGATGGTTTTTTGTGGGTAAGTCTATGGTAGTTTGTATTGTCGTTGGGTGAGATTTAAATTCAGGACAAACATAAAACAGCTGATGGGGTTTGGAAAACAAATTGTGTACACGTAGAAGTCTTAATATAAGCAACATCGTGATGTGGGATGTTCGGGCTTGTTTTTTTTATATTATCAATTCTCATATCACACTGTTTACTTATTACGATTTAGAAATTTTGAAATAAAGATAAACTGTTAAATGAAATAAATGGATGAAGGCACCACTCGGATGCTGTGGTGCCTGGGACACTGTTTGGATGTAGTAGACTTAACTAAAGAAGTATGGCAAAGGAAAAAAAATATTGTAAGTTTTCATAGTTATTCTCGTTATGCTCGAATACAAAATAAACTCCTGGGAGCATCCTGTTTTGTAAAAACATGTGATAAGTGTACATGAAAAGGTAGAGGTACATATTCTGCAACAAATGTTTAACTTTCTCACCATTACTTCCATTTTTACTGGTCTAAGGTGGGCACCACATCTTCCTTCAGGCGTGTTCGCAATAACTTTCTTCGTCCCAATCACTCGGGTCTAAAGTGCCTTGAGCGCAGTTTACAGTCGTTTTTTTCCTGTTTCTTATTTCTGCGTTTTTGCGTGCTTTTGCTTGCATTTATCAATTTGGGAAAACTTGAACAAGAAGAAACAATAGATTATGTATTAAGAAGGCGTGATGAACAAGTATCGACTATACTACTACTGAGGCGAATTTTCATCGACCATGCTTTTGCCATCCCATCACTAGGACAACCTACAAATGGATTGGTTTATTTTCTTAATTTTAGAGCGTAGAAGGGTTCGAGAAGCAACAATTACGGTAATTTTGGTTAATGAGTCATTAGGAAGTTTATTTACAAATTGATATTTTATCCGTTGGTCCTTTTATGCGAGAAAACATAGGTTTTAGGTACTCACCTTTGGAAGTTCATATTATAATCTCCGTTTTCTTTGTTTCTTATGTGACCTGCAGCCACCACGCACTTTTCACCTCGTTGTGCATTTATTGTACAATATCCCAGGGTAAGTTGTGTGCACCAAAATATTTTAGTTATTTCAATTTTCTAAAATAATCCGACGACGTCTTCACAGATTTTGCACTTGCGATAACCCGACTAAATTTGAAAACATTCAGAGTGCTGCCACTATTGTAAGTTACATTACCATCTTAATTTGGACTCTTACTCAGGGCATTAAGGCATAGTTTTGACAATTAGGCCTGTACGCTGTCACGTGACCATCGTTTCTTCTATTGGTTTAATTGTTCTGTGGTTTAGCCCCGTTAGCAATACCAACCAATAGAGCAAAAATGCAATGTCAAAAGTGCTACCAACATAACAACTTGTCTGTGCATTAGGGATGTCCACTTACATTGGTACTACATTTATCGATATCGATAAATTTTCATCCAGGGGCTCCGCAGTTAGCCAAATAAAATTAATAAAAATCAATGTTTTCAATAAAACGACAAATGAAATTAGTATTTTATTATTGATTATCAAATCACAATAATTGTGGTCAAGGTCTATTGAATTTATTTCAGCAGCTATTTGGTTTTTCCTTAGAGGTGTCCAATCTGAGCGAACTTCATCAATCGGTGGTTTGGATTCAGGTGCTGAAATCGTCAAAAAAAGTTAAGTTTGGAACGTTTTAGAACTTTTATAATTAATAAATAAACTCTGGAACGACTTCAGATGTGGTTTTATTTGTAGATTTAGTATAATATTTTAATAAAACAGAAAAAAACTGGATAAAAACGGATAAGCAGGTAAAAAGTCAGATCTGGTCAAAGGGTAAAGTAGTAGTGTGAAAAATGAGTGAAATCGAAGAATGTGTGACGTACATAATTTAAATATTTGAAAATGATAGATGGAAAAAGAAATAAAAATGGTGTGAAGAGGTTTGCACCGTCACATTACCCGGGGGCACCGGTAAAAAAAAAAATATTTTTTAGATATATTTATTTAAAAAAAATATCTAAAAAAAATTTTTTTTATAAAAAATATAGTCAAGTTAACTTATATAATTTAAAATTTAAAGTCAATGTCGAGAGTAAAGTCGATGAAGGTCGGGGATGTGGTATGGGTAAGTAAATATGGTTATTCTTAAATATTAAAATAAAATAAAATATAAAAGATGGGCGATGAAAAAAAAATTTAGAAGGTGTGGGGTGATATCTACAATGAATATTTACATTAGGCAGTTCCCCTTTTATTCATCATCTATCATTCATCCCTAGCATGAATCATCTATCATTGTCTTCAACTAAAGTAAAAGGTGAAGACGTTCACTCATTGTAGACAAAATCTATTTTTATTAATAAGATTTATCCTGGAACTGGTCTAAATTAGTAATAGGCTTATTTAGCCAGTTACCACCCGCTGGTATTCGGTAGTGGTAAGGCTTATTTATTGAGTCACAATCCGCTCTATGAAAGTTATTTACATTTTAACAATATTTATAATATTGGGTACATAGTACCCGACGGGGTAGAATCCGTCGTAGTAGTGCTCTCAAGAGCTATGGTGGGGTAAACACCGTAATGCGTTAGGTAAGTAACGCGATTGATAAGTAAATTAATTGACCTAGGCTTATTTAACGTGTTGTCGCCGCACCTGATTGAATGTTTGGATGTTCTAAAAAAATGGTTAGTAAATGTCCAGGAGGATAGTGGTGTATAAATAGTAAATAAAAAAATTGTTAATACATAAATAAACAAATAGTATGACGATGTGTCCGAAAAGGTAATGTGGTGATTATATATACAGAAAATTAGAACTATAAAAAGGTGGCATTGGTAGGTTTTGTAAAGGTTTGTATACAGAATACGGATTATAAGAAAAGAGGTTACTAAGAAATTATTTTAGTAATGAGGTAAGGATGGGGTGAGGGTGAAGTTTTTATTTTATTGCCAAAGAGTTCCTTGTAGGTTTAACCTGTGGAGGTTTTGTTTTGAATTTTGAAAAATTTTATGACAATGAATGGTGTCAGAATTACTGACGTCTAGAAATTTGGTTTGCAAAGATTTTGTAAATAATTATAATTTAAATTTTAATAATATAATATTGTTATCGATAGACTGTATGAGTGCAGTTTCGCCTTACCTTCGAGTCGGCCTCGAAGACCTAGAGGGTAAAGCTAGGCTGTCTACGTGTAATTACCCAGGATACTCTCCTGAGGCAACGTAAGTTAGTAACCAGTCCCACCTGGAATTATAAATTCCAGGTTACCGAGGTCTATGGAACTGCTAGTGAGCAGCCTGTGGTTGTGTAACTGTCTGATAAATGCGTGTAGAAGTAATTGATTGTATACTGTTGGTGTATACTAACTGTGGTATGTTTCGGTTAGGTGGGGTGCAGATAGATAGAATAGGACTTTTATTAGGGCCGAAAAAATTTGTTACTATGGGTGAATCTAGTTAGTGAAGAATGGTCAATGAGTAGTTATGATGAATTACCTTGTGGTCCAGAAGTCAAGTCGCACTTTAAAATTAAATTAATATTTTATTTATAAAACACTTAACAACACTAACAAAAAAAAAAATCTTGCAGGTCTTCAGAACTGGAAATGGTTGGTGGGTAAAGTTGGAGGCGGCGGAGAAGTCCGACAGAACCCTTGAGCAAGGCTGGGGAGCTCCAAGGGATGCGTCTGTGATGTATGAGGTCGTGGGTCGTGGGTATGAAACAGCAGCAGCAGTTCGACGATTGTGCACACGTATAATCGTGGTAATCGTACTCGTATTTGCCTTCGCACTCGCAGCGTAGTCGCGGTGGGTGGGCTTTGTCGCCTCGGCGTATCAAGCCGTGGGGTGACGTTGGGTTTCGTTATTATCGTTGGGCGCCAGTGGAACGTTTTATAACTTTTATAATTAATAAATAAACTCTGGAACGACTTCAGATGTGGTTTTATTTGTAGATTTAGTATAATATTTTAATAAAACAGAAAAAAACTGGATAAAAACGGATAAGCAGGTAAAAAGTCAGATCTGGTCAAAGGGTAAAGTAGTAGTGTGAAAAATGAGTGAAATCGAAGAATGTGTGACGTACATAATTTAAATATTTGAAAATGATAGATGGAAAAAGAAATAAAAATGGTGTGAAGAGGTTTGCACCGTCACAAGTTGAGTCGTTATTGATTATTAATTTGTTGGTAAACTATGCTACTTACCGGGATAGTTCTGATAAATATGCTGAGATTCCAGGCCACAATAATTGTGGTCAAACCCTACTGGACCAATAGCAACAGCTGATATTTTGGCTGCTGTACAAGGTGCTGAAAATGATATAACTTTGTAATTTATCAAAGTAAACAAACTCTAGTTACAAAAAACTTCAGCGATACATGAAAAGTCTACGTACCAGAGTTGTTTTGTGAAGCTCGACAACTAATAGGTTTTTGTATAGCTGAATCTGAAAATAAACAATTGCAAGAATAGTCCGAAAAAAAAATAGTTTGTTGCTGTTTACCACATAACTGCATAATTGACTATGTAACTATCAAATACATTTTTATAAAAAAATATTTTAAGTTAAAAATTAGTAAAAAAAATATTTTAGTAATTCCAATCACTAACCAGTTTCAAGTGATGCGACGTGGCTACGTGGTAAGGAAACTCAGCTAGTAAGTAATCAGGAAGAGGAGGCGCATTTATAAGTAGAGAAGATACAGCCCTGTAAAAATATGTTTATCAAAGTATGTCATTTACGTATTAAGACGTAATAATAATATTGCGTTCTAAATGACGGAGCAAAATATAGTCAAATGTTCGACGTAAAGCAAGGCGTATTTTGTGTTTTATTACATAATTATTCATGAAATGTAGTAAGTGTTACATTATAAGTTTATAACACAACTCACCATTTCTTTAATCAGCTTCATTTTAAAATAGTTGTAAAAATCTTTCGGCCGGAAATGATCTCTACAAACATATTTATGTTGGTGGAGTTTTTCGATGGGAATATACGATATAAGATCTTCCACAATTTTCACCCATTGTCTGCATCTAAAAAAAAAAACAACATTCAATGCAGCCACTAATAGTGCATCGTTGAAACATTGTTATGGCTTACAGCAATTCACCCGTCATACACTGAGTAGTAATTCTGACCAAGGTACTTATCAGATATTTTTTTATCGATATTGAATATGTGTATGGCACATCACTATGACATTGAAACATCTGAGTATTTTCTCATAGTATATTAATTACGTTATTTAACATAATTTATGATCTTGCTCTTGTGCAAGATGACAAAAACTGTAGCCAGAAATACTTACCGGTCTTCATCCCTAGGAAATTTACCCATAAACTTTCTTTTGGTACCCTTTGACCGGCTGCATCTTATTTTACAAATGGCACAAGTTCGACACCATCCGATCAATGCCAATATTAAAAGAAAATCACTAAACACTGTACAACAAGATACACACAGCTAGATATTGAACAAACTTAAAACACAAAAATTTTAACTAGAAAACGTTCTAATTATGTGCCGCGTTCCGCCATATTTGTTATGTTTTCAGTTTGACATTGACAGCAAAGAAAGAGTAAGTAGTATTAAAGAGTGAGACGAAAATATGTCCGCCATTAAAACGGGGCTAAATGCGAACAAAAATTTCAAAGTTCCTACTTGCGCTAGGCTGCTTGTACCGACTTGTTTTGTAGCCTAGGCTTGGGAAAGAAAATATCGACATTTTTTTAGAAAATAGAATAATTTTTTTTTCTATAAGTCGGTTTTAAATACTTATTTTCTGCTATCGAAATTATTTGTTGTATGTACCTTTATATGATTTCGATAGCAGAAAATAAGTAGGTATCCGAGAAATGCTACATAAAATAATCCGAGAAAAGACTTGGTAGGCTGAATGCGTTCCGTTTCCTATTCTTTGAAAAAAATATGTCTTTGTCCTAATATGATTTATATCATAAATATCCCTGTTTGAGATAAAAAGAAAGATTATGATCTGTGTAGTGGTACTAACTATTATCGGGGACTTCAGGATTCATTGTCGCAACACATAATTATAGATACATAACGTATTTATTAATATGCATTTAAACTATACTTATTTATAATTATAACATGTGTTTCTTTATCATTTAATTAACGATCAATTGTTTGTATTGATTTCAAGATTATAAAAGTAAGTGAATTCACTTTATGACTACCCATTTTCGTCTGAAAATTTAATTCTTCATATAACGATGTTATTTAGTTAGTTATTAAAATTAGACAAAAATATACGTGGAATGAAATAGAGTATAATATGAATTAAAACAAATCAATAATACCTATAAAACAAAAAAAATATTGGAAGTAATTGATATCAACCCTTATACATGCACAAGTCTCTTCCTACATCGCAGGAAGGTTAGACCAAACTCCACCTCGGGGGCCAAGTCCGGGTTGGTAGAGCCAGCTTGTAAAGATTGTAAGACAGTGGCAGGCCTTACTGTTAAAGTAATCAAGCCAACTATAAGGCCTCTGACATGGCTTAATTGGAGGTAATATGAAATAATAAAGTCATACAATATCCGCTGATTGAAATGTTTGATAAGGTATTATGATTAGGTATGTTAGGTATGATTGATTAGGTATTAACATAAACAGTCTATCAATAGATATTGGTTACTATAAAAGCAATACAAGAGGCCTGTGTCAATGTAGTTTTAGCGAAGTACACTCTTGTCTATGTCCTGGAGGTGATAGGTACAGTGCTACACAAGAAATAAGTCTCGCGGATGTACCTGCGCAGATGACCAAATTTTTGATGTGTGGCAAGTTGATCGACCAATCAGATAGTTTTATGGCAGGCCGCGCGCCTTTGTTGCCTTTGGTTGATTCAACGTCATCGATGAAGGTGACTATTAGTTTGGCAATATTAGCGTGAGCGAAATAGGTAGCGCTACTGCGGCAAGCATTTCTGCACCTTAACCGTATCGGTTAAAGATCATGTTGAATGTACTTATAGCTTCGGGTACTTTCGTTACACTTCTACCTAGTCTGCGCGAACGAAGATTCCCGAAGGGACTTTTATGATGTGTAGTACTGTACCTAGCTTATGTTGATCATACACAGAGGAAAAAAAAAGCATTTTTGACAGCTTGGACTAAATTAAATCAAACGAGCCGATACAGTGTCATATCCTCATATAATAACAACTTAGGACAGTCAATCAGTCAATCGATATTGGACAAAAATATCGGAATATCGATTCGATTTGTAAGTTGATGCGATATATATCGATATTATTTTTCCAGTTGCTCATCTCTATTGGTTTTTTTTTTCACATACTCGCACAGAATAATATTATCAACAAAAACATCTGTTATGTCAAAAAACGCATACGCACACAGAATAGGTACTCACGTTAGGTTGCTAGGTAATCTATGTGTCTTGTCGCTCTACGAAGAAAACCTGCGAAAGTAAAAACAAACAATCTGCAAAATTCAGCGATAACAAAATGTTTATCAAGCATAAAGTGCTCTATAACGCGACTATATAAATTCTGCATTAGATCATACCTCATGCGTGTCTTATTCTGGACGAAAATGTGGAAAGAAACGATGATGAAGTTTCCGTTCCACCACCGGGCTTTTTATTGCTATTTAGCTATGACTTTGTGGATATTCTTCTTGATTACTGGTAAGTTTTAATTCTTCGTCATACCTAAGATACGTTAAATCGCTCCGTAAGGACGGTTATATTCATAATACTCAAATAATATCTATCTGACGTTAGCATGTAGGCCCACTCTCAAAAACAGGTTTTCATCATGTTATTACATGAAAGCATAACTGTTTCTGTAAATTTCAGCTATGCACAAGTACATTTCAGTAGCCAGCGAGGTGACAGCCCCTAAAAAGGTGATCCCTGTCAAGCATCTTTCCAAAACTGATCTGAATAATAAACTAAATAGAAACCCCTGTGCACATCCCAATGCAAAATTATTACAACCAAAATTCTAAAACGTCTTTCCTATGATGAAACCGAAAACCTTTTGACCTCCACTAATCCCTTCCCGCTAGAATGAGTCGTATATTATAACATTAACTGTTATATATTTTGATAATTTAAATTAAATAATCAAAGAAAATCCTCTAAATGATGGCAAAGTTTATCTCTCACGCACATACACACACACGCACTAACTCATTCACCTATTCGCACAAACACACACAACTCAGATACACACACACGCGCGCATACACACACACACACCCTCACACACACACACACACACCCTCACACACACACACACACTCAAACACTTACGTCACGCGCGCATGTCTATATGCATGTTAGTTTATAATTTATTTTGTTTTATTTCACACCACCTCTGTAATTTTCTTAATAAGACAGACTTGCAATGAGGAACGGGCCTGTGTGTTATTAATACAGGTTAGATGATAACCTAGCTATAGCACCAGATACCAACTAATATCATTTGGGTTCTTCTATTCACACCGAATGGTTGAACTCTATGTTATTTCTATTTTTGTAACCAGTACTTTGAAATAAAGAATTTTGAATATGAATATCTGAGGTTAGCATGTACGCCCACTCTCAAAAACAGGTTTTCATCATGCTATTACATGAAAGCATAAACTGTTTCTGTAAATTTCAGCTATGTACAAGTACATTTCAGTAGGCAGCGAGGTGACAGCCCCTAAAAAGGTGATCCCTGTCAAGCATCTTTCCAAAACTGATCTGAAGTTTCGACGAATTTATATGAAGACTTGCAATCCTCCAGATAATCTCGTAAGGGGATCCGAAGGTAACAGAGAATTGTCTGAATCTTGTTATAGTTTTAAATGCTTATTTCTATTTTAGATATTTAGAGCAAAGCCAAACTGGTGTTACGTTTTCCATTTCCAACATTTCCCATGATGTTGCAGCACGGAAGAGTTCTATGTTTCTCGTGGTGAACCACTCTGCAAGATTTTGGAGCCACTATGTTTTTTTGAGTTGCCAGGTTTCCTTCGTCCCTGAATTTCGCCTTGTAGAATGAGACTGATATGATATGGCCAAAGTGTTTTAGTTTTATCCGTTTTATGGTCTTTAAAAGCTCTAATTGTTTCTTAATTCTTTGCAAAACCGTGGTGTTAGTGAATCTGTCTGTCTGTTTGGTATTCTGTTCATTACATTTCAAACGCTTTAAGACTGTACAATGTTAGGACAGTGCTGGCTTTCTATAAAGAGAGAAAGAGGAGAATTCTTAAAGCTTTCCTGAGTACAATAGCCCAATTATGAGGCTAATATAAGAATATTCTTTATTGTACACCAGACCACATATTATAAAACATGTAAAGATACAGAGTACAATTGGCGGCCTTATTGCTAAAAGCAATTTCTTCCAGACAACCTTATGACTGAAAGTTGCTGAAGGAAACAAGAGACGTAGTCAGTACAAATATGAATGTATTAATACGCTACAAACTTATATAAATAACAATATACCTACACAAACATACCTGAATATCTGAACGCAACTGTACATACCTTAGAGAGAATGTGTGATGATTAATTACTGCATTATTTTGTCTTTTGAGTATTCAAATGTTATTTTAGGGGCCGTAGACCATGATGCTTGGCTTTTGCAAGGTGTGCTGGTGATCACACGACATGGAGACCGTGGGCCTCTCACACATTTGCGCGGCGGAGACAAGCTCCCTTGTGATACGATACCGCCCTCGCCCCTACTCAAAAGGTAAAAAACTTCTTCTTCTTCTTCAGGCTATATTTTGTAGTCCACTACTGGACCAGGTGGCGAGCCGCGAAAAACTGCGGCCAGATGCTGGATGAAGACAGGGCGCTATGGCGCTCATTAGGGGAGGGCTATTTCCAGCAGTGGACAGTAAAACTCAGTAACATTAGTTAGTTAGACCTGAGATTTCCGCACTTAGCCTCATAGTTAGGCCATTGTACGTAGCAAGCGCTGAGGAACGCTAACACCTCAGACACTAGGGTTTCCTTACGATGTTATCCTTCACCGTCAGCGAGTAGTATTGCTACTATAATTTCACAAATGTACATAACTTAGAAAACAAAGTCATTAGTACATGCCGGGGTTCGAACCCACGACCTCCCAATTGAGAAGCCGGCGTTCTACACTGCTCCGCTACCATCGCTCAACTCAGTAACATAAAAAAATCCTCTTGGGATTTTATGACGCTTGTTGCATGTAACTATTCGATGAACATTGGCGAGCTGAGCGAGCATCCGTCCCTCACACCCTTCGCTTAACTCCACTCTCTCTACAGCTACGAGGAGTTCGTCCACAATGCGAGCGGCGGTGCCCACCGGGGGCCCTGGGCCTCCGCCCCCGGGCCCTTCCACAACTTCCCGTCGCTGCCTGCCCGCGCTGGTGCCAGCACGCCCACGCACTGCGCTCTCGGCCAACTCACTTCTATAGGACTCCTGCAAATGCTGCGTGTCGGTGAGTTGTCTAGGATTCGTACAAATTGCGGATACTGCCGCAACGTCGGGAATTAAGGCAATTACGTTTTACCTTATTAACAATCGCGATTAGACCCGTCACTATGTATGAGCATAAAGGGCGGTGGTAGCGGAGCGGTGTAGAACGCCGGCCTTTCAATCGGGAGGTCGTGGGGTCATTCCCCGGCAAGTACCAATGACTTTGTTTTCTAAGTTACATACATTTGTGAAATTATAGTAGCAATACCACTCGCCGACGGTGAAGGAAAAGATCGCAAGGAAACCCTAGTTTCCTCAGCGCTTGCTACGTACAATGGCCCAACTATGAGGCTAAGTGCGGAAATCTTAGGTCTAACTGACTATGTATGAGCTTCGCGAATCACTAAGAAATACTTTGCCAACGAAACCAGAGTTGCTATTGTGAATGGATAGTTTCTGTAGTTATTGGTTAGTTCATTGGCTGTTATTGGTTAGTTTATTAATGAACCGCTCGTAGCCCCGGCTGCCTGAGTGATCTCAGACGATCTCGAAGGTCAAAATAGGGCGCGTTCAGTGCATGGATGTGTGACCATCTATGACTAACGCTAGGGCATTTTTCAGAGCGGTTCTGTGCTCCGCAAGGCAACTTAAGCAGTTGGTGCCGACTGTCGTCGATAGATGGCTGTCGTTAAGCCAAGTCAGGGGCCTTAGAGCGGCTAGAAAACTTCTGACAGTAAGACCAGCCACTAGTCTTGCAAGCCTCCACCAACCTGGACTTGGCCCCCGTGGTGGAATATGGCCTAACCTTCCTGCGATGCAGAGACCCATGCCCCAACAGTGGGGACATACAAGGGTTGATAACGATAACGAACGGTAAACTCACTAATTTTATTGTGGATTACATTGCATAACAACCCCTATATTATGCGCACTAAATCCTCAACTATTCCAATCATCTGTCACATTAATTTGGAATTTCTGGCCCCCATGGTGTAGTAGGGCCGGGCCTTCTTTAGGAAAGGGACCCTTGTCCCTCAGTGTGGACGTAATGGGTTGCTGATAATGATGATTATTGGCAGTTATCTGCGTTGAAAAGATCTATTTACAATCCAGATGGCAAGGAGAGCTCCTACAGATATCTTCGCAACGCTGCAAGCTTCGCTTTCCGCGGAATTAGGTCTGAATCGCTAAATGGTGCACAGCCTTCAGCCTCTCGAAGATTAGTTGCGGATATAACATTTCGACGGCTAATTTTACCAGTTGGCGACGACATAACTATGCTCCTAGGGCCTTTTCTGGATTTGCCATTCGTCCTTGGCCTGAACGGTGGAGAAAGTCATGCTGTTTCTACCTTCGGCCTGAGTTCCACATCCCCGATGCTCGATTTGTCGATCGAACTGCATTATTCACCACTGGATTTCATAGAAAAAATCTTTGCCCGATGACATGGTGCGCCGATAACACGTTTTGTCGAAAACCCGCCTGGAGGAAATAAACATACAACGAAGAACCTTTTCCTCGAAAGCACCGTCAGTATGGTTTGTTGCTCTGTCCATGAATTAACATGCTGATGAAGGAATATAATAATGGAAATCTTAAGAAGCAAGAGAGAAAAATCAAGAGAGCCTAGCCAAAGTTTGTCTTTAGCCGAGATTCGCTGGGATTTTTTCGTGAGGTGTTTCTCACGGTTTCCCTATTTCATTCCGAAAATTGTTTGTTCGAAATACGGTTCACCTACGAAAGATACTGTGAAGGAACGAAATATTGAAATAACAAGCATCGACAATATAATGCACCGGGGTAACATTTTTCGAAGCAACAAGGCATCGGCAAAACGTTTTCGAAGTAACAAGGCACCGAACAACAAAACATCGGATAAAAAGGCGTCAAACAATCAATCGTTTAAAGTATCGTTCGTAGGTGAACCGTATTTCGAACAAAGATTTTTTGGAATGAAGTATGGTACCCGTTCCTTACTAAGGTACCTGTCCTGGGTTCCTTCGACAAGAAAAAGAAGAAGAAACATTTATTATAAAAACAGTAGACACGCCACAGTAGCAAAATCAAAACAAAACCAAAACTAAAAACAAAAATCAGACAAAAACAAGCAGAAGGGAAATAAAGGTCACGGCGTGTCACTGCAATTATTATTATAAATGGCAGCTAACTCAGCAGTAAGCTGATGGGCAAGCCTTCAGCGCTGATTTTCAGTCAGTGCCAAGAGATACCCCGCGGGCGTCACAGAACGCGGTGTGGTAATAAAGGAATATAATACTTATGTACAGAATAGAATAAATTTGTTTAAAACAAAGAAATATATGTACAAACAGTATATATGATGTGTAAAGCTAGATCAAATTATAATTAAAGATAACTTCCCGTTGCTGCTCGCGCTCCCCCAGCTCACCTCTATAGGGCTGCTACAGGTGTAAGGTATGAATGCAGATACGATCGCCACGAAACGCTCGCACTGAAACCAAAGCTGCTATTAAGAACATATAGTTACTAGCTTTTGCCCGCGACTCCGTCGGCGTGAAAAAGATTCAAGGAACAAAATATTGCAACCCCGTTCACTCCCTTAAGGGTTAAATTTAGAAAAACGGCGAAAAATGTGTTCAATCATTTGTGTTGAAGAGTATTTGGTTTTGAGTTTTAAGAAAATTAGACAACATTCTATATACCTCCCAGACAAATTTTGGCAACCCTTTTCGCCCCCTTAGGTGTTGAATTTCAAAAAATCCGGTCTTATTCCTTGCCTACATTATATAAAGACCCTCTGTACAAAATTTCAGCTTCGTAAGTCCAACGGCTTGGGCTGGGCGTTGATAGGTGAGTCAGTCAGTCAGGACTTTGAATTTTATTTATATAGATAATGTGCGGGACAGCAGATAATTTTGTATCGATTTCGGCGTTTTCCTAATGGTAAGAATTGTTGTACTATGGGGAGTTGTTGTGTTGACGACTGGAACCATACATTTTGGGATGTATGAGCAGAGGAGAAAGCGTGCAGCCCCACTCTATCACGCAGCAGATATTGGATGTTGAACCGTGGTCGTGTTTAGATAAGAGCTAGTGTTTTGCCTGCATAATATAAACTAGATAACAAGATAATATCGACGCCTTACTGCTAAAACCGACTATCTGCATGAAATGTTGTTTCGAGAAAACTCGAGTTTAAGGTTCGGATGTCGTTAACTATACTAAAACTTGTTGCCTTACTGCTAAAACCGACTATCTGCATGAAATGTTGTTTCGAGAAAACTCGAGTTTAAGGTTCGGATGTCGTTAACTATACTAAAACTTGTTATTGTGTGCATAACAACATTTCATGCAGATAGTCGGTTTTAGCAGTAAGGCGTCGATATGTAAAAAGGTACAATTATATTGTTTATTAACACGTCTTGTTTTTTGTTACAGGTGCCATTTTGAGAAGTGCCTATGCGGAAAAGCTCGGCCTGGATGCCGTCGACGTTCCAGGGAAGAAAGATAATGGTATTTATTTTCATAGTAACTGTTACAAAATGAGGTTAGAAATGTGAATAGACACGAGAGTATGCTTTTCTATTGTGCCTAAATGTCTCAAACTCAAAACGAATATTCACTATAATTATAAATGTCACAGTCAAATCTTAAAAAACCTATGTAGAGGCTAAAAATTCCACCCATGCTGGGATTCGAACCTGCGACCTCTGGCTATCCGTGCCAGCGCTCTTTCCAACTGAGCTAATAAGCTACTCACCGGCATCAGTGAAATTTCGAACCTCTTTACACTATTCTCTGTATTACGTACAAAAAAAATAGTACAGTCAAATCTCTTATACGGTCAAAACTAGTTTTGACTGCTAAAATCAGTCAAAAGTACTTTTTGTCTAAAGCTTACATTTGAAATACCAAATGGTAAAAACACCTAAAATGATGATGCATCACTCAATCTGCGACAGCAAAAATATAGGAGCGACGAAGCGCGTGGCGTAGCGGAGCGCGAACGAGTGTGTTAAGGTGAACATGGAAGACCGAAAACCGACTCGACATTGTTGGAACCATATTAGAATTTTACTTAATTTTTCTGCAGTCAAAACTAGTTTTGACCGTTTAAGAGTTTTGACTGCAACATACGGCCTAATTTATAAAAACACAATTCCTTAAAACACTCCAAAACCGCTCACTAAAATATTCTGTGATGAACATTTTTAAGGAAAAGAACGTATCCGTATGAAATAAAACGCCTCTGGGAGTATTTTAGTGGAATCGTGAAGGCCGAAAATGTTTACTCAATAAACGCTAAAGCTATTACTTTCAGAATCAATAGATTATGTGGAATGATAGAGAGATATAGTCTGAGTCGGATATAACATCATCTAGCTCTGTACCAATCTAAATTAACAACAATTTTAACATTGAATTTCACAATTTAAAAATTACATAAATTTAGAGAACCTCCTTTAAATTTTGTGCCAACTGTGAGACTTAACCCATGGCTTTTGTGTCATTATTTTATTTACTGTATTTTACTATTCTAAGCTGTGGTGATGATATCAAACCTTTGTATGTACCCACTGCTGGGGCACGGGTCTCCTCCTGCATCGCAGGAAGTATAAGCCTTACCCGGGGGCCAAGTCCGGGTTGGAGGAGGATTGTAAGTCAGTGGCGGGCCTTACTGTCAGAAGTTATCAAGCCGCCCGTAAGGCCTGACATAACTTAACGACTGCCATTACATGACAGCCGACACCAACGTGCCTTGCGAAGCACGGAGGCGCTCGAAAAAAATGCCTCTAGCGGTGGTCACGAGATGGTCACCCAACCAACACTTAACTGCGCCTGCTGTTGCTTAACCCAAGTGATTGATTCCAAGCACTCGGTTCCACTTGCACAAGGCTACGAGCGCTTCGCTATAAGCTGTAAGATCTCAAAATAAAATATTTCTCCATTGATTTTAAGGTGAAGTGGTCACGTATAGCACCCGCTACCGCCGCACTTACCAGTCCCTGCTGGGAGCCCTATGGGGGCTCCACACTGGCTCCATGGCGAGGAGAGCAGCGCGGGCCAAGGAGAGTCACAGCGTGGCGTTTTGTTTCCGAGACTGCGCTTGTCCCGCGCTTCAATTGCTGAACAAGTATGTTTTTCGTTCCTTATAGACATAGGTGTTATTGAGATGTTTACCAGTAACCGCTAGGAACCCTATGGGAGTTCCACACTGCCAAGGATCACCTGCTGGGAGCCCTAGGGGGGGCCTCACACTGCCTCCTTAGAGCAGAGAGCGGCGTAGGCCAAGGAGAGGTTTCCAAGCGTGCTCCTGTCCCGCGCTTTAATTGCTAAACAAGTATGTGTTTTATTCCTTATAGACATAGGTGTTATTGAGATTTTTACCAGTACCTGCTCGGAGCCCTATGGGAGCTCCACACTGCCAAGGATCCCCTGCTGTATACCTGCTGGGAATGGGACATATGGGTATTTCATAGCTCGAAGAGCGCTGTGGGCTAAAGAGAGTTACAGCGTAGGAGCAGCGTGTACAGGGGTGTATAAAGGGAGCATCCCTGAATGACGTACTCACTCACTCCCGTACGTCTGGCACCCTGGGTAACAATTAGCGAGTACCTTACGCTCATTGGCAAATCCTTTTACCACGATGGCTTGCTGCTGAGACTGCGCCTATACCGCGCTTCAATTGCTAAACAAGTTAGTATCTTGTGTTGCATCAAATTACGGGTAGTTTTGACTTCTAAAAGCTCTATTCCGGAGACCACCGTGCAGGATGTAAGAGTTAAAGCGGGCCAAGAAGGTGTTTTTATAGGTGTTATATTGTAGTTTATAAGATAATAAATAGGTCACAGTAATAAATTCTACTTTTGATATTGTGGTAGCTGAACATGTTGTGATGCAAAGATTATTTTCATAGAAATATAAGATCGTGCAAGAATGCCTTTTTAAAATTAACTATCCAAATACAGCTGTAGCTGTAATCTAAATGTAAAATTACATTAATTCAAACTCACTTATCCACCTCTTTACAGAAAACTCGGCTCACAAGCGAAAGGGCGTCTGAACGCGCATCCGGCCGTCAAAGACCTCGTCAGCCGCATCTCTAAGGTAATATTCGAGTCCCAAGAGAATCCCAACCCAGAGATAATCCGGGACGCCTTACTAGCTTACATGTGCCACGACGCCCCTCTACCTTGCTCCGCGAAAGCGCCCGAAAGTCACGGACAACACAAAGAAAACGCACCGTTAAAAAAGAATAGAAGGCTTTGGGACCAATCTTTAATGTCTCGGAGTCTTCTCAACGCAGACGCGGACACGCTCAACTTAGATCTCGATTACAATCCGTTAGATTTGAACAACGAACTAGGACGTAAGGCGAGGGATATCATAGGCAAGTACTACGAGGAACGCGACAAGAAAGCTCCCCTAGATTTCGACGCTCAAATGGAGAGAGAGAAGTTGCTTTATTACCAGCAAAGATACCTAGACAACGCCGATGGATATGACGACGTGGTAGTCGTTAAGAAACACTTGGATGCAGATTTCAACTTTCCGAATGACGCGAGACTTGACGCGGATTTCGATGAGGAGAACTATAAAGAAGCGACTCAAGAGAACACTGAAGACTTTTGCGTCAGAAACGAGCACATAGTGTCACTGTTCGCCTATCTAGAATGGAGCTACAGACAGGACCTCAAAAACATTCACAACAAGCGACGCGGCCTATTGACCGCGTACGGTTTGATCCACAACATAGTCCAAAATATGATACGAATGATCTCAGAAAACAAGCCAAAGTTCGTCTTATACTCCGGCCACGATAAGACGCTGCACCCGTTGATTCTAGCACTAGGCCTGCGGGATTTCCAGCATTACACAATAAAGTACGCTTCGAGAATTGTCTTCGAGGTGTACAGAAAGAGGGATCTCAGAGACGAGTTTAAGTTCACTAAGAGAAAAGCGATAGCGCAGGATTTTTACTTCAGAGTGGTGTACAATGGTGCTGACGTCACGAACATGTTAAGTTTCTGTCGGTCGAAGCAGAACGTCGTCATGAAGGTGGTCGATCCCATAGACGATGTGAAGGTTTACAACACGTATTTGTGCCCTATAGAGAGTATAGTGCGGTTTATACACGACGATTATTTTGCGATATTCAACGTCAGTAATTTTAAGGACGCATGCGCCAGTTATGGCCGCGGCAAACGGATGTTTCAGTTCCGTTGAGATGATTGGTTTACAAGTGCTAAGTGATTTAGTACATCTGAATATTAGCTTCATTTTAAGTCGTCGGGCGTCCACACGCAATTTAGGAATTTGTTGGTTTATTTATCAAAACACGATTCCAATGAAACGTTTCTAGAGAGGTTTTATTTCGTCTGTGGTTATATCTTTTCCTTGTAAAATCTCCACCATAATCTATTTAGTAAGCGTTCTTGGAGTGTTATAAGGAATTGTGTTTTTTTTTAAATAAGACTGCAGTATTATTTGAAAATTTACGATACCCTTAAAACAGTTTACTGTGTAAAAGTAGTTCCCTTGTAAAGTCTGACGGTTTTATTTACAAAACACGTTTTTTTTTAAAAACTCCAGTGAAAATAGTCTGTGGTGATGATAATACAAGGAAAAGACGTAACCACAGATTAAATAAACTGTTTCAGCGGAATCGTGTTTGAAATATTCACAAGTAAGTGCAACTCGAACGCACGTACCTAACACGACCGACCGGCTCCCTGTCCAATGATAGACTGACACTAATCGCTCGGCGGTAGGCCGCAGGAGACAATGTTTTTGAATCTACCCTCTTAAACTTCAAATAACTTTCCCATATAAAGTTTTTATTTAAAATACGACCCGTCGACTGATGGCCTTGAAATTAAACAGTCCTATTGGAATGCAAAAAAATCTACTAGTTTCGTAAACTTGCCACTAAAGAGCTCTCCAGTCACTGTTTACACATAAGTTTAAACTTCAAATGAAGTAAAAATTTTGTTATTTATTTGCGTATCTACCTACTTAATTATGTGTAAAATAGCTATTGAAAATGCAGGGCCTCGAAACTGGCACTGTTCTTCTAAGAAGGAACTGTTTTGGAGTGACGTTGTATTTGTACCATAAAATCGGAAAACCCCAAGGTTTTCCGATTTATTCCGACTTTGCATTATTTACAGTACTTAAATAATGCAAAGAGTCAAGGTGCATTTCTTCTGTGCCTATCCGCTAATGTAGGCTGGCCTTCAGCTCCGCATATTGTTATAAGTTGCACAAAAAATGAAAAACTTATTACTTTTTCCATCGGTTTTTTTCCAGTCACGGTAGGCCGTCGACAACATAACTTTACAAGATTACTAATTTAAAGGCCCTGTTTCAAAAAAATGCCAGAATTTAAAACGGCCACCTCTCAATTAGTACAAAGTGCATAGCTGAGCTAAACAGACTGAAATTGTACTCCTTCGCACCGACACTCGCCCTAGCTGCCTACCCTCCTGGGATACAGGCGTGAGTTTATATATTTTTTGTCGTCGTCGTCGTCAGACTATACTAGTCCACTGCTGGACATAGCCCTCCCCTAATGAGCGCCATAGCGCCCTGTCTTCAGCTTGCCGCATCCAGCATCTGCCTGCAGTTTTTCGCAGATCGTCATCCCACCTAGTCGGAGTTTATATATTTTTTGTGTGAATTAGGTATTTTATTATACGTTGTATAAAGTCCTGCTACAACTTTATCGGAGTATTATCGATCTACTATGTCTATAAACCGCCCTTTTAAGTTATATCAGCTGCATAAGGGTTTTCCAGTGCGCTATATAGCTGATTAAGGGCCGATTTTTCAATAGTCACATAACTTTTATCTGAGGAATAAAAATGGCGGTTTGACAGCTTATGTATGAAAATTGTGTCAAACCGCCATTTTTATTCCTCAGATAACAGTTATCTGACTATTGAAAAATCAGCCCTAAAGCAGCTTTCTACAGGGTTTCGAATCATCTATATCATAGTAAACTTAAGTACTTATTGCCTTTTGTAATCCGAGTCTAGTCCCTGTGAATATTGATTGATCTTACAAGAAATCCATTCCTTTTAAATTGGTTTAGCCCCGGTTTGTCGTACGCTAACAATCTGATAATATAATGTTGACAGTTTTTCGCGGTGTGTACAAAAAAACAGCTGGCAACTTTTAAGGCTCTGTTACGTAGAGCTTGCTATCTCAGTGGAGTAGCTACCTATTTTATAAATAAGTAGACTTATAAAATAGCGACTCCACTGAAATACTTCTAGAAGCGTTTTATTTAATCTGTCGTACGTGAAACCGTGCAGTAAGTTATTTTTAAAGACTAAGGTTGAAAAATAATGTGATATATATATTAAGTACACGATTATTATTTAGAGCTTGTTTACATTTAGTGCTAATGAACTATGCTATCTTTTCCTTAATGTTTATTTAAGGTCGATGGTGTTACTAAGTTGTTATCCTGTTTATACATTATTATTATTTTTGGACATAATGACTAGAATTGGGACAGAAATGTTATTTTAGTTTACATGTGGAGAGAACGAAGTAACGAAGAGTGACATAATAAACATTATGAGTGAACGTGGGTGGAAGGGCCGGTAAGCGACGTCCCAGGCGGACATACTTCGATCGAATAGTGGATGTACGGGGATGCCGTACTCGAATACGCGGCCTCAGCACTTTGCGCGCCCGCGCGATGTTTAGTTTACTTCATCGACCTAACTTCAGTTCACTATAAATCACCGTAGCGTAAACGCGTATCAAAATAAGATCTGCCGGGTGTCATTATCAATTAAACTGTATAGTTATATTATTTTTAATGCACTAACCCGTGCTATGTAGCAATTTTAAAAACCTATTTAGAGGCTAAAAATTCCACCCATGCCGGGGTGAATTTTTAGCCTCTAAATAGGTTTTTTTAGCATTTTTAGGTTTTTAAACTGTATAGTGTTCTCAATATCAAGATCTATCATTTCTATCAATCAAGCAATCAAATCATCTATTGATGTTTGGGGAAACCCGTACAGTGGATGTATTACCAAAGGGCTAGTTGAAAAATGTGTTATGAATGTTGCCGAAGCGAATGAGATCTGCCAGGATCGTGGCAAGTGGCAGACCCTGGGAGCCAATTCTCACCTCATTAGCAAATAAGTCGTATGCGAGTCTAACCCCCCATTTCTGGTACAATAACAAGCCGTTAATCTACTGTTAACAGCTGTCAGTTGGCCAAAGTGCATACAGAAAAAACATTTGACAGCTGTTAACAGTAGATTAACAGATTGATAGTGTACGAGAAACTGAGAGTAAGGCGTATGACTACGACATTATGACACCTCAAAGCGAGCGAAATTATTACGCAAATAAGCGCATACGACTTTGTGAGAATACCTGGGGGCCGATTCTCGCCTATGCGAAATGAAAGCGTACATGTAAAATAATCGAAGGCTTAGACATTTGTCGCATAAAAATAAGATAAGGGTCATTAGACATGTATTTTCGCATTCGAATTCAATCTGGCGTGGCGTTCAGGATACAGATTTTGGTCGTCGCTCGACTTTTTACGTAGAACTCCAAGACATAAGCCTTACCCCCGGTTTCTCGTACACTAACAAGCTGTTAATCTACTGTTAACAGTTGTCAGTTGTTTTTTTTGTATGCACTTTGGCCAACTGACAGCTGTTAACAGTAGATTAACAGCTTGTTAGTGTACGAGAAACCGGGGGTTAGACTCGTATACGACATATTTAAAGTAAAGTGAAGTAAAAAATTAAAAGAGACATTTGTCGCAAGAATCTAGAACTTTAAAGCAGTTTTGGCAAAAAAAAATTACAGTAAATCGAAAATGTTGGAAGTCAGGGGAATAGCACAACGGTTGAAGATTTCTACTGTGATTGAGCTAACCGTATCTTCGTTAATATTAATGCTATAAAAAAGTTTCAGTATGTGGGCCTAGATCTATGGATCATGTTACAGTGAAAAAGTCTGCAGTATCTCGACTTACTAATTACCATGAGGGGTGCAGCGTGGGTCCTAAAACTTACCATGTGAAGGAGTGAAGGAATAGTCAGACACATTGAAAAATAAGATTTTTATATTCTTTTGTGGCCCTACTAAGCACAATGTATTATATTCTTTTTTCATTGCACTAACCCGTGCTAAGGACAATTTTAAAAACCTATATAGAGGCTAAAAATTCCACCCATGCCGGTTAGCCAGAGGTCGCGGGTTCGAGTCCCGGCTTGGGTAGAATTTTTAGCCTCTAAATAGGTTTTTAAGCATAGTGGAGCCCTTTAACATACATCATAAGCATTTATTCAAGCACACTAAATTAATTATCGGATCTCATTTTACAAAAATGTAAATATTAAATAATAATAATAGATTTATTATCTAAATAATAATAAATTTGTTTAAGGAACCATGGATATAAATCCCATCTGTTATGTTTATTATCCTGTCCCAGATTACATTAAATATATTTAAATATATTAAAAATCTTTAGTTCTGTAACGATTTGCCCCCTTATTCATAATATTGTGCTAACTTAAAGCATTGCTAATTCTCGCTCTATCTTTTTCTATTGACCTAAGACAGAATGAGCTGTTTTAAGTTAAAAGTTAAAAGGTCCATTATGAATAAGGGGGTTGGTGTTTACTGTTAAGTTTCAAGAACTCTTTATTTAAATAGATAAATGTAAATAAATAAGCCAACGATTAATAACGGCCGTTTTTGCTTAAGCCAGGTTCTCCGAGCGAAAGAGTTCTATTGGACTGTGCGAGGGAATAAATCGGAGGAAACGTTGGCATTTTTCGATATTTTGTTGACCGACGCTACTAACTCATTCAGCGATAACAATCCGCTATTTGACTCTCTTTTCAAGTAAGTCTTAAATTGTAAATATCTCTTCCATTAGACCAAAACATATTTTTGTGTGTTTTTTGAGGACCTAAAGGCAACAAAAAAATATATTTTAAAATTTAGCTTTGCTAAAAAGCCAAAAACGCGGTCAGCCATTTTTGTCTATGGTTTAAAGACCTGAAGACTTGTAAACAAAGTTTGACATTCAACATCTGTGAGTGATTTGTGAGCATAGTGAAATAACAACAACACAACCATGATTTCATCGCGTTTACATGCAAAATATAGCAAGTTATATTTTGCATTGTTGCATTGTTCGAGAGTGCAAAAACATGTCAATAAAGACCCCCGCAAAGTTGTGGGTTAGTGTCCCCAGTGAAATAAACATACCAAAAAAATGGTTCAAACTTGCCAAAAGAGACCGCGATACTTTATCGACTGAAACTCGGGTGTATTTATGTGAAGATCACTTTGATGTAAGTCCTATAATAGTCAATGACCATTAGGTCTGGCTAACAGATGTTTGTTTACAAACTAAAGGTGCTTTCAATATAAGCGGAAAATAGGTTTTTAATTTGCAAATTTTGCAGCCATCCTATATACTTACTTAGCAAAGTCAGTATAATTCAGTTTCTTATGTCAAATACTACAGGAAATATTAATGTATCGCGTCAAATTTGATACGAGTCAAGTAGCGGATATTAGTATATTTTTTATTTTTCAAAAACCAATACAGCTCAAATAAAGCCGTAATATTATATATAATTTCCACTTACCAAAAGTGTCCGAAGTTCCTAGATATGACATTGTATTGTACTAAGTATATTACATTTTATTTCAGATTTTAAATACTAACCACTTGATAGTAAAATGCACCTGTTTTTAGGGGGGCGGTCGGAGAGCTTGGCCTTAAATACATTAAAAATCAAGGTGTCGCCCTAGGCCTTAAAAATTGTAAATTAACAAAATTTGTACACAGAAAACATATCATGATGAAATTTTATTGATGCACTTTTTGCAAAACCTTATTACCTACTTATATAAGAAGATGTTTTATGTTATTTGTCGTGCTAATAGTTATTGTACAGTTGACAGCAAGTCAATCTTTACATTTTAATCGCAAAGTCGCCCTTAGTATGTACCTAATTTAAGAGATTGACATGCTTTCGACTATACACAAAAAGCATCCTGTGTTTTTCTGATAATACCGACTTAAGATTAGATTGTTAAGTGTATAACGTAGAAGACTGTCTCGAAATTATTGTTATCTTAGTCTGTCTAGCCAGAAGTATCTTTTATTAGATATTCTTATAGTTCGCCATGTCTGCCCGTCTGTTCGTCTGTCCGCAGCTTAGGGGGCGTTCATATTATGTAACAGGTTTAGGGTTTAGCCGAATCTCATCCAATCTCACGAACGGAAGAACGTGTTCTTGGCAAATATCAGGCAATTTTCTTCTGCACTGTAGAACAGGGACAAACTCTCCTGCACAATCAAATTTATCGTCCTTATATGAACGCTACGAAATAACAATTGTTAAGCCGCCACTGGCCAGCCAGTGAAACTTACATTGAAAATACGCCTTTTAAAATGTCTCACTTGAGTTTAGGGGTGGGGAGGCAGTCAAATCTCACGACGTCTCATTAAAGAAGTATAGAAAATTGCCAAAATCAACGCACGTAATTAATTGACGCTCATCGCTGAAAAACGATTAGTGCTAGAAAGCCGATATTTGGCATAACATATACATGATTATACTATTTTTATTTTTAATGCACTAACCCGTGCTAAGGAACAAATTTACAAACTTATTTAGAGGCTTGCACGGATAGCCCGAGGTTGCGGGTTCGAATCCCGGCATGGGTGAAATTTTTAGCCTCTAAATAAGTTTGTAAATATACATGATTATCCGTGATTATACATCCGTGCTTTGCGAAGCAAGTTAAGCAGTTGGTGCCGGCTGTCGTCGATAGATGGCAGTCGTTAAGCCAAGTCAGACGCCATAGGGCGGCTTGAAAACTTCTGACAGTAAGACCAGCTACTAGTCTTGCAAGCCACCACCAATCCGAACTTGGCCCCCGTGGTGGTATGGTCTATACCTTCCTCAGGGAAGAAACCCGTGCCGCTTGGTGGGGACATAATGGGCTGATGATAATGATGATGATACTGTGGATTGTGCGGATTGTCAGTTTTAAGCGCTGAGGTATTTGAACACCTCAGGTCTCCCAAGTTCTGTGTTAAGGCTTGCGCAGACGAGGGACTATCGCTCGGGTACTTTTTTGTCCGTCGATATAGATCTCTTATAAATTGTATCGAATAATGCACACGAAGGACTAAAAGTACCCCGTACAAAAAGTCCCTCTAGTTACCGAGGATATCAAGTGTATAAAAAGTTCGGTATTTTCTTTTAAAACGCCTTTTCTTTTTCAGTTTCATGTAAATTACAACACAATGTAATATCAGAATATTTGCATCCATAGTGTACACTTCAATCAATTTCCAGGGAACAAATGACCGCACACCGTAGGCGTTTAGTCCGCGACAAGTACTCGGAGGACATTTTTTACGATTCAGGGACTTTCGTCCCTCGGGGACAAAAGTCCCTCGTCTGCGCAGGCCTTTAATGTTTTCCTTCAGCGGTAGTGAGTGGTATTGCTACCATAACTTCCAAAAATTCGCAAAATTCTGGTATCAATTTAAAAAAAAACCTTTCTCTACGGAACCCTACACTGGCCGGATATGCACTTGTTTGATTTTTTTTATAGTGTATTCGATTTCATAATTACAATTTTAGCACTGTTTATACTTAATTTAACAACTTACCTGCTATATTATCAAACTTAAAATTACTTTATCTAGTAAGATAAGTAACTAGTTATAATTTTAATGAGATTATCTAATTTAATATCTGTTAAAGTGTAATATTTTTAGCGATTATAATTGTATCAGTACTGAAGTAATTTATTATCATTAATTAACGTTTTAAAGAAGGGTCATATCAATTATGCAATTACTAGTACATAGATAAGTGACGTCATTATGTACTAAGTATGATTTCTGCAAATGTTCTCATGTTATTTTATGTACATACATATCAGATCCATTTTTACAATTAGACACCCTACTGTACGTTAAGAAGGTATAGCACAAATATTATTATACTAATTGTATATTTTTAATGCAGGCCCCTGGATACCACGTGTATGTAATTAAAAGAGCCTCCAAATAATGAATCCCAATAATTAAATGTGAAGTTGTTTGTTACATAATTTGGTTTATTTCTTTTTTGACCACCTTGGATGTGACTGATAGTCCTTTAGCTTACAAGCAAATTAAGCAATTGCCAAGAGTATAACGTCTCGGGGGCACCATAAACAGAGCGAAAATTGTTCCGCTTGCTTCTTGTTTTAACCAGCTATAATTTTTTTTTTCGCAAATACATGTTCTACATGTAGATGCAAAAAATGAAAAAAAAAATGGTGAAAAAGAGCTCCGACCGCCACATCGGAGGAAGATTAGAAAAGGGCGAGCCTTTTCCAATCTTCCTCCGATGTGGAAGATTGGAAAAGGAAGATTGTCCGGCGGGTTTAGTCCGTAGCCTACCGGGCACCTTCCCAGTAGAGTCGGGCATAGTTCATGAATTTGCGAGAAAATGTCTAGTTTAGGCATCTAATCTCAATTTTAAGGTTAGAATCTTGTTTACTAAATTGGACAAGTAAGAATAAATAGACTGTACGTCTAATACTTGGCATCGTTTACGTTGATGTCACCATACTTAACGCTTTGTGGCGATATAATGTCAGAATTTGACAATTACATACATAACCTCACGCCATATCCCAGAGGGGTAGGCAGAGACCAGGGACTGCCACTTGCCACGATCCTGACAGATCACCTTCGCTTCATCAACGTTCATAAGTCGTTGCATGCACGCACACCGGTTCCAGGTACTTTTTATCTTCCCTTTGGGTAATACATCCCCTATTTGGTCGATGTATGTCCGCCTATGGGACGTCCCTTACCAGTCCTTCCACTCACATTCGCAATATATATTTGTTTCGTTAGAATATTTTCGGGGCTTAATCGCGTAGTAATTTATTGCTATTTTACCTCGACTTTTCGACGACGTTACAGCCATCGTGGTCACGAGAAGAGAAGATGCGAACGGGTGCCAGCCATCAGTCTTCTCGTGATCACGATGGCTGTAACGTCGTCGAAAAGTCGAGGTAAAATAGCATGTGTACAAGTAGCGAAAGTTTAAAATATGTTATATATTTGTTTCGTCAATCTTTCTTCCTTCATCCTCTCCACATGTCCAAACCAACGCAACATTCCTTAATTTTACAGTACATTATTTGACAACTAATGTACTGGAAAGTCGCGACTTTTGACGTCAAGAGGCGCGACTCGCGACGTCGTACTACCCAGGCTGAGCCTTTCACCAAATTACCTTATCGTCGGTCTAGCGGGCTGTTGGGTGTGCTACGTCCTCGACCTTTTAATTCCCTATAGTAAAGTTGATACCCAACTAATACTACCGAATACGGGTCATGAGATAAAGCGCCTTGTAGGTCAGACAGTCAGACGTATTAGTCATAGCGATCTCATTGGTACCTCTCGGATAAAGATCTATAAAAAAGGGGGCTCAGTAGGGCTTCCTTGGCAGGGCAGGAACTTCGTTGATATAGTATTTTCTAAGGTTAACACGAGCACTAGACATAATGAAAACTGTTACTATACGGATTTATGCTCGTTTATTAAATTTTTTACAATATTCCTACGTTTCGGCACTTTTACAGGTGCCGTGGTCTCGGACGACTGAGGTGGTAGGCGTCTTTTTGTAAGCATTAACTGTTAGTTTACTACCCTCGGCAAAAATTACAAAAGTTAATTATGAAGTTACGTTCCAAAATAGGTAAATCAATTATTTTATATAAAGTCAACAATATTGATTATTAGTAATTTAAGTTAAAAATAAAATTTATAAACTTCGTTGATGCTAGAACCAAGGAGCATTAACGCGCCACTGGTGAGGCAGATTAAGGGACAGTTTCTAAATTGAGAATTTCGCTAAGTACCAGTATACTCACCTGTGGTGCTGTCTCCTCGAATTTCCCAGAAAAGAGCGAGACAGAACGTTACAGTACTACACATCATAAAAGTCCCTTCAGGAATCTACGTTCGCGCAGACTAGGAAGAAGTGTAACGAAAGTACCCGAAGCTCTAAGTACATTCAACATGAATTTTAACCGATACGGTTAAGGTGCAGAATTGATTGCCGCAGTAGCGCTACCTATTTCGCTCAAGCTAATATTGCCAAACTAATAGTCACCTGCATCGATAACGTTGAATCAACCAATAGCAATAAAGGCGCGTGGCCTGCCATAAAATGAAATTATCTGATTGGTCGATCAACTTGCCGCAGATCCAAAATTTGGTCATCTGCGCAGGTACATCCGCGAGACTTATTTCTTGTGTAGCACTGTACTTAAGTATTTACTTAGTGAAATTCTCAATTCGGAAACCGGTCCTTTATCTGTTATATTCAAGTAGTTAATCTAAAACTTTCGTAAGCACTATACATTATTAATTTAGTTTCGGAATCACTCTCAATCAATTTCAAGGAACTGATTCCGGAATTAAGTTACTCCGTTATTAGTTAATACGTAATCTAGACGCCCGCCGTACCAGCCCTATATTGCGAGCTCCAAATGAGTCGCAAAACGCTTGACTTGTCCTATAGTACTACCCCGATTCCAGTTGTCTAGCTATAATAATAACAACTTCCACATAACACGATCACTTGACCTGGTCCCAAACTAGGATATCTTGTACTCTGGTAACCAGGAAAGAACGTCGCAAACATGAAATTACATTCAGACTGAGGCCACTTGTACAAATGTACGACGGCCCCCAGTGGGAATCGAACCCACGACCTCTTTCTTAGTACTCAAGCGCCTCAACGGCTAGACCAACGAGGCAGTCAACATAGCTGTCAAATTAGTTTGGAATTTTACAGTTTCACGATTGTAATCGCTCAGGATTTGGACAGATTTGTACCAAATTCCTCCCTTTGGATGTATGTTTGTGATGGTCATGCCTGGTTAACATGGCACAGGATATCATAATATCATAAACCAGGACAAGTTCTTCTTCTTCAGGCTATATTAGTCCACTGCTGGACATAGCCCTCCCCTAATGAGCGCCATAGCGCAAGGCTGTGCCATCATTGGGGGGTAATGCCCATAATCCCCACGCTGGGCATGCGGGTTGGGGATCGCAGTTTGGTGGAATTGTAATGCAGGGGGCGCTGCTGCCCACCCCCTGGTTTGTGTCCCTTAGTCGCCTTTTACGTCACGCGCGGGAAGAATTTGGGTTGGTGCTATTGTCTAGGCCGACACCACACAGCATGTTGTGAAGTGAAGTGCTTGTGTGCATGTTATTCTTATTACGTAAACTTCCCACATCATTAAAATTTTCCTTTCAGTCAAATTATTTGCTATATCAGTAGGTATGTGTAACTTTTAGTGCTGCGCAATAGCCGTTAGGTAGATATCGAGCAAGTAGGTCGTACACTATACCTATAAAAAACCAAGGTTGCATCTTGCTCAGATAAGGAGTTTTTGCCACATTATTATCAAAACATACGTAACACGTTACTGTTAATCATTACCTACCAAGGTAAAACGATACTTGGAACGTCAGAGTTACTCTACAGTTGCTCTCTTTGCGGAATCTCAGCGTATAGAGCCTTATTCTGAGATTTGTGAGTTGGTTGGCAGTTAAATTGCAATTGTGTCAACAGAGTGCTTAGTGCGAGTTTTTTAACTACTCGATCGCGTTAACGTAAACTCATATTTCTATGGCATCGGAGAAGCGCCACCTAGCGACAAGTATGGAAATTAAAATTGCTGAGTGCGAGTTGTAATGGTTTACGTTGAGAAGTGAATACGTTTACCAGCCAAAACACGAATAAACGCGAGTGCGAGTTGTACTGTGACAGCGTTTTGTTCAGTTCGAACGGTTAACTTACTCATACTCACTACTCAATGCTCGATTAACGCGGTAGTAAAGTTATTCGATTGGATCTGTCAAACTCACACTAAGCACTCAGAGTGCTTAGTGCGAGTAATGCCAAAAAATTAAAGAAATCTCAATTCCTTAATTTTTTTCGCATTTTTTACATTTAAACAAGACCCTACTACATAAATCTTCCTTTAACTGCTTATTCTGCTTTTTTTATCAAGTTTGTTGTTTATATTATAAATAAAATAGTAAATATTATAATTAAAACACACAGTTGAAGTCGTTCCAGTTTTATCATTTATTTAAAAACGCTTTACAACCTCACAAGAAGAAATTCAATTGGAATTTCTCAATTGGAAGAGCGCTGGCACGGATAGCCAGAGGTTGCGGGTTCGAATCCCGGCATGGGTGGAATTTTTAGCCTCTAAATAGGTTTACAGCGGTGGTAGCTCAGTGGGTAGAACCATAGACTGGCAAGCGAGATCCCCAGGTTCGATCCCGAGTGCGGGCATGTACCAATGACCTTGTTTAATTTCAAAGTTACATACATTTGCGAATTTGCAGTCGCAATACCACACGCTAACGGTGAAGGAAAACATCGTGAGGAAACCCGCGGCTTGGTTGGCTCCGCACGTATTGACTAGTCTTTCCTGTGGGCTAGGCCGACTAAGCTGTCAGGATGGTATAGGTGCTGGGCAAGCCTACACCATCTATAAAACCATGACCCAGGCACTACAGCGTCGGAGTGGTCTCTTCACCCATCTAGTGTGAGTGAAGATACCACTGGACGCTGTATAAATCATCTCATTAAGTAGATGCAAAAAGGCCAATATTATTATTATTAAATAGGTTTTTAAATTTGTCCTTAGCACGGGTTAGTGCATAAAAAATAAAAAATAGTGCATTTTATCCGTTTAATAATACATTATATATAACTTTTCCTATGAGGCAAACTTTAAAAATCGCGATAAATATCAGATTTTCACTAAAATTAGTGCCGCAGGTGATAATTTTAGTATGAATCAGCAGGTTGAACCTCATTTTTCGGTTGTATTGTTGTGTAGGACCTCATTTTTCGGTTGTATTGTTGTGTAGGACCTAATTTTGTCGGTTGTATTGTTAATGACCATTTTGTGACGCCCTGTATAACTTGCTACTAATAACCACCGCATTGGGCACTTGTTTAGTTAGGCCTAAAACTATTTACTCGATAATATTGACGTAATAGTACATTACACAACTAGGGTGGTAATACAAAGAAAGGCCGAGATCGCAGAAGTTTGCGGCCCGAGCTGCAAGCGAGGGACGTAAATATGCGATCGAGAGCTTTCTTTATTACCTCCCGTGTTGTGTACATCTTTTTATGTCTACACTTGGCCAGAAAGCGGCTTTTTCCGTACGCGCAGCGTGCGGTAAAAGCCACTTTATTGCCAGGTGTGGCATAAAAAACTTTTTGTTACCTGTTTTATGTACGTAGTTATATACGTCCACTGCATGGCATAGGCCTTCTCTCTGAGAGAGAGAGAATAGGCTTAATTACCACGCGGGTAAGCAATTTCAAGCGCTGAAGTCAATCAAGCGCATCTCGTGAAACCTGAGGTTCTACGAGTTTCCTCACGATGCTTTCCTTCACAGTTAGCGAGGCAATACATATTTCCGTAAAAATGTCGTGTTGTATGTAAATTGTGCTTACGATGTGTTTGAACTCATTAGGTCTATGTACATTTGCAAATTTGTAGTCGCAATACCACACGCTAACGGTGAAGGAAAACATCGTGAGGAAACCCACGGCTTGGTTGGCTCCTCGCGTATTGACTTTTGTTTCCTGTGGGCTAGGCCGACTCAGCTGTCAGGATGGTATAGGTGCTGGGCAAGCCTACACCATCTATAAAACCATGTCCCAGGCACTACAGCGTCGGAGTGGTCCCTTCACCCATCTATTGTGAGTGAGGATACCACTGGAAGCTGTATAAATCATCTCATTACGTAGATGCAAAAAGGCCAATCATCAAGGTCTATGTAAGTATTAAAATTTATAGTCCCGAAATATTATTTTATGCTACTTGTTATTTTGTTAGATTAATGTAATAATAAGTAGGTATAACAATTATCATTGTACACTTTCCCCCCTCGTTTACTAGGTCAGTATCACAACATCAAATGTTGGCTGGAAGATATTTCTATTGAAATAAGCTCGCCATGTACACTTTTCATTTTGTAAATTTTTCATGACTCGACCTACAAACTAGGCTTCATAATGAATTCTTCACTTGTCTACGTAAAGAGTCGACAATCTAAGTAGGTAAACAGTAGAGTAACCTTGGCAGTGACCGAGCTTACGTAACTCTGTATAAGACATGCCGCATTATCAACTTCTCACAGGCGCTCGAACACTCAATTTTCAACCTTAATTAGACGAAATAATATCCATTGCTCGTGTGAAACTCATTGTACGCTAAACCCCACGTCAAAGTAAGCTCTCGTCATCTTTCGAATGTGTAAGGTAAATAGATCTCTTTAGGATGATTCCAGAACAACCCTTGGTATGTCCCCACTGCTGGGGCACGGGTCTCTTCTTGCATCGTAGGAAGGTTAGGCCCTACTCCACCACGGGGTCCAGGTCCGGGTTTTAAACTTATGAATTAAAATATCTTCATTATAAAAACGTAATGTTGCCTTAATGGACGCCAAAGTTCATTAACACTGGAACATTGGAAGATTCGAAATTAATAGATATGTGGAGAAGAACAGAACAAAGCTCTGACGTTTATTAGGTTAGGTTAGAGTTATTGTCTTGTTTGGTCTTGTTTGTAAAAAACACGATTCCTTAGAAAACTCGATAAACGATGAACGTTAGATAAGGTTTTACAAGGAAAAGATGTAACTGCAGATCGATTAAACTACCTATGAGGCGGGCTTTAGAGGAATCGTGTTTTTTTATACCTAAATAAGACCGTTTTTTTTACAATGAGGAACTTTTTATTTCTATTTGGTTTCAGTTTAAGCAAATTATTTCAAGTTAAATCCTTCTGATATTATAAATGTGCAATTTTTTTAATGATATTTAGATGTTTGTTACCTACTCATTCACGCAATAACGGCTAAAAGGAGTTACATAAAACCTGGCATACACATAGGCAGTGATCTGAATTGAGACATAGAATACTTGATCTCCCGGCAATGAGTTCCCGTGGGATAATATTTTATTGTTACCGTAACCATTTTTCGAGTCAAAATCTAAGATTTTATTTAATGCGTTGTCACAGTAACAATAATCGTATAAACGAATTCTGTGGCAGTACGGTGGTACTAACGGTGTGTGGCCGGGACAGCTAGTGAATAATAGCTTCCACATACCTAATACCAGCGATTATCCTGTAAATTAATCTGAGTGTTTGCTTAGCAATATAAACTGACTTGAAGAAGCGGTGCTTTGAAAAATTCCACGATCCACTCTAGCCCTCTACACGACGCTATTGTGTTCAGATTGCGTGGCAATTATATATATATATATATATATATATATATATATATATATATATATATATATATATATATATATATAAATAATAATAATAAATATTCATGGACATTTTACACAGATCTCGCTAGCCCTATACTAAGTACAACTAAATGACTTGTGTTATAGGTGCTAACTCGACGATATATTTAATACAATAAATACATAGATAACGTCCAAGACCCGTGACAAACTAGCAAAGTTTGTTTCCTAGTCTGACCCGGTCGGGGATCGAACCCGAGACCTTCGGTTGCACAGTCAGCGTGCCAAACTGCTGCGCCACCGAGGCCGTCAATATATATATATATATAAAGCTACAATGCGATATACTCACTGATCTAACATCCATACGTTTTCTCGGAAATGGCAAGAGTTGGACGAAAATGATGTATGAGAAAGTTGTAGGGAATGTACGATATACAGCCATCCTATGGAGCCGATTTTTGAATTTCGAACGCGTTCCACTACGCGAGGGTGCTAACTCTGTCGTTTACCGACCGATTTGGATGAAATTTTCACCCGGCCTTTTCTTCGACACGCCATTTTCGGTTCCGCCGACGGTCGTTCCAAATTCAAAATACCACCGGAGCTATAGCCCTCCGAAAATCGGCCTTTTTTCGACCTCTACGCAAAAAAGTCGGCAGCCAACTGGGCGCATGCCAGGGACCAGCCGTAAACGGCATCGTGTCGTCAAAGGACCCAGGTATATGAGAAAAATCCGACATTCTGACATTTCAAGATGGCGGCCGAGATATTGGCTTTCAAAGGTGTCAAATTTACTATGGAGAATTTCTACAAAAAATTTGTACTGAAAATCATCTTTTTCGTAGAAAATCGTAATTTTTTTGTACTATCGATGGAGGCTAGGCGCCGAAATGAGTACTTGGCTGGGAATGGCGTCACCACGCCGAGGTACTGTAGCATTCCAGTTGGCCATCGACCCATTAAAGTTTGAAAATCACGCACTTTAATAGAAAAATTTCACACGAAATAGGATTTTTCATACAAAAATGCATTTTTTTAGTACCACCGACGGAGGCCAAAGGCCGAAACTACTACTCGGCTGGGAGCGGCTACTCAGTGCCGAGGTGCTGTAGCGTTCCAGTTGGCCATCGACTCATCAAAGTTTGAAAATCACCCACTTTAATAGAAAATTTTCACCCGAAATAGGACTTTTCATACAAAAATGCATTTTTTTAGTACCACCGACGGAGGCCAAAGGCCGAAACTACTACTCGGCTGGGAGCGGCTACTCAGTGCCGAGGTGCTGTAGCGTTCCAGTTGGCCATCGACTCATCAAAGTTTGAAAATCACCCACTTTAATAGAAAATTTTCACCCGAAATAGGACTTTTCATACAAAAATGCATTTTTTTAGTACCACCGACGGAGGCCAAAGGCCGAAACTACTACTCGGCTGGGAGCGGCTACTCAGTGCCGAGGTGCTGTGGCATTCCAGTTGGCCATCGACTCATTAAAGTTTGAAAATCACCCACTTTAATAGAAAATTTTCAACGAAAATAGGACTTTTCATACAAAAATGCATTTCTTTAGTACCACCGACGGAGGCCAAAGGCCGAAACTACTACTCGGCTGGGAGCGGCTACTCAGTGCCGAGGTGCTGTAGCATTCCAGTTGGCCATCGACTCATTAAAGTTTGAAAATCACGCACTTTAATAGAAAATTTTCACCCGAAATAGGACTTTTCATACAAAAATGCATTTTTTTAGTACCACCGCTGGAGGCCAAAGGCCAAAAAAATTGCTCATCTGTGAATGGCATCGTGTCACGTAGATATTCAGGTCCCTGAGAAAAATCAAACATTTTGAAATTTCTAATTGCCGGCCGAGTCATTGACGAGTGATCAAGGCCAACTTTGTATGAACATTTTGTACTGAAAATCGATTTCCTATAGAAGCCCTCCGCAAGTACTGCCTGCCGCAAATACCTACCGGGTGAACGACCCGAGTCATATATTATATATTATATATATATAAAGCTACAATGCGATATACTCACTGATCTAACATCCATACGTTTTCTCGGAAATGGCAAGAGTTGGACGAAAATGATGTATGAGAAAGTTGTAGGGAATGTACGATATACAGCCATCCTATGGAGCCGATTTTTGAATTTCGAACGCGTTCCACTACGCGAGGGTGCTAACTCTGTCGTTTACCGACCGATTTGGATGAAATTTTCACCCGGCCTTTTCTTCGACACGCCATTTTCGGTTCCGCCGACGGTCGTTCCAAATTCAAAATACCACCGGAGCTATAGCCCTCCGAAAATCGGCCTTTTTTCGACCTCTACGCAAAAAAGTCGGCAGCCAACTGGGCGCATGCCAGGGACCAGCCGTAAACGGCATCGTGTCGTCAAAGGACCCAGGTATATGAGAAAAATCCGACATTCTGACATTTCAAGATGGCGGCCGAGATATTGGCTTTCAAATGTGTCAAATTTACTATGGAGAATTTCTACAAAAAATTTGTACTGAAAATCATCTTTTTCGTAGAAAATCGTAATTTTTTTGTACTATCGATGGAGGCTAAGCGCCGAAATGAGTACTTGGCTGGGAATGGCGTCACCACGCCGAGGTACTGTAGCATTCCAGTTGGCCATCGACCCATTAAAGTTTGAAAATCACCCACTTTAATAGAAAATTTTCACCCGAAATAGGATTTTTCATACAAAAATGCATTTCTTTAGTACCACCGACGGAGGCCAAAGGCCGAAACTACTACTCGGCTGGGAGCGGCTACTTAGTGCCGAGGTGCTGTGGCATTCCAGTTGGCCATCGACTCATCAAAGTTTGAAAATCACCCACTTTAATAGAAAATTTTCACCCGAAATAGGACTTTTCATACAAAAATGCATTTCTTTAGTACCACCGACGGAGGCCAAAGGCCGAAACTACTACTCGGCTGGGAGCGGCTACTTAGTGCCGAGGTGCTGTGGTATTCCAGTTGGCCATCGACTCATCAAAGTTTGAAAATCACCCACTTTAATAGAAAATTTTCACCCGAAATAGGACTTTTCATACAAAAATGCATTTCTTTAGTACCACCGACGGAGGCCAAAGGCCGAAACTACTACTCGGCTGGGAGCGGCTACTTAGTGCCGAGGTGCTGTGGCATTTCAGTTGGCCATCGACTCATCAAAGTTTGAAAATCACCCACTTTAATAGAAAATTTTCACCCGAAATAGGACTTTTCATACAAAAATGCATTTTTTTAGTACCACCGGTGGAGGCCAAAGGCCAAAAAAATTGCTCATCTGTGAATGGCATCGTGTCACGTAGATATTCAGGTCCCTGAGAAAAATCAAACATTTTGAAATTTCTAATTGCCGGCCGAGTTATTGACGAGTGATCAAGGCCAACTTTGTATGAACATTTTGTACTGAAAATCGATTTCCTATAGAAGCCCTCCGCAAGTACTGTCTGCCGCAAATACCTACCGGGTGAACGACCCGAGTCATTATATATATATAAAGCTGCAATCCGGTATACTCACTGATCTATTCATCCATACGTTTTCTCCGAAACGGTAAGATTTGGACGAAAATGATGTATGAGAAAGTTGTAGGAAATGTATGAATTACAGCCATCCTATGAAGCCGATTTTTGAATTTCGAACGCGTTCCACTACGCGAGGGTGCTAACTCTGTCGTTTACCGACCGATTTGGATGAAATTTTCACCCGGCCTTTTCTTCGACACGCCATTTTCGGTTCCGCCGACGGTCGTTCCAAATTCAAAATACCACCGGAGCTATAGCCCTCCGAAAATCGGCCTTTTTTCGACCTCTACGCAAAAAAGTCGGCAGCCAACTGGGCGCATGCCAGGGACCAGCCGTAAACGGCATCGTGTCGTCAAAGGACCCAGGTATATGAGAAAAATCCGACATTCTGACATTTCAAGATGGCGGCTGAGATATTGGCTTTCAAAGGTGTCAAATTTACTATGGAGAATTTCTACAAAAAATTTGTACTGAAAATCATCTTTTTCGTAGAAAATCTTAATTTTTTTGTACCATCGATAGAGGCTAAGCGCCAAAATGAGTACTTGGCTGAGAATGGCGTCACCACGCCGAGGTGCTGTGGCATTCCAGTTGGCCATCGACCCATTAAAGTTTGAAAATCACCCACTTTAATAGAAAAATTTCACCCGAAATAGTTATTTTCATACAAAAATGCATTTCTTTAGTACCACCGTTGGAGGCCAAAGGCCAAAACTACTACTCGGCTGGGAGCGGCTACTTAGTGCCGAGGTGCTGTGGCATTCCAGTTGGCCATCGACCCATTAAAGTTTGAAAATCACCCACTTTAATAGAAAAATTTCACCCGAAATAGTTATTTTCATACAAAAATGCATTTCTTTAGTACCACCGTTGGAGGCCAAAGGCCAAAACTACTACTCGGCTGGGAGCGGCTACTTAGTGCCGAGGTGCTGTGGCATTCCAGTTGGCCATCGACTCATTAAAGTTTGAAAATCACGCACTATAATAGAAAAATTTCACCCGAAATAGTTATTTTCATACAAAAATGCATTTCTTTAGTACCACCGACGGAGGCCAAAGGTCAAAAAAATTGCTCATCTGTGAATGGCATCGTGTCACGTAGATATTCAGGTCCCTGAGAAAAATCAAACATTTTGAAGTTTCTAATTGCCGGCCGAGTTATTGACGATTGATCAAGGCCAACTTTGTATGAACATTTTGTACTGAAAATCGATTTCCTATAGAAGCCCTCCGCAAGTACTGCCTGCCGCAAATACCTACCGGGTGAACGACCCGAGTCATTATATTATATTATATATATATAAAGCTGCAATCCGGTATACTCACTGATCTATTCATCCATACGTTTTCTCCGAAACGGTAAGATTTGGACGAAAATGATGTATGAGAAAGTTGTAGGAAATGTATGAATTACAGCCATCCTATGAAGCCGATTTTTGAATTTCGAACGCGTTCCACTACGCGAGGGTGCTAACTCTGTCGTTTACCGACCGATTTGGATGAAATTTTCACCCGGCCTTTTCTTCGACACGCCATTTTCGGTTCCGCCGACGGTCGTTCCAAATTCAAAATACCACCGGAGCTATAGCCCTCCGAAAATCGGCCTTTTTTCGACCTCTACGCAAAAAAGTCGGCAGCCAACTGGGCGCATGCCAGGGACCAGCCGTAAACGGCATCGTGTCGTCAAAGGACCCAGGTATATGAGAAAAATCCGACATTCTGACATTTCAAGATGGCGGCTGAGATATTGGCTTTCAAAGGTGTCAAATTTACTATGGAGAATTTCTACAAAAAATTTGTACTGAAAATCATCTTTTTCGTAGAAAATCTTAATTTTTTTGTACCATCGATAGAGGCTAAGCGCCAAAATGAGTACTTGGCTGAGAATGGCGTCACCACGCCGAGGTGCTGTGGCATTCCAGTTGGCCATCGACCCATTAAAGTTTGAAAATCACCCACTTTAATAGAAAAATTTCACCCGAAATAGTTATTTTCATACAAAAATGCATTTCTTTAGTACCACCGTTGGAGGCCAAAGGCCAAAACTACTACTCGGCTGGGAGCGGCTACTTAGTGCCGAGGTGCTGTGGCATTCCAGTTGGCCATCGACCCATTAAAGTTTGAAAATCACCCACTTTAATAGAAAAATTTCACCCGAAATAGTTATTTTCATACAAAAATGCATTTCTTTAGTACCACCGTTGGAGGCCAAAGGCCAAAACTACTACTCGGCTGGGAGCGGCTACTTAGTGCCGAGGTGCTGTGGCATTCCAGTTGGCCATCGACTCATTAAAGTTTGAAAATCACGCACTATAATAGAAAAATTTCACCCGAAATAGTTATTTTCATACAAAAATGCATTTCTTTAGTACCACCGACGGAGGCCAAAGGTCAAAAAAATTGCTCATCTGTGAATGGCATCGTGTCACGTAGATATTCAGGTCCCTGAGAAAAATCAAACATTTTGAAGTTTCTAATTGCCGGCCGAGTTATTGACGATTGATCAAGGCCAACTTTGTATGAACATTTTGTACTGAAAATCGATTTCCTATAGAAGCCCTCCGCAAGTACTGCCTGCCGCAAATACCTACCGGGTGAACGACCCGAGTCATTATATTATATTATATATATATAAAGCTACAATGCGATATACTCACTGATCTATTCATCCATACGTTTTCTCGGAAACGGTAAGATTTGGACGAAAATGATGTATGAGAAAGTTGTAGGAAATGTATGAATTACAGCCATCCTATGAAGCCGATTTTTGAATTTCGAACGCGTTCCACTACGCGAAGGTGCTAACTCTGTAGTTTACCGGCCGATTTGGATGAAATTTTGATAGAATGGTGATATAGTGATCCGATTGAAAAAAAAAATTTTGGTTGTTCGAAATTCAAAATGGCGGCACAGATATAGCCGACCGAAAAATCGACCTTTGCGCAAAAAAGTCGGCAGCCAACTGGGCATATGCTGGAGATATGCCGTAAACGGCATCGCGTTGCCAAAGGATCCAGGTATATGAGAAAAATCCGACATCTTGGAATTTCAAGATGGCGGCCGAGATATTGATGATTGAAAATGACAAATTTTTGTATGGAGATTTAGTACTAAAATTGACTTTTCAACAGAGAAATGGGACAAACTTGCGAGGCCGGAGGCCGAGCTCCGCGAAGCGGGCACAAAAAGTTCTGCCGCGGCGAGGCCGAAGGCCGAGCTCCGTTTAGGCCGAGGCCGAAGGCCGAGACGATTCAAGTTATAGCGCTTAAGTACCAGCGCAAAAGCAAAAAGGGACAAACTTGCGAGGCCGGAGGCCGAGCTCCGCGGAGCGGGCACGAGGAACTCCGCCGCGGCGAGGCCGAAGGCCGAGCTCCGTTTAGGCCGAGGCCGAAGGCCGAGACCATTCAGGTTACGGCGCACAAGTACCAGCGCAAAAGCAAAATGGGACAAACTTGCGAGGCCGGAGGCCGAGCTCCGCGAAGCGGGCACGAGGAACCCCGCCGCGGCGAGGCCGAAGGCCGAGCTCCGTCCAGGCCGAGGCCGAAGGCCGAGACCGTTCAATTTACGGTGCATAAGTACCAGCGCAAGAGCAAAGAGGGACAAACTTGCGAGGCCGGAGGCCGAGCTCCGCGGAGCGGGCACGAGGAACCCCGCCGCGGCGAGGCCGAAGGCCGAGCTCCGTCCAGGCCGAGGCCGAAGGCCGAGACCATACATGTTCCCATGCAACAATTCACTACAATAAGTGTCTAGCGAGGCCCTAGGCCGAGCGCCGCGGAGAGCGGAGCTCGGAGCGGCTGGGGGTTGGCGCGCGTAAGCGCGCAGGGGGCTCGCCCCCTAGTTATATATATATAAAGCTACAATGCGATATACTCACTGATCTATTCATCCATACGTTTTCTCGGAAACGGTAAGATTTGGACGAAAATGATGTATGAGAAAGTTGTAGGAAATGTATGAATTACAGCCATCCTATGAAGCCGATTTTTGAATTTCGAACGCGTTCCACTACGCGAAGGTGCTAACTCTGTAGTTTACCGGCCGATTTGGATGAAATTTTGATAGAATGGTGATATAGTGATCCGATTGAAAAAAAAAATTTTGGTTGTTCGAAATTCAAAATGGCGGCACAGATATAGCCGACCGAAAAATCGACCTTTGCGCAAAAAAGTCGGCAGCCAACTGGGCATATGCTGGAGATATGCCGTAAACGGCATCGCGTTGCCAAAGGATCCAGGTATATGAGAAAAATCCGACATCTTGGAATTTCAAGATGGCGGCCGAGATATTGATGATTGAAAATGACAAATTTTTGTATGGAGATTTAGTACTAAAATTGACTTTTCAACAGAGAAATGGGACAAACTTGCGAGGCCGGAGGCCGAGCTCCGCGAAGCGGGCACAAAAAGTTCTGCCGCGGCGAGGCCGAAGGCCGAGCTCCGTTTAGGCCGAGGCCGAAGGCCGAGACGATTCAAGTTATAGCGCTTAAGTACCAGCGCAAAAGCAAAAAGGGACAAACTTGCGAGGCCGGAGGCCGAGCTCCGCGGAGCGGGCACGAGGAACTCCGCCGCGGCGAGGCCGAAGGCCGAGCTCCGTTTAGGCCGAGGCCGAAGGCCGAGACCATTCAGGTTACGGCGCACAAGTACCAGCGCAAAAGCAAAATGGGACAAACTTGCGAGGCCGGAGGCCGAGCTCCGCGAAGCGGGCACGAGGAACCCCGCCGCGGCGAGGCCGAAGGCCGAGCTCCGTCCAGGCCGAGGCCGAAGGCCGAGACCGTTCAATTTACGGTGCATAAGTACCAGCGCAAGAGCAAAGAGGGACAAACTTGCGAGGCCGGAGGCCGAGCTCCGCGGAGCGGGCACGAGGAACCCCGCCGCGGCGAGGCCGAAGGCCGAGCTCCGTCCAGGCCGAGGCCGAAGGCCGAGACCATACATGTTCCCATGCAACAATTCACTACAATAAGTGTCTAGCGAGGCCCTAGGCCGAGCGCCGCGGAGAGCGGAGCTCGGAGCGGCTGGGGGTTGGCGCGCGTAAGCGCGCAGGGGGCTCGCCCCCTAGTTATATATATATAAAGCTACAATGCGATATACTCACTGATCTAACATCCATACGTTTTCTCGGAAATGGCACGAGTTGGACGAAAATGATGTATGACAAAGTTGTAGGGAATGTACGATATACGGCCATCCTATGGAGCCGATTTTTGAATTTCGAACGCGTTCCACTACGCGAAGGTGCTAACTCTGTCGTTTACTGGCCGATTTGGATGAAATTTTGATAGAATGGTGATATAGTAATCCGATTGAAAAAAAAAATTTTGGTTGTTCGAAATTCAAAATGGCGGCGCAGATATAGCCGACCGAAAAATCGACCTTTGCGCAAAAAAGTCGGCAGCCAACTGGGCATATGCTGGAGATATGCCGTAAACGGCATCGCGTTGCCAAAGGACCCAGGTATATGAGAAAAATCCGACATCTTAGAATTTCAAGATGGCGGCCGAGATATTGATGACTGAAAATGACAAATTTTTGTATGGAGATTTAGTACTAAAATTGACTTTTCAACAGAGAAATGGGACAAACTTGCGAGGCCGGAGGCCGAGCTCCCCGAAGCGGGCACAAAAAGTTCTGCCGCGGCGAGGCCGAAGGCCGAGCTCCGTTTAGGCCGAGGCCGAAGGCCGAGACCATTCAGGTTACGGCGCACAAGTACCAGCGCAAAAGCAAAAAGGGACAAACTTGCAAGGCCGAAGGCCGAGCTCCGCGAAGCGGGCACAAAAAGTTCTGCCACGGCGAGGCCGAAGGCCGAGCTCCGTTTAGGCCGAGGCCGAAGGCCGAGACCGTTTAGGTTACGGCACACAAGTACGAGCGCAAAAGCCAAAAGGGACAAACTTGCGAGGCCGGAGGCCGAGCTCCGCGAAGCGGGCACGAGATACTCCGCCACGGCGAGGCCGAAGGCCGAGCTCCGTCCAGGCCGAGGCCGAAGGCCGATACCGTTCAGTTTACGGCGCACAAGTACCAGCGCAAGAGCAAAGAGGGACAAACTAGCGAGGCCGGAGGCCGAGCTTCGCGGAGCGGGCACGAGGAACCCCGCCGCGGCGAGGCCGAAGGCCGAGCTCCCTCCAGGCCGAGGCCGAAGGCCGAGACCATACATGTTCCCATGCAACAATTCACTACAATAAGTGTCTAGCGAGGCCCTAGGCCGAGCGCCGCGAAGAGCGCAGCTCGGAGCGGCTGGGGGTTGGCGCGCGTAAGCGCGCAGGGGGCTCGCCCCCTAGTATATATATATAAAGCTACAATGCGATATACTCACTGATCTAACATAATACGTTTTCTCGGAAATGGTACGAGTTGGACGAAAATGATGTATGAGAAAGTTGTAGGGAATGTACGATATACAGCCATCCTATGTAGCCGATTTTTGAATTTCGAACGCAGTCCACTACGCGAAGGTGCTAACTCTGTCGTTTACCGGCCAATTTGGATGAAATTTTGATAGAATGGTTACTAGTGATCCGATTGAAAAAAAAAATTTTGGTTGTTCGAAATTCAAAATGGCGGCGCAGATATAGCCGACCCAAAAATCGACCTTTGCGCAAAAAAGTCGGCAGCCAACTGGGCATATGCTGGAGATATGCCGTAAGCGGCATCGCGTTGCCAAAGGACCCAGGTATATGAGAAAAATCCGACATCTTGGAATTTCAAGATGGCGGCCGAGATATTGATGATTGAAAATGACAAATTTTTGTATGGAGATTTAGTACTAAAATTGACTTTTCAACAGAGAAATGGGACAAACATGCGAGGCCGGAGGCCGAGCTCTGCGAAGCGGGCAAAAAAAGTTCTTCCGCGGCGAGGCCGAAGGCCGAGCTCCGTTTAGGCCGAGGCCGAAGGCCGAGACCATTCAGGTTTCGGTGCACAAGTACCAGCGAAAGAGCAAAAAGGGACAAACTTGCGAGGCCGGAGGCCGAGCTCCACGAAGCGGGCACAAAAAGTTCTGCCGCGGCGAGGCTGAAGGCCGAGCTCCGTTTAGGCCGAGGCCGAAGGCCGAGACCATTCAGGTTACGGCGCACAAGTACCAGCGCAAAAGCAAAAAGGGACAAACTTGCGAGGCCGGAGGCCGAGCTCCGCGGAGCGGGCACGAGGAACCCCGCCGCGGCAAGGCCGAAGGCCGAGCTCCGTCCAGGCCGAGGTCGAAGGCCGAGACCGTTCAGGTTACGGCGCACAAGTACCAGCGCAAGAGCAAATAGGGACAAACTTGCGAGGCCGGAGGCCGAGCTCCGCGGAGCGGGCACGAGGAATCCCACCGCGGCGAGGCCGAAGGCCGAGCTCCGTCCAGGCCGAGGCCGAAGGCCGAGACCATACATGTTCCCATGCAACAATTCACTACAATAAGTGTCTAGCGAGGCCCTAGGCCGAGCGCCGCGGAGAGCGCAGCTCGGAGCGGCTGGGGGTTAGCGCGCGTAAGCGCGCAGGGGGCTCGCCCCCTAGTTATATATATATAAAGCTACAATGCGATATACTCACTGATCTAACATCCATACGTTTTCTCGGAAATGGCACGAGTTGGACGAAAATGATGTATGACAAAGTTGTAGGGAATGTACGATATACGGCCATCCTATGGAGCCGATTTTTGAATTTCGAACGCGTTCCACTACGCGAAGGTGCTAACTCTGTCGTTTACTGGCCGATTTGGATGAAATTTTGATAGAATGGTGATATAGTAATCCGATTGAAAAAAAAAATTTTGGTTGTTCGAAATTCAAAATGGCGGCGCAGATATAGCCGACCGAAAAATCGACCTTTGCGCAAAAAAGTCGGCAGCCAACTGGGCATATGCTGGAGATATGCCGTAAACGGCATCGCGTTGCCAAAGGACCCAGGTATATGAGAAAAATCCGACATCTTAGAATTTCAAGATGGCGGCCGAGATATTGATGACTGAAAATGACAAATTTTTGTATGGAGATTTAGTACTAAAATTGACTTTTCAACAGAGAAATGGGACAAACTTGCGAGGCCGGAGGCCGAGCTCCCCGAAGCGGGCACAAAAAGTTCTGCCGCGGCGAGGCCGAAGGCCGAGCTCCGTTTAGGCCGAGGCCGAAGGCCGAGACCATTCAGGTTACGGCGCACAAGTACCAGCGCAAAAGCAAAAAGGGACAAACTTGCAAGGCCGAAGGCCGAGCTCCGCGAAGCGGGCACAAAAAGTTCTGCCACGGCGAGGCCGAAGGCCGAGCTCCGTTTAGGCCGAGGCCGAAGGCCGAGACCGTTTAGGTTACGGCACACAAGTACGAGCGCAAAAGCCAAAAGGGACAAACTTGCGAGGCCGGAGGCCGAGCTCCGCGAAGCGGGCACGAGATACTCCGCCACGGCGAGGCCGAAGGCCGAGCTCCGTCCAGGCCGAGGCCGAAGGCCGATACCGTTCAGTTTACGGCGCACAAGTACCAGCGCAAGAGCAAAGAGGGACAAACTAGCGAGGCCGGAGGCCGAGCTTCGCGGAGCGGGCACGAGGAACCCCGCCGCGGCGAGGCCGAAGGCCGAGCTCCCTCCAGGCCGAGGCCGAAGGCCGAGACCATACATGTTCCCATGCAACAATTCACTACAATAAGTGTCTAGCGAGGCCCTAGGCCGAGCGCCGCGAAGAGCGCAGCTCGGAGCGGCTGGGGGTTGGCGCGCGTAAGCGCGCAGGGGGCTCGCCCCCTAGTATATATATATAAAGCTACAATGCGATATACTCACTGATCTAACATAATACGTTTTCTCGGAAATGGTACGAGTTGGACGAAAATGATGTATGAGAAAGTTGTAGGGAATGTACGATATACAGCCATCCTATGTAGCCGATTTTTGAATTTCGAACGCAGTCCACTACGCGAAGGTGCTAACTCTGTCGTTTACCGGCCAATTTGGATGAAATTTTGATAGAATGGTTACTAGTGATCCGATTGAAAAAAAAAATTTTGGTTGTTCGAAATTCAAAATGGCGGCGCAGATATAGCCGACCCAAAAATCGACCTTTGCGCAAAAAAGTCGGCAGCCAACTGGGCATATGCTGGAGATATGCCGTAAGCGGCATCGCGTTGCCAAAGGACCCAGGTATATGAGAAAAATCCGACATCTTGGAATTTCAAGATGGCGGCCGAGATATTGATGATTGAAAATGACAAATTTTTGTATGGAGATTTAGTACTAAAATTGACTTTTCAACAGAGAAATGGGACAAACATGCGAGGCCGGAGGCCGAGCTCTGCGAAGCGGGCAAAAAAAGTTCTTCCGCGGCGAGGCCGAAGGCCGAGCTCCGTTTAGGCCGAGGCCGAAGGCCGAGACCATTCAGGTTTCGGTGCACAAGTACCAGCGAAAGAGCAAAAAGGGACAAACTTGCGAGGCCGGAGGCCGAGCTCCACGAAGCGGGCACAAAAAGTTCTGCCGCGGCGAGGCTGAAGGCCGAGCTCCGTTTAGGCCGAGGCCGAAGGCCGAGACCATTCAGGTTACGGCGCACAAGTACCAGCGCAAAAGCAAAAAGGGACAAACTTGCGAGGCCGGAGGCCGAGCTCCGCGGAGCGGGCACGAGGAACCCCGCCGCGGCAAGGCCGAAGGCCGAGCTCCGTCCAGGCCGAGGTCGAAGGCCGAGACCGTTCAGGTTACGGCGCACAAGTACCAGCGCAAGAGCAAATAGGGACAAACTTGCGAGGCCGGAGGCCGAGCTCCGCGGAGCGGGCACGAGGAATCCCACCGCGGCGAGGCCGAAGGCCGAGCTCCGTCCAGGCCGAGGCCGAAGGCCGAGACCATACATGTTCCCATGCAACAATTCACTACAATAAGTGTCTAGCGAGGCCCTAGGCCGAGCGCCGCGGAGAGCGCAGCTCGGAGCGGCTGGGGGTTAGCGCGCGTAAGCGCGCAGGGGGCTCGCCCCCTAGTTAAATGTTATAAGACTGAAATAATAACTTCCTAAACGTTTTCATTGTAGGAAATCCACGACGGCCTCGGTGGCGCAGCGGTTTGGCACGCTGGCTGTAAAACCGAAGGTCTCGGGTTCGATCCCGGCCGGGTCAATCTAGGAAGCGAACTTTTCTAGTTTGTCTTGGGTCTTGGATGTTATCTATGTATTTATGGTATTATATCTATCGTCGAGTTAGCACCTGTGACACAAGTTATTTAGTTGTACTTAGTATGGGGCTAACGAGATCTGTATAATATATCCATGAATATTTATTTATAAAAAAAAACAACTTAACAAAACTTCAGAGCGCATTGGAAACTGAAAGCATATTTTGGCGAAATTCTACTTAGGTACTTAATATTATAAATGTGAAAGGTTTGTTACTCAATCACGCACTAACGGCTGAACGGAATTATACCTAAAACTTGGCATACAGATAGACAAAGATCAGCCCTCCAATTACGTAGCATTTCACTCTATCGAGTGAAGCATTTAGACGACCACTAAGTGTCAAAAAATGTGTGCATTTGACAGCCGGAGTAGCTTAGAAAAAGTAAAAATTAACGTCACTCAACTCAGTGGATACTTACGTAATAATGCCCCTGAACTGCACACCAAATCCTGAGCGATTTCATTGTAGCTGTCAAATTCATAGTTACTAATTTGACAGTTAGATTGGAATCGCTCAGGATTTGGTGCGCCTAATAAAGGAACTGTTATGCACTGTATCCATAACACTGACTTTACTGTAATTTATTTTTGTAATGATAATACCTAAACACATTTTGAGATTATATTCTTTTTAATGCACTAACCCGTGCTAAGGACAATTTTAAAAACCTATTTAGAGGCTAAAAATTCCACCCATGCCGGGACTCGAACCTAAAAGTTTCAGCTGATTCCAATCTAACTGTTAAATTCCATACGAAATTGACAGTTACACCGGAATCGTTCAGGATTTTGTGCGCCTAATATACCTAGTGGCTGGACACAGTTACTGTTACCTGTGATGTAGCAGAGTGTACGTACCTACTTCGATTTGACTGCGCGACAGTGCGCATATTCCTATTATCGATGGACGTTGATTGTGTATGTTTTTAGTATTGGAAGGTCTAATGAAATCATGTATTCAGTCAGGCCTAGATATAACAGTTACTGTCAACGGCTATAACAGTTTTTTCGTTTTCTTACGGCCTTAAAAATAAAAAACAGGATCCTTTATCTGTAATTACGCCTCTTCCTTTGTTCTGTGCCTCTTCCTTGTAAAATATCCACCACAGACTATTGTCAGATTATTGAGCGTTTCTGAAGTAGGTATTTTACTTATATTTCGATATCGATAACTTTGCGAGTAACGCTTGCAATAAATCTTGACCTAAATATGAAAATATTCTCGTATAACAATAACTTTACATTGTAAAAAGTGTATGTCTTCGTTATTGAAAATATTGAAATATATATATTGGCCTTTTTGCATCTACTTAATGAGATGATTTATGCAGCGTCCAGTGGTATCTTCACTCACACTAGATGGGTGAAGGGACCACTCCGACGCTGTAGTGCCTGGGACATGGTTTTAAAGATGGTGTAGGCTTGCCCAGCACCTATACCACCCTGACAGCTTAGTCGGCCTAGCCCACAGGAAAGACTAGTCAATACGTGCGGAGCCAACCAAGCCGCGGGTTTCCTCACGATGTTTTCCTTCACCCTTAGCGTGTGGTATTGCAACTACAAATTCGCAAATGTACGTAACTTTGAAATTAAACAAAGTCATTGGTACATGCCCGCACTCGGGATCGAACCTGGGGCTCTCGCTTGCCAGTCTATGGTTCTACCCACTGAGCTACCACCGCTTGAAATAAATTAAAATATTGAAATAAATTACGGTAAACAAGAAGAAGAAACTCACTAAGTTTGTTGTGGATTACGTTGCATAACAACCCCTATATTACGCGCATTAAATCCTTAACTATTCCAATCATCAGACGAATTAGTTTGGAATTTCATAGTTAGGCTATTGGAATCGCTCAGGATTTGCTGAGCTGTTCTTTAACGGAGGCACATTTTTATTTTTTAACTAAGTAGGTAGGTACGTATAAGGTCGCGCCTATAGAAAATTTGCAAAGAATGTTCTCGCATGCCGTGCGAGAACATACCTGCAAAAAATATGCCTTCGTTCAGTTAATTCCGCTCAGTGTAACTGCGTATGTATGTACATTGCAATCAGACTGCGAGGGTTTTTAGTTAAGTTATCTGCCACCCTTTACGCCATAGCTTGTCAATCGTTTTAAAAACCCTTCGCACTAACAGAATGATGAAACTACAAGGCATTCATCACACCACTTTAATTATTTTTCTATTTTTTCTGTGACATTAAACACAGCTACGTTTAAGTGGCCCACCTGCCTTGAAACTGTTTTCCGAGAACTACAAGTTTATATAACTACTGTAAACATATGACTCAATACTCTCAAGTACTGTTACGCATTGACAATAGACACACCTCCTTGTTTTTGTCTGTAGGACGGTGCATTCAGAAAAACAACAACAAATAACACCACTGACTATTTTACTAGTGACCTACGCGTGAGACTAAGAGGAAAGAAGCTGAGTGTCACCGAGCGTCATTAATCCTATACTAACTCTACTACAGGAATGCGTATCGACGCCAATATCTGCGACACAACTTGTAGAAAACGTGTGAGGTGGCGTGATGTTTAGAATGAAAAACAAAATGAATGCAAAGGCGGAAATATCTAATAAACGTTGGAAAAATCCGTAAATAAAATTGAAAACAAAATCTACTGCGCTGTATAAAATTCAAGTAAAAAGCAGCGTGGGATGCGCGCCTGCTCGCTGAACCAATCGTTTAAAGCAGATTGCCAATAATAATTAAGTATTTGTGGAAGAGCGGGCCCTCCTGACACAGGTATTTCTATACTTACTAGGAGGGTCCAGCCCGTGTGTTATTTTGTAAACTTTGTTATGAAATAAACAATTTGAATTTGAATGGTGGCCGGTGGTGGACGTTGGAGGGCCGAAAGTAATGGCGTGTCTTGGAGAGGCCTGTATCCAGCGATAGACTATTTGGCGGTTTGATTAAATTATTCAATCAGTCCGTCTTCGTCCACTGCTGGACACAGGCATCCCCTAAGGCACGCCACTTCTTCCTGTCCTCAGCCATCCTCATCCAGCACTACCAGCCACCTTAGATCTTCGGTCCAGCGAGCTGATGTGCGTCTCTTCCCCTCTTCCTCTCTTCCCCGCCGACTGCTGATTGACACTTCGACATTCAAATCATAGGTATAAGCTTTCATTCGATGAAAATATTGGAAATCTGTACGTAATACAGAGAATATTGTAAAGAGGTTCGAAATTTCACTGATGCCGGTGAGTCACCCATTAGCTCAGTTGGAAAGAGCGCTGGCACGGATAGCCAGAGGTCGCGGGTTCGAATCCCGGCATGGGTGGAATTTTTAGCCTCTAAATAGGTTTTTAAATATTGGAAATGTTTTCATAAGATGAACTGTAAAATTTAATTTTATTTTCAAAATCGCATTATCTATCTGTAGCTCAATAGCGTGCTTGTCCGTTATTGTAATGTAAAACTCACGAGTTTCTTTTTGAGGTAAAATGCACAATTAATCAAGATGCTCCGTAAAACGAACGGTAGGTAGTACTTTTTTAAATCTTAGCAAAGAGTTTTTGTATCAGAAAAGTGCTCCACATCTTCTCTATAATATAAAAATGAATCGCTGAATGTGTTGGTAAGCACAAATCTCGGGAGCAGCTGAACCGATTTCGATAATTCTTTTTTTAGGATATTCCTTGAAGTACGAGGATGGTTCTTACGGCGAGAAAAATAAAAAAAAAATTAAGAATTGTTAGGCGGTACGAATTTCGCTGGGTCAGCTAGTTTTATGAATAAAATTTACTTTGGGAGATAATAATCACTTTTACAAATTGTTCAAATGTTTGTAACTGCTTTAACAAGTGGTTAAAGATTTATTCGTTTAAGAAAGTCCGAGTTTTATTTATTTCCTCGCAAATATGTTACAAAACGTCGTATGACATTGTGTGCGCTTTGTTAATTACAGCCTCTGCTTTCTTGTAGCCCTCGCTTAAGCTACGGCTCGGTCTACCAATATCGCCTCGGCTGTAGTTTTCAACTTACCGCTCTTTATACCATAATGTATTATTAGGTTTGGATTCCGTTTTCAGTGGTTTTAAATTTTTAGGTTTAAATTTTTAGGACTTTCTTAATTCTCGTTGTTACTCGTTCTTGATCTTACTTATTATCTTGAGCATAGGTCAACCCCAACTTCGCGTTTGAATAAAAATTTTTTGTGGACACAGTTCCGCATTTCTCAAATTAGAGAAAGTACTACGTAATTATTCATTAAGTTATATATCACTACAATCTGCATAAAATTCCCTATACGATTATACTTGCAATACTAATAAAAATGTGAAAAAACTTACATAATTTTCAAATGACGAGATGAATTTCATTATCCACCTTTTTAATATAATACAATCGTCTTCATTTCATTGTCAACATCATCCTGTAACAGTGGTAACGGTGCAAACTCTTTACACCATTTTTTATATTTCTTTTCTGTCTATCATTTTCAAAATGTAAAATTATGTTAGTCACCCATTTTTGAGATTCCCTCATTTTTAGCACTACTACTTCACATTTTCGACTAGTTCTGACTATTTTACCCGCTTTTACTGTTTTTATCCAGTTTTCTGTTTATGTTAACAACAAAATAAACAAACACAATTTAAATAAAGCAAAAAGTTGAAGTCGTTCCAGTTTTATTATTATTTATAAAAAGCAATACAACATCATAATCCCACAGTAAAGCCTCTTTATGAGGACCACGCCTGTTCTGTCGAGAGCGAAGCGACCAAGTAGGTAGAAGAAGACAAGTGTACGCGCGCACATAAAAAAAACGTTCTTGACGCAGCGCTGCCGTGTCGTGACAAGACACTGTAATTTAAAAACAGGCATTTTCCACAAAACGCCAAAAACATTTCGTTAAGAAAATTCCGCATAGATACGTCAAATCAAAACAGATTACTTTAAAACATTTTCATGTGTTAAATAATAGTGCACATAATTGTGCCGTAACTAGTTAATTTATATTTTTTGTATATAGACTCTAATTGAAAATCTAGAATTTTCGCACTGAATACCCGCTTTTATTTTGACAAACAGGAAAAGGTTTTAAAGTTGTTATGACAAAACACTGCATCTACAGTTATTTGGCATAAAAATCACGAGCATGTTTTGGCAAAACACGGTACCTATCTAAAGAAACAGTATTTTGTCAAAACAGGTCTCTATAATATTGGCTATACAGTCTTATTTGCTATGACTGATTTGCGTATTATTAAAACTTTTTCCATATTTTTTGATGCCATCCCATGTACTTAAGGGCGAAGAATCGAATTATTCATGTTTCTTCAAAACACTGTATCTATAGATACAGTGTTTTGTCATACCACGGCAGTCCCGCACACTTATTGCACCCCTTATTGTTATCTTTTTATTTAAATAAAATGAAAAATTCACGATACATTTTTTTGACACTGGAGTTGTCTAAATGCTCAACTCGATAGAGTGGAATGTGACGTACCTAATAGAAGGGCAGATTTTGACACTGCTATCGTTGAAATGCTTAAAATATACATGTTGGTTTAATATCTACGCAATGTGGTGGTTTATACAACGTACAGTAGCATCGACATGACTAGGCGTCAGACCTTTTTATTCTTTAGTTTCTCTTTTTATAGATTGTTTTAATACACATTGTCCGTTTTAAAATTTAGTTAGTTCTAGTTCTATGGCAATGATTGCGGTAGGCGTGATCGTTGCAAAGACGAACCGTTTTATAAGACCGTTTTGTGTTCCGCGACGATAGGACCGTTTTATGTTTCATTATAAAGCAGTGCCAGAGACTCTAAAGCAGTGCCAGCGTTTGTTCGTCGCGAGACCAGTCCTTAGATTGTTTGACGCGGATATGTCCTTTAGTGCTATATTAATAGAGCCTAGAACGTAATGAGATCATTGCGACGTCGTCGTCGGCTCCTTACTCGTTCCGTTCGTTTTGGTCTGTGATACAATAAAGTAATCTTTATGTCTATGAGTATACAGTCGAATATCGTGTAAAACAACTTATTTTTTCCGATGTTTCGTGATTTCGTCTCGTTCGCACTCGTTAGACCGTCCTCTGCGCCTTGCTCGTTCGCATACAATGAAACCAGTTGCGAACGAGGACCGTTTCGAGGACCTGTTTTCGTTCCAGAAAAAACGGTTGCGTTTCGTCGTCGAAAAATCGGACAACGACCCACTCCTAGATTGCGGGCAGGATAGATTGCCCATGTATCCGGCACTGCTGCGACAGGCATATTTAGGTCTGAAAAACGATTTATTATTGTATATGTGTTGTCTCTGTTTGTTTGTTTCTTGTACTTTTTTATTGTATATGGGTCTTGAAACCTGAAATAAATGCATTTTATTTTATTTTATTACCTAGTGTAAATTAAACGGATATAGCACGTTATATTATTGCAGATGAAAAGTTTTATTTAAGTAGTATTTATTAATTATTCACGATACTCATACATAGTTATATATTAAACGGGTCTAATCGTCATTATTTATTATGTAAAACGTAATTAACTTATTTACCGACTAGTCGGCAGCGTTACAGTTGCCGTGGTCACGGGTAGACTATCTGTTCTATTTAGTTTTATAGATAGAAAAGTAACGCCGCTATACGGTGCTCAACAATGACTATGAATATTTCCTTGTTCGTTAATAGACTAATCGATGCCTTTAAAAACCTATTTAGAGGCTAAAAATTTCACCCATGCCGGGATTCGAACCCGCAACCTCTGGATATCCGTACCAGTATCCGTAATCGATGCCTGTTTTAAAGTTTCGCCTGACCTCATAAGATTCTACAGACTGTTAGAATATACCTCGGGCTCTAGAGTAGGCTACGCTTTTTGCCGAAAGCACATGTAATACTAGAGGAAAGGAAGCATATTTGGAATACTGCTGGCAATTCGGAATAGCAAGGTATCAGAGAAACTAGTAGCGCCATCTCCATTGTATTGATGTTAACTCTTAGCCGACATTGGTAGTTTACGTTTTGACAGCGAGCTGCCATTATTCTAATATGGCGTCCAGACACCGAAAAGTGCAGGCAGCAATTATGATAAAATAAGGCATGTAATTGAATCCGGTTTTTTCGCTGTAATCCTGTGTATTATTTTTTCACTGTTTGGCAGTATTATCAAATAACAATTGAATTGCGCAAATTAGGTGGAAGTTTAATCATATGCCTGTTCATTAATCCACAAATTGAGGTTATGTCGAATCACGCCGTGTTGCTAATTTGGAATACTTGGGGTGATGGTAATTTGGAATTCGGTATTCCAATTAATGTTCACCATTACTATCCCAAATTAATATATCATACATCATGTCACATTAGTAAGTAAATGACGATTTGTATTTATATTCCTATTCTGTATATATTGGTATTGTTTCAGAATATGGCGTACAAAAAAAGAAAATTATATCAAATGGAAGACATGGAAGCTGCAATAATGGCAGTACGCCAAAAAAATATGGGATACTTGAAAGCATCAAAAACATTTAACGTTCCGAAAAAGATTCAACTATTGAAGCCCTGTTATCAAAAAAAATTGGTCGAAAACCAGTTTTTGATGAACGATTTGAAAATGAGCTAACAGATTACGCTTTGGAAATGGAAAGCACACTGTATGGCTTAACTCAAACTGACATGCGTCGATTGGCCTATCAGCTTGCGAAAAAAAACAATTTACCGAACCCTTTCAAAAAATGAAATGGCAGGCCGGTATTGGTTCAAAGGATTTTTAAAGAGGAACAAAGATCGACTTTCCATGAGGCAGCCTACGGGTACCTCGTTTGCTAGGGCTCGTGGATTTAATAAGGAAAGTATGGATAAGTTTTATGACACATTGGAGAAGATATATGAAGAGAAAAATTTCAGTGCAGACAGAATATACAATGTTGATGAAACGGGATTATCTATTGTCCAAAGCAAGATTCCAAAAGTCATTGGCCAGCGTGGCAAGAAACAAATCGGTGCTATATCATCAGCAGAAAGAGGTTCACTGATAACTATAGTGACTTGTATGAGTCCCGCAGGAATATTTGTGCCTCCCATGATAATTTTTCCACGAAAAAATATGTCCGAAAACCTGATGAGAGGTGCTCCGCTCGGATCCATTGGGAGAGCGCATCCCTCAGGATGGATACAGACGTATTTGTTCACCCAGTGGTTTGAGCATTTTGTCAACTTTGTGAGACCAACTGAGGCTTCGCCTGTCCTCTTGTTATTAGATGGACACTACAGCCACACAAAAAACATTGAGTTTGTGGACATAGCAAGAAGAGAGCATGTGACAATAATTTCACTGCCACCCTATTGCACTCACAAAATCCAACCCCTGGATAGATCGTTTATGGCGCCGCTCAAAACTCATTACAGTGAAGAAATCAGGATGTGGTTGCGGGGAAACAACAAACCGCTGACACAATATGATATTGTAAAATTGTTCGGTAAAGCATACCTAAGATGCCAGAATGGATCAATCGCTGCCAACGGCTTCAGGGTTGGTGGCATATATCCACTGAACAGACATGTGTTTTCCGAAGCTGATTATATTGCGGCTCGCAATGAAGCAAATGAGTCTAGAGGTGATGAAAACGACAAAGCAAGTGATACTGCACTGATGAATGCAGAGTCAGGAGAACCATCTCTTCAAATAGGATCAACCGACCAAGCCAGTCCTTCAGTTCTCATTAATGATGGTCAATCAGACTCGTTGCCTCGAACAGATTCACTCAACCAAGCAAGTCCTCCTTCTCTAACTAACTTAGTTCTCTCATTATTAAATGATTTTCAAGCAGACTCTTCGTCTCAAGCAGCACCACCGAACCAAGCTAGACCACCTCCTTCTCTGATATATGATATTCAGGAAAACTTGTTTCCTCAAGCAGGCCCGTCCAATCAAGCAAGTCCATCTATATCCAACACGCATGTGTAACCTTATGATATTTTACCACTGCCAGCATCAACAAAACGCGCGTCAAACAGAGGTCGTAAACCAGCAAAGTCGGCAATCATAACAAGTTCGCCTTATAAAAAGATACTTGAGGAGGCTGAAAATAGAAAGTTAGATAAACAGAAAGCAATACACATAAAAATGTTACAAACCCCTAAGGCTGAAAACAGAAAAGATAAAGGAACGGGCAAAAAGAGCAACAATCTGGAAAAACAAAAGACTAAACAAGAATTTGAAAATAAAAAAGACAAAGGAAAGGGCCAAAAGGGAAAGAACTTGGAAAGACAAAAGATTAAACAAGAATTTGAAAACAGAAAAGATAAAGGAAAAGGCAAAAAAAGCAAGAACATAGAAAAAAGAAAACATGAAACCATTGAAAACAGTACAAATAAAGGAAAAGAAAACAAAAAAGCGAAAGAAATTAAGAAGATAAAGGTAGATGATTTGAAAAAAGTAAAAGGCAAAAAAACCAGGAAACGGCCACTGGCTGAAAGAAGTAATGATGATTCTGATAGCCTATCTTCGATCTCATATAATAGTCGCAACTCGGATACGTCTGGAGAAATCGAAGATTCTTTGAGTGTAAAACCTATGTGTAGTAGTGATGCCGAGTGTTTTTTCTGCAATGGGAAATATAGCGAGGACAAAAGAGGAGAAACATGGGTGCAGTGTTTCATGTGTGACCTTTGGGTTCACTGTGAATGTGCTGGCTACGATGCCGGCTCATACATTTGTGATTATTGCAAATAAGTAATTTAAAAAAAGTACCCTAATTCTCATGTGAACTGATTAAACTGTGTTTAGAATTATATTAAGAGAAGTTAAATATAAAAGATTTGGTTTTCTTGAATATTTCGGACTCTTCATTACCCATATCGTATCGTATAAATATACCTAATTTCGTTTTAGTGAAGACAAATTGGAATATTCCGAATTTACGAATGATGCAGGAAAATGGGAATACCTAGTTAGTATAGTGCAGGTTATTTGGAATACCCAACATTAAACAAGCACTGATTTGAGTTCGTATGTTTACATTATAAGATTTAGTTTTTAATAACTTATATTTTCTTCTAAGATAGTTTAGTTTCATGCCTCACATTTTTTAGCTAAGCATGGTGAATAAAATTTGGAATACCCCTGTACCAAAATATCTGCACCACATATCTAGACAAGGATTCAGTCATTTTGTGTTCTGCTTCAAATTTTACGTACTGATGATGTTCAATTGTGTATGATATTTTCAAGACTGATAAACAGCTAGTTTTACTACCATTTTAACCTTTTATCATGATTTTAGCCGTCATACAAAACTTAGTAGAGCCCAAAAAAAAAGTGGTATTCCAAATATGCTTCATTTCCTCTACTTATTGCTCCGTATAAAACTTTTCTTCACTTTTTTCGAAAGTTATGTGTCATATTAGTTCCGATATTTCTATAACACGAATATATCCCATTCTATCCGATAGTAGCCGAGGTATATTGTAAAAGCTTCCAGACTACATAACTTTGTTTCAAATCGTCTGATCAATGTGGATGACCTAAATATAGCTGATTCTACTTGGTCGTGGCCTAGAGATGTGAATATCGAGTAGATATTTAGCATAATTTAAGTTAATCAAATGAAAGTAAAGTAAGATAAGAAAAATAAGTATACAGAAACTGAGAAAACTGGTAGAGTTTTCCGGTAGAGTGACACCGGCGGTTTTTGAATTAAGAATTTCACTTAGTGCCTGTCTCGTTCTGTTTCGAGAATATCTCGCCCTTAGTATTCGAGTATCGTAGGGCTATACTCGAATATTTACGGCTGGTTTCTGAATTGAGAATTTTATTAAGTAAATACTACTAAGTAACCTTCGTTCACGCTCTTTTCTGAGAAATTCGAAGAGACAGCACTATTTATTTAGCGAAATTCTGAATTCAATAATATTTAACGACTGCTTAAATATAGATAGAGAACACTTTATTGTACATAAAAATGGAAATTACACAGGCATTTCTTAACCTAAGAGTACAGAAGGCGGCCTTATCACTAAAAGTGATCTCTTCCAGAGAACCTTTGGAATATATCAGTAGTTCTCAAACTCAAATAAGTTTGTATAGGTACACAAACGTCTCTAAGCATGAGTTAAATCTGAGAGGATCTTAAAATAAGTAACGCTCAAACGCGACTTAGCACACAATTCGTATACTGAAAAGCACCGCAATCTTATTTATGAAATAGTCAATTCAGAGAAACTTGGAAATAATAGATTCAGAAACTTCGAAGTTCCACGGTACCCTATCTAAATTGTGTGCTATAAGTGTCAAACTGTAATTAGCTTTATGTTTCCCTAAGATTCTATCTTATTGTAATAGATGTTGGTTTACCGTAGATCTCTAAATAAATAAATACTCGAATACTTAGCGAAATAATCGATTCAGTAACTTCGAAGTCCTACGATACTCGAATACTTAGCGAAATAATCGATTCAGTAACTTCGAAGTCCTACGATACTCGAATACTTAGTGATATAATCCATTCAGAAACTCCGAAGTCTTACGATACTCGAAAACTGTAACGATGGAAACCTCTTTACACCATTTTTTATATTTCTTTTTCTATCTATTACTTAAAAAAAATTTAAAAACCTATTTAGAGGCTAAAAATTTCACCCATGCCGGGATTCGAACCCGCAACCTCTGGCTATCCGTGCCAGCGCTCTACCAATTGAGCCAATGGGCGACTCACGGCATCAGTGAAATTTGGAACCTCTTTACACTATTCTCTGTATTACGTACAGGCAGCGACATCTGACTTAAGCAAATTGCATTACTTACAGCCCCGACTACCTACTTTGCAGTTAGGTTTAACATCGGAACGATATCACTGCACCCACATGATTATACTATTTTTATTTTTAATGCACTAACCCGTGCTAAGGAACAAATTTAAAAACCTATTTAGAGGCTAAAAATTTCACCCATGCCGGGATTCGAACCCGCAACCTCTGGCTATCCGTGCCAGCGCTCTACCAATTGAGCCAATGGGCGACTCACGGCATCAGTGAAATTTGGAACCTCTTTACACTATTCTCTGTATTACGTACAGGCAGCGACATCTGACTTAAGCAAATTGCATTACTTACAGCCCCGACTACCTACTTTGCAGTTAGGTTTAACATCGGAACGATATCACTGCACCCACATGATTATACTATTTTTATTTTTAATGCACTAACCCGTGCTAAGGAACAAATTTAAAAACCTATTTAGAGGCTAAAAATTTCACCCATGCCGGGATTCGAACCCGCAACCTCTGGCTATCCGTGCCAGCGCTCTACCAATTGAGCCAATGGGCGACTCACGGCATCAGTGAAATTTGGAACCTCTTTACACTATTCTCTGTATTACGTACAGGCAGCGACATCTGACTTAAGCAAATTGCATTACTTACAGCCCCGACTACCTACTTTGCAGTTAGGTTTAACATCGGAACGATATCACTGCACCCACATGATTATACTATTTTTATTTTTAATGCACTAACCCGTGCTAAGGAACAAATTTAAAAACCTATTTAGAGGCTAAAAATTTCACCCATGCCGGGATTCGAACCCGCAACCTCTGGCTATCCGTGCCAGCGCTCTACCAATTGAGCCAATGGGCGACTCACGGCATCAGTGAAATTTGGAACCTCTTTACACTATTCTCTGTATTACGTACAGGCAGCGACATCTGACTTAAGCAAATTGCATTACTTACAGCCCCGACTACCTACTTTGCAGTTAGGTTTAACATCGGAACGATATCACTGCACCCACATGATTATACTATTTTTATTTTTAATGCACTAACCCGTGCTAAGGAACAAATTTAAAAAAAAAAAAAAAAAAACCTATTTAGAGGCTAAAAATTTCACCCATGCCGGGATTCGAACCCGCAACCTCTGGCTATCCGTGCCAGCGCTCTACCAATTGAGCCAATGGGCGACTCACGGCATCAGTGAAATTTGGAACCTCTTTACACTATTCTCTGTATTACGTACAGGCAGCGACATCTGACTTAAGCAAATTGCATTACTTACAGCCCCGACTACCTACTTTGCAGTTAGGTTTAACATCGGAACGATATCACTGCACCCACATGATTATACTATTTTTATTTTTAATGCACTAACCCGTGCTAAGGAACAAATTTAAAAACCTATTTAGAGGCTAAAAATTTCACCCATGCCGGGATTCGAACCCGCAACCTCTGGCTATCCGTGCCAGCGCTCTACCAATTGAGCCAATGGGCGACTCACGGCATCAGTGAAATTTGGAACCTCTTTACACTATTCTCTGTATTACGTACAGGCAGCGACATCTGACTTAAGCAAATTGCATTACTTACAGCCCCGACTACCTACTTTGCAGTTAGGTTTAACATCGGAACGATATCACTGCACCCACATGATTATACTATTTTTATTTTTAATGCACTAACCCGTGCTAAGGAACAAATTTAAAAACCTATTTAGAGGCTAAAAATTTCACCCATGCCGGGATTCGAACCCGCAACCTCTGGCTATCCGTGCCAGCGCTCTACCAATTGAGCCAATGGGCGACTCACGGCATCAGTGAAATTTGGAACCTCTTTACACTATTCTCTGTATTACGTACAGGCAGCGACATCTGACTTAAGCAAATTGCATTACTTACAGCCCCGACTACCTACTTTGCAGTTAGGTTTAACATCGGAACGATATCACTGCACCCACATGATTATACTATTTTTATTTTTAATGCACTAACCCGTGCTAAGGAACAAATTTAAAAACCTATTTAGAGGCTAAAAATTTCACCCATGCCGGGATTCGAACCCGCAACCTCTGGCTATCCGTGCCAGCGCTCTACCAATTGAGCCAATGGGCGACTCACGGCATCAGTGAAATTTGGAACCTCTTTACACTATTCTCTGTATTACGTACAGGCAGCGACATCTGACTTAAGCAAATTGCATTACTTACAGCCCCGACTACCTACTTTGCAGTTAGGTTTAACATCGGAACGATATCACTGCACCCACATGATTATACTATTTTTATTTTTAATGCACTAACCCGTGCTAAGGAACAAATTTAAAAACCTATTTAGAGGCTAAAAATTTCACCCATGCCGGGATTCGAACCCGCAACCTCTGGCTATCCGTGCCAGCGCTCTACCAATTGAGCCAATGGGCGACTCACGGCATCAGTGAAATTTGGAACCTCTTTACACTATTCTCTGTATTACGTACAGGCAGCGACATCTGACTTAAGCAAATTGCATTACTTACAGCCCCGACTACCTACTTTGCAGTTAGGTTTAACATCGGAACGATATCACTGCACCCACATGATTATACTATTTTTATTTTTAATGCACTAACCCGTGCTAAGGAACAAATTTAAAAACCTATTTAGAGGCTAAAAATTTCACCCATGCCGGGATTCGAACCCGCAACCTCTGGCTATCCGTGCCAGCGCTCTACCAATTGAGCCAATGGGCGACTCACGGCATCAGTGAAATTTGGAACCTCTTTACACTATTCTCTGTATTACGTACAGGCAGCGACATCTGACTTAAGCAAATTGCATTACTTACAGCCCCGACTACCTACTTTGCAGTTAGGTTTAACATCGGAACGATATCACTGCACCCACATGATTATACTATTTTTATTTTTAATGCACTAACCCGTGCTAAGGAACAAATTTAAAAACCTATTTAGAGGCTAAAAATTTCACCCATGCCGGGATTCGAACCCGCAACCTCTGGCTATCCGTGCCAGCGCTCTACCAATTGAGCCAATGGGCGACTCACGGCATCAGTGAAATTTGGAACCTCTTTACACTATTCTCTGTATTACGTACAGGCAGCGACATCTGACTTAAGCAAATTGCATTACTTACAGCCCCGACTACCTACTTTGCAGTTAGGTTTAACATCGGAACGATATCACTGCACCCACATGATTATACTATTTTTATTTTTAATGCACTAACCCGTGCTAAGGAACAAATTTAAAAACCTATTTAGAGGCTAAAAATTTCACCCATGCCGGGATTCGAACCCGCAACCTCTGGCTATCCGTGCCAGCGCTCTACCAATTGAGCCAATGGGCGACTCACGGCATCAGTGAAATTTGGAACCTCTTTACACTATTCTCTGTATTACGTACAGGCAGCGACATCTGACTTAAGCAAATTGCATTACTTACAGCCCCGACTACCTACTTTGCAGTTAGGTTTAACATCGGAACGATATCACTGCACCCACATGATTATACTATTTTTATTTTTAATGCACTAACCCGTGCTAAGGAACAAATTTAAAAACCTATTTAGAGGCTAAAAATTTCACCCATGCCGGGATTCGAACCCGCAACCTCTGGCTATCCGTGCCAGCGCTCTACCAATTGAGCCAATGGGCGACTCACGGCATCAGTGAAATTTGGAACCTCTTTACACTATTCTCTGTATTACGTACAGGCAGCGACATCTGACTTAAGCAAATTGCATTACTTACAGCCCCGACTACCTACTTTGCAGTTAGGTTTAACATCGGAACGATATCACTGCACCCACATGATTATACTATTTTTATTTTTAATGCACTAACCCGTGCTAAGGAACAAATTTAAAAACCTATTTAGAGGCTAAAAATTTTTTTTTTTTTTTTTTTTTTCACCCATGCCGGGATTCGAACCCGCAACCTCTGGCTATCCGTGCCAGCGCTCTACCAATTGAGCCAATGGGCGACTCACGGCATCAGTGAAATTTGGAACCTCTTTACACTATTCTCTGTATTACGTACAGGCAGCGACATCTGACTTAAGCAAATTGCATTACTTACAGCCCCGACTACCTACTTTGCAGTTAGGTTTAACATCGGAACGATATCACTGCACCCACATGATTATACTATTTTTATTTTTAATGCACTAACCCGTGCTAAGGAACAAATTTAAAAACCTATTTAGAGGCTAAAAATTTCACCCATGCCGGGATTCGAACCCGCAACCTCTGGCTATCCGTGCCAGCGCTCTACCAATTGAGCCAATGGGCGACTCACGGCATCAGTGAAATTTGGAACCTCTTTACACTATTCTCTGTATTACGTACAGGCAGCGACATCTGACTTAAGCAAATTGCATTACTTACAGCCCCGACTACCTACTTTGCAGTTAGGTTTAACATCGGAACGATATCACTGCACCCACATGATTATACTATTTTTATTTTTAATGCACTAACCCGTGCTAAGGAACAAATTTAAAAACCTATTTAGAGGCTAAAAATTTCACCCATGCCGGGATTCGAACCCGCAACCTCTGGCTATCCGTGCCAGCGTTCTACCAATTGAGCCAATGGGCGACTCACGGCATCAGTGAAGTTTGGAACCTCTTTACACTATTCTCTGTATTACGTACAGGCAGCGACATCTGACTTAAGCAAATTGCATTACTTACAGCCCCGACTACCTACTTTGCAGTTAGGTTTAACATCGGAACGATATCACTGCACCCACATGATTATACTATTTTTATTTTTAATGCACTAACCCGTGCTAAGGAACAAATTTAAAAACCTATTTAGAGGTTTTTGGCTAATTGGCTCAATTGGTAGAGCGCTGGCACGGATAGCCAGAGGTTGCGGGTTCGAATCCCGGCATGGGTGAAATTTTTAGCCTCTAAATAGGTTTTTAAATTTGTTCCTTAGCACGGGTTAGTGCATTAAAAATAAAAATAGTATAATCATGTGGGTGCAGTGATATCGTTCCGATGTTAAACCTAACTGCAAAGTAGGTAGTCGGGGCTGTAAGTAATGCAATTTGCTTAAGTCAGATGTCGCTGCCTGTACGTAATACAGAGAATAGTGTAAAGAGGTTCCAAATTTCACTGATGCCGTGAGTCGCCCATTGGCTCAATTGGTAGAGCGCTGGCACGGATAGCCAGAGGTTGCGGGTTCGAATCCCGGCATGGGTGAAATTTTTAGCCTCTAAATAGGTTTTTAAATTTGTTCCTTAGCACGGGTTAGTGCATTAAAAATAAAAATAGTATAATCATGTGGGTGCAGTGATATCGTTCCGATGTTAAACCTAACTGCAAAGTAGGTAGTCGGGGCTGTAAGTAATGCAATTTGCTTAAGTCAGATGTCGCTGCCTGTACGTAATACAGAGAATAGTGTAAAGAGGTTCCAAATTTCACTGATGCCGTGAGTCGCCCATTGGCTCAATTGGTAGAGCGCTGGCACGGATAGCCAGAGGTTGCGGGTTCGAATCCCGGCATGGGTGAAATTTTTAGCCTCTAAATAGGTTTTTAAATTTGTTCCTTAGCACGGGTTAGTGCATTAAAAATAAAAATAGTATAATCATGTGGGTGCAGTGATATCGTTCCGATGTTAAACCTAACTGCAAAGTAGGTAGTCGGGGCTGTAAGTAATGCAATTTGCTTAAGTCAGATGTCGCTGCCTGTACGTAATACAGAGAATAGTGTAAAGAGGTTCCAAATTTCACTGATGCCGTGAGTCGCCCATTGGCTCAATTGGTAGAGCGCTGGCACGGATAGCCAGAGGTTGCGGGTTCGAATCCCGGCATGGGTGAAATTTTTAGCCTCTAAATAGGTTTTTAAATTTGTTCCTTAGCACGGGTTAGTGCATTAAAAATAAAAATAGTATAATCATGTGGGTGCAGTGATATCGTTCCGATGTTAAACCTAACTGCAAAGTAGGTAGTCGGGGCTGTAAGTAATGCAATTTGCTTAAGTCAGATGTCGCTGCCTGTACGTAATACAGAGAATAGTGTAAAGAGGTTCCAAATTTCACTGATGCCGTGAGTCGCCCATTGGCTCAATTGGTAGAGCGCTGGCACGGATAGCCAGAGGTTGCGGGTTCGAATCCCGGCATGGGTGAAATTTTTAGCCTCTAAATAGGTTTTTAAATTTGTTCCTTAGCACGGGTTAGTGCATTAAAAATAAAAATAGTATAATCATGTGGGTGCAGTGATATCGTTCCGATGTTAAACCTAACTGCAAAGTAGGTAGTCGGGGCTGTAAGTAATGCAATTTGCTTAAGTCAGATGTCGCTGCCTGTACGTAATACAGAGAATAGTGTAAAGAGGTTCCAAATTTCACTGATGCCGTGAGTCGCCCATTGGCTCAATTGGTAGAGCGCTGGCACGGATAGCCAGAGGTTGCGGGTTCGAATCCCGGCATGGGTGAAATTTTTAGCCTCTAAATAGGTTTTTAAATTTGTTCCTTAGCACGGGTTAGTGCATTAAAAATAAAAATAGTATAATCATGTGGGTGCAGTGATATCGTTCCGATGTTAAACCTAACTGCAAAGTAGGTAGTCGGGGCTGTAAGTAATGCAATTTGCTTAAGTCAGATGTCGCTGCCTGTACGTAATACAGAGAATAGTGTAAAGAGGTTCCAAATTTCACTGATGCCGTGAGTCGCCCATTGGCTCAATTGGTAGAGCGCTGGCACGGATAGCCAGAGGTTGCGGGTTCGAATCCCGGCATGGGTGAAATTTTTAGCCTCTAAATAGGTTTTTAAATTTGTTCCTTAGCACGGGTTAGTGCATTAAAAATAAAAATAGTATAATCATGTGGGTGCAGTGATATCGTTCCGATGTTAAACCTAACTGCAAAGTAGGTAGTCGGGGCTGTAAGTAATGCAATTTGCTTAAGTCAGATGTCGCTGCCTGTACGTAATACAGAGAATAGTGTAAAGAGGTTCCAAATTTCACTGATGCCGTGAGTCGCCCATTGGCTCAATTGGTAGAGCGCTGGCACGGATAGCCAGAGGTTGCGGGTTCGAATCCCGGCATGGGTGAAATTTTTAGCCTCTAAATAGGTTTTTAAATTTGTTCCTTAGCACGGGTTAGTGCATTAAAAATAAAAATAGTATAATCATGTGGGTGCAGTGATATCGTTCCGATGTTAAACCTAACTGCAAAGTAGGTAGTCGGGGCTGTAAGTAATGCAATTTGCTTAAGTCAGATGTCGCTGCCTGTACGTAATACAGAGAATAGTGTAAAGAGGTTCCAAATTTCACTGATGCCGTGAGTCGCCCATTGGCTCAATTGGTAGAGCGCTGGCACGGATAGCCAGAGGTTGCGGGTTCGAATCCCGGCATGGGTGAAATTTTTAGCCTCTAAATAGGTTTTTAAATTTGTTCCTTAGCACGGGTTAGTGCATTAAAAATAAAAATAGTATAATCATGTGGGTGCAGTGATATCGTTCCGATGTTAAACCTAACTGCAAAGTAGGTAGTCGGGGCTGTAAGTAATGCAATTTGCTTAAGTCAGATGTCGCTGCCTGTACGTAATACAGAGAATAGTGTAAAGAGGTTCCAAATTTCACTGATGCCGTGAGTCGCCCATTGGCTCAATTGGTAGAGCGCTGGCACGGATAGCCAGAGGTTGCGGGTTCGAATCCCGGCATGGGGGAAAAATTTTTAGCCTCTAAATAGGTTTTTAAATTTGTTCCTTAGCACGGGTTAGTGCATTAAAAATAAAAATAGTATAATCATGTGGGTGCAGTGATATCGTTCCGATGTTAAACCTAACTGCAAAGTAGGTAGTCGGGGCTGTAAGTAATGCAATTTGCTTAAGTCAGATGTCGCTGCCTGTACGTAATACAGAGAATAGTGTAAAGAGGTTCCAAATTTCACTGATGCCGTGAGTCGCCCATTGGCTCAATTGGTAGAGCGCTGGCACGGATAGCCAGAGGTTGCGGGTTCGAATCCCGGCATGGGTGAAATTTTTAGCCTCTAAATAGGTTTTTAAATTTGTTCCTTAGCACGGGTTAGTGCATTAAAAATAAAAATAGTATAATCATGTGGGTGCAGTGATATCGTTCCGATGTTAAACCTAACTGCAAAGTAGGTAGTCGGGGCTGTAAGTAATGCAATTTGCTTAAGTCAGATGTCGCTGCCTGTACGTAATACAGAGAATAGTGTAAAGAGGTTCCAAATTTCACTGATGCCGTGAGTCGCCCATTGGCTCAATTGGTAGAGCGCTGGCACGGATAGCCAGAGGTTGCGGGTTCGAATCCCGGCATGGGTGAAATTTTTAGCCTCTAAATAGGTTTTTAAATTTGTTCCTTAGCACGGGTTAGTGCATTAAAAATAAAAATAGTATAATCATGTGGGTGCAGTGATATCGTTCCGATGTTAAACCTAACTGCAAAGTAGGTAGTCGGGGCTGTAAGTAATGCAATTTGCTTAAGTCAGATGTCGCTGCCTGTACGTAATACAGAGAATAGTGTAAAGAGGTTCCAAATTTCACTGATGCCGTGAGTCGCCCATTGGCTCAATTGGTAGAGCGCTGGCACGGATAGCCAGAGGTTGCGGGTTCGAATCCCGGCATGGGTGAAATTTTTAGCCTCTAAATAGGTTTTTAAATTTGTTCCTTAGCACGGGTTAGTGCATTAAAAATAAAAATAGTATAATCATGTGGGTGCAGTGATATCGTTCCGATGTTAAACCTAACTGCAAAGTAGGTAGTCGGGGCTGTAAGTAATGCAATTTGCTTAAGTCAGATGTCGCTGCCTGTACGTAATACAGAGAATAGTGTAAAGAGGTTCCAAATTTCACTGATGCCGTGAGTCGCCCATTGGCTCAATTGGTAGAGCGCTGGCACGGATAGCCAGAGGTTGCGGGTTCGAATCCCGGCATGGGTGAAAATTTTTAGCCTCTAAATAGGTTTTTAAATTTGTTCCTTAGCACGGGTTAGTGCATTAAAAATAAAAATAGTACTATCTATTACTTTCAAATATTTAAAATTACGTCACACATTTTTCGATTTCCCTCATTTTTCATCATTACCACCACACATATTGACTAGATCTGACCATTTTACCTGCTTATCCGTTTTTATCCAGTTTTCTGTTTTATTATAAAATAAACAGTAGGTACAAATAAGGCAACAGTTGAAGTCGTTCCAGTTTTATTATTTATAAAAGTTTTACAACCCGAGAATACTTAGTGAAATAATCGATTCAGAAACTTCTAAGTCCTACGATACTCGAATACTTAGTGAAATAATCGATTCAGAAACTTTGAAGTCCTACGATACTCGAATACTTACAGATACATAGTCGTTATCCTCTCACATTCTTGAATCAAGTCTTGTCTCTAAGGAGTTTTCGTATGTGTTTTTTTTCGTACCACCTAGACTTTGTTTTAACACTCCGGTAGCCAGTTTTAGCGATTACCTAACCAGTTACGATGTCAACCCGTGTATCAGAGGCAATAGAGTTCAAATCAGCATATCAGGCCGGGTTGTTGTTTTCGTGCGGCAGAAATGCCTCGGTCAAGGACAGAAGACGATCTGTTGAATTATTCAGTGCCGCATCCGTCGCCAAACTTGAATTAAACAATACTTTTTACTGGAACACGACATTAATGGATGCCTATTGAAGCCAACTATCAGGCATTAGACAGACAGAGTAAGCAAATTCTACACGGGAGTATCAGTACGGTCCTTAAGAAGGTTCTTGTCATGTCCCTATTTTTTTATACTGTTATACTTTATTAATAAAAGATATCTATTAGAAAACCAGGACACACTCCGCAGCAACGAAACAAAAAGAATAATAAATCATCACGTCACATCACACTAGTATTATAATGGCGAAAGTTTGTGAGTGTGTATTATAAAGTCGAAGTTTGTGAGTGTGTATGTTTGTTATTTCTTCACGTCCAAACGGCTGGAGCGGTTTGAATAAAATTTGGTGTGGAGATAGCTGACACCCTGGATTAACACACATACTACATTTTACTGCGGAAAATATGTTATTCCCATGAAAAAACGATTTTTATTTTATTTATATATATTTATTCACTGAAAACAATGCAAAATTACAACATCAAACTGCATTAGCAGTTTTCCAAACTGCTAATGCAGTTTATCGGCAAGCTCTTGGTAACAGTTGTTTGTAACTTACTAAACTAACATTACTTTCTACACAACTAACATTATCGATAATATTTTATGTCTACAAAAAACTTAACACAAAGCGCTTAGGCATACTTTTAAATTGTGATTTTCTGAGGTGCTTATTACATAATTCCGATAAAACGCGGGTAAACCACGGCACAGCTAGTACTATATAAAAAAGGAGAAAACAAATGCATACTCTTTCTTCCGTTGACTGTTTGCACTAACCCGTGTTGATGACAATTATTAAAAAAGTTTTAAATTTTTTTATATTTTTTTTTTAAATACTTACATAGTTTATCAATAGAGTGAATTAAGCACAGTTTATCAATAGAGTGAAGTAAGCACGACATTTGGTAGCCTACAAAGCAATAGAAGTACAATGTCATTCCAGGGGTATAACCAGCGCAAATTAAATAGGCACCTCTCGCGAAGAGCGAATCGCGAGAGGCGCCGATTTTTATGTATCACGGTTTATACCATCGCAATGCGATTGGTTACTATACTATCGATAGTGTGAATGAAACGACCATTACCTGACTAATATGACTCTAATGAACAAATATGTATTTTAAAGACTCACCCCCCAGGACAAGCGTTTGTGTTACGTAGAAGGTATTATACCTAGAAGTTCTTATTTCGTAATTGCCTCAAGTTTACGTAATTTTCGACTGAAATCTTCGCCGCATTATCACGAAGCCACTGAAGCAGAAATTACCTTAATAATAATAATATTGGCCTTTTTGCATCTACTTAATGAGATGATTTATACAGCGTCCAGTGGTATCTTCACTCACACTAGATGGGTGAAGGGACCACTCCGACGCTGTAGTGCCTGGGTCATGGTTTTATAGATGGTGTAGGCTTGCCCAGCACCTATACCATCCTGACAGCTTAGTCGGCCTAGCCCACAGGAAAGACTAGTCAATACGTGCGGAGCCAACCAAGCCGCGGGTTTCCTCACGATGTTTTCCTTCACCGTTAGCGTGTGGTATTGCGACTGCAAATTCGCAAATGTACGTAACTTTGAAATTAAACAAAGTCATTGGTACATGCCCGCACTCGGGATCGAACCTGGGGCTCTCGCTTGCCAGTCTATGGTTCTACCCACTGAGCTACCACCGCTGAAATTACCTTACAGTTCAGGAATTCCGTCACGATTTCACGATTTGTTAAAATACCGAAGGTATGTGAGACTAATGCAGCATTTCTTAGCACCCATTGTTGCGGAAAACATGTGGAGAAGATTTAAACTACTAATGGATTTATGAAATTCGATCCAGACCATACTAACTAGGCACGTGGCGATAGCACTTTGGTTGGAGCGGTAACCCAGCTTAGAGTTCCCAGGTTCGATCCCCTGGATTACTTAACTACAATCTATATAGAAATAGCTGAAATGTTGTGTATCTTTTATAATAATAATAAACACTGGAACGACTTCAATTGTGGCTTTATTTGTAGATTAATAGGAGGTATATTTTATAATAAAACAGAAAAACTGGATAAAAACGGATAAGCAGGTAATATAGTCAGATCTGGTTGAAGGGTAAAGTTGTAATCAAAGAGTATTTAACCACTAATGAAAATGAGGGAAGTTTTGAAATGTGAGACATAATTTAAATATTTGAAAATGAAAGATAGAAAAAGAAAAAATAAATGGTGTTATAAGGTTTGCACCGTTACATAGCTTTTAGCTATAAATGAGGCATGTTCCAACCACGATCTCTATTAAAATTTGGATGCCGGCGGATCTCTATTGCCTCGCGTATCATTCTAGGGAAGAAAAGGTCTTCTCGTGCTAGAACTTTAACTTTACCGATCCGCCGGCATCCAAATTTCAATACCTAGAGATCGTGGTTGGATCATACCTGCAGCATGGGAACCAGTGCTTAAGTGCATGAGACCCCCTTGCTAGAAATTAACTGTAGAGTAATTTTTAATTTTAATTAATAATCAATATTTTTGAGTACATGTAAAATAATTGGTTTATAGCTTTAATTTTAACTTCAATTAGTAATACTTATTCAATATTGTTGACTTTATATAAAATAATTGGTTTGCCTATTTTGGAACGTATTATAATTCCATAATTTGTTTTGTAATTTTTGCCGAGGGTAGTAAACTAAAAGTTTATGCTTTCACTAAATAACATAAAAAATTACATATTACTAAATAACATTGCTACTATAAACTTCACAAAGGTACGTACCTAACTTAGAAAACGAAGTCATTGTTACATGCCGGGACTCAAACCCAACACCTCCCAAATAAGAAGGCGACGTTCTACCGCCCGCGGCTCTGGCGTGTAAAGGTTTATGCGCTGTCCAGAGTACCGACGATGGCTTTGTTTCTAAATCACGAAGGTACTTTTAGGTATTTTTCCTGTGAATTTCTAACGTCAACAAAATTTACACTCGCCACGAGTCTAGGAAACCCGAGTGTCTGAAGTAGGTGTATACATGCCTCAGCACTGTAATTCACCAATCTGCTGCGGACACGTGTCTCTTACACATGGTTATCTTTGGAACTCAGAACTCTGCTTGAAGGGCAGATTTATTTATTATTTATTTCGTACTAAAAGAGTACAAAACAGCATTATAGTCACAGCGTTACATGGAAGTCATGATAAGGTGTTTGTCAAACCATAACGCCAAATATAATATGTAGGTACATACAGCCAGACAGCCTAGGAAGCAACTAACGTAACTACCTACCTACTTAAAATAGTTGCTAGTAGCTCGCAGTTGTTTCGGAGCTATTATCGAACTTCAAAGACATTTTATTATGATTTAATTACAGATGTATATTTTCCTCTGTACTTGTAGTACTTATAAGAAGATATTACTTAATTAAAACTGTTTTAATACGGATTTCACTCGTTTTATTATATTTTTACAATTTTCCGACGTTTCGGCACTATTACAGGTGGCGTGGTCTCTGATGACTGACGTGACAGGCGTCTTTTTGAAAGCATTAACTGTTAGTTTACTACCCTCGGCAAAAAATATAAAAAAGTTAATTATGAAGTTACGTTCCAAAATAGGTAAACCAATTATTTTATATAAAGTCAACAATATTGATTATTAGTAATTGAAGTTAAAATTAAATTTATAAACCAATTATATTACATGAACTTAAAAATATTGATTATTAGTTGAAATTAACATTAACTCTACAGTCACACTTTTAGAAAGGGGGTCTCATCCACTTAAGCACTGGTTCCCATGCTGCCGGTATGCTCCAACCACCACTAGAAGTGTTAGGAAAACTTCTAAGTCAACTGAAATATTTTTTTTGTTCTGGTGAAATCCTCAAGCCGATACCATGCCGCTGGGGATGGCGACAGGGTTATGCCGGATATTCGGCGTGCGGATAGCCGCTTTCTCACGCCGCCGTACGACGGAGCTGCGGGAACGCCCTCGCAAATTTCCGTAAAACTGAAAGTAACCTAGCCTACTTGTGTATTTAATTTCAATTAGACCTTCACACGTTTTCAAGATAAAGGGTCTTGACTGACGGACCGACGGATGGACACCAAAACAATCCTACAAGGGTTCCGTTTTTCCTTTTGGGGTAAGGGACCCTAAAAATATAAACATAAAGAATATATACACGTCTATAGACCCGTTTTTTACCGTCTCTCCCAATCTCAATAGTTTGCTGGAAGAAATCTCTGCCAGAGATAAGCTCGCCTTTGTAAATGTAATTTCCTTATGTAATGTGCTGTAAAGTATTAACCGGCTTCTTTCTGCATGCTCGGTACATCTTCGTACATCTATGTACTTAATCAGTAGGTTTATAGTCTTGTAGCTTGAAGTGATCGCTTCTTCTTTATTCCTAAGGTTTGTAGTTACAACAATAATTGCTGACATAGAAACAACTTCGACGGAGTTTACACGTTCAGTCTGGCGTCAGTTCAGTCAGTCAGTTCATCAAGCTCGGATCGACGCCAGACTGATGAACCATCAAAATATTCGAATATCCGTCAGTCTGGTCCATCAGTCCACTGAATAGACAATCCTCCGTCTTAGCCACCGCATCCCGCGCGTGACCTACTTATGCCCACTTCCCACATAGGTATGTACTCGTACATGTTTACGCACAGGCCAGGCGTCGGAAAATTACGTCATGTCAAACGAAATCTCACCAGAGGGCATCTAACTGGCGCCTCGCATCTATTCTGTCTGTCTCGTGCCAACGGCTTCCATTTGACGAGATAAAAAACAAGATAATCCAGGGGCAAAAATAGATTGACTTCCTACTTGCGAATCTTGCGATTGACGATATGAATAATATTAAATGTTTTTCGCTCGTGGCCTCGTCCGTAGGTTTTGGTCTTATGCCTGAATGATACGACTCATTTCGTAGAGGTCAGATGTCAGATTTTGACAGTCAATGTACTGAAAAGTCGCGTTTTTAGACATTCACAACGCGCGGCTAGCGTCGTCGTACTACCCAGGCTTCCTTCTCATCTGTAGTAAGGAGGAAATTTCTGTGAAATCATAGTTGAAGCTTGTGATTTTTGTTTTAACATTTAACTATCATTACAGGGAGTCCCTAATTCAATAGTTACGCGAACATTAATGGGCAAACACAACCAATTCTGAATAATAAAAGTCTCAATAAACAAAACAATACAATTAGAAACAACACAAAATTTAGTATTTTCTAAGGTTAACACGAGCAGTAGACATAATTAAAACTGTTTTTATACGGATTTATGCTCGTTTATTACATTTTTACAGTTTTCCAACGTTTCGGCATTTTTTCAGGTGCCGTGGTCCCGGATGACTCATGTCACGGATGTCATCCGGGACCACGGCACCTGAAAAAGTGCCGAAACGTTGGAAAATTGTAAAAATGTAATAAACGAGCATAAATCCGTATAAAAACAGTTTTAATAACACAAAGTTTACAAACTATTATAAACTTAATATTTCAGTTGGGGCCTTTGTGTATTAGCAGACTGTAATTTACAGTGTGCGTAGTACGATGGCGCGAATCACGCGTTATGTGGCGCTAAAATGTCAAAATTTAACAGTTAATGTACTGGAAAGTCGCGACTTTTGACATTTAAAACGCACGACTCGCGTCGTCGTCGTACTATCCAGGCTTCATTAGTCGTACGGAATAAATTACTTTGAAATGATAACATTGAAGGTTTTGATATAAACCCTTGTATGTCCCCACAGCTGGGGCACGGGTCTATTCCTGCTGCATCGCTGGAAGGTTAGGCCATACTCCACCACGGAGGCCAAATCCGGTTTGGTGGAGTATTGTAAGACAGTCACTGGTCTTGAATGGTAAGATTAAAGGTTTAGGTACCATTATTAAAATTTTATTTTTTTATGAGATTAGTGAAAATTTTATTAGTCTAGACGTTTTTGTACAACTAAGGTGCAATACTTTACGCCATAAAGAGTAAAATACCGTTAAGTGGAAGCCGTTTTGGAGTTTCACCGTGATCACAATTCTTTGCTTTTATACTAATTTTTATTACTTTGCGACTAGCTGCATGTTTCATGAATTCGAACGTTTTCCTTACAAACAAACCAACATTCTATTTTACTTACTTATATTTCAGTTTACTATTATCTTGCAAAATGATAACGGATCGCGCAAATGCGAAATAACAAGATGTTTCCTTCTTGAGTCTTGAGTGGGCGCGATTCTTGAGTCTTGAGTGGGCGCGATATCATAAAGAGTGGAGAGAGGTGCTAAAAGTATTTCCGTCCCTTTCCTTCAAAAGGTCAAGATTTTGTGAATAGTATAAAGTTCGCCAGTTGAACTCCTTTACTGAGTCAAGTTCAATGTCTTTATTTATGCTCGTGGACACGAGCCAGGTTGTTTCAAGTCTTACGAGACTGTTATCATGAAACAGAAATAGAAGGTTGGTCACTTTACAGTCCTATTTTTAATCTACTTCAAAAACCGCCTTTCAATTAATTTGTATGAGAGCTGGAGCTATTAATTATTACAATTATTAATTATTATAACAATTTTATTATTATTACAATAAAGAAAAATGTCGCATCCACAATTATAAAGTCAACTTAAACTAAGCAAATCCACAATCGTGTCGTCATTGAACAATATTACATAAAGAATGCCCTTAATAAAATACAAAATGTCAATTAAATAGACCACCCTGAGACATCTCTGACCCAAAGGTCCCCATAACGCTGGCAGCGTTACCACGCTGCACAGCAAGGGAGATCCTCTGCATCAGAAATGCCCCTGAGCGTTTGTCAAGACCACGGTTCCGCAAGCACCGCCCGAATTCTTTGATAAAAGTTTTCCCTTGCGAACCCCAGACTCCAGTCGTCTCTAATGCTAGAGGCACGAACGTAGAGGGACTCTATCTACGGGCACGAAAAACAATGGGGAGAAAAACTCAAAGCTGATTCCAGATGTCGCCACCGGCGAGTAGGCCCAATACGCCGCCATTAGCTTGTTGTTGATATTCGTGTTGATTTTTATTTCTTAATATTTACTAACAAGATGTACTCCATGATGACCGTGCCGCAGCAAAAGGAAGAGTTAAGAAAACGGAAAGCGTCTGCTGTTGGTAAAAAAGCTGTTTTGGGAGGCTGTCCATTTTTTCTTCTCATGGCCTTTTCCCACAACTTTCTTCTTTTAGAATCCTTGGGAAATATATTAATCTCTTTAATCTTACAACCACGTGCAGCACAGTTCGTCATTTTGTTAACTATGCGAGAAAACAAATAAGTAAACAAAACAAATGTATGGCGTTTGACAGCTTTGACAGTTTATTTAGGCCTAGTCGATTATTCGCCCTCTGCCGGGATAAAAAAGCAGTTTTTCTCCCCATTGCTTAAATAAATAAATTAATTTTATTATAGTTTTTTGTAAGTTCAGCAATAACTTCACAAATGTACATAACTTAGAAAGCGAAGCAATATCACTCGCTAACTCTGAAGGAAACTTAAGGGCGAGATAAATAGTCGCTTCTAAGAACTAGTCTTAGCGAAAGCACTTGCATAAGAATCGATTTGTCTATCATCTATAGACAGTAGGTACTTTGGCACTCTCTAAGTCGCGAAACCCGGACTAATTCTTAGCATTGGCCTAAGAACATGCTTAGCTAAGCAAACGTCTATTTTAGTAACGCATTGATACTTAGCTAAGTTAGCCTGAAGTAATACTTAGGGAAGCATGAGTACGGACTTGGGCTAAGCAACGACTATTTATCTCGCCCTAAGTGTCGAAGCGTTCAAATACCTTAGCGCTTGAAATTGCCAAACCGCGGTGACCACACTGTCTGAGAGAAGTCCTGCGCTCTGCAGTGGGACGTATATGCGCTACATAATAGTAGATTGTTAACCGAGGGTCGAAAGAATCAATTCCCGAGCTATTTAGGTATTAGAGTAGGAATTGATTCTATTACCCGTGTTATACACTCTACTTTTCGTTTCGAATATTAGGAAAATAAAAACTCATTTTAAATATTCAAATCATAGCATAGAAGATTATGACCTATTTTTTTGAATTCCGTCACAGATACATAACAGATTAGTATCCCGCCAATTTATCGTTTTAATATTAATATTTTAGTCGACTTTTTAAATTTTAAATATGGAACTCACGTAATTGTTGCGGTTTATTCCGCTCAAAAAAGTTTGCGCTATGTTCACACTGACTGTTTAGAAACTCACATGGCCGCAGCATTTTTTTTAATTCCTTTTTTTATGTACCTAATACTCTTCACAGCTGACAGTGGTTCTATTTTTAGAGTTTATACCGGCCCTTAGGTGAGAAGTATAATTTGAATGAGTTTTTTTTCCCTCTCTATGGAGGGAAGCAGCATTTTCCACCCAATAATCAGATCAAAACAAGTAACAACACTACTTTCCGAGTATAAGAAATGAAAAAAAAATATTCAGGAATAATTCCTTACCAAGTTATCTAATTTCATTGTCGTGCGCTTTTTTGCATTCTACTTTTATTATCGGCGTCAATCGATGGAGTTTTAATTAAGATTGAGGTGCAGGTAGAGTTTATTCATAACTCACGGCTATCTAGCTTCGAATACAGTGACACAGAATTGAGAATTAGTAGGCTTTAGGCATAACACCAGTCTATTTGGATCCAACATTCTGAACTGCTAAGTTTTATTTTAAGGTAGTAAAGTGGAGTTTAGGCTGACGAATAGTTTCACTGTTTTGGTTGGACTGTAAGTTGGTAATAAAATGATAACGAATTCAGATAAGAATATCAAGGAATGGGCATATAGGGTGCTTAAAATACAATTTTGTAGGTAAACATGTTGGGAATTTAGTCTTGATCACTCTTTAATAAACTTGATTCGACGATACTCTTCTCAACTCTACTTAGAGAATAGTGGACATCCCGTCAACTTTACCCCAAGCACTGTCTTCTCAGTCACGATACGAGCGAAATTGCAACTAAAACGCAAAGGCTTGTGAGCTATCGACTACATTAGAGAACTCTATAGAACGCTATCTCTAACTCATGAGCTGATGGTATTGATATACACAGATAGAATATTCTCCGAGATCCTTTGATCATTGTATAAGTTTCTAAAATAAGACCTCTGAAGTTATAATCAGCCTGCCAGAAACGGGATCCAAAAATGTGTAAAACACACTTTGTTCAAAAGGGCTACTATAACAATTAAGATTATTTAGATGCCAAAGATGTCTGGAATTAAAGCCATATTATTAAGTATCTGTTTATAAAGTACCTAAAGTCTCGACAGAAAAGACTATGTTAGTGGGTTGCTGTCAATTTTTTGTCCAAAATTACTTAGATTTTGAAGTAGTCACCTAGGAACGTTTAATAAATCATAGTTTCTGTGTTACTTTGAATGAAATGATTTGATGTGATCCCAAATAGATTCCTATAAATAGTAGGTATAGAATTTCTTAATGATTCGCGATACTCATACATAGTCGGGAAATAAGGTAACTACGTTTTACCTACTAAATAATCGCGTTTAGACCCGTTAAATATATAGCTAAATAGTAGATCTAGTAAACACACAGTAGGTATACTGTTAAACAAGTACTATATACGAGACAACCCCCACTATTTAGGCTGGCAAATCTTCCATCACGCAAAATAGGCTCTTTTTGTAGTCGAATTGCGGAAACCGTTCTGTGGCGGAAACCCATCCGAAATCGTCACCAATACCAATAGGCTGGCAAAGGTTAATACATCCTTCATGGGGCATTGTATACGCTTCTATAATAAAATCCCTGAAGATATATTAAGCTTGCTTGAAACGCGGTTCAAAAAATATGTTAAGCATACTTTGTGCCAAAAGAGCTACTATAATATTAAGGATTATTTAGATGACAATGATTTCTGGAATTAAAGAGCTGTTACATCTGAAGAATTAAATGGTCGCAATAAACTAATGAGACTATTAATGTATAGATAGATAGATAGAATATTCTTTATTGTGCACAGAAATTACATTAACAGAACTCATATAAAAATATAGTACAAATGGCGGCCTTATTACTAAAAGCAATTTCTTCCAGGCAACCATAGACGGAGACATGAAAAAAATTAGAGACGGGTAGTCGGTGCAATACAGAAATAGTGAAATTAGGAATGTATACTACTTATTGACCATTCTACACATTTGTTTGCTTTTCTTTCTTATTTCCCCACCTCTATTGAAGGATTGACAGTAAATTATTGCCCGCTTTCGCTTAGGTTCATTCACACAAACCTATTTTGGACACGCTAATGGTAAGAGTTTATTAATTTTTAAGTGCTTTGTATACTGGAGGAAATAAAGTATATTTATATTGGTAGGTATATTAGCCTATTTAGAGGCTAAAAAATACGCCCATGCCGGGACTCGAACTAGCGATCTCTGGCTAACCGTACCAGCGCTCTCCCAACTGAGCTAATGGGCAAGTGCCGGCATCAGCAAAATTTCGAACCTCTTTACAATAATCTCTGTACAGGCAGCGATTTTAAGTCTCGCCATCGGCGAAATTTTTAGCCTGTAAATAGGTTTTTAAAATTGTCCTCAGCACTGGTTAGAGCACAAAAAGAATATAATCATGTGGTCATATAGCCATCCTTTATAATATCGAGATACAAAGCGGTGGTGACAATGACAATCTGTCTGAGTAACCTCGATCTGTTACGTAATTAGGCCGCGCGCGGCTTACCTACGCAACAATTATTGACATTAATTCAACTCATTTTTTTATGTGGTCTTTACACGGTAGTACGTCAAACGTGCTTGCACCTTATCGGCTAAGTTAACAGGTTACAACAATGTAAAGGATGACCTGCTTAACCTGCTTTCGACTGTTCACGGCGAAGTAACTTTTTAAAGAAAACTTTGCAAAACTGAAAGTTTGCGCAAAATTTGGAATTTAAGTTTGTACATAGCAACGCCTTTTCACATCACATCACAACATCACATCACAACATTACATCACATCACATCAAATTACAACACATCACATTAATATTATAAAGGCGAAAGTTTGTGGATATGTATGTTTCTTACTTCTTCACGATTAAACGATTGGAGCGATTTGAATAAAATTTGATGTGGACGTAGCTGATACCCTGGAAGGCTATGTTACTGCGGGAAAATATCTTATTCCCATAGGAAAATCGATAAACCGCGGGTAACCCCGCTGGGTACAACCAGTAAACAATACAGTACCTAACTATAGACTAACTAAAGTACGAAAAGCGAGTATAACACTGAAAATATTGTCGTTGTTGCTGCGGCTTTGTATGTCGAAATTATATAGGTGATTCACAAAGAAGTTATAATAAAAAAACCCCAGGTCCTGGATGTTTACATATTTGTGATGTCACTGTTTCTGGTTCCCACGACACAGGGTATCCTAGTGTGTGGCCAGAAGCAATGTATGTGCCTGTATGTAAATGTTTGTGTTATGTTAATTTCTTTTAGTACAATAATCAATTTATTTTTGTGTTTTGTCACGTCATGTCATATCATATAATTATGGCAATTCCATAACTCTTAGCCATATAACTTCATGCCATTTTTCGCTCTCTTTTGCCATCTGCATCGCCCACACTATGTTTCTGTGGACAAAAACAAACTTGGACTGAATTAACTAATATTTAAATTAACAAATTTGCCACAGCTGCTAATTAAACTCTTTCGTATTTTTTGAAGTGTGTCCTGCCGTTTGGCACTCCCAACTATCAAAAATCAAATGAGATTGACACTTAAAAAAATACAAAAATAAATTGATTATTGTAAGTACTAAAAGAAATTAACATAACATTTACATACAGGCACATACATTGCTTCTGGCCCCACACTAGGATACCCTTTGTCGTGGGAACCAGAAACAACGACATCACAAACATGTAAACATCCAAGACCTGGGGTTTTATTTTGTTTCCAGCCGGGATTCGAACCCGGGACCTCTTGCAATTTGAAAAAAAAAAGCATTTTCCTTCAGCTAACCCACGTAGAAGTGAAACTTGCAAATTTTATCGCAGTACCGAGACCACACCGAGACCAACACGCAATAATATTTACTAAACTCACGGTTATTATTTTAGGTATGGTGGCATGCCATTATATGACTCATATGCCTAAAACTTAACGCGTACATAGCGCCAAATATAGGGTGTTTATGGACCCAACTGCTACGCAAACGGGAAATTGAAGAAACTTACCTGTTTTTTTAAAGAATATATTGTCATGAAATGAACTAGTTTATGACATCATGAGTTGATATACAGGCGTCCCAAAGTTATGGCACATGAAGGGAAAGTACCTTAAATATCATAGATAGGGTTTTTGCTGAAATAAGACATTGTTATTTTTAAAAGTTAGTAACTCTGCAGTCAAGATTTTCTAAAAATTACTTACGAACCTACTTAAATGTAAAAAAACACACCTGCTTTTATGATGCCAATTGAAAGAATGGCCAAAAAATAAGATAAGAATATTCTTTATTGTACACCAGGAAATAGTAGATTGTTAAAAGAGGGTGGAAAGAATCAATTCCCGAGGGATTTAGACGGCTATAGTCCGAGTAGGAATTGATTCTTTTACCCGTGTTAAACACTCTACTTTTCTTTTCGAATATGAGGAAAATATAAACTCATTTTTAATATTTAAATCTAAAAGGTTATTACCTACCATTTTTTTTATTCCGTCACAGATACATATAACAGAACAGATTAGTATCCAGGCAATTCATGTCGACTTTTTAAATTTTAAATATGGAACTCACCGCGTAATTGCAGTGGCTTATTCCGCTCAAATAAGTTTGCGCTAAGTTCACACTGGCTGTGTAGAAACTCACATGGCCGCAGAATTTTCTTTAATAAGTTTTTTTTTTACATAAAACTCTTCACAGATGACAGTAGTTCTATTTTTAATGTTCTTTCGTGCCCTTAGGTGGGAAGTGATTTGAATGAGTTTTTCCCTCTCTAGGGAATCAGAATTTGGGAGGGACCCAATAATCAGATCAAAACGAAAAAAAAAGATAAAAAAAGTAATTCTTCTTAACTGACATAGTACTTTAAATAGATCCCCGGACCTTACCCATTAGATTTCTTCTTTTGGGGATACGTGAAAGATATGCTACATATACTTTTCCTTTTACGATTTGGTCACTAATTCTGGTTAACTTGTAAATCTTACTTAGCTGTAAGTATTCCTTTTAAGTTCATTACATGAGGCCTGCTTTATTTCACGTTTCTGCAATCAACTGTTTAGCCACTTAACCAAAACAACGTTGCTATAAAAAAAGCGTTCCATTGTTTTTGTATGTTGCTAACAACATACAAAAACAATGGAACGCTTTTTTTATTTATTTTAGGCTATTCCTAAGAATAGCCTAATGAAACATTATTTATGTTCTTAATTAAGTTCCAGTCTATAAACACATTCGAGCACGTTTTAATACGTACTATTCTTAGCAAAACATGTTTTTCCCAAGCTTACGAATTAGGTAAGTATGCTAAGGTAATCTCGCGATGTTGCGAGCTTTTTGCAAACCACGACCTTGACTCAACCAGTTTTTGCCGAAACAAAAACGTTCTTATCTACTGACTTAAATGGAGAAATTTTAAACCGCTATACCTATCTTAATCGCTTCTTCGTAAAAGCTGACCTGGTATTAAACAATTAAGTATAAGTAGGTAAGTACAGTACACAGATGTTGCTAATAAAGTATCGTAAAGTGCTTGAGCCACGATAGAAACAGAAATAAATTTATTTCTATCATTTGACTATGTACCTACTAAGTGGTCTGGTAACCCTTTGTCATGTTGTTAAATAAAGTATATATTATGTATGTACTTATATAACAAATTATTTTAGTTTATATAAGTAAAAGTAAGTAAGTGTATTATTATTGAGTACTTGCTGACCCAGGGAACTTCGTACCGCCTAACACTCGATTCTTTATTTTTTTTTTATTTTTCTCTCCGTACGAACCATACTCGTACTTCAAGGAAAATTCTAAAAAAAGAATTAGCGAAATAGATTCAACTGCTCTCGAGATCTGCGCTTACCAACTCATTCAGCGATTCATTTTTACATTATGGATACAGTGTTCTGTACATATATATCTAAAGAGCGAAAACTACTCTGGTGGTCAGCGATTCAGTAACGCTTTGTTGGGCGGATAAATCAGTCTAACTCCAGTATTAGAAAGAAAGAAAGAGAAACATTTATTGCATCAACAGTCACACACACAAAAGATCTAACAAATACGAAACAGACTTATCGGAGAACAATCAAAGGGTAAGGTAGTAAAGACAATTTAAACAGTTTTGTCGCGGTGTGTTTCCGTTGCTGGAAAAGGCAGCAGTATTCACGAAACCTAGGTTCGAATGGAAAGAGAAGCAGTTTATTTGTAGAGAACTGGTGACTCTCTGTTAGAACAAGTAACGTGTAGTCTAACGTGTAGTCGATAGACAATTAAACAATAAGTTCTAAATGCAATTTCACTCTCTGTTTGAAAAGTGAAATCTGAAATATTGTCAGAAATTGTTTTGTTACTTTTCACTATGCTTGAAAAAATTCTTGCTTGTTGTCTTGTAATTTTTTTTTCTATTTTATTTTTACGTTACTATTTACTTCCACAAAGTATCAGTCATAATCATTCTTCAGCTTCTAAAGTGCACTCTGCAGGATAAATGGTGTTCCAAAGTGGGAAACCCCATTACTCTCTGCTGTATAATATCGTCACATAAAAAATAAGAGAATTCTGCCAAAGTCCTAGGTCACATCAAGATCAGCCTGGGTAGGCCGACGTTAGTCGCGCGTTTTGAATCTCAAAGTCACGACTTTCCAGTACATTGATTGTCAAATTCGTGTCATTTTAGCGCCACAATACTTTTGAATCTCAAAAGTCGCGACTTTCCAGACTAAAACTTTTAAAGACTAAAAATGAGTCCCGATTTAACAGTAAAGTTAGTAGGTTAAAAAAAGCTTTTTGTAAAACTTTGTCCTGCTGCCACTCTGGGAAAATACCCGGTTTCAACTAAATACATATTGGAATCACTGTTCCACGTTTATGTAGACGCTACGTAGTACCAGCTCTATCTATGTAGCCTGTTGATAAACCCAATAGCTAGTTAAGCTACTAAACCTGTCGTAGGCTCTACACATAATTCTCTCTTTAATTCCCGATTCACTTAGGTACTTCATGTTTTTGTTCTCGATAAGACCACCAATTGTATAACCTTACTTAGATTTAGGAAATAAATAAATATTCATGGACATATTACACAGATCTCGTTAGCCCTATACTAAGTACGTGTTATAGTCAGCGTGCCAAACCGCTGCGCCAGTATGGTTGTATTTTTTTCTGGTTGTGCTATAAAGTGTTCTCTATCTTATATGATTCTATTAAGACTATGCATTTTAGAGACTCACCCCCCTGGTCTCTTTCAACAAAAATGTATGTCAATCCGGAAATAAGTTAACAATAGCACAGAATAATAGTTAAGCTACTTTTACAAGCAAGTCTCGATTACCTATATGACCGATTTATTCGTATGTACTATAATAAACTTCAATCTTCCTTTTCGTACTCCTATTGTGTGTGGTCTTCCTGTGGCTATTTATTCAGTCATTAGTGCGGGACTCAAATAGAACGGAAAGTGGGGTGGCGTTGAAACAAAAGTACCAGGGTATTCCATAATTAGCTGAGTGCTTAGTGCGAGTTTGACAGATCTAATCGAATAACTTTACTACCGCGTTAATCGAGCATTAAGTAGTGAGTATGAGTAAGTTAACCGTTCGAACTGGCAAAACGCTGTCACAGTACAACTCGCACTCGCGTTTATTCGTGTTTTGGCTGGTAAACGTATTCACTTCTCAACGTAAACCATTACAACTCGCACTCAGCAATTTTAATTTCCATATAAATATGAGTTTACGTTAACGCGATCGAGTAGTTAAAAAACTCGCACTAAGCACTCTAAACATCTCACCAAAACAGTTTTAGTTTTAGGGCAAGTTTTTAACTTTTTTTCTATGCTGTTTTTCAGTAAATTTGAAGTTTGCTGAAGCTTGACATTGGTATTACTGAATACAGGGTTAGTTCGAAAATGCGCAACTTATGAAACACTATCGCCGTTTAATTTTTTTTTCGTAAACTTGTGGATTTCGACGGGGAAAACTTATGCCTTTTTAAAAAAATTCTGTTTTGTGGCGGTGTTGTTTGATAGATGATGCTTTAAACCATGTTTGTCAGATTACGCTTTACATCATGCTTAAACCACGTTCGTTATATTAATACATACATACATACATACATACATACATACATACATACATACATACATACATACATACATACATACATACATACATACATACATACATACATACATACATACATACATACATACATACATACATACATACATACATACATACATATATAACCTCACGTCTGTATCCCAGAGGGGTAGGCAAAGACCAGGGACTGCCACTTGCCACGATCCTGCCAGATCAGGATCAGGTATGCTTTAAATCTAAATTTTGTTATACTATATTTAGCTTAATTAAAAGCATGTATGTTAGATTATGCTTAAAACAATTTATTACATATGATTGACATTCTTTTAAGTAGGGCAATTATTTAATAAAACTGCGACAAACATTAGAGCGTATAAAGTACGAAATTAATAAAATTACACAAAAGTTGTTGCCACACATAAATTCTAATTAAGGTGTCTCAGATATTTTAAAATATCAGGCCCATTTTCAAAAAATCCTGTATATTGTCGCTAAGGCAAACCTGTAGTCCTCCACAGCTATTCTTACATGAATAAAATACCTATTTAGCTGAAAGACAAAAACACTTTTCTACGTAGGATGTAACTATAAAATTTAAAATTCTAAACACCTAGACACCTAGCACTAAACCGCCATCAATTGATCACTCGATCAGTCTGTAAACAATAGAAAAACTTCAAGTAGGTAAATATTTTTCATGTCCTCATAGAGCCTATAAGATTAGCAAGCTGAAGTAGCAGTGGGCTGGTGACATATACCGAAGAACCGATGGTTGATGGGGTGTAAATGATAAGATAAGATAATAATATTCTTTATTGTACACTGGATTAAGTAGTGAGTATGAGTAAGTTAACCGTTCGAACTGGCAAAACGCTGTCACAGTACAACTCGCACTCGCGTTTATTCGTGTTTTGGCTGGTAAACGTATTCACTTCTCAACGTAAACCATTACAACTCGCACTCAGCAATTTTAATTTCCATATAAATATGAGTTTACGTTAACGCGATCGAGTAGTTAAAAAACTCGCACTAAGCACTCTAAACATCTCACCAAAACAGTTTTAGTTTTAGGGCAAGTTTTTAACTTTTTTTCTATGCTGTTTTTCAGTAAATTTGAAGTTTGCTGAAGCTTGACATTGGTATTACTGAATACAGGGTTAGTTCGAAAATGCGCAACTTATGAAACACTATCGTCGTTAAATTTTTTTTTCGTAAACTTGTGGATTTCGACGGGGAAAACTTATGCCTTTTTAAAAAATTTCTGTTTTGTGGCGGTGTTGTTTGATAGATGATGCTTTAAACCATGTTTGTCAGATTACGCTTTACATCATGCTTAAACCACGTTCGTTATATTAATACATACATACATACATACATACATACATACATACATACATACATACATACATACATACATACATACATACATACATACATACATACATACATACATACATAACCTCACGTCTGTATCCCAGAGGGGTAGGCAAAGACCAGGGACTGCCACTTGCCACGATCCTGCCAGATCAGGATCAGGTATGCTTTAAATCTAAATTTTGTTATACTATATTTAGCTTAATTAAAAGCATGTATGTTAGATTATGCTTAAAACAATTTATTACATATGATTGACATTCTTTTAAGTAGGGCAATTATTTAATAAAACTGCGACAAACATTAGAGCGTATAAAGTACGAAATTAATAAAATTACACAAAAGTTGTTGCCACACATAAATTCTAATTAAGGTGTCTCAGATATTTTAAAATATCAGGCCCATTTTCAAAAAATCCTGTATATTGTCGCTAAGGCAAACCTGTAGTCCTCCACAGCTATTCTTACATGAATAAAATACCTATTTAGCTGAAAGACAAAAACACTTTTCTACGTAGGATGTAACTATAAAATTTAAAATTCTAAACACCTAGACACCTAGCACTAAACCGCCATCAATTGATCACTCGATCAGTCTGTAAACAATAGAAAAACTTCAAGTAGGTAAATATTTTTCATGTCCTCATAGAGCCTATAAGATTAGCAAGCTGAAGTAGCAGTGGGCTGGTGACATATACCGAAGAACCGATGGTTGATGGGGTGTAAATGATAAGATAAGATAATAATATTCTTTATTGTACACTGGAAAAACAACAAATACAAAACAATTGCAGATATACATAGTACAATTGGCGGCCTTATTGCTGAAAGCAATTTCTTCCAGACAACCTTACGATGGAAAGTTGCTGAATGAAATTAAAAAGACGGGTAGCCAGTACAAATTTGAATATTGATACATAGTTATACTTAATAATAATACACTTATCTCTATTATCTTATCTTTACACTTTATTATTGAGTTTTTTTTCTGTATTTTCTTTAATACGTTTAACACTGCTGGGCAAAAGCCTCACCTTTAGCTCACCATTCTTCCCTGTCACCGGCCATTCCCTGCCATCCCTGTATTATTTTAAGGTTTTGTTCATACACACAGACACCTTTTCCAACATGATTAAGATTTTGGAAAATGTGTGTGTGTGTGTATGTGTGTGTGTTTCAGAAAGTAAACATAAATTATTATTTATTTACAGTTAACACACATCACTACATATAACACACCCCGAGGAATCCTTACCATTTTTTTCCTTTATTATTTTTAGCTTTTACTCTTATTCCGTTTCAAAGGATGAATTCAACTTCTGCTTGTATAAGAATTTGGAGGGTGGAGTACGGCCTAAGCTTCCTGCGATGCAGGAAGAGACTCGTGCCCTAGCAGTGGGGACATACAAAGGTTGATGTCGATAACATTAACGACTATTTGGAAGACAAAGATGTCTGGTATTGAAATAATGTTAACAAAAACGATGATACCTGGTATAACATTAAGTTGATCTGTTAATTAAGTTAAAATATATTTTGAAAACAATAAATGTGAGTTTTTATAACATAACATTTACATACAGGCACATATATTGATTCTGGCCCCACATTCTAGTGTGGGAACCAGAAAAAACGACATCACAAACATGTAAACATCCAAGACCTGGGGTTTTTTTTTTGTTCCCACCCAGGATTCGAACCCGGGACCTCTTGCATGGTAGGTAGGTAGATGCGCTACTGCTACGCCACAGAGGTCGTTAGTGACTTTGTTAGTTTCTCCACATAATATAATTAACATGATCAATTGTGAAACTAACAGCTTTGACGTTCATTAAGTAAACATTTTGTTTTTATTCGCCAGTCTCCATCTGTAGACGTGTTTAAGAGTAAGGTTCACGATCACTATTTTGGGCTTCAATAGAGTTATCCAATATCTATGTAGTATTATATTATTATAGTATTGTATTAAGTAAGTTGCTGTGTGGTGTCGGCCTAGAGAATAGCACCAACCCAAATTCTCCCCGCGGGTGTCGTAAAAGGCCACTTAGGGACTCAAACCGGAGGGTGGGCTGCAGCGCCCCTTGCAGTACAATTCTACCAAACTGCGATCCCCAAACCGCATGCCCAGCGTGGGGAATGGGGTATTATCCCCTAATGATGGCACAACCTTGCGCTCATTTGGGTAGGGCTATGCCCAGTGGACTAATATAGCCTGAAGAAGAAGAAGATGTAAGTAATATTGATTATTAGTATGTAGGTTGCAGTAAATATGTATTTGAGTATCATTTTATATATCTTGTGCTATTTTATATACGTATGTGTATTTAAATTATATTTGTTATATTTAGTTAACCTAGGTTATGTAATATATCACTCTTATATTATATTGTTTACAGGCACTACCCCTTCCACTGTCCGCATTATCGTGGGTTAGCTGGAAGAAAATACTATCAAGTATTAAGCTCGCCTTTGTAAAAATTTGTTTTAGTGCAATAAATAATTTTCATTCATTCTTTATAGTGAATGATTAAACTTTGAGTTTGAGTGTTCAAATAAACTCAAACTGTACCTAAACTCATCCGGGACCACGGCACCTGAAAAAGTGCCGAAACGTTGGAAAATTGTAAAAATGTAATAAACGAGCATAAATCCGTATAAAAACAGTTTTAATTATGTCTACTGCTCGTGTTAACCTTAGAAAATACTGTACCTAAACTATCACACTCATACGGTGAAACTAATTTAACAAAAAATATCTGCCACATTCGAAGTATTACGTATTCATGAGGGAATTCAATATGGCACAAAAGCTTCTAATATCATATATAAATAATGATCTCGAAATGAAATGGATAGGAAGGGAACGGAACGGAATGAAAAGGTTTTATTCAAAGTAGCGCAGATACTGCGGCTTAATAAACGTTACAAATCAACCTAGGTGTCCATTTCAAAATCTAGATCATATTGGAGAAAAAATGGACAAAAAAAACTCCAAATTTAGTCTTTTTAAATTTCATAATTAACTGAGTTTACACAAATTTTACAAAACTCATGCATTTTACATGCTTGAATTCCAGACATCACTGTCATCTAAATAATCCTGTTTTCGGACACCACGACTGGCAAATTAGATTAGGTTAGAAAATTCTTTAGTGCACAGTAAGCATATTTGTACAAAGGCGAGCTTAACACTAATGAGTGTTTTCTTCCAGCTAACCTTGCGTTATGTATATAGTGGCACCACTATCCACATAACCCAAGGTTAGCTGGAAGTGGGCATTTTTATATTATAGAAGATATAGAGCAACCTCTGGAAGTACTATAATCTTAGTTAGACCTGAGATTTCCGCACTTAGCCTCATAGTTGGGCCATTGTACGTAGCAAGCGCTGAGGTACGCTGACACCTCAGACACTAGGGTTTCCTTACGATGTTTTCCTTCACGGTCAGCTAGTAGTATTGTTACTATAATTTCTATTGTACTATAATCTTATGTAGAGTCTTACCTTCCAGAGCTAGAATATTTTGTGGGTTCTTTTTATGAAATAAACACTTTTAAATTGAATCTAACTTTATTCATAAGTTTTCTATGTAGTGGCTGCAACGCATTAACACAGCAATAACAAGTCTACCTGACTATTCGCATGTAGCGACAGCGTACTCGGTCAAATATTTTTATCTGCCAACCTCGAAACAGAAATAAACAACCCAATTGAACTTCTAGGGGGATTTCTTAGTATACACGTAGGACGACTGTATAGGTATATCCCAATACAGGGTAGGCAGACCTCTCTCAGAGAAAGAGAGAGAGAAAGAGTATGTGTTTTTTCCAGGCCCGAATCAATTGAAATAAAGTAAACAGATGCTCCGTACTAAAAAAAAAATAACTCGAAGAGCAATTGCACCGTTTCTCCGTGTTGGGACGACATTTGAGAGGTTTTGGGTTCTAATCCCGGCATATACCAACGACTGTTATGTACGATAGGTATTATTTTCATTAATTTTTTCACCGACTGTAAAACTAAAGGTCTCGGGTTCGATCCCCGGCCGGGACAAACTAGGAAACGAAATTTTCTAGTTTGTCTGGGATGTTATCTATGTACTTATGGTATTAGGTACATCAACCGTCGAGTTAGCACCTATAACATAAGTGATTTAGTTGTACTTAGTATGGGGCTAACGAGATCTGTGGAATATGTCTATGAATACTTATTTATTTCCTAAATCTAAGTAAGGTTATACAATTGGCGGTCTTACCGCTAAGAGCGATCTCTTCCAGACAACCTTGGATGGAGTGGACATACATAACATAAGTACAGATTATTATGAACGTGTAGTAGCAACACCACTCGCCTACTGCGAAGAAAAACACCGTGAGGAAACGGAAGTGAGTCGAATCAGCTATTCACATGTCATGGTGGGGATTAAGCTCAAACTCTCTCCGAGAGTCGGACTCTCTGAAAGTTTGGACTTGAATTGGGATGTCTGTTAGACAGATAGATAGAGATAGAGAACACTTTATTGTACATAAAAATGGAAATTACACCGTGACAGCTTATGTAAGTTAACAAGAAGGTTATTTAGGACTCTTTGTTAAATGGGGTTAATCTAAGTGTCACTTATAAAAAACAATGTATGTATGTTATCAACCCTTGTATGGCCCCACTGCTGGGCCACGGGATTCTTCCTGCATCGCAGGAAGGTTAGGCCATACTCCACCACGGGGGCCAAGTCCGGGTTGGTGGAGTATTGTAAGACAGTGGCGGGCCTTACAGTCAGAAGTTATCAAGCCGCCCATAAGGCCTCTGAAATGGCTTAACGACTGCCATTACATGACAAAAATTAATATAAATATCTATTTAAATAGCGACCTAATTGACACCTAAGTGATGTCAAAGGTTTAAACCTAAGTTTATTTTAATTAGTCTACTCATAATCGCTGGATATAGTCGGCATACGCGGAATAATTACTGATTTACCTTATTCTACTTTGAGCATTAAGTCTGTAATCAGACTCACCTGCTATTGGTTAGCCAAATGTAAAACCGTACTCAACTTAAGAGCAAAATAACGAATACAGACGAAGATTTTAAGGGCATTTTATAAAATTAACTTTAAGAATTGGAATACCCGGAATAGGGACAAAACATTTTAATTTTTTTGCAAACTGTGCTATAAACAATCTTTTACCCGTTTTTCACTATAAAAAAAGGATAGTTGTCTCTTGTTTGCAAATAGTTCGCAATGTAGAGTTTGATGACTTTCTAATTCTTCTTACGTAGGTAGATGTACTTACATCTGATTTTATCTCAGCAAATACTGTGTTGGACTCTACTTTTACAAGTACTAGTTAGGAACAGGTCACTGCAGCTATGCTATCGCTCAGCGAATCTTCTATCACCAGTCGCAGACTTGTCACCAGTCAACACGTGCGAAGATAACCTATAAAATCACTATTTCGGCCACAAACATTGCAGGTTTTGCACTCGTCCAACCTCGACGTCCCTAGCTCTAGTTTACGACGTTATTCGAGAATAACATTAGCTAATAGCAAAGAGGAGATCTAGCGATTTTTTCGCAAAGAAACTGCGTAGTTCTTTGGGTCATGTGGGTATGTGTGTAGCACGTGAACAGATAGGGCGCCCGATCGTGTATGTGGGCAAAGAGTAAGCCACACGTGACAAGCTGTAGACGCGCAGACTGATTAAAGTGTTTCCTAAAACTTTTGGTCCTTCGAACCGGTCAAACAAGAATGAAAAATAAGGAGTAACATTTATTTTAAACGTGAGCAACGTGTTTACTTCTCCAACTAATGATTGATTTGTTTTTTTGGTCATACTGTGATTTTATTTTAAGTAACAGAGGGGAAAAAACTAAAAAAGTGTTTTTGACTTTTTTAGTGTCAAATGTCACTATGTCAAAATGTTTTATTCAATATAACGCAGACATTACGACTTAATCAACTTACCAGTTAAACACACGTGCGCATGACTACCTATAGCAAGGCTGGCCAAACCCAGGCCCGCGGGCCACAAAGTGGCCCACCAAGGTATTTGCATTTGCCCGCCAGCACTTCGGCCGGCTAGCTAGCTGGCGCGCGTTGCCACTGCTTCCACTTGACTGGTCAATTGAAACGAAAATATGCCCGCCCGAGCGCAACAATCCTCGTCGTTCGGGCATTGTCGCTACTTCGCCGCTCGCACCCGGCACGCATATCGGTCCCACAGATGGCACAGACGGACGGCGTTCGGCGGCTAACATTTGCCATAGTTGAATGCACGTGCATTGAATTAAAAATTCATTATGGTGCGATCTTGCATTTTTAGTCGATACATTGAGGTACCTTAATGTCCTGAACCTTAAATTGCAAGGAAAAGATTGCTCTCTTCCAACAATGTTCAACTTAATCAATGGTTTCAAAGCGAAGTTGGATTTAACTTGGAAACTTAGAGATAAACAAAGTCGACCATTTCTCCACACTTGTACGCGTAAAAGAAGGCTTAAAGATCACTGCCCTTGATATCCCAAGGTACCTAATTAAAATGTTTAAAAGAGTCAGCTCGAAGTGACAGATCTTTTAAATCACTCAGTTCTGAAACAATTTTTCTACGAAAATGTATTTTCAGAGCAGCTAACAGAAAATTTGGCAAGTTTTTGGAAAAACGTTCCCAGTGAAGATTTCCCGACATTGCGCGATCTTGCTATGCAAATTTTAAGCAGGTTTTGTTCCACCTATCTGTGTGAAAAAACATTTCAACTCTTTCTTTCATTCATCAAAAATAAATATCGCACGTCTCTCACTGCAAAACACATTTCGGATTTGATTGTACCTACTATCAACATCAGACTTAAAACCAAATATCGACAATTACTATTAGAAAAACCTCTTCACAGCTCACATTAAATAGAAATAAAATGTTTTTATGTTACTTAATGTCATTTACAAATAAAGTTAATTAAAGCGTATTTTGTATTTTTGTGTATAATATAATATTTGTATAATATATATAGCTTATGAATATTATAATGGTATTTGGCCCGGCGAAGCCACAGTCTATGAAATTTTGCCCACCAGGAAAATCTATTGGCCAGCCTTGACCTGGCAAGGTGTAAATCGTTTTGAAGAAAAAAAAAAGAAAAAAATACTATGTTTAACTTAGCTTTTTTTTATTATGATAGAGTTTACATGAACAAAGTAGTTATTTATGTTGGTATCTTTGGGCCGGTTTCTGAATTGAGAATTTCACTAAGCAAATACTTAAGTAACGTTCTGTCTCAATCTAGTACAGTTAAGCATTTACTTAGCGCAATTCTCAATTCGGAAACCACTCGGCCTATACTCCTTAAACGTCTCTACATAGTAAAAATTCTAGTCTTATCGATAAAAAACACTAACTTTTGAGAGACCGTATTTCCTTAACCGCAGTACTTCTCTTTCAGCTCTAAACAACTCGTTCGCGCCTGTGTCCGATTGTTTACACGGATCGAGTCCCAAGTGTGCGTGCGGCAGCCGCGCGCCTATTTATTTTAGGTACCGCTCGCCAACCGGCTCAGTCAACCGCCACTGCCCCGCCACGCTAGTTCTGTGCCAGTGTTTTGTGCTCCAACTGCTTATAAATAAAGAGGAAGGATGTCTGCATCTCCAATTGCGAGGCAAGCTACGTGCAGCCAGGCGATCCCGACTCGCCGGGTCCTGATCACAGACCCCACGCAAATGCCTGATGTGTACTCCAGCACTCCCGGAGGCACCGTGTACTCGACCACGCCTGGAGGTAGGCTGACCTTGGACCCTATTTGGGAGACGATAAAGGCGATTCTCTTGTACCTACACGTGGCGGGATAACCTTTTGCGATGCAATGTTTATGTGTTCAGTAAGGCGGTTTGAGTGGGGTGCTCGTGGGTAGTCTTTTAGGGTGTGATTCTAATGTTAGAACGAACTAATTTGATATAAAGGCCTTGTTATCAATTCTGAAATAGCGGAAGAACCTTCGTTTATCTGCTGACATTTTGTTCTGTGATAAAAATAGGAGATTATTATTATTAAATACAATAAGGTAAACTGGCTTACTTAAATTAATTTAATTGGTAATAAATTAAACAAAACACTTATGTACATGTAGGAAAATGATAATTTACATAAAACACTTAAGAGTCGAACTTTAGTTTAGCACGGCCTTCGACTTTTGCTTTTGCGACGCGGTGCTTTTTACAACAAACTGTGGTCGTATTAATTCAATAGGTAGGCAATAAGCAATAAGTTTCATTTCAGTAGATACCTAAGATGAACAATAAACAACATCAATAAATGATGAGTTCTTACCCAAGTCTTATGCCAAATAAAATTGGGGATAGAATGGAAAAGATTACAAAGCTAATTCATTCGAAAAAAAAACGTTGATAGTCTGTTATCCAAAGCGTAAATTAATCCTATAACACCTTCGCCAATCTGGAGCTAAGGCTTTAATTCGCCGTCCGAGGTGCAGCAAGTTATTCTGGCTGAGCCCTCAAGTTCAGTCACCTCAGGACAAACTAGTTTCAGTCAGTAACAAGCTATTAGGTCCAATTTACTAGTCTCAGATGGCCAACGCACGCGGCAACTGTCTAAAGTTAGACGTCATACTCTTGCATTGTATGCAATTACGATGTCTCTACCAGGTGTCTCTAAAACGAAGTGAAAACCATGTGGCAGCTGATAAACTATAATGTTTATGTCAACTATAGCATAAAACAATAAATGTAGAGAGTTTCAGTTGTATCTACTTGTAGTCCGAAAATGGGGAATCTTTGTAATAGAGCTGTAGTCGAAGCTCAGGGTGTGGAGTCATTCCACACACTAGCAGGACCATGCCTACCCAATACTGAAATTTGGAATGCTACAACCAGTTGGAAATCAATAAGGTTAACAACCAAACATACTCTAAAAACTGACCAGCAGGTAGAATCGACATTCGTAATTAAAAACTCGCAACTGAAATAGTTTTTCGCATTTCGTAATAAATCACCTGTTGACGCAAAAACCTATAATCGGCCAATCGTTTATTTAACTTTTAAAGTTTCACGGGTATGAAGTTTTAATTTCGTAGGATACCGAAAAATAGGCAACATTTCGTGGACATCTTCCTTTTTGCACAATAGTGATTGATGATGCACAATATTAGCTGCAATAGGTAATAGATAATGTAGTTAATTATAAAACAGCAACGCAATCAATCGATTAAAGAATGGAATTGGTAATTTCATAGGACGTCACTAAATTAATCTGTCAAAAGTTAAATACATAAACAGTTCGACAAAGATTTTTGTTGATAAGCTAAATTTCTGCTATCAAAAGTAAAAATGAAACTTAATTTGAACTTCGAATCTGAGCTGCTTGAGCTATTCTAGCATCGTATTTACCTAAAGTGAGTTGATAATGCGATGTTGTTATGTTATCTGTACGTCAAGGTCATTTTTTGTTGCCGGCTGCTGTGCTGGCCGATTACGTAATGTCAACATTCAAAATGGCCGCCACGTGGTTCCGCCCGTTGCTGTTGTTGTTGCTGCAGTTCGGTTTGTTATAAAAAAGAAAATACGTTGTCGTGATTTGACTGCTTCGCTGGCCTAGCGAAAACACGTCTAATAACCATGCCTGAATTCGTGGATTCGATTCTACTAGATTACAAATACCCTCAGTCTGTGAGTATTTTCATGTTTCTGATGTCCTTGCCTGGTTACCGCAGCGCAGGTTATACTAGTTCGGGACCAGAAAAGTGATTGTTTTGTGTGGAAGTTTTTTATTTATTTGATTTATGATCCATTTAGGCACTTGTATCTAACTTAATTTGCTGTGAAAGACGCAATTCTCTATGACTGGGAAACTCCTGAATGCTGAAACAATGTAAATAACCATGAAAATCCGTGGAAAATGGACTGGAAAGCTACATAAACAGGAAGGTTATGGTTAACACGCAAACGAATTTGGAATTTAATAAACACAACTGAATTACCGGAATTCACGAAGGGCGGCGCCCCTCGGGGATATTGTGTGTACGCACATACATTTTAGTAGTTTGAAGCTTAAAAGCAGAATGCTAATTTAGCTTCAAATTATTGATGGGTCACGGGAGTAAAGCGGAATATCCCATTGTTATTGGTTTTGGAAGAAAAATTCTAATACAACGACGTCACATCCTCTGCTTGTTTTCATGAAACATCACACGAAGCAATCTGTTTTCAATGCACATAACTTATGTTTATTTTGTCAGAATGCTGCATACAAAAGAGATGCAACAGACTGAACCAGACTACTCAGTCTTTTTTCTTATCAGATGAACTGAAACTTGAATATATATATATATTCTTCGATATATTTCGTTCCTTTATCAAATACCCTGTTTTAATTCACAACAAACGACTTTCGCTGAACGTGCTCATCCGAATTATATTTGATTAAAGCACCTAATATTGACTCTCGTACCTGTCATTCAGATACCAAAATAGATAGGTTATTTAAAACTGCACACACAAGCAACATAATCAATAGTTAGCCACGCTCGAGTCATTGTTATTACTGACGCCATAAATTTTATAGTGTCGCTGGTAAACATCGTAGACATAGCCTATGTATTTAGATACTTTGCATATGCCTTAAGAACTGTCTGTGTGTGTGAATTACCTACACAGTTAATTCGCAAGTCGCGTTATTATTCAGTTAGTTTGGGACTTTTATCAGATTTTCGGTTTTAAATATAGTCTATCAAGAATGACTTACTACTTTTCAAGTTGTTTTATTTTTTATTAATTTTCATTATCTGGATTCAATGTCACTGTGTTTCGAGGAGATAATGCATCGATATCGATAATACAATCTCCACGTGTCTTGGAGCCCAACACGCGTCTACTTGCCATTCACTGAATAATAAGTAGCTGTCCAAATAGTTTTTTACGGCCAGCTATAAACTGTCCTGTCGATATCTGGAGAATACTATACCACACCCTCAATGTTGACTGATGAATATTAAACATTGCATCGCAAAAATATAACTTAGCAATATTTTGATCAGTGACTCCAAAGAAAATTAAAAAGTAAAAACTTTCTTAAAATGCTTTGTTTTTCTTTTTTCAGGCACAAGGATAATCTACGAGAAGTCCTTTATGATGTCTCTGCAAAAGTCTCCGATTTCTCAGACGCCGCCCAAGTCCCTAGGCTCCATGCCTGCGTCGCTCCTGAAGAACCCAGGCTCTGTTATACCCATCCCGCCAGTCCAGAGCAAAACTACCCGCTCTAACTCCATCTCCTTCGACGAGTCGCAGGAAACGTTCAGTATGGATCTCTAGATTTAAGTTAGCCGTTAGCTTAGTTTAAGTGCGCGACTGAACATTTTTTTGGCGTTCGAAACGCCATTTTTTGTCACTGGCCAGTGAAAAAGTAGAGTGTGAACTGAACTTTAATCGTTCAGAGGAATGTCAAAGATGATTCGTTGAAGCAGAAGTGACAAATGGATGTAAATAGGAATTATTGTTAATATTTGCGCGTCAAACGCACATTTTTTTATTATTAGTTAGGTGCTTTTACTACTTAGCATGTCGTTTGTATTTTGCATGCGTTCGAGTATTTGTGAGCCAGTGCCATTTTCCTACATCAAATTGTTAACGAGAAATAAATATGTTTTGTCTCTGTGACAAAGAGCGCAATCTCAATTAGAGAAAATATGAAATGAACCTAAGTAAAAAGGAAATATATAACTTGTTGACTTAATCCTAACTTATGATCACAGAGTTTAGCATTTTGAAAATCTTAAATTTTAAATGTTGTGTTAGAAATAAAGCTCCTAATATTGTTCAAACGCAATAATACTTACACTTAGTAAGCTAGTATTATACTGTTAATACCTACGTTTGAGAAGTCCAAAGCATTTACTGTTAAAGATATAATGTAGAATTATTATAGTTACTCTTTCTCATTACATGACATGTAATTAAAGTTTAATAAAATATTAATGTTTAGAAGTTTAATAGACACTTTAATATTTGCTGAGTATGGAATTGCGTCGATTTCTTTCGATTTTGTAACAATCTCGACTGAATTTGAAACAAACCTCTACAACTACGCAGATAAATCCACCATTTGACTGCCATAATTATTGAAATAAACATATTAGTCTGCTACGTTTTTGTTTCCATTTCAAACCAATTTTTTTAGGGTTTTAAGATTAGGGATAGATGTAAGTAGATCGTGCTATTGAAATAATGCAAAACCTAAACAAAATATTTATTTTTATTTTATTTAAATAGGACAACCAACAGGCGATACAATAATGCAGTCAATTCAACAATACAGTCAGTTTTTTTTAAACTACATCCAATAAGCGAATGTAGGGGTCAGTGGCGTGTCTTGAGAGAGGCCTATGTCCAGCATGGGACTAACAGGGGCTGATTATGATCATATCGCGAAGATTGTTTTGCCTTCTTTAAGCCTCCTACTGAAATTTCACATTCTAAAAGTAAAAATAGTACCGTTTCTTAATTTTGCTATCCTGATTACGAAAAAAATATTTAGAAATTATATTATTGCTTTTTTTTTAATTTGCTTGAAATTTTATTTGCTTAATTTTAGAGAAAATGAATAAAAACCAAAAATTGTGTGGCGACGTCACACAACGGTGGAACGAGGAGGTACCGTTGCCTAATATTATAGTCTGTTAGCTTTTAGAATAAACCCCGAGCTCTAGAGTACCTAGGCTTCGGTTCTCGCCGAAAGCACTCGAGTGTAATTCTACTTCCTGCTCTCTATAAAAGTTTTCTTCACTTATGAAAAGTTATCTAAAGTTACAAATTAATAACAAAACAAAATAAACCTTACCTTACTGCCATAAAATCGGTTTTAGCCGACATAGCCGAGGTATATTCTAAAAGCTAACAGACTGTAAAAATGTTATGACAAATATTCATTTTCTATTTCATTCAAATGTTATGTCGGAGTAATTCCTTTTCCTTTCCTTAGTTCCAATGGTTTTTAAAAAGTCGACAAGTGAGTTAGTATTATTAAGCCTAATATGTGTGACGTCATTTGGCGTTTACGTCCTTTTAGAATAAGACGAAATACAAACAGAAATTTATGAATAAAATCAATGAATTTCCAAAAAGAAAAAAAAATGTGTCATTTTATTTTGTATCTAGTTTCCTTTAAGACGATAAAATGCGTATGCTAAAAAATTTAAATGATGTCAATTTCCAGGCCTACCAAATATCTGGCAGGCTCGTGGCAAGTGGGAGTCTCTGGTATCTGCGCACCCCTCTGAGTTACAGGCGTGGTGTTATGTTAAAAATAAATTTTGCTTTAGGCACTCTGACTATCCATTGGTTTGAAACTCTATGCAATTTATGTCCAGTGAAAAATGTTTCTTACCTGTTTATCGTACTTATTTAGTTAGATTAGAAAATTCTTTATTGCACAGCATATTTGTACAAAGGCGAGCTTAATACTAATGAGTATTTTCTACCAGCTAAGCTTAGGTTATGTGGATATCAGTGCGGGTAGTGCCCAGAGAGTTATTGTGAATATTTACTTTGACTAGAATATAATAAAATCGCATAGTATAACTTAAAAAAACTTATTTAGAGAAATAGGTGTTGCAAGCCCTGCAAGATTACATAAGTAGATATTGGTTTTTACTACGAACATTGTCAGATATTGTTCACGTAGATTGTCACGCGCGATAGTCACGATTATATCAATTCCGAGATTAAATTCCTGTTAAAACAATAACACGGCAATAATAAACAATAACAAATAAGTATAAGTACTTATCTATTCATGCATAATCAAAGAACATTTAACATTATTTGTCCATAAAGGTCGTTACAGGACATTCAAGGTTAGGTATTTCTAAAATACACAACTCCTGACGTACGCAAACGTCATTAATCTGTTATAACAAATTTTGTTTTACGACTCCTGTCCAAATAATTTTCCATTTTCTTTTGATTCAATAATCTAATTTAGTTTTACGATTTTTCTGGTAGGAGAGCGGCGTTGTCTGACGTTCCGCGATTTTGGCGCGACGTCCCGCGCAGGACAGGCTCTGTCCGGCTTTTCGGGTGGCGCGGCTTTTTTTTATTTAGGAGTAGCCTACTCCCGGTTTCTGGTACACTAATAAGCCGTTTACAGCTGTCAGTTGGCCAAAGTTTATACAAAAAAAAAACATTTTGATAGCTGTTAACTATTGATTAACAAAATAATTGTTAGTGTACCAGAAACTGGGGGTTAGTTTTTTGAAGATAAATCTTTAGCCTCTAAATATAGGTTTTTTAAGATAAATCTAATTGAAAATATTTTAATGAAAACATTTCTAATAGCTATACCGTTTTTTTATTTTTAATGCACTAACCCGTGCTAAGGACAATTTTAAAAACATATTTAGAGGCTAAAAATTCCAGCCATGCCGGGACTCGAACATGGACATAGCCAGAGGTCGCGGGTTCGAGTCCCGGCATGGGTGGAATTTTTAGCCTCTAAATATGTTTTTAAAATTGCTAATAGCTATTTTTGCTATCTATTGTCAAGTAGACGTCATTTACCTAAAACTCATTTACAAAGATAAATATTTAAAATCGACGCACTTTTTTTTTGACAACAGAACGACGTTTTTTTAACGCATTATAATATGACGATTTTTTCACTCAAAGAGTACTTATAAAAAGAATTCAGGAAACGTAGTTCATTTCTCCTTTGGACGTTGTTTCCTTAACCAAAATAAGAAATAAATCCTCTGTTTTATTTTTTCTATAGATAAAATCCACTTTGAGTTTACTATAATTTTACCCGACCACTGACGATTCATGCAGCGCAGTAGAAGCGCGTTTTGTGACATTTTTCAGAAGCGATGGATACGCGCTTTTTTCGTTTATATTTTGTGATTATATTTTCCTTCCATTTTTGCGGAACCCGGCGCCGCGCCGCGCCGCTCCCGCGCCTCTGAATCGCGTTTGAATCGTGTTTTGGTCGTCGTGGCTTCATGGATGATGTCTCTAAGGGTTGATGTGCTTTTGACTGTACCTACCTACTCATAATGTCCTAATTCGTCAGGCTGCTCTTGGTTCTCCTTGTCAATGCGGTCATTCAACCCTGCAATTGCGTTTGGCCACCTTAATCCTATAAACAAGCGATTGCGTACCCTAAAAGCTCTCTTAAGTCCAAGTGGTAGGGACCGTTATCAATTCCAACGAAGCCTTAGGGTGTGTGCCACCCTCTCCCTTTGATATGTCTGGTGCACTCGCCGCAATGACTTTGGTACTCTACAGTCCGTTTCATGTGGAAAGGGTACTGGTTTGTTTTTTACTCTTAGGAATGTACAGAAGTATAGAGGATTCCGGGTCGGGAAGAATGATCACTCGTAGAGAAGTTAAAATTGATTACGCTTATTGAAATAAGCTGAAGTGGAATTGGGCGGGTCACGTGCGCCGTATCGGTCCAGACAGGTGGCCAAAAGTTGGTACCGACTACCGACTGATTTCCATGCGACGGGTATCGCTGTTCACGCCACAGTTGCTATGGAAATAACACTTCAGTCAAAAGCTCGCAACGAATCTGCCGTTTTAAAATCTTTAATATTTTCTTTTATTATTTACGCATTCTTGTAAATATTGTACATACGTTAGAGTTAGGTTTGAATAACACGCATCTGTATATACTGCATCAAGTTTTTCCTATCATTTCAACCTGCAACAACTCTACATCGCCAACTTAGTCGACCTAAGCGAAGATGGCCCAACTACATTTCTAAGGGCTTGGCAAAAGGCGGAGACGAAGAGAGAACTAAAAGGGAAGTCTTTTGACAAATGACATTGGTACTTGTTGCCCCATGTTTCTGATGTCTTTGCCTGGTTACCATAACAAGGGATATACTACTTTGGGACCAGGTGAAGTGGTTGTGTTGTCTGGAAATTATTCTTATATTTTACTAGCTGTGCCCCGCGGTGTTACCCAAGGTTTATTAGGGAAAACCAATTGTGTATTAACAGTAAAAGATATTTTCCCGCAGTAAAACGTAGCCTATATGTTAATCCAGGGTGTCAGCTAATAGCGTAGCAAATTTTATTAAAATCGCTCCAGCTATTTATACGTGAAGAAGGAACAAACATACACATTCACAAACTTTCGCCTTTGTAATATTAGTGATGTGACGTGATGTTCTACGCTACATACAAAGTCACTGTTCTCAATTTACAACCTGTCAAAAAAGTACCCTGCCCTTGTGGAACGGAGTAGAGTGAGAATGTTAGAATATTCTAGGGCAATATCGACTCTACATTTAGAACAATAAGAGCGTTTTCAAATGGTACTGAAATAAAGATGCTCAGAAACATGGACTTCACCGTCAGTTCTTATCACAAAGTGCATAGGTGCGAGAATCAAACAAGGGTCTACTGTACGTTTTGTGTCTAGTTGGTTTGTGTTCTGCATTCCATCAAACCACGATGCAATGCAACGTCAGCAAGGTAGGCTCGGAGTTATATCGATATATCAAAATATCGATTTTTATTTTTCTCTCTCTGAAGGCATAGAGAGGCTTGCGTTGGGATGAATGTATTGCTAGTGCTTACAATGTAAAAGGTTGAACTTCCCATTTACTTTTTTTATAAAATCTTGAAACTTAACGCGCTACAACTGTATGAAAAAAATAAAAATGAGGTTGAAAGGAATGACAGGATTTTATGCAGTAATTTATTGCGATTTTACCTTGACGAAATATTCTATGCGTTTAAGTCGCGACAGTCTAAAATATTATTATATTTTGTGGTTATTGGAATTGATTTAATTATCGATACCGAGGAAACATCACTCTGTATATTATTTAGATTACATATTTCATAGTAAGCGTTCTTTAACAATTTTTCTCTAAATTTTACTACAGATTTTTGATATGTAGTAGTAATAATAATAAATAAATACTCAGACATATTACACAGATCTCGTTAGATCCATACTAAGTACAAATAAATGACGTGTGCTACAGGTGCTAACTTAACGATAGGGAATTTGGGAATATTTTTGAATAACTATATTTTCTATTTTTTTTTGGAGTATGGCCTAACCTTCCTGCGATGCAGGAAGAGACCCGTGCCCTAGCAGTGGGGACATACAAGGGTTGATAACGATATTTTTTAATGTCGATTTGATATTTATCGACATTATATATTTTTCATTTTGATATCAACCCTTTGTATGCCCCCACTGCTGGGGCGGGGGTCTCTTCCTGCATCACAGGAAGGTTAACCCATATTCCACCACGGGTAGATTTTTTCATTTTCCCATCCCTATCTTAGGGGTTACTATGGGTTCCGTACTTATTCAAATTCCGACTCTATGTCTGAGCAATAAGGGTCTATTTAAGACACCTGCGCAATGTAAAATATGTAAGGCGTATTTTCCGCTTGTATTTGCATTCCTGTACTTTAAAATATTTGGGGTTGAGCTGCGGATGAGTAGGGCTTTACCTATTCATGGAATTTGTCTGGATTATTTTTTTTACCCGACTACTGTGGCGGAGACCAAAAGGAGTATGTGTGTTTAGTTCCTATGTATATATTATATACGTATATATGTGTGTATGTATGCTCTTCTTCCCCAGCTATCTTTAAAAACAAGGTGTATGATTTGTATCTATCACTCTAATTATTTTTTATTCGATTTTGTTATTTTTTTCCTCAATGCAGGTATATCTTTCTTTTTATCCTTTTGTAGAACTTTATTGTAAGTAATTTAACTTTTTGTATATTTATAATAAATTGCTGTATAATATTAATATTTATAATAAAATGTATTATTTATTTATTTAATACTTTATTGCACCATAAAATTGTACAATGCGGTGAACTTAATGCCATAAGCATTTTCTACCAGTCAACCGCAGGAGGTAGAACGAAAACTTGGCAGGCGTGCAAAAAAAAAAAAGGAAAAAGACAACCTTCCACATTATTATATACTTACACATATAACATACACATATTATATGCAATGGTTTATGTAAGTATATAATTTTTGAGTATAAGTACCTATGTATCTCAAGAATATTCTTTATTGTACAGCAGGAAAAAAACAAACATAAAATAATTATAAAAATAGAGTACTATTGGCGGCCTTATTCTTTAGAGCAATTTATTCCAGACAACCTACGATAGAGAGTTGCTGAAGGAAAAGTGAGAGGGGTAGTTGGTGCAAATATGAGTATATTTACACCAACTATACTCATATTATTAAAACTGTTTTTACACGGCTTTATGCTCGTTTATTACATTTTTACAATTTTCCGACGTTTCGGCACTTTTTCAGGTGCCGTGGTCCCGGATGACGGCACCTGAAAAACTGCCGAAACGTCGGAAAATTGTAAAAATGTAATAAACGAGCATAAATCCGTGTAAAAACAGTTTTAATTATGTCTGCTGCTCGTGTTAACCTTAGAAAATACTATACTCATATTTGCGAGTATGTCTCACTAAGAATGTCTCACCTTCGGGTGATCGTGGGTTCAAATCCCGGTACGTACCATTGACTTTGTTTTTTCAGTTACGTCCATTCGTACGTACGTACATTCTCCAAGTGAAGTAGCAATACCACTCGCTAACTGTGACAGAAAACGTCGTGAAGAAACCTGAGTGTCTAAGGTGTTCACATATCACAGTACTTGCCACTGCCAATCCGCAGTGGGCAAGCGTAGTAATTAAACCCATACTCTCTGTATGGGCTTGAAGAAAGCCTGTGCCCTGCAGTGGGACGTTTATAGGCTACATAAAAAAATCGCATAGAGTATCAATTCGATTGATTGATAGAAGCGCTCGTGGCCTAGGCGAACCGAGTGATTTCAATCAATCACTTGGTTAAGCAACAACAGGCGTGGTCAGGTACAGGATGGGTGAGCGTCCCGTGACTACCGCTAGAGGCATTTTTCCGAGCGCTTCCGTGCTTCGCAAGGCACGCTAAGCCGTTGGTGCCGGCTGTCATATAATGGCAGTCGTTAAGCCATGTCAGAGGCCTTATGGGCGGCTCGATAACTTCTGACAGTAAGGCCCGCCACTGTCTTACAATCCTCCACTAACCCGGACTTGGCCCCCGTGGTGGAGTATGGCCTAACCTGCCTGCGACGCGGGAAGAGACCCGTGCCCCAGCAGTGGGGACATGCAATGGTTGATAACGTTTTAAGAAATAACGTTTTAATTGTTTAAGAAATTCCTTCATCCAGACAATGTTTATGTCAGTACTCATAATTTCATTTTGTTTCAATTTGTGGTGTGACAATTTTTTAGATAATATGTGATCTCAGAAGAGTTTCTGTTTGCTGGTTATCGACCTTCCTGCGACGCGGGAAGAGACCCGTGCCCCAGCAGTGGGGATATACAAGGGTTGATAACGAAGCGCCTAAAGCAAAATTTACAATACTCTCTCTGAGAGAAGGCCTGTGAGGACACAAAAATATTATGCTTTTGTACCATTATAAATCTGCTATAACTATTATACTTTTCGTGTTGCGCACGAAACATTAAATAGGACATTACATAAGAAATAACATGTACAAAGGCAAGCTTATCTCTGTAAGAGATTTCTTCCAGCAAACCTTGGAGAGTCGGAGCAGCAGTAAAAGAGGGGTCTATATACGTGTACAAAATAAACTTTATAATAATATAATATTGGCCTTTTTGCATCTACTTAATGAGATAATTTATACAGCGTCCAGTGGTATCCTCACTCACACTAGATGGGTGAAGGGACCACTCCGACGCTGTAGTGCCTGGGACATGGTTTTATAGATGGTGTAGGCTTGTCCAGCACCTATACCATCCTGACAGCTTAGTCGGCCTAGCCCACAGGAAAGACGAGTCAATACGTGCGGAGCCAACCAAGCCGCGGGTTTCCTCACGATGTTTTCCTTCACAGTTAGCGTGTGGTATTGCGACTACAATTTCGCAAATGTACGCAACTTTGAAATTAAACAAAGTCATTGGTACATGCCCGTACTCGGGATCGAACCTGGGGCTCTCGCTTGCCAGTCCATGGTTCTACCCACTGAGCTACCACCGTTTTTGCTGTCTATATAAATAAACTTTATATAGACAGCAAAAACCTTTAACATTAACCTAAGCAGAAATAACCCTAAGCAGAAGTTATCAAGCCGCCCATAAGGCCTCTGACATGGCTTAACGACTGCCATTACATGACATAAAATACATAGTAAATAATAAATAAATGTGGTATTAATAAATCTATTTTCGTGAAGGTAGCCTGTTGGACAAAAGGGTAGCCCACTATTGGGCAAAGGTCTCTTCGCCATCTCGCCAACCTCCTTGAACCCCTGATAGGTATAGTAATATCTTCTTCTTCTTCAGGCTATAATAATGTAGTCCACTGCTGGACATAGCTCTCCCCTAATGAGCGCCATAGCGCCCTGTCTTCAGCTTGCCGCATCCAGCATATGCCTGCAGTTTTTTGCAGATCGTCATCCCACCTGGTCGGAGGGCGTCCTACATTACGTTTGCCGAGTCGCGGTCTCCACTCAAGAACACGTTTAGTCCAACGGTTGTCGCTTCTTCGCGAGATATGGCCAGCCCACTGCCATTTCAGATCGCTAATTCTCTGAGCTATGTCGATAACTTTGGTTCTCTGTCGGATGCATTCGTTACGAATCCCCTATCCTTCAGAGAAACTCCGAGCATAGCTCTCTCCATAGCTCGTTGATCGACTTCAAACTGTTGGACCAGCCCTTTCGAGAGAGCGTCCATGTATCGGCTCCGTAGGTCATCACTACGTAATACCTACTTCGGGACAATGTAGCAACCACTTTACGGTTTCCAGTAGCACTAGGTAAGGCCCGGAAACCACACACTGTGATTTCCACGGTAATTTCCTTTATCAGTACTTACAATCTTTGGCCGCCCCAACCCTAACATAATCACGCGCGCTACTTGTGTACTCGGGTCATTTGAACTTACAGCAAAAAATACAGGGTTGGTCGGCAGAAAATACACAATTCCGACAGAAAGGCTTTTAAGCATCAAGTTCCAAATCTATCAAGAGAAAATCCGCATACCGATCAGCAGAAAGATCCGAATTGATCCCAGATTTCGGACGGGATTAAGTAGGAAACACATCCTTTTTGCATTATAAATGTATATGTTTGTGAAGATGTTTGAATGTTTGTTTCTCAATCACGCAATAACGGCTGAACGGAGTTATATAAATCTTGGCATACAGATGAAGGCCCGCCACTGTCTCACAATCCTCCACCACCCCGGACTTCCCTTCCTACGAACCTTCCTACGATGCAGGAAGAAACCCGTGCCCCAGCAGTGTGGTCACACAAAGGGTACAGGTAAACAAAGATCTGAATTGAGACGGGATACTTCATATCCCGGTAATGCGTTCCCGTGGGATAGTATTTTTTGTTACCGTAACCTTCTTGCGATACAGGAAGAGACCCGTGCCCCAGCAGTGAGGACGTACAAGGGTTGATATCGAACCTTGTTTCAAGCCAGACTCTAGATATTTATTTTCAGTTGGCATGAGTAACGAGAATCGTATAAACGGATTCTGTGGCATCAGGCTGTACGAAGTTCGCGGGGATAAATGTCTTTATATAAAAATCTCGTGTCTCAGTGTTTGTTATCGTACTCCTCCGAAAAGGCTTTACAGGTTTTTTTTTATTTTTTGTATATGCAATTAGAAATAGAAGAGATATTTACATTATTAAGCGGCCTAGTACCAGTCGAGTACTCGGGTACTAAGGATACCGTACCAATGTAATTAGCAAATATACAGTGTATGATTTTAGAAATAGCCCAGTAGTATTTAGATAGATAGAGAACACTATAATGCACAACCAGAAAAATATTACAACCATGATTCTTAAATCTAAGTAATGTTATACAATTGGCGGTTAAAATTATTTAGAATAAATATATATTTATTTAAATTTAATTTGTATTTAGCAAAAGTATTCTGTAAATTAATCCGCGTTAGCACGTTGTCGAACGCACGCCAATTTTATTACATTGTATTGTTTTTTTTATGCAATAATTTACAACAAACTAATAATAGGCTCCCGTTTGCACCCGTCAGAAACGGAACCCCAAAAGGCGTGCAATGGTCCCCTAGCGCAATAAAAAATCACGCTACCCACTCGTGACGGGCTTACGCTCCGCGTGGCCGCCGGAGCCCACACTCCCTCCAACTGTAGGGCTTCTGTCGCTAAACACATTAATAGTGGCCTCGTCCTTTGCCGCGGCAATCCAATGCGTCGTAGCAAGTTTCAAGAACGTGATATGCAAATGACGCTGAACCTGAAGAGTTCTTCAGCAGCAATGAAACCATTCACAATCGATTTTCGTGGGAATCGAATCCATGACTTGTCTTGGTAGCACGCGCCTTAACGTCAAACCAACGAGACAGAAGAAAGAGATTAGGCAAAGTATTCGCGATTCAGTGCCATCGACCGACTAGTATCCCGGATGCAGCGTTACCGACCGACTAATATCCCGGTTTCAGCCTCATCGACCGACTTGTGTCCTGGACTCAGCATCACCGACCGACTAATATCCCGGTTTCAGCGTCACCGACCGACTTGTGTCCTGTACTCAGCATCACCGACGGACTTGTATCCCGGATTCAGCGTCACCGACCGACTAATATACCGGTTTCAGCGTCACCAACCGACTTGTGTCCTGTACTCAGCATCACCGACCGACTAGTGTCCCGGATTCAGCGTCACCGACCGACTAGTATCCCGAATTCAGCGTCAACAACCGACTAAAATCCCGGATTCAACATCACCGACCGATTAGTATCCCGGATTCGGCGTCACTGACCGACTAGTATCCCGGTTTCAGCGTCACCGACCGACTAGTACCCCGGTGTCAGCGTCACCGACCGTCAATTATCCGGGATTCAGAGTCACCGACCGACTAGTATCCCGGATTCAGCGTCGCCGACCCGAGCGTGCCCGGCACCAGTACAAATTCGTTCTTAACAGTGAATGAAAAGGCGCAAAGTGCGCACCTGAAAAAGTTTCCACTTCAAAAACATAATATAAAACAAAAGTCGTAGTAAAAGTCAAACTCAAATAGAAGAGTTGGAAAAGTTGCTGTTCTAGGTCAAAAAAAAAACTCAAATTAGTATTTTAGGAATTGCGTATGTTTAAGGCTTAATTCAAGTATTTCAGTGGCGCCTTGGAGTGGTGACGTAATGTCTCTTAAACGTGGGCAGCATATGGATATTGATTAAATCTTCTCCGCAGTATCAGAATTCATAAATACTTAAGGGGGTGGAATTTGTTATCATCACACCCTTGAGCTAAGAAGGGTGTGATGATAACAAATTCCACCCCCTTAACATCTATAAACAGCAAATCGCAAGCGAGTGGGACGATTCTACTCGATACGTCCTATTCGCATGTCCCTTGTGGATACTCGAGATTACATTACCTACTACCTTTTACCAATTTACCAATCTGTAAAGAATTTGTTTCCTCCGAAGTATCGGCATAGTCATTCATAATAGAGAGAGGGAGACGACTTAGAAGAATTAATTGGCTAGAAAACTTGGCTGATTGGTTTCAGATAGGCACCATCGATATGTTCCGAGTCGCCACATCGTGGGTTACAGTGCCACAGTGATAGCCGACCTCCGATACGCTCTGGCACCACAAAAAGATGGAAATTTCTCCTACAAATGTGCGTAACTAAGAAAAAAAAATCATTGACTGTCGCCGGGTACAGCACCCTAGACCATCGGCACATTTTTACCGCTTTTATTTGTTTCATGTTTTGCCCTGTATATTATCTGTGACAACATACAAATCTCTTCTTTCTCTATTTCTATCCTCGTCAAACGACTATTAACAACTTTAAAAACCTTTTTAGAGGCTTAATTCCACCCAACGGCAAAGTAGGTACTCGGGGCTGCAAGTGATGCAAAATTACTTCAGCCAGATGTTGCTGCCTGTACGTAATACAGAGAGTAAAGAGGTTCGACATTTCACTGATGCCGGTGAGTCGCCCATTAGCTCATTTGGGAGAGCGCTGGCACGGTTAGTCGGAGGTCGCGGATTCGAGTCCCGGCATAGGTAGATTTTTTTGCCTCTAAATAGGTTTTAAAAATTGTCCTTAGCACGGGTTAGTGCATTAAAAAGAATATAATGGCTATTAACAACGCCAAATTGTGTATCTAATCACCCATCCAACGTTTTACACCGTTCATCATACCGTATACACCACAAAGCCGAGGGAGGCTCGCATAGCCGGAAGCCATTAAGTCGAGATGGAGGCACAATTTTTCACAGATCGTTATTCGGGTCACGCTGAGAGAATCAACCTATTTTCCTTGCTTAAGTCCATCTACGTCGCAACGGGCCGGCGACGTGCGGGCCCGACGAATTACAAACTAAAATTAACCTTAAATACTTTTAGAGTTAGAAACTATAATGCCTGAGTAAGAAAAAGCCCCGTGAAGCCGACGGGTTGTCACAGAGACGGCCTTTAATTGCATTTTTTTAGTCCCTTTATTTATCGGTGATGTTTTCTGTTTCTGTGACAAATAATTGTAGTCTTTTAAGAATGGTTTTCAGGTAGGTACATTCAGCAAGACGAGACATTCGAGGCATTCGCCTACTTCGATCTAATCAGTTGTTAATCCCATCAGCGAGTCAATTTGTAGACCGCGCAAGTGAGAGAAATAGGTAAATAATAAATCGAGCCGCGAGATATTTAGGTCACCACGGGGCAGGTGCTACGTGGTTGCGGCGATCGCGCTGTCCTCCCGGAAAACGCGACTTTTCCTGTTCCGACTTAATAATTCACACTGTGTTTACGGTTAAGTAATTAAATGTCAGTCGATACGCAACTAAAAACCAAATAGGTTACGCGTAGCAGTTAATCTCGAGCGTGTCTTAATTGAAATTCAACTTATTAGAATCGTCATTCGGGAGGGTGAGGCGGGCGAGGGTTTGTTTACAGGGGTGCCGAAGGCAGACGAGTCAGCTAGGGCGGCGCGCGCCTGGGCGGCGGCGGTCGATAGCGGCGCGGCGCGCAAGCGCGCGCTGCCGGGCCGCACTCCGCCAGCCGCCGTCGCCGAGTCCGCGAGCGAGGAGGGTACGCGCGCCGCGCTTGCGATGCATGCGGCGACCTAGCGCCTGGTCGCGCGCGGGCCTCATGGGCACCGTGCTGAGCTTCAGCCCCCGCGAGCGGCGGCCGCCCGGCGCGGCCCCGCCGCCCGACCGCGCCGCGCTTGCCTACTCCTACGAGCGACTCAACAACGCCAAGAACAGGGAGAACCTGCCACGCGACCCGCCCCGCATCGACGAGCGGCGCGCGACGCTCGACGACGCCGCCAAGATTATCTCGGAGAAAACCGCGCTCGAGAAGAACCTGAAGAAGCACTCCCTCTTCATCAACGCCCTCTCGTGGAAGCGGTTTTCGACTGCGAACAACAACAAGAAGAAGCTGGAATGCAAGAGCAAGAGTGTGACGACGTTCCGGGCGCCGTTGACGGACAACGCGCCGCTCGACCGGAACAAGAATGCTCACGTGCCGGGGACGCTGTACGCGCACGGCTGCGCTCGCCCGACGCCCGTGGCGCCGGCGCCGGCGGCCGAGCTGCGCGCCAACGTACTCAACAACAACGTGTGCTATGAGAAGCTGCCCAACACGGCGGGGCCGGTGGTGGGGCCGCTGGTCGCGCCGCGGAAGACCGTGATCCAGGCGAGCACGTCGGAGCTGCTGAAGTGCCTCGGGCTATTCCTGCACGAACGCTGCCATCGGCTGCGGGACTTCCAAGCGGGAGACGCGGTAATGTGGCTGCGGACGGTGGACCGCTCGCTGTTGCTGCAGGGATGGCAGGTAATGTTGCGCACAACTTCTGTCGCTCTCTTATCTACACCTTATCGTTTGTTTTGAGTGTACACTCAAACAAACACCGTAGCCTAAGGTGTTGTTTGAATTAAACTCACGCATTTTGCACAGTTAGTCTCTCTTATTGTAGTATAGCTATCTCCTCGCGTGACTGACACCCGTCGGTCTAGCTGCACGCCTATTTCAAAACTGTAGAGCTAAGGAAAATATTAAGACGTCCATTCAACGACGGTTGCACGTGAATGCCCTTTTCCCAGAAACAGTCACAAATAGCCATTATGATTTACACTTATCGATCGTCGTCTGATGGTTCTAATTGCAATGCAACTTTGTAAAGAAAATGACACTGCACCGTCTTTACTAGTAGGTACCAGTTTACAATGGTGTCTAGGTTACGGCTTTGTGATTTCTTCGACGAGAACTGCGACGTAGAGATTAAATCCAAAGCGAAATGTTGAGTCATCCCATATCCCAGGAAACATTCGATTTCAACATTAAAATAGGTATCGCTTGTTTTCGTGATCAAAGGCGACCTTTGGTGGTTCAAAAGTTTTTATTAATAGAATTTGTAGTGTAGTGGTTGTAGTACTTAATCTTATTTTGTCTGCTTACCTACTCTTATCACTGTCACAGTCTAGTAAATTGAATCACGATTTTGCCAAAATAATAAAGATTATCGGAATTTTAAAGAAGTAATGATTTCCACCAGGGAGCTAATTCTCACTTTATTAGCAAATAATTCGTATACGACTCTTAAGGCTCATGACCTGAAATTCTACATAAAAAGTCGAGCGCCAGCCAAAATCTGTATTTTGAACGCCATGCTGGATTGAATGCGAATGAGAAATTAGAGTTATCTTATCTTATTTTTCTGCGACAAATGTTTAAGCCTTCGAATATTTTGTGTCTACGCTTTCAATTCGCAGGGGCGAGATCGGCTCCCTGAGCCGAGTTTCAATTGCGTGTAGTCTTCCTACTTATAAATCTGTGGGTTAAACGACTTTGCAATGTACATCCAATTATCATAGTAAACGATGAATTTTAGGTTTATGAAAGAGCACAGACATGCAATGGATACCTACTAGGTATATATGGTAGGATGTACCGACTAAAGCTTTCCAGTTGTAAAGGAAAGAGAGACAGTAAAGGGACAAAAAAACAACAAAATTGTCAGCAATATGCAATGAATAATAAAAGCAAGTCGTCGTCATCACGATCATCTTCAGCCCACCGCTGCCCACTGGGTATAGGCTTTTTTCCCCCAAATGCCATAGCTCATGGTCCCTTTCCATCACCATCCACGGACCCTCCGCCGACTTAACCATATCGTCCGACAATCATGCTACTGGTCTGTCCGCTGACCGATCGTCCTGCTTGAGTAATACGACGACACTTGTCGCGCGTTTTAAAAGTCGCGACAAAACGCATGACTCGCGTTACCCAGGCTTGTCTCGGCCGCCAATCTGTGAATGCCCTGGTACACCTACATCCACCTACTGTTACCGACGTGTACTTCCCACCTCGCCTGTAATAAAAGGATGTACCTAAGTCTTGGATGTTTACATGTTTGTGATGTCGTTGTTTCTGGTTCCCACGACACAGGGTATCCTAGTGTAGTGTATTGTAGCGGCCAGAAGCAATATACGTGCCTGTATGTAAATCTTATGTTATGTCAAGTAGTAGCTGATGTGAACTTCTTTCTTGTGCGAGAAGTCTTCTTTATTTTCTACGTTGTCAAGACTTTCTTTCTCATGTATCAGTAGCCAAGTCAGAGGCCTTAAGGGCGGCTTGATAACTTCTGACAGTCAGGCCCCCGTGGTGGAGCATGGCCTAATCTTTCTGCGATAAAGGATGTCCCAGCAGTGGGGACATAAAAATCGTTGATACCAATTATAAGGGCCACTGCTTATTGTTTTTTCGTAGGTATCCAATTTCGCCCACTGACCTTCATATTGTTTTCAGAAACAGGGGTTTCGAAGAGTTTTGTTAGTCAGGTGGTAGTTACCTTTGATTTCATAACACGTGTGTTTAGCCTACTATCACCACCAAGCAACTAAATATTACTACGCATACCAATAAATCAATGTACTATACAATATTATGTAAGTGACTAATACTTGTACTTTGAACTTTATCTTATCTAATTTGTGACCGTTATCACGTTAAAGGGCTACTCGGTGATAACTAGCGCCACAAATGGAAAAAAAACATAAATTGTTTTATAATACGTTTTATTCAAAAAGTGAACATCACAAATCTTAACAACTTTACTGTGATACTATTTTTAGAACCTAGGATTTTGTGATATTGTAAAGCGTTTTATAAATAATAAAACTGGAACCACTTCTACTTTGTACTTTATTTAAAATGTGTTTGTTTATTTTATTGATAATATAAACAGAAAACTAGATAAAAACAGAATAAGCAGGTAAAATAGTCAGGTCTAGTCGAAATGTTAAGTAGTAATGCTAAAAAATTAAGGAAATCTCAAAACAACTTTAATCGATTTTCGCCAAAAATCGCCGTTTTTTGGAAAAATTATTCATAGTCCTAGATTCTTGGACTTGTCAGTACGGTCTCAAAAGAGCTACTATAATTTATTAAGATTTATGATGCACACTTTTTCCAAAGACGCGTCACTAAATATTTATTTTTGCCATTGGTCGCGCAGGTTTGCACCGAGTAGCGCCTTAAACAAAAATTATCATCATCAACCCAAAATAACCTTATAGCCACAATTTCCAACCAAATCCATTGACTAGTTTATGCGTGCGTGTGTTGTAATAAAGTTCTAAATATTTATACATAAAAAATCATATTTTAATAGAAAACTAACAAAGGGCCCCACGTTGGGCGCCAAGTATCAAAGCCAAGCATCTTATGAGGTGTAATTATGGTCTAAGTACCAAGTAAGCCCTCTATTATAGGTGTCATTAGCCTAGGCCTGTTGCTGGCCATAGGCCGAATGGACGAATTCTGGCTGTCTGAATGATCGATTGCGGTATAATTAGTTTATTATTGACTTTAGACATGCCATAAATAAACAGGGTGTGAATAGACTATCGACTTTCTCAAAGGCCGCAACATCCACAAACATGTCATCCAAAGGAACCTGGAACCAATCGGGAGAGAGTTTAATCTGTGGCTTAGAGAATATCGAGGTTCAGTCTCACATTTTCATTGAGATATTTTGGAGAAATGTAGTGATACCCGATTGGTTTGGTGTTTATTTTGAGGGCTCAAAGCCAGGGTGGAAAAAAGGGGCTAGGTCCTTAAGAGGTTATTTTTGATGTAGCTGACAAACGCCCTACTGCAGGGCACAGGCCTTCTCCCAGAGAGAGAGTATGGGCTTAATTATTACGCGGTTAATATACCAAATATTTATTTTCGAGGTAGTTTATCCAATCCTTAAGATCTCTTTTAGAAAACAAATTTCAAATGTTAACGCATATTGTATTCAAAAAACACAGAGATCTCAAAGGAGCGTATACACTCCGTACCATAGGAACGCTCTTTCCGGTCTGTTAGGTCTGAATGTCAAAATGCACTGATCCACGTAAAGTACGTACTTCGAAAAGAACTTTAATTATGAGTTCATTGCGGGCTAATATTTTAACATTTTAGTAACCCAAAATTGTGATTTGGCGTCAAAAATTTGGAGATCAAGTACCTACTTTGGTTTAGCTTATCCATTAAATATGTGTGGTTTTCGAGCGGGTGTCAGAATGTTATCAACATGTAGTCATCACTTGATTGATGTAATATGATTAATGTTGACTTCCTTGTTGGTGTAACGGTATCACGTCTGGTTCTGGGAGCCTACGCACTTTAGTACAAATGGCCTCAGTCTAGGTGTATTAACTTGGTTTCGTTTCACAGCACAACGTATCCTAGTTTGCGATCAGGATAAGTTATTGTGTTATGGAAGTTATTGTTGTTATTATTATGTTATGTAACGTTATCCAAAGTCATACATGGGATTGGTATAAAAAAACCATATACTTAAGTGCCATATAAAGATTTCATTTCGAGTGTTAAACGTCACAGAATCGACCGAAACGTTGTCAAGCGTACCATGCCACATTTTAGGGATGTCTCACAATGTCATAAGTACAATGATTACCATATTTAGGAATAAAGTTCCCGTGTTACTTTACGTAAAATGAATTATCGTACACATCAGAAAGAGTTGATGCGGAAGTAAGTGCCCTATTATGATCCTTTTGACGCCACGTATCTGTAAGTTTATTCATTATAAGCTCACAGATACGTGGAATTCCGTTACACACACATATTAACAAAATGACCATATATCTTTCTGAAAGGAACTACTTACAAACAATTTTTTCTTACTATGATAATTATAAAAAAAAAAAACAAAAAGTAAATATGAGCAGTGCAACAATAAAGTTACCATTGACGACATAAAAACCACTAACATATCATACGCTACGGGTAAAAATACGAGTGACTTTAGCGTTGACCATGACTACGTGTCTTCGCCACAATAATTGAATTGACGTTGCCAAAACGTCGGGAATTAAATTAAGTTTACTTAAGAAATAATCACGATTTGGCCCGTTAAATCTATAATTAATTTATAGTTTTTTCCCAGTTATGATGTAATGTTATTCGTATAGACAAGTAGTTTTCATTTAGGGATACATGTGCCCTGGAAATTTTGTTGTACCATGTAGAATAGCAAATAAGTCATGGCCCCACGTTGGGTGCCAAGTTCTATAAGAGCTTGCTACACCAAAGATGCCCTAATTTTGTTATTTATATAAAGTTCCAAGTATGTAGCCACTGTAGGCGGCATATTATTTTTGATTGACATAAGGTCCCTGTTCTGGTGCTAATTTTAACCTTAAAACAGCATGCCTGTAGGAACTCACGTCAGTACTCTTGTGCTGGAGTTGGCAGTTGGCACCTTGGTTAGCCACTTCTTATAAACCTGACCAACCTCTTTTGCTTGTAAATAACAATAAGTTTCCACGTTTTACATAGCAAGTATTTGAATTAACTCCGATGCTTGGCATCTAACGACGGAGGCGTCATCGGTGCAATATTGAATGAATGAATGAAAATTATTTATTGCACTAAAAACCGATTTGTACAAAGGTGAGCTTAATACTAGATAGTATTTTCTTCCAGCTTACCCACGATAATGTGGACAGTGGTAGTGCCTGTAAACAATATAATATAGGAGTGATTTATTACATAACCTAGGCTAACTAAATAATACAAATAAATTGAAATGCACGTACGTAGGTATATAAAATAGCACGAAAAATATAAAATGATACTCAAATACATATTTACTGCAATCAACATAAATTAGTAATAATATTGATACTAATACATAGTATCAATATTATGATTACGGACAAAAACTCCCATGTTGGAAAACGGCGTACGATGCTCTGCGAATATTGGAGATAAAAAAGCTATTACAACTTTTTTAAACATGTCTTACTCAACTAAATCGTAAAAAGTTCTTTGGGATTTGGGAAACCACAAAACATTTGTACATTTATATTTATATTAGAACAGCCGATGATGTTCTATAATTACTTCTACCTTGTGACGTCTTTTGGAAATTACCACAAAATACATAAGACTGGTGGGCGTAACGTGATGGCGATTAAAATTGTTACAAATTCAATGACGTCGCGACCATGGTGGATCGACATTTCAAAAATGTTTACAGCTATTGGCTACTTTCATATATTCAAAGTGTTTACATATTTAATGACGCTACTACTATGATAGATAGGTTTTTCTGGTTACAAAAATAGAAATAAAAGCTATATTTAAAACATATTCATGGAACTTAACAAGCGAAAGACTCGCTTCAAAAACATTCATCATATCTTGCCCTTCGCTAATACATAGCTTAATTTATCGATGTTTTACAATCGTTAGGAAGTATTCTATTATTCAAATATAAAATCTCCAGTTTCTTTACTTATAGATCTCTACCAGGTTGCACAATTCGTAAAATCCCGTAAACTGTTACAACTCAATCTGGTTAATCCATTATCAATGTCATGTCAAGGATTTCCGTGTCAATCTTGCCACAGTAAACATTTATATCTCATCCTAGCTTCTCTACGCCTAAATAAACAACTAAGCACACTGAAACTGACATTATAAGTGACTCTTACTGTGAGCGTACGGCTACCACCATGTTCTATGTTGTGTATACCGAGCTCGTTCATTCAATAAAAGGGCCCGAAAGTATACGCCACCTCGGCAGTTGTGGCTAAAATCGATACTAGCAGCGTCTGGGTGACGCTGAGACTTAGCGATGTCGTAATTTTATGAATAACAGCAAAGGTGTTAAGACATGGGTTGAAGGGCGGAATTTGTCGACTCATGTATTGGAGAGCTCGTCTTTTGACGTCAAAATACGCGACTTCTGTGTTGTTGTTAAATAAAATTTGTCCCTTGCGGCATCTGAACAACAAATTGCATCGAATCTAGGCAGCATTTTTGGTGAAATCAGTGTTACGTACACTGAACACTGATTTCACCAAAAAATGCTTGAAGTACTTACATTTTTGCAATATTTCCGTACTTGGTGTCAATCAATTTTATTAATTGTGTATATGCACCCACCGACTATATTCTTCATGCAATCCACTCCATACAAATGTTGTCTGCAAGAGATCGCTCTAAGCGATAAGACCACTAATTGTAAAACATCACAGAGATTTAAGAATTCTTGGCTGTAATTCTTTCTTTTTCTGGTTGTGCAATAAAGTGTTCTCTATCAATCTATCTATAATAGATGAAAAAAAGCCTGTGCTGTGATCCACAATGGCTAGTAGAAGAGATACCGATCGCGCAGTAATTCTTATACAAGGTGTGGCTTAAAGAATGGACAACCTGAAAGCCGCTATCTCCATACAGGTCAATTCGTATGATAAATAAACAAGTTGTTAAATTTTTCTATTCATTACGCAACAGCCTGTATTTACAAGCGAAGGGAAGGCTTTCGAAATCAACAAATCATTGACGTGAAAACGCAAATTATAACTCTGTTACACAAAATAACGCATATAACCAACGTAACTCTTTATAGCAATTAAAACTATGACGTTACGTTGGCGGAATGTTTTTAAATCTGGGACTCGTGACGTACCCGCAACTTGCTTGCTTATTCACAAAGAGAAACTTTCAAAATAACAAGACCAAAATAGCGTCTGCTTAACTTTTTCCTTATTTTTACCCACTGTAGGTACAGTTGACAACAAATCAACTTTAATACACGTACACTGTACTCTGTGCAATATAAGTCTGTGAACAAGCGACTGTGCAATATAAGTGTTAAGGTTGACATGCTGTCTACTGTACTGCCAGCACTTATGTAAAAACAGTCAACAGCAGTCACCTTTATATTGTCGCCCCGTAGCGTAAATGAGTCGTCGTCGTCGTCGTCAGGCTATTCTAGTCCACTGCTGGACATAGAGCGTCACGTTGTGCTATCATAGGGGGTAATGCCCATAATCCCCACGCTGGGCATGCGGGTTGGGGATCGCAGTTTGGTGAAATTGTACTGCAGGGGGCGCTAATGACGTAAATGAGTGCACGGAGATAAATGTAATGTAATTGTAGTTAGTCGACGTCGAGATGCGACACGTTCCGGGTTTGAGCCCCAGCTGGGAACAAAAAAAATCCCCCAGGTCTTGGATGTTTACATGCTTGTGATGTCGTTGTTTCTAGTTCCCACGACACACGGTATCCTAATGTGAGGCAAGAAGCAATGTATGTGCCTGTATGTAAATGTTACGTTATGTTTAGTTTGGACTTTATTTGAGTTAGCATTAGCCGAAAGATTTCGATTTACCTGTTGTTTTTTATTACTAAAGTAGGTTTTTTTATTATTTTCAGCAGATGGTGACTGAATAAAAGAAAGCAATCAGTGACTCAAAGGTCAAACTCCTAACGCAATAGCAACCTCAATTTTTCACCCTAATGGCGCCCACCGTGGGCGTCATTATTGTAGCGCTAAAGACAATAAAAAGGTATAGGGTGAACGTTTCATAAACGTATTATACAAAATCAATGCCAGCCGGTGACTCATGACGTAATTCCGTGACATTCTTATAGATCATGAAACTTAACATACGTCCCTGGTTGGGCGCCATTTATGCAAAAAAAATATTTTGAAGACCATTTAAACGTCATGACGATAATCTAAAATGTTGGTATAAAATGCTTCAATTATCTATGAGTATTTGAAGCATTTTAATTAACCTTTCAATTGTAGTTGGAATAACGAATCTCTTGCTAAGACGCTATTACCATTTAAGCAAGATTAAGATTTTTTGCATTTTGCCACGGGGTTGAAGCCGTCCCCTCGTTTTCATAGAACACAAAACAATCCGTTTCGATGCGCATCGCTTTTGTTTTTCTTCCTCTAACAGCGAAAATGTATTGCATGGAAGATGGAAAAAGTTTTTATTGCAAGAAACATTTGTGCAAGAAAACTGTCACATGATATTCTTGTCTCCTTTCAGGATGTGGCGTTCATAAACCCAGCGAACGTGGTCTTCGTCTACATGCTGGTCCGCGAGTTGGTCGACGGCGACCGCATCGCGCGCCCCCAGGAGCTGCAGGCCGTGGTCCTCACCTGTCTCTACCTGTCCTACTCTTACATGGGCAACGAGATCTCCTACCCGCTCAAGCCGTTCCTCGTGGAAGACTCCAAGGACAAATTCTGGGACCGCTGCCTCTTGATAGTCGACCGTTTGTCGTTCAACATGCTTCGGATTAACTCCGAGCCAGGGTTTTTCACTGAGGTGTTCACAGAGCTGAAGGCTTGCGGGGTGGTGGAGAGTCCTCCCCCCGCGCCCGCTCACCCGGCCCCCGCGCCGCCCCCGCACGCGCTGACGGCTGCCTGACGCACAGAGGTGGCGGTCCTGAGGCTGGCCCTAGCCGACCGACCCAGCAGGGTCTGATCGCCGCTCCGGGTGACAGTGCGGGTGCACGCGTCAGTCAATCATTGTTATTTTTCTCGTGCGGGTAAGGTCTCAACGCCACTGAGCCGTGTGGGTGGCCAGAGCCAAAATTAGGAGAGAAGTATTTGTTTGAGCTAAAAGGACAATATTTAAATGACAGACCTATGATGAAGCAAATGATCACATCGTGGTGTTACGTGTGCTTTCATTAGTTACTTTTACGAGTTGCTTCGATCCAGATGCCCACTCGATTTGCTCAATATTCATGTTTCGTTTTGCCACCAATCAGCCTTTTGGGTAACTAGGTAGTCAAAAATGATTGATTGATACAGGCAGCTGCGCGCTCAGGCTTAATAAACCAGCATCGAGCTAGAAAATGATCTTTCCCGCACATATTGAAAGTTACCGATGTACCTACGCCTCTTTAGATGAAAAATAATAGATAGAATTGTAATGTGATATGATCAATTGGAACTTGTCTAGAGCGTCATAGTTTCATTGTTAAGACAAGTGGTTACTTAAAGCCTACAATGAGAGGTCTTAAAAACTTGGCGCTCTCTACCAGTGACGCTTCTTGGCATCTTGCCAACTTAATGACGTCGAGGTGGCTTTTTCCAGTTGGCAAGGAAACTGCACAACCTAAGCCGAGACGTGCATTTTCTGATTGCGTAATCAGATCCAAACTCCGAATAAGCATACAAATTGTAAGAGCAATTTCTTACAAGTTGATTATGTATCTAGGACTACTTTTCTGTATCACTCGAAATATTTATCTGGTAAGTAGATAAATGTCTGGTTAGAAGTCGATTTTACCGCTGTTAGCGGACTAGTCCAAGAGAACAACGGTTGGTTAATATTTAGATAGACATAAGGAGTTTCATAATACTTGTAGTGAATCAACGTACAGTCATAAAATAGTTGATTAGTGAAACAGGGCGGGAGGGTGCAATAGGGCGTGGATGTAACTATCGAAACTGGTTAATCCTTCTATGAAGTGTACGTAATGAAAAGGCCAGCTCAAAGCACGACGAAGGCGTTGTTTTGGGCCATGGATTAAACAATATTATTTAATGAAATTATAGGTCAAATATTACGAATGATTAAGCGTTTTGTACAGTAAAATCGAATATAATTAAGGCGCTAATCGTAGTCTCTGGAAAGACACTGCGATTGGCAAAAAGGCTCGGGAGGTTAGTCGAATCAATGCGAAGAACACAATAAGTAAAAGGTACATATATTGATGTTCCTCAAATCCCTGAACATTAAGAGCCTATAAAAAAGACTTAAAATACCTTAAACTCTTATATCTACAATACTGTAAAAATAAATAAAAATGGCCGCAATAACGATTTTCTCAATTCAAAAAAATTTATACCTACTTTTGGATATTAATGGGAATGATTTCAATGAGTGCGAACTAAATTATATATTAATGATATTATATGAATCTCAGGAGAAACGGCGTCTGTTAAGCGCATTTAGCATTCAGTCAACATCGTTTCAATATGGAATAATAATATGCAGTAACTATAAGACGTACTTGGTGACCGTAGCGTCACCACAGTCATTATTGGTTAGGTAAAAGTAGATGTCTGTGATGTTTCTTGATTAATATTAGCTTGTGTTCAGGTTTCGTTGAATTTTGTTTTTATTTTACAGTGAGTCGTTGTTCTGTACTTACCTAAGCGTAATTTAAGTATCTGTTAAGCCATGACTAGTTAAAATATTTACTGTAAGGGCAATAAAATACAATTTCTTGTACCAATACGTTTCGTCTACAAAATAATTACTTACCTATGTCAACTTTTGGTTATGTTCACACTGGCGCTTTTTCACGTGGTGCCTGACGACATCGTGATGAGATTTCTTACATTATATTTTCTCAGTAGTTAAGTGAAAATAATAGATACAATTCACGGCTACTGATTCTTCTTTACATTGCTCAAAAACATGGACCTATAAGCTCTTGGATGGCCGTGGAGACTGTTGTCCAAGAATACAGAACCTTATAAAATGAACCGAATGAATTTCGCTCATTATTAGGTACCTATATTATAGAAATATTATTCTGTTTTTATATTTGACTGCCTCGTTGTCAAGTAACGGGTATCACTCAAATATTTTACGTTTGGTTACCTAGCAGAGGTCGCGGGTTCGATTTCCACTGAGAGCCGCCATACCTTTGTGAAGTGGCCTCAGCTGGGTGTGTTTTCATGTTTGTGACATCCTTGCCTGGTTACCATATTACAGGGTACCTACCTAGTTTAGTACCAGATCAAGTGATTGTGTTGTGTAGAAGTCACAAGTTATTACACTAAACATTCACACTCTTTTACGATTTCATGCGAGAACAATAGAACGAGAATATCTTCCCATGCGAGAACCTTCTCTCAGGACATAACATTACGCCTATATCACGGAGGCTACACTTGGGCCTGCCATTTGCCACGATCTTGGCAAATCTCTCTCGCTTCATCAACATTAATTAGTCGTTGCATGTACCCACGCCAGTTTCGGCTAGATTCACATAACATTCGTCACGTAGGTAGGTAACATTTTATTTTCGTTCACGCTTAGAGGTAAAAGGTTGCTACAAACTGACAATGTCCCAACCGCGGGAAATTCGCCTAGTGGGAACATAACTACATTCATATTTATTTTATCTATGCATTTCACACAGTACAATTTATAGTTTATTACGACAGTTCGACGTAGGTACCTACATTGCGTTAATTTTTCATATCTGAGGGATTATCCACTATTCAAGGTACAGTCTATTTATTCTTACTTGTCTAATTTAGTAAACAAGATTCTAACCTTAAAATTCAGATTATATGCCTAAACTAGACATTTTCTCGCAAATTCATGAACTATCACATGAACTATGTTTATAAGATTGGCAGCGTGTTACCTAAAAGAGTGTTCCAAGTTACTTCATTTATGGAAATATAGCAGTTTTGGACTAAAAAGTCACAGTTTAAGGGTAGGATCTTGTTTACTACATTGGACAAGTAAGAATAAATAGACTGTACCTACATTGAATACATCGATGTACATTGAATGAATAGTCATAGTAAACCATAAACTGTAGTTCTATGAATTGTGCCTAGGTATTACAAGATTGTGTATTTGGGAATGCTAAATTAACTAAATTTTCATGATTTTGTTGGACGAAAGGATGGTTGCAATAGCAGTTAAAAGTAAAGTACGAAATAGCTTGCATTCTTTCATTTACTAGAAGATAAAACCGTGATGGACGTGTCATTTGATTTCGTATTACGAAAGTTTTCGATAGAAAATAGCATAGTAAAGTTTGACTTGTGTGGATTCCGATAACAGTAACTCAAATAATAAGTACCAAACTTAGGAAAAGGCTCTGTAACTTACGACTTATCTAAGACAGGTACCCTCTTCTAACAATATCCATGTGTATCTCACGTTTGTTAATTATTAATCTATTGTAAATAATACCCAATTATTAAAAAAAACTTTCGTATATACCGTTTTGTTGTTTTATTTATTTAAATAAACCTTTTAGAACAAGGTGGTAAACTGCCTTGTTAGAAAGTGGCTGTTGGAGATGACGATGACGGTTTCGGTCCGGTTTCATCCTATGTTGTTGAGCATAGAATAATACTGACTAAATTCTATACTAATGTACCTAATTTGCTCGACACGGTAGCCTCTGTAGCAACATACCTGTATTGGATTTTAATTTACCTACCAATGCGTTACGAAGCTTGGCAAGAAATAACCAAGCTGGTTGGTTTCTAGAAGGGCTTTATTCAGCTACATAAAAGATATGTATAGCCAAGCTAGGTTTCTTTCGCTACTCGTGGAATTATTAATTTAATTTTGAGACCAAAATATCCGGGCTCTTTTCATAAGGTCCGGCTCTCAGCCCTCATATTGCGATTGCGTAGCATTCCACTCTATCAAAGAGTATATAACCACTACGTCACTATATCGAGTGAAACGAACAAATTGTGAAACGTTAAGACGACTCGTAAGTGTCAAAAAAATGTATGCATTTGACAGCCGGAGTAATTTAAAAAAAGTAAAAATCAACGTCACTGAACTCTGTGGATACTTACATAATAGTGCCTTTCTGAATGGTAACCCTACACGGAGAGACTTGATTTTCGCGCAACATTATTACAGATCTCGAATCGTTTTGCACATGGGTTGCGTGACTTGCGTGGGGCTAATATGGACGGAGCAAATAACAATCATTTTGAAACGTACTTCTATGAGTGTTGCCAACGCGATTTTTCGCCATTTAGGCTACTCGGATAGAAAATTGGCGACGAAAAAATGTGAACGGCGACCGGTCGTACTGTCGAAACGTCGAAATTATTAATGCGGCCAGTACACAATGGCCCATGTTCGCCCACTGCTCGCGATTGCCATTGTGTACATGGGGGAATGGTGTGTAGTGGCGGACAATTTTCTATCGTGGCGCGCAATCGGACAGTTGTCGGTTTTTTGGGCACACTTCAAATGAATCGAGGTGTAGCATGGCCCATCCCTGTTTACACAGTGGCCCATCGTTTAGTCAATTGACCTTCAAGTTTTTTTATTTATATAAATCTGAGCCCGTAATTTTGCGCCTTTTCCGCCATTTTTTCTGATAACTTTGTTGTTGTACATACTTCTGTAATACTTGTAAATAAATAAATAGTAAATAAATAAATAGCTGCGTGCGCAATTACTTCCACGTCCATCGCTAGTTGTTTGCCAGACAGCAATGAGCCACGCGCCATTGTGTAAACAGCAAGTGATCGTGGCCTACAGTTGGCAATGGCGAGCAGTGGGCCAGCATGGGCCATTGTGTACTGCGGGCTTAAAGATAGTAGATTCTTTGCTGTTGCTAATAGGATATGAAGCATTATCTGTTGTGTAAATTATTTTAGATTATGTAAATAGTAATTTGCTTTAAAGATATACTAGTGTTTAAGTCTACAGTCTTTAAGAATAGTATATTTTTAAAGCAAATTACTATGTTTTAAATTGTACATTACAATTACAACTTTTTTTAAAAGTAAATAGTAAATAATTTTTCAAAACTACCTTTTTATTTTATTTTTAACGTTTTGAGTTTAGGCTACTTATTTAGGCTATCGCGGCAAAAATTTAGCTACTTTAGACTACTTAAGCCACAGAACAATTAAATCAATAGAAGAAACGATGGTCACGTGACAGCGTACACGCCTAATTGTCAAAACGATATCTTGATGCCTTGAGTAAGAGTCTAAATTAAGATGGTATTGTAACTAAACAAAGTGTTATCACTTGTAATCTTTTCAAAGTTAGTCGGGTTGTTGCGTGTTTATAATCTCAGCAGTCGTCTGACGGATTATTTCATAACTTGAAATAATTAAGACATTTAAGAGGAAAAAAACAATTGTGTGATATTGTATACTAAATGTACAATGAGGTGCATAGTGCGTGGCTGCAGTTCACGTTCAAGAGATAAAGAAAACGCAGATGATAATGTGAGCTTCCATAAGTGAGTACCAAAAATCTATGTTTTCTCGTGTAAAAGAAGCATAGGATGAAATAATATCAATGAAAAAAGATTCCCCGATGGCTCATTAACCAAGATTACTGTAAAAGTTGGTCCTAAAACAAATCTATGCATGAAAATTATGAATAAAAACAAATCCATTTAGTAAATCTCACTAGTGATGGCAAAAGCATTGTCGATAAATGTTCGTCATTGTGGTAGTATTATCATAACATGTTCGTTAACGTTCTTGTTACACCTTTTAGCCCTTCTCAGTATGTAATACATTAATTTTTTGTTCAAGTTTTCCGAAAAGTAACATACGCTCGCAATGGTTTGCCGCCATTGGCAGAAATGAGAAGCAGTACAAAAGCTATTGGAAACTGTGCTCAAGGCACTTCAGACCCGACTGCTTTCTAAGCAGAAATTTATTGCGAATACGCCTAAAAGAAAATGTAGTGCCTAACTTAAATTTGCCAGGAAAAATGGAAGTGGTGGTAAGAACGTTGAATATTTGTTGTAGATCAGTTTTCGATTTTTTTATTTTTCTTGACACTATTTAAGAAACAGGACGCTTACAACGATTGTATTTTATTTTCAGGATACAGGGGAGGCCTCACTAAACCATCAATAAGTGTCCAAAAAATTTGCAAAACTTCTGAACAAGTACTCAGAGAATTTGAAGCTCTCGTTCCCAAAAAAAGTGTTGGTAAACCACAGCACTTCACTGCAATGATCACCGAAATTTCAAGAATATTAGGTACCATCCATAAATGACGTCACACGTTAAGGGGGCGGGAGGGGGTCGACGAAGTGTGACATTGTGTGACAGGGAGGTGGGAGGTGTCCTAAATTTCGTGACGTCTCATTTCCAAATTTACGTGTTAAAACACGAACTTTGCACTATTGACGAAATAGGTACTTAAGACATTTGCAACTCTTGATATAAAACTAATTTCGGAACTGCTGTTCTGAATATATTCAATCATTTTTGAATGTGAAATTGCAAAATATGTGACGTCACACTAGGGAGGGGAGATTCTCACAAATGTGACCAGCTGTGACAAGGACGGGGGAGGGGTCAAAAATCATGAAATTTGTGTGACGTAATTTATGGATGGCCCCTTACTGCAGTCTAACGTATTTAATGAACTGCATAGTCACTCTTTTGATAACTCTGTCGTTGACGACCACCGCTATCTTTTGCTGAAATCTGTCAACGAAACGTATTTAAATATTAGAATCCATCATATATATATATATATATATATATATATATATATATATATATATATATATATATATATATATTTAATACAAATATAGTTTATTGTTTAAAAATAACATGGTTTACAACGAATGGCAACTACCACCTGTATTTGTATATATTGTATATATCTCTCTATATTATAATGTTCTCCCACTATACTAAGAACCTGTTTCACAATGTTCAAATAAAGTTCCAGAAAAGCTATCCGCAACCAGGGCTGCCGTTTGTTCTAAATTTAATTTTTTTTTCTATGTTGCGTGTGTTCGTTTATGGCTTCAAATTTAGAACAAACAGCAGCCCTGGTTGCGGATAGCTTATCCGGAACTTTATCAGCAGATTGTGAAACAGACCCTAAATTTCATATTTATAATTTAGAGTTAAATGAGAAACGAGTAAATTTAATATTGTAAATTGCACTTCCTGCTAATCTGGTCTCCAAAAAAGGGTTGGTTCGTAGATAATGCTAAGTAGTATTAACCTCGCCTATGTGAAAAACTTTTATGCAATAAAGATTTTTAATAATAATAATATTATTATATTTAAACGCGTTTTGTTGCCCACTTTTAGCAAGAGATTGCGGTGGAAGATGGATTTACTTAATCGATACTATCTGGTTAACCAAGTACTAGGGTTAGTATTCTTTTTGAAGAGATGTTCGTCGCGAGTGTATGCCTTCATTACGTATCTTCCAATAAATATTGACAGTGATCTGCTTTCACTAAACGATATTTCTTATCAAATGGTATTGTAAGACTAATATACAAAAGAAAGATATTTTCATCCATTTCCTATCATGGAATATGTAACAAAGGGTCCTAACTCTGTATGTATTTTTATTTTTTACTTAATGCAAAAAACAACCTTAATGTAAAGCTTAGTCTCGGATTTTTAAGGTATGGAACTTTTTATGTTAAGGCCTATGTAAAAAAAATAATTTAGCATTTTCATTTTGCATAAAAAGTAACAGTCTTTTATTTATTATTATATATTTCAATATTACATAAATTAATACTTATGCGTCATACAATACGAAAAGCCCGATTTTTTCTAAAATTCTATCGATATCGATGGACAGTTAGGCCCATCCCTAGTCGGTAGCGTTTGACAGTAGGGCATGTACGCACCTTGAAATCGGTGCATTGATAAACGTCGTGCCATCTCTTTTTTTCTTATGGAAGGCTAGTTAGCGAAAGCAGGACAGCATTACTGTTCAAGGTTTCTGCTAAGTTACTGCTACCCCTTGACTTAAGCTATGAAAAACGGCGATATCATGCTGTGAGTCGTTAGCAACACTGACTTCTATTTTCACAGATAAACCATTTTCGCGCGCTCTTGCTTGACACTGCTGTCATCGTAATGTCATAATAAATAATATGATTATTGCATTGCATACATACAACAACCTATAGTAAATGTAAAGCCTAAGGAAGCACTTTTTGTTTATAATCAGTTTTTGTGACCTAAATAGAATACATAAATGTAGTAATAGGGAACTTATCTAAGTACTGGTGAAGTAAAAAAAAGAGCAGCACGTCAGGCGACAAAGTTTATTAATCTCGAAACTCACTTATGAAATATTAAAATGAGTGAATACCCAGATCCCGACGAAGAATATGAGTTAATGTATGCTGATGAGCTTGAATTGTTGCGGGAAAGCGAAGAAAATGAAGGTATTATAAGTAAATATTAAATCAAATAACAAAACATAACCTCAAAAGACATATCTTACAGCAGAACGTACTTTTCAGAGCCGAATGTGACTAGGAAAAAGCCTGTTCAAGCTAAAAGAAGTCTTGACTTCTCAAGCCCAGCTCCTAAAAAACCCAACTCAACCCAGCCTCCCACAAACCAACAAACAAATGATGAACCAATAATTATTGAAGACATCTCACTAACTCCAAGCCTCCAGCCTATGGACGATGCTCTCACTCCAGCAGTTAACTCGAGCAAGAGGACGGTGGATGATTTGTTCGGTGACATTGGTGATATAGACTTTGATGAAGTTGGTATGCCTAGTAAAAGACAGAAAACTGAAGAGGAGACAGATTTGGAACTTATTGATAAGATACTGGAGGGCAGGAGACTGCGGCAAGCTCTTGCAGAGCCTACAGCGCGGGGGCAGGCACAGAAATCATGTTATCAGGTCTCAGAGAACATATCCTTGGATATACCTAGGTATGTGGAAAACAAATATATTTTTACTCAACTGTAAAAGCATTAGGGTTGTGTTTTACGTGTTTAGGTGTGTATATTTATTTGTGTCTGGCTGCCGACAGGCTTAAAAGCTGGAAAGCTTTTGTCAAATAAGGTGTAAATTGATCTATATCTAGGCTGTGGTAAATGGTACCACTGTTAATGGTAAACATGTAGTCAACAATACTGTTAGTAAGTTGGACCTAGCTTGGACACTCATTGAGGAGGGTGAGGGCTTCGGTCGTTGTTGTGCCTTTTATGCAGCGCGTGTGCAGTGAGAGTTTGCATTGTCATATCAGAAAGCTTGCAGTGTTCTGTTAGTGCATTATAGTACATTAACAGATACATGGTTGTGTCACATAATGTGTTTTTGCATAACATAGACTCCTAGAAGGTTGATGCGTGTGTGTGTGTACACTAAAACTGGCAATAATATTAAATCACCGCTTTTACTCAATTTTCATTGTATCACAATATAATAACAATCATTCAAATGAAATGAAATGAAAAGGTTTTATTCAAAGTAGCACAGAAACTTTGGCTTAATCAACATTACAATTAAAACTAGGTGTCCATATCAAAATCTAGATCATTTTGGAGAAAAAATGGACAAAAAACTCCAAACTTAGTCTTATCAAAGTCCTTAATTAACATAGTTTACATAATTATTATAAAACATAGAACTCATACATTGTACTGGCTTTAATTACAGACCTCATTGTCATCTAGATAATCTTTTATGTTATAGTAGCCTTTTGGCACAAAGTGTGCTTAACATATTTTTTGACCCGCGATTCAGGCAAGCTTAATATATCTTCAGGGATTTTATTATACAAGCGTATACAATGCCCCATGAAAGATGTATTAACCTTTGCCAGCCTAAATAGTGGGAACAAAAGTATATGTTTATTTCTAGTATTTACATTACCACCCTTTGTGGACATATTTGCTGCGGTCAAAAGCCTGTATTGTTGTTTGTACTTAAGAAAGGTAATTGTGTAGGATATCATTTAATTAGCATTATGTTTCGCTTTCAGGTGGGCATTCTTACCTCTAACAAACTCTGATGGTGACAGGATGTATGTGAAGTTTGACTCTGAAGAAGACTGGGAGAGTTCACTGCACCTAGACTCAGCAGAACAGTCCTTTAATAACCCAGCTTTATATGAGGAAGCCAAGAGCATTGTAAGTGCACTAAATTATTATATATATATTTTTGTGTCATGTGGGCTATGATTTTGTTTATGATTATATATATGTTTTTATGTTTTCCGAAGTAAGGCAAATGAAAAACATTATGCTTGAAGAGTCTTGATTTTTATCATCACCCAAATAAGCTTATGGTTGGATTTTGGGGAAATTGTACGCTGTAATGGCAGATACTTATGAATAGTAAAAATTAGGTGAATAAGTTTTTTAATCATGATTCAAGCAGTTTTTTTTACAAAGTTACAACTATTATTAATTATTATTGTTGTCATTAGCTATGACTGTGGTTAATAACAGGGCTGGCCAGGATTCTGTAATAGATATTTGTTTCCCACAATACAGAAAATTGTAGTTGCGGCAGTTGAAAAACTGACATACACCTCATGTCAGTTCTGCAATTTTTAAGAAATTATTAAAAGTACCAATATGTCGAAAACTAATTTTTTGCTAAGGTTATGTTACATTATTCTGGTGACTCATGGGCTGGACTATCAGCCTTCGAAGGGACGACGCCGACTTCTGGTACAAATATAACATAGATGGAGACTTTTTGCTGTTAGAATATCAATTAAATTATTAGTTCTCTTTTTTCTCTGTCTTTCTAATTGTAGCTGGAAAAGAAGGAGCAAGAGCGAGACAAGATGGCGACGCAACTGTCTCAGCCTCTAGCCAGCATGGAGGAAGATTTCGGTAGTAAGATGTGGGTGGACAAGTACCGGCCGGAGTCCTATGTGGACTTGCTGACGGAGGAGCCTGTCAACCGGGCTCTGCTGCATTGGCTGCATTTGTGGGATAAGGTAAGGTTTAGTTCAATTCTGTTTCTAAACCCACTGTACATTTCAATCTATCAATCCTTGATATAACATATTTTAAACTTTCGCGACTTGAACTCATAGTTTTTTTTTTTTTATTTAAATAGGACAACCAACAGGCGATACAACAATACAGTCACAGAGAAAAAAAAAAACACACACACAAATAACATGGTAATTGCTCACCCACTTATAGGTTATCGCATCATGCATGTAAAATTCAACAAACTGTAATACATATTAATCCTTTTTAAAGTTATAGAATATATATTATATAAAGACAAATTAAACTTAAATAAAAAAAAAACTAATTAAATACACGTAAATTAAAGATATTTAAACAGGCTTCTTTTGAATTTTCGTAAGGTATCATTGAAAACATCCAAGGTATGTATTTTGACTGAAGATATGTTATATAGGTTGGACAAACGTTGTAGAGGCGCGTACTTTCCTAAATTAGTCCTGCACGGTCGAATGTTTAGCAAAGGACATGGATATCTAGGTAACCTACGTGGAACATTCAATGAGAGCTGCTCAAGAAGCGCAGAGCAGTCAAGTTTACCGTTGATAATCTTGTGCAATAATGTTAGGTCCAACACAGCCCTTCGCTTACTCAGTGAATGCATTTTAAAGTGAGATAATCTGGCATTATATGATTTAATGGACCTAGCCTTCCCCGCACGGTAAGCTAGGTGACGTAGCAATCTTTTTTGGACACGCTCTATTCTCTCACTATGCACGTCATAGTAAGGATTCCAAACCGAGCTGCAGTACTCCAGTTTGCTTCGGACCAGGCAGTTGTAAAGTTGTATCACAGTGTTAGGGTTTTTAAACTGTTTGGAACACCTTAAAACGAATCCGAGTGATCTAAAGGAAGCACTAATTACTGTATCCATGTGAGCAATAAAACGAAGTTCACTATCCAACACCACCCCCAGGTCACGGATCTCAAAGACCTCTTTTAGTGTTTGACCGGTAACATTGTACGAACTCTGCCACTTCGAATCCTTTTTGCGCGTGAACTTTATATGTAGGCATTTGGACGCGTTTAAATACATCTTATTCAATTTGCACCAGTCACTGACACGATCGATATCTCCCTGCAACAGTTGCACGTCGGTGTTATCCTGAATTACGTGTGTTAATTTTAGGTCATCTGCAAACATGTAAACATTACTTGAAGAGATCGATTGCACCAGGTCATTCACAAACACATTGAAGAAGAGTGGTCCTAAATTAAAGTGTGGTACACCTGAGTGTGACTGGAAGGGCTCAGACTCATAACCGTTTACAACAACCCTGGACTGCCTAAACATGAGGTATGATCTACACCAAGTCAACAGGGATCCACAAATACCGAACGATTTAAGCTTCCTCAATAAGTTTGTGTGGTTTACCTTATCGAAGGCCTTCGAAAAGTCGGTATAGATAGCGTCCACTTGCTCCCCTCTATCAACTGCAGTAATAAGGTCATTTACATAAGAGACAAGATTGGTGACAGTCGACCTACCCTCCATAAACCCATGCTGGCAGGATGAGATTAGGTATTTAATATGATTATAGATGTGCCTATACACAAGTGACTCAAAGACCTTCGCCAATGCGGCCAATATAGATATTGGCCTGTAATTTGGTATTAAATTGTTCTTGCCACTTTTGAAGATACTCACAATCCTAGCCTCCTTCCATCTTGTGGGAAAAATGCCAGTTCGAAGAGACTCATTGAAAATTTTTGTAAGTGGGAGAGAGAGTGAGTCTGCACAAGATGCTAAAAATATCGGTGGTATATTGTCGGGGCCGGCTCCTTTACCAGGGTCAAGTCTTTTTAATTTGAACCTTATCTCATCCCGTGTAATCGAAAGATTCCCTATTTCGTTGTGGGTTACGCAATGGTGATCAAATTTATTACACTCTGAGTCTTTTTCGAAAACTGATGAGAACTGAGATGCAAACAGGTTGCAAATATCCTTCAAGTTATCAGCTGCTTGATCATGTAGGAACATCTTTGTTGGATAGGAAGAACTGTTTCTCCGTAGATTATTTATGTGGGTCCAGAAGAACTTGGGATTTTTTCCTATTTCAAACTCAATTGTTGTGATGTATTGCTTATAGCAGTTCGAGATAAGTTTATCGCAATAGTTCGAATATTTTCGGGGCTTAGTCGGGAATGTGATTTCAAACTGTCGCAAACGTGGGATCCGGTCATGAAGAAGTGTTCGAGTGGAAAAAAGTTGCATGGCTTTTCGTCAACCCTATTATTGCTTTGTGATGACTGATTGAGGGTAGTCTGAAACCTTGTCAGCCGAAGATGCGAACGGGTGCCAGCCATCAGTCTTCTCGTGACTACGATGAATGAAACGTCGTCGAAACGTCGAGGTAAAATAGCAATAAATTACTACGCGATTAAGCCCCGAAAATATTCTATGAATCCTTGATATGTAGGTTCATTGACTGGTAACGGACGTCCCAGGCAGACATACATCGACCAAATAGGGGATGTAGCGAAGGTGATCTGTCAGGATCGGGGCAAGTGGCAGTTCCTGGTCTCTGCCTAACCCTCTGGGATACAGGCGTGAGGTTTATGTATGTTGGGTTGTATATGGGTTCTTGAGTGTTTTTTACCAATGACTAGTTAAATATTTTTTGTTAGTAGCATTACGTTTAGTGCACATAATTAAGTAGTAATGGCAATGCCAATGCGATGGACTAACTGCGACAGGCTTTCCTACTAGTTCTAACTTTGTCACAAAACCACTTTAAACAACATCATCATACAGGGACCTTCAGACAAACGGGTTATGGTTTTAGAAGGGCCAAATCTGTAGCTGTAATCTGTAGCTTCATTATGTAATACCTGATAAAATAAAATAAATAAATGTGGAAAAATCAGTATTACGAGTACAAACTGTAGGCATAGATTAAATTTTTTAATGTCCTCTGAAACTTTGTCCTAAAACATACTTATTTAATCAACTATTATCATTATGAGTAAAAGTAAATAAAAATAAAATCTCTGTTTGCTTCATCTAGAGAGATCTCTCTAATCTGGAAAGTTCGCATTTCCTGTTAATTTTATGTATAATTTTCCCATATACTGTGTACAATAAAGATATATTATATTCTTTTGATAAAAATGGCCTCCACTGTTCCAGATAGTGTTCAAGAAAGAAGTGAAAGTGCGCGATCCGCAGCAACGCAACACGTTCCAGAAGCGCACCGGCCAGTTCCAGTTGACCAACAAATGGAAGGGCAAGAAGGAGACGGAACCGGAAATGGATGAGGATGGTCGGCCACATCACAAGGTATATTTGACAACGCGACGGATAATTTCTGATATTGTATGGAATCAGGCGTTACTTTGCGGAGATCCATAATAGCATTAGAAAGTGAAAATTACTTTGCTAAATTCCGCCAAAAATCCCACAGTCAAATCTGTGTTTCTTTTTGGATCAAAAAAATTAAGTAAATAAAAATCCAAACAACGTGATTGCTGCACATGCCAGTTTTTACTTCAGTTTTTTTTTATTGCTAACATGTACTTTTGTTTCTCATGTTTTGATTCAGGTGGCGCTGCTGTGCGGGCCGCCCGGTGTGGGGAAAACGACGTTGGCGCATCTACTGGCCACTCTCACAGGTAGTCAATAAACAGAATTTTCAGTTACTACTAAGCTACAAACCGGACCTTGGCCCCGTGGTGGAGTATGGCCTAACCTTCCTGCGATGCAGGAAGAGACCCGTGCCCCAGCAGTTGGGACAAACAAGGGTTGATATCAACCTCTATACTTACATTCGCTTTGTGCCATAAGCGCATTAAAAGTTAGTCTTTGCGTTGCGTGCTAAAATTTTTAATGTTAGATATCTATCTAACATTAGATAGATAGATAGATAGATAGATAGATAGATAGATAGATAGATAGATAGATAGATAGATAGATAGATAGATAGATAGATAGAGAACACTATTGGGCATAGAAATGGAAACTACAATGTTTCTTAACATAAGAGTACATACGGTGGCCTTATTACTAAAAGTGATCTATTCCAGACAACCTTTGGATGGACTGGGTTAATACACTGGAGAAGAAAGTTGATGTATAAACATACAAAATGAAAATTTTAGAGATATGAATAAATGCCTAAGTAACAGTGTAAATGTATTAAATTGTCCACAGATACATACAAAAAATTTACATAAAAATGTTTATTTTTTGTAACCCAAAATAAGTTTTTGGAGTTCACAGATTTTTTTTAGCGATAAGGTACTTTGTTTTGGTGCCCAGAAGAATAGCCAAGCGTACCTTTAGTATTGTTCATCATTATTTCAGTACCCTGAAAACAAAACCCTACCGGCTTACACGGTAGAGGAATTATAGTTCTTCATTGACTTTGAACTTTACTGCTTAGTGATAAGGTTCAATTTAAGGTGGCAACTATTATGCCACTTACCGATCAAAGGTTATATCTTATATGTATCAGTTGTTTTTTTTCCAGTGAATAATGAAATGAAATGAAATGAAATGAAATGAAATGAAATGAAATGAAAAGGTTTTATTCAAAGTAGCGCAGATACTGCGGCTTAATGAACGTTACAAGTTAAACTAGGTGTCCATTTCAAAATCTGGATCATTTTGGAGAAAAAATGGACAAAAAAACTCCAAACTTAGTCTTTTCAAATTCCTTAATTAACAGAATTTACACAGATACTACAAAACTCGTGAATTTTACATGCTTGAATTCCAGACATCATTGTCATCTAAATGTATAATCTAAATGAATATTCTTATGTTATAAAAACACGGCTCCTAACACTCCTCAGATTCAGTTTAAATCATCTGTCCCTTTACCACAGACTGTTAAATTGGCTCTGACGAGTGTTTTAACGATTTGTGTGTTTTAAAAATAAAATAAATTCAACGTTGTGACGGATTGCGACCTCGCTATACTTACCTTGGTTGGTTCCGCCTGTTTACTTAACTCTTTTTTTTACACGTGACATTTGACTAATGCATTGCTTTGACATTTAGGGTCCTTATGGACAATAATAAAGTCTTATATCTCTCAGTGGCCACCAGGCATCTGGCCACCAGGCATCTGCTCATCTTTTCTCAAGATATCTTAAAAACCAAATGCATCAGTTGTCACCTATTCGTAAAGGTATACGAATAGGTGTCAACTGATGTATTTGGTTTAAGATGTCTTGAGAAAAGATGGTCAGAGTCGATTCTTTTTTCCGCTGCCTTTTTCTCCACTACAATACGGCCTGAAGGCAACGGCTTAAATTTTACATTAAATTGATGGAGTACAGCAAACAGATTGTAAATTCTTTACGTTGAAATAAACATAACATGACATTTACATACAAGCACATACATTGCTTCTGGCCCCACACTAGGATACTCTGTGTCGTGGGAACCAGAAAGAACGACATCACAAATATGTAAACATCCAAGACCTGGGCTTTTTTTGTCCCCAGCCGGGATTCGAACCCGGGACCTCTTGCATGGTAGGCAGACGCGCTACCGCTACGCCACAGAGGTCGAAATAAATTGATTTGATTACTAGTTCACGCTCAGCGGTCAGGTTATTTAGTATTTAGTTATATATGAAACGGGTCAAATCTAGGTTATTTATTAGGTAAAACGTTTATTACGTTTTACCTGATAAATAATCGCGATTTGTTAGTTAGTTAGACCTGAGATTTCCGCACTTAACCTCATAGTTGGGCCATTGTACGTAGCAAGCGCTGAGGTACGCTAAAACCTCAGACACTAGGGTCTCCTTACGATGTTTTCCTTCACCGTCAGCGAGTAGTATTGCTACAATATTTTCTCAAATGTACATAACTTAGAAAATAAAGTCATCGGTACATGCCGGGGTTCTCGAACCCACGACCTCCCGATTGAGAAGCCGGCGTTCTACACCGCTCCGCTGCCACCGCACTTTGACTTGACCCGTTTAATATATAACTCTGTATGAGTATCGCGAATTATTAAGAAATATTATTTGGTTTTGTTTAGATACAGATATATATCTCAGGTTACAGACCGGTCGAACTGAACGCTTCAGACGAGCGCAGCGTGGATGCTTTCCGGAACGCTCTGCAGAGTGCCACACTCATGCAGTCGGTGCTAGACTCGGAGCGGAGGCCCAACTGCCTCATCTTGGGTAAGTAGACAGAGAGCAGAGTTAAAAACAAAGGAGGACCGAGGGATCTTTTTTCTTTGTGCAATAATGTGCAACTAGGAAAGAAAAACCTCAACCAATTCTTTGAACTTAGTTGATCTCACAGAAACATGCTTCCTCGTGAAGTTTAACGAAAAGTTACGTTGTAAAGACTGTGTTATTTATAAAAACACCATTCCTTAAAACACTCGAATAAGGCTGATTTTTAATCAGTTTAGTCTGTGGTAGAGATTTTACAAGGAAGAAACGTAACCACAGATTAAGTAAACTTATTCCAAGGCTTTGGAGGCATCGTGTTTTTATGAATAAGATCGCACCAAAGACTTATTATTTTAAACTGTATTTGGGAAGAGTTTTAAATGAATCGTGATTTTATAAATAACACTGTAAGTCTTTTGATGCGAGAGAAAGAGAGAGTTAGAATTTGTTTACTTGAAATAGAAAATTATTATTTCAAATATAGAGTAGAATTAAATTGAACAATGTAATTGGGTATATTTAGTTCCCCCTGCCGTCCTGCCTAAAATAATCACGCTTTCACTTATCTTTCTTCTTCTCCTTCTTCTTCAGGCTATATGTTAGCCCACTGCTGGACATAGCTCTCTCCAAATGTGCACCATAGCGCCCTGTCTTCAGCTTCCCGCATCAAGCATCTGCCGGATGCTCGATGCTGGACTTATCTTTACGACGTAATAATTCTTTTTGGCTTAACGGAATGTTTTAATTTTTAGACGAAATCGATGGCGCCCCTCTGCCGACAGTAGAGCTACTGGTGAAGTGGTGTGTGAGCGGTAAGAGCGAAGGCAAGAAGAAGACTAAGAGTCAACCGCTCAAGAGACCCGTCATCGCCATCTGCAACGATCTATACGCCACTGCGTTGCGCCCACTCAGGTAAGATACCTTTCACTGATGGAACTATAAGTCTGGAACATTTACGTTCACTTATATAACATTCAAAGCGCTCGTTGCCGAGGTGAACCGAGGAATGGGAATCAATCACTTGAGTTAAGCAACAACTGGCACGGTCTGGTGCCTTTGTTGCTTAACTCAAAAGGTCAGCAGTACTATAATCTTTTATTTTATTGAAAATATTGGTAATCCCTTTTCTTTTTATTAAACTAAATCAGTCTCTTAAATAATTTAAATCCTCTAATATCGTTAAATCATTGATTATTTAATATTCTTCAGGCTATATCGTCGTCACGCCTTCTTCTTCTTCAGGCTTTAGTATGTAGTCTACTGCTGGACATAGCCCTCCCCTAATGAGCGCCAGAGCGCCCTGTCTTCAGCTTGCTGCATCCAGCATCTGATGGCAGCTTTTCGCAGATCGTCATCCCACCTGGCCGTCACGCCTATTTGTATCAAAATTGCTGGTATCCCCTGGATGAAGAAAGCCAAAGAGAGAAAGAAGTGGCATGCTCTGACATAGGGCTACACCCAGCAGTGATCATCATCAGCCCGGTAAACCCCACTGCTGGGTATAGGCCTCTTCATTTCCACGCCAGCCAGCACGGTCTCGCGCTAGTCTCATCCACTGTTTGCCGGCCACTTAGGTCATCTGACCATCTGGCCGCTGGTCTGCCCACCGACCGTTCCCCCTCCCACGGCCGCAACACTGTCACTGCCTTCGTCCATCGGCCATCATTCCGCCTGGCCAAGTGTCCCGCCCACTTCCACTTCAGAGTTGCAATCCGTGATATTTGCCAGTAAATTGAAACAAGATGCAGATGCTGGATGCGGCAAGCTGAAGGCAGGGCGCTATGGCGCTCATTAAAGGGAGGGCTATGTCCAGCAGTGGACTATATAATAGATAGATAGAGAACACTTTATTGAACATAAAAATGGAAATTACACAGATATTTCTTAACCTAAGAGTACAGACGGCAATAATAAAATATGCCTTCTTCTTCTTTTCGTGTCAGCGATTCGACCAGTTTACATTTTTCCTGCCCAATAGTTGGCTACTGCAATTGCAGCAGCGTTGGCCTCTGTTAGGTCCTCCACAGTGCAGGTGTGAGGGCACAATGGGCACAATATAGCCTGAAGAAGAAGAAATTGAAACAAACTGTCTCAACAGGCCGATAGCCCAGATAATCCACGTGGACGGCATCTCGCTGGTCCGACTGACGGCACGGCTGAGCTGGGCAGCGCGCGCTGAGCGGTTATCGGCCAACCCGCGAGCCCTGGCGGCCTTAGCCAAGCGGGCGGGGGGCGATGTTAGAGCGGCCTTGCACGCGCTCAGCTTTGTCAAGGCGAGGGCTAAGCAACAGGTCAGTTAAGTACTTTCTTCCTCTGTGGCCAGTTAAATTTTTGAGTGGTTATGGGTCATCCCGCGAGCCCTGGCGGCCTAAGCCAAGCGGGCGGGGGGCGATGTTAGAGCGGCCTTGCACGCGCTCAGCTTTGTCAAGGCGAGGGCTAAGCAACAGGTCAGTTAAGTACTTTCTTCCTCTGTCGCCAGTTAAATTTTTGAGTGGTTATGGGTCATCCCGCGAGCCCTGGCGGCCTTAGCCAAGCGGGCGGGGGGCGATGTTAGAGCGGCCTTGCACGCGCTCAGCTTTGGCAAGGCGAGGGCCAAGCAACAGGTCGGTAAAATTCCTTCTTCTAGCATTAAAAAGTGAAGATTACTTTGTTAAATTCCGCCAAAAATCCCACAAGTACCATGCGGTTAGTTGATGCACCGCCCTCCCTCCCACTTTTTCAAGCAGAAGCAACACACGAACACACCACCACCGACACCAATACTTGTGTGAGAAAACACGCGACGCGTTTCGCCTCTAACACGAGGCATCCTCAGGCTCACAAATACAAGTCACTTGTATTTGGGAGCCTTGTCGGTGATGGTGTGTTCGACTCTTGCTTCTGCTTGAAAAAGTGGGAGGGAGGGCGGTGCATTAACTAACTGCATGGTACTTGTGGGATTTTTGGCGGAATTTAGCAAAGTAATCTTCACTTTTTAATGCTATTATGGATTTCCGCAAAGTAACGCCTGATTCTATACAATTCCTTCTTCTTCTGTCACCACTTACATTTTTGAGTGTTTATCGGCTTACCCACACGTTCTGGCGGCCTTAGCCAAGCGGGCTGGGGGCGATGTTAGAGCGGCCTTGCACGCGCTCAGCTTTGTCAAGGCGAGGGCTAAGCAACAGGTCGGTAAAATTCCTTCTTCTTCTGTCACCATTTACATTTTTGAGTGTTTATCGGCTTACCCTCACGTGCCGGTGGCCTTAGCCAAGCGGGCTGGGGCGATGTTAGAGCGGCCTTGCAATCGCTCAGCTTTGTCAAGGCGAGGGCTAAGCAAAACAGGTCGTTAAAATTTCTTCTTCTTCTGTCACCATTTATATTTTTGAGTGTTTATCGGCTTACCCCCACGTTCTAACGGCCTTAGCCAAGCGGGCTGCGGCGATGTTAGAGCGGCCTTGCAAGTGCTCAGCTTTGTTAAGGCGAGTGCTAAGCAACAGGTCGGTAAAATTCCTTCTTCTTCTGTCAACAATTACTATTTTGAGTGTTTATCGGCTTACCCCCACGTTCTGGCGGCCTTAGCCAAGCGGGCTGGGGCGATGTTAGAGCGGCCTTTTAAGCGCTCAGCTTTGTCAAGACGAGGGCTAAGCACAACAGGTCGGTAAAATTCCTTCTTCTTCTGTCACCATTTACATTTTTGAGCGTTTATCGGCTTACCCCAACGTTCTGGCGGCCTTTGCCAAGCGGGCTGGGGCGAATTTAGAGCGGCCTTGCACAAGCTCAGTTTTGTCCCAGCAAGGGCTAAGTCTGGCGGCAACAATCAGCGAGCCTCTCACTCGGATTGGCAAACACTTTCACTAGGATAGCGATCGTCGTTTGACATAGATATGCTGAGAAGAAAACTAACTAATCAGCAGTAAACTATCAGTTATTCTTAAAGAAATGAACTGATTAGCTCACTAGTTCTTTTTTACAGACAACTTTAACACCAGTAAAACAGAACTAGCCTCTAAATAGGTTTTTAAAATTGTCCTTAGCACGGGTTAGTGCATTAAAAAAGAATATAATCATGTGGGTACAGCGATATCATTCCGATGTAAAACCTAACGGCAAAGTAGGTACTCGGGGCTGCAAGTGATGCAAATTAATTCAGCCAGATGTCGCTGCCTGTACGTAATACAGAGAGTATTGTAAAGAGGTTCGAAATTTCACTGATGCCGGTGAGTCGCCCATTAGCTCGGGTGGAAGAACGCTGGCACGGATAGCCAGAGGTCGCGGGTTCGAATCCCGGCATGTGTGGAATTTTTAGCCTCTAAATAGGTTTTTAAAATAATAATAATTACGCCCTTCATCCGGGCTTTCCCGATAGATAAGAAGAACAAGAATCAAACATCCTTTAGTAGTTATTTTTGATAAACTACATGATGTGACGTGTTGCGGTTTTGGGCGCAAATTTTTTAAACTTTATATTATTAAAATTTTTCATTCCGTCTTTGCAACTTGTTCATACATCAGCAATCAGGCATCAATTAGGTGCGCCAAAAACCCGCGCTGGTCACTTGTGGCTAGCATTTTGAAGCTGAAACCTTTTTCTTTTGTTGCACTTGAGTTCGCACTATTGTATTTTCAATTTTTTTAATGTTTTTTTTGTTAAAGATAAAGATTTATTTATTCGCTAAAACATGTGTCATTGAAAATACATATTTTTATTCTATGAAAATACATATTATTTTGGTGTTATGTTTATTTGTGTTAGAAAATAAATAAATGATTTTCACTTTCACTTTACTCCTGTTCCAGTTGACGCTAGAAGACGTGATGAACGCCAACATAGGCGAGAAAGACACCACTAAAAGCCTGATGCAGGCGCTGCAGGCTGTCTTCACCACCAGTGACGTGCCTGAGCCCGTCGCGAGGTGTGCTAAGGTTATCTCCGCTCACGGGGAGTACGAAAGGTAACATTTGTCGCAGTCCTACCGCGAACCATCTAGAATGGAGCAATGGAGCCTTCTGGAAGTCTATCGAATAGTCGTCGCATGTTACGTTTTAGTTACGCTGCAAGCAATAATGACTCGTATGTCTAGTTAAATAAGGCTTACAACTCTATGACATATTTGTTGAACCCTGGCCCGTAACACATTTTTTAGTGAATGATTTTCGAGTGTTTAGATGTTTTTAGCATATTCAGCACACCTCCCTTTGCGCCTATGACGTTGACGAGCGTTTACGAACCTCGGTATTGACGATCTATTTGAAAGAAAAAGAAGAAGAGATTTTGGGGTTTTTTGGCGACTACTTTATTATTATTATTATGATTATCAGTTTTTGTGGTTGTTTTTTTTTGCTGTAACTATAGCAGATGTAGGAATCTATAATTCTAATTGCCACGCATCGACGTAATATTATTTACAACAAAACAATTCCTGTGAAACAGTCCTCAGAGGCATTTTCTGAGATTATATTTTGTTTTCGGTCCTAGCCAATAGCCTAACCATTGAGAATGGTGGTAGCCCATTAGTAGAGCGCTACTCACGTTCGAGAAGTCCTGAGTTTGATACCCAAATATACCCATGGTGAGTGCGCCCATAAGGCCTCTGACATGGCTTAACGACAGCCGGCACCAACGGCTCAACGTGCCTTGCGAAGCACGGATACGCTCGGAACGAAGCGCTCGGAAAAATGCCACTAGCGGTAGTCACGGGACACTTATCCATCCTGCACCCGACCGCGCCTGTTGCTGCTTAACTCAATTGGTTGATTCCATATCCGATCGCAACTCATCACCCATCCAATTTCAGGGTGATCGACGGCATATTCGAGAACTATCTGAAGGCGCGGGTGGACGCCCGTCTGACCCTCGCCTGCTCGACCCTGTCGTGGCTTCGGGCCTTCGACGAGTTCCACTCGTGGACGCAGCGGCGGCAGAACTATGCGCTGTACGGGATATTGCCGGTTTGTGCGGCCGCCTGCCACGGCTCGCTGGCCAGCAGGGCGCCGCCGCGGCTGCTTTACCCCCTGGCGGGGCAGGAGGTGAGACTTTCTGGCGAGCTGCTTGCGGCGTGCGGTTTTGGGGAGTGTTGACTTGCGGGCTGCTGTCTCGCGGGCTGCTATCTCGTGGAGTATTGTCTTGTGGAGTGTTGTCTTGCGGAGTGCTGTCTTGCGGAGTGTTGTCTCGCGGGCTGCTGTCTTGCGGGCTGCTGTCTTGCGGGCTGCTGTCTTGCGGGCTGCTGTCTTGCGGGCTGCTGTCTTGCGGGCTGCTGTCTTGCGTAGTGTTGTCTTGCGGGCTGCTGTCTCGCGGAGTGTTGTCTTGCAGAGTGTCGTCTTGCGGGTTGCTGTCTTGCGGAGTGTTGTCTTGTGGGCAGCTGTCTCGCGGAGTGTTGCCTTGCGGAGTATCGTCTTGCGGGCTGCTGTCTTGCGAAGTGTTGTCTTGTGGGCAGCTGTCTCGTGGAGTGTTGCCTTGCGGAGTATCGTCTTGCGGATTGCTGTGTTGCGGAGTGTTGTCTTGTGGGCTGCTGTCTCACGGAGTGTGATGATGCGGGCTGCTGTCTTGCGGAGTGTTGTCTTGTGGACTGCTGTCTTGTGGAGTGTTTTCTTGCCGGCTGCTATCTTGCGGAGTATTGTCATGAGGGGTGCTGTGTTGTGTGTGGGGTGCTTTCTTGCGAAGTGCTGTCTTGTGGGCTGCTGTTTTGCGGGCTGCTTACTAGCGGGCCGCCGGCTTCCGGTCTGCTGTCTTGCGGTGTGGTCTTGTGGTCTGCTATCTTGCGGGTTGTAGATTAGGTAGATTAGCACTAGATTGTTAAAGACACATGACTTGTGGCGCTGGAATGTCACTAGATATAGAGATGGACTTACTAAACTTCACTTACGAGAAACAGCTTCAAAAGATTGAGAATTCAACGTTTTTTTGAAACAGGTATTGTCAAATTAAGTTTGGATAATTTACAGAGTTAGGCACCAGACATTAAGTTTGCAAGTTGTATCTGACGGATGAAAAAGATCAAAGGAAAGGACATACGGTTGTTTGTGAACCCCGTCCTTTTCGAGCCGTACGTGATTAATGGACATTTACTTATGATTACCAATCGCCAAATTCTGAAATCATAAACCCTGAGAATATTCGTGAAAAAGGCTTACCCTGAACGTGGCGTTCGCATTCTTCGCGTTTTTATATTTACATTTGTTACACGTACGCCCCGCAGGTGTACCGCAAGCGGCAAGAGCTGGAGAGCATCGTGACGTCGGTGGCGGAGGGTGCCGGGGCGGGAGTGCGGCGCGGCCGCCGCGCGCTGCGGCTTGACGTACTGCCGCTGCTGCCGCTACTGCTAGCGCCGCGGCTGCGAGCCGCCAACGTACAGGTAGGGTCGGTTTGGGGCGCCAACGTGCAGGTAGGTGCGGTTTGGGGCGCCAACGAGCAGACAGGTCCGATTTTGGGGCGCCACCGTGCAGGAACGTGCGGTTTAGGGGCGCCAACTTGCAGACAGGTGTGGTCCGTGGACGGCTGTCTACAGGTAGGTGCGGTTTGGGGTCGCCAACGTGTAGATTGGTGCGGTTTGGGGGCGCCAACGTGCAGGTAGGTGCGATTTGGGGTGCAAACGTGCAGGTAGGTGCGATTTTGGTGCGCCAACGTGCAGATTGGTGCGGTTTGGGGAACCAACGTGCGGGTAGGTGCAGTTTGGGAACGCCATCGTGCAGGTAGGTGCGGTTTAGGGGCGCCAACGTGCAGGTAGGTGCGGTTTGGGGCGCCAACGAGCAGACAGGTCCGATATTGGGGCGCCACCGTGCAGGAACGTGCGGTTTGGGGGCGCCAACTTGCAGACAGGTGTGGTCCGTGGACGCCTGTCTACAGGTAGGTGCGGTTTGGGGTCGCCAACGTGTAGATTGGTGCGGTTTGGGGGCGCCAACGTGCAGGTAGGTGCGATTTGGGGTGCAAACGTGCAGGTAGGTGCAGTTTGGCGGCGCCAACGTACAGGTAGGTGCGGTTTGGGGTCGCCACCGTGCAGGTAGGTGCGGTTTGGGGACCAACGTGCAGGTAGGTGCGGTTTGTGACGCCAACGTGCAGGTAGGTGCGGTTGGGGGCGCCAACGTGCAGGTAGGTGCGGTTTGAGGCCGCCAACGTGCAGGTAGGTGCGTTTTGGAGGTGCCGAGGTGTAGGTAGGTGCGGTTTGCGGTAACGTGCTTCGCTGCCGCTACGTGCAAGTATGATCGGCTATTAATTTTGCCGGAGTCTCGTATCTTGATAGCTTACTGTTATGGCCCCCAACTATTAATTTTAACGATAATTGAAGAAATTAAGCTAAAAATAGCAATTTAAAATATGCTTTGCTCATGGCGACTACCCATGAAACTATCTAAACTTCTTGCAGGAAAACTCCACTTTCTGTGAAGAAACCGTCATCTATACTGTTAGGTTTAAGAAATATCTGTGCAATTTTCATTTTTATGTATAATAAAGTGTTCTCTATCTTCTACCTAAAGTTGCAGGATCAAAGTATCCGTTTCTTTTCCGAGTCACGAAACTCATGAAATGTACCTGTTGTGGCCTTATTTCTCGAACTACCTTTAATTTCCAACTGCGATCTAATAAAAAACTTTTTTCTTAACAGCGCCTTCCCCCGCTTTATCTCCTCTACGAGCAATTTACTTCTTTTTACCGTGTCGATAGCAAAACAATTTGCATCTAAGTTTATATTGAACAGTTCCGGCCGACAACTTTGCGACGCTGACTGCTTCATCACCTGCAATCATTAGACCCTGAGTGCAGGTGTAAGGAGCTACCTAGTAACCTGCAACTTCAATCCCCAGCTTTGCAGCGAGAACGAACTGAAGTCCCTTCGCGCCGCGGCCGGCGCCATGTGTGACTACGGACTACAGTACGTGCAGCAGAGGACGCCGGACGGACTCTACGCCTTTGTACTGGAGCCCGACATCTACAAGGTGGCGTTCTTTGGTAATTGTGCATTCAAAAGTTTTCTAATAATTACCTGCCTCGTCTCGAACCGATGTAAAAAAAACACCCCTATTTTTATGATGCCAATCGAAAGAATGGTATCTCTTCGATAACATTCTTTAGATCGAAGGAATAATATATATTCTTTATTGCAAAAAGTAAATTCGAAAGATCATTACATGAAATTTGTTTCAAAGGCGAACTTGTCTCTAACAGAGATCTCTTCCAGCCAACCTTAGCATTGGGTGTTTAAATTAAGGTAGAAGATAATAACTCTTCTTAAGTAACATAGTATTTTAATAGAAAGGAACTGCGTGAAATTAATCATTTTATTAAAATTAAAAACATACATGAAGCTGCCGTAGTCAATTAAGTGGGTATTTTTTTGTAAATGAATTAAATGCTCAACATTTACATTTACTGTACATAACATTCACATACTGGTACATACATTGCTTCTGACCCCGCACTAGGATACCCTGTCTCGTGGGAACCAGAAACAACGACATCACAAACATGTAAACATCAAAGACCTGAGGTTTTTTTTTCGACTAGGCCACGAGCTCTTCTACGCTTTGTATACTTAGTAAAATAAAATGTAACTTTGTTCGTGTAGGCAACGAAGAGCGCGCGCGCCCCCCGCCTCACATTCGGCAGGCGATCGCGCGGGAACAGCAGCTGGAGGAGATCCGACGGACGGAGGCCGTGGTAAGATTGTATACATTACGTCACATCGTGCCTGTATGACGCAGAGCGAGGCAGAGACATAGACCTGAGTGCTTAGTGCGAGTTTGACAGATCCAATTGAATAACTTTACTACCGCGTTAATCGAGCATCGAGTAGTGAGTATGAGTAAATTATCCGTTCGAACTGGCAAAACGCTGTCACAGTACAACTCGCACTCGCGTTTATTCGTGTTATGGCTGGTAAACGTGTTCACTTCTCAACGTAAACCATTACAACTCGCACTCAGCAATTTTAGTTTCCATACTCGTCCCTAGGTGGCGCTTTATCGATGCCATAGAAATATGAGTTTACGTTAACGCGATCGAGTAGTTAAAAAACTCGCACTAAGCACTCAGGCCCTATATTCTGTTAATGCATTCTTGTACATTTCACGAAAGTGGCGATTTCATTATCAACATGGATCAAGCCTTCTAGCCGAAAAACATGTCACGTGACCTGTAATTGTAGTGTAATGCACGATGACGCTAGTCGCACGTTTTAAATGTCAAAAGTCGCGACATCAGTTCATCAATCCGCTACTTGACTCGTATCAAATTTGACGCGATAAATGAATATTTCCTGTAGTATTTAACGTAAGAAACTGAAATATACTGACTTTGCTAAGTAAATATTATTATGTAGGATGGCTGCAAAATTTGCAAATTAAAAAAATATTTTCCGCCTTTAATTCAGTACGGTGAAAACGCTGTCCGCCATATTGAAAGCATCTTTGGTATGTAAACAAACATTTGTCAGCCAGAGCTAGTGGACAATTATTATTAAAGGACTTGTAACGGTGCAAATATGTATGTCACTCATTCTTCGATTTCCCTCATTTTTCACACTACTATTTTACGCTTTGACCAGATCTGACTTTTTACCTGCTTCTCCGTTTATCCGTTTTTATCCAGTTTTCTGTTAATATTACTACAATTCTACAAATAAAACCACACCTAAAGTCGTTCCAGAGTTTATTTATTAATTATTAAAGTTATAAAACGTTACACTGGCGCCCAAGTCTTCACCTTTACTGTAGTTGAAGACAATGACAGATGATGCATGCTAGGGATGAGTGGTAGATGATGAATAGAAGTGGAACTGCCTAATGTAAATATTCATTGTAGATATCACCCCACACCTTCTAAATTTTTTTTTCATCGCCCATCTTTTATATTTTATTTTATTTTAATATTTAAGAATAACTAAATTTATTTACTTACCATCCCACATCCCCGACCTTCATCGACCTTACTTTGGATTCTCGACTTTAAATTTTAAATTAAATAATTTTACTTGACAATTTTTTTATAAAAAAAAAATTTTTTTTTAAATATATTTTTTTTAAATAAATATATTTAAAAAAAATATTTTTTTTTACCGGTTGCCCCCGGGTAGTGTAACGGTGCAAACCTCTTTACACCATTTTTATTTCTTTTTCCATCTATCATTTTCAAATATTTAAATTATGTATGTCACTCATTCTTCGATTTCCCTCATTTTTCACACTACTACTTTACGCTTTGACCAGATCTGACTTTTTACCTGTTTCTCCGTTTATCCGTTTTTATCCAGTTTTCTGTTAATATTACTACAATTCTACAAATAAAACCACACCTAAAGTCGTTCCAGAGTTTATTTATTAATTATTAAAGTTATAAAACGTTACAGACTTACATCAAAGTGATCTTCACGCAAGTTTCAATACACCCGAGTTTCAGCCGATAAAGTGTCGCGGTCTCTTTTGGCAAGTTTGGGCCAATTTTTTCGTGTATTTATTTCACTGGGTACACGAATTCACAACTTTCCGGGGGTCTTTCTTGACATGTTTTTGCATTCTCGAACAAAGCCATAATGATAATTGCTATATTTTGCATGAAAACTCTATGAAATCATGGTTGATTTCATAGAGTTTACATGCAAAATATAGCAATAAAATATAGCAAAAAAAATACGTTTAGTTTAATTCTCTCTAACAAAATACATAAATAATTCTTTCTATTTCTTTCTCTGTTATTTATTTCTTATCTTCTTATTTCTTACGAAATTATTAGTCCGAAAACCTTTGGTGCCCAACAGACCACGAGACTGAGCCAGCGTAAACCGGACGAGGGCAAACGGAAGCCGACGGCCAATGGACAGCCGGCCAACCTACCCAATCACCTGCAGAGATTGAAGCCGAAGGAAGTCGCTCCCAAAGCGCCCCAGGTATGTTGTAATATATCATATTTATTTCAGCCTTCAAGGCAAAGCCCTATACAGAAAAAAGACACAAGTATACATGAATGTTTGGTGTACATAATTGCTGTGTGGTGTCGGCCTAGAGAATAGCACCAACCCAAATTCTTCGCGCGGTTGTCGTAAAAGGCGACTAAGGGACACAAACCGGGGGGTGGGCAGCAACGCCCCCTGCAGTACAATTCCACCGTACTGCGATCCCCAACCCGCATGCCCAGCGTGGGGATTATGGGCATCACCCCCCAATGATGGCCCAACCTTGCGCTATGGCGCTCATTAGGGGAGGGCTATGTCCAGCAGTGGACTAATATAGCCTGAAGAAGAAGATACATAAATGTGGAGCTTGGAATACCATGAGGGGGAAAACTATGTCCTGCTGTGCGCGTAATATGGGTTATGATGATGATAATTTTAGTAAAAAAACAGATAATTATGCTTTACTTTTATGTCAGAGGCTTGATAACTTCTGACAGTAAGGCCCGCCACTGTCTGACAATCCTCCACCAACCCGGACTTGGCCCCCGTGGTGGAGGACGGCCTAACCTTGCTGCGATGCAGGAAGAGACCCGTGCCCCAGGGGACATACAAGGGTTGATAACGAACGATGCTTTACTTTGTTCGTGCTTATTATTACTATTTGAATAAAGCCTTATTAAGCCTGTTATGACATGATTTATGGTTTACTAGCGGTGCCCGGCGGTGTTACCCGCGGTTTATCTATTCTCCCATGGGAATATGATATTTTAATATATTCATTATTGCAAAAAGTAATTCGAAATATGATAACATGAAATTTGTTTCAAAGGCGAACTTATCTGTAATAGAGATCTCTTCCAGCCAACCTTAGCATTGGATCCAGCCGTTTAGGCGTACCCTAACCCGCATGCCCAGCGTGGGTATTATGGCCATTACCCTCATGATAGCACAACGTGGCGCTCTTTAGGGGAGGGCTATGTCCAGCAGTTAGTATAGCCTGACGACGACGACGACGACGTTTAGACGTGAACAACATTCGCCTTTATAATATTAGATTACTGAAACTCATTACTCTTTGGCCTTTGCATGTACGTAATTAGATGATTTATACAGATTTAAGTCATAGGTAATGGAAATCGAACCTGGGTCTCTCGCTTCAGAGTTGATTGTACTATCCATTGGGCCACTACCGCTTATGACACGATATTGCTTTTTTATTCAAACACTTACAAACTTAATATTAATAATTACATTATTTTTAATAAAATTTTAATGATAATTATATTCTTTTTAACCCGTGCTAAGGACAATTTTAAAAACCTATTTAGAGGCTAAAAATTCCACTCATGCCGGGACTCGAACCTGCGACCGCTGGCTAACCGTGCCAGCGCTGTCCCAACTGAGCTATGGGCGACTACCGGCATCAGTGAAATTTCGAACTTCTTTACAATACTCACTGATGCCGGTGAGTCGCCCATTGGCTCAGTTGGATAGAGCGCTGGCACGGATAGCCAGAGGTCGCGGGTTCGAATCCCGGCATGGGTGGAATTTTTAGCCTCGGTTTTTAAAATTGTCCTTAGCACGGGTTAGTGCATTAAAAATAAAAATAGTATAATACTCTCTGTATTACGTACATATTAATAATAATAACCAACTCTCCGACTTCCGAACATTAACGGCTCCGTGCAATTTTTAAACGACTTCGGTAATCGAGGGGGTTCTCAATTCGACGATTTTTTCATAGGATTCTTGAGGAAATCATCGAACACTTCTTTTTTAGTGCGTGTTTTTGTTGAAGTCTTTTCTTTTATTAATTAGGTAGTTTAATATTAAAACCTGTTCCCCATTACAACATTGCAAGGCTTAGACTCCAGCTTGAAAAATATTATGCGACACCTTCAGCTGTTTCGCATAGATAGCAGGGGCAATTTTTTTGTATAGATTACCTCTGATATTCCGTGGGCACTCGATTGTAGATAAATTGCGGTAATTCCTACACGCCACGTAATTACGTAGTGACCACATCTATAACAAACTAGCTGACCCAGCGAACCTCGTACCGCCTGACAGTCGATTCTTTAATTTTTTTTATTTCTTCGTAAAAAACTATTATCTAATCTGTGCTCGTACTTCAAGGAATGTTGTAAAAAAAGAATTAGCGAAATCGGTTTAACTGCTCTCGAGATTTGCCTTTACCAACACATTCAGCGATTCATTTGAAGTTTGCTGGGTCAGCTATTGTACTAGCTGACCCAGCAAACTTCGTACCGCCTAACAGTCAAATCTTTTTTTTATTTTTTCTCTCCGTAAGAACCATCCCAGTACTTCAAGAAATATTCTAAAAAAAGAGTTAGAGAAATCTGTTCAGCTACCAACACATTCAGCGAATCATTTTTATATTGTATAGAAGATAGAAGATATCCTCTCTTACAATCATTAAAAAAGCTTTGGTATCCAGAACTCGGTTGTATCCAAGCTCATTGCGCTAGTTCCTCGGTTCCTCCAGTTAGTGACAGAGTGCGGCCGGCCTGTAATAAGCGAAGCACCGCCACGTCATTACGTCGTGAATGCGCGGCGCGCTGATTGCAGTTTACTCGCCCTGATGGAATATATTACCGTACTAGTGTAGGGCTGTGTCGGAACACACTGGAGTAGGCAATAAGAAAAACTAGAACATGTTCTTTTTTGTCTTCGTTTTTCTATTGGTATGAATATTAAACTAAGTATGTAATTACATTTATAATAGATAAGTAGGTAGCAATGTGACCAATGGGCGATCTCACGCCGTAATAAGGCCGCCAATTTCTGTACTATATCTTTATATAGTTTCTGTTACTGTAATTTCTGTGTATAATAAAGAATATTCTACCTATCTATCCATCTCGCCATAAAACGTGACAGTTTTAATGTACTGTATTATGTTATAAATAAATATAAATTAATAGTTTGGTTCCACAGCGCAATGTTGAATTTCCTCTTAGAATCGGACTATCTGATCGGATCAGATGCAGGAAGAGACCCGTGCCTCAGCATTGGGGACATACAAAGGTTCGATAACGAATCGGACTATCTATCTATCTAATCAGCCCATAAACTGAGCCTACTGTCGGGCGTTGGCATCTTCTCTTTTAAGCCAACCTATTCCGTCCTTTGCTAGTCTCGTCCAAGGGTTTTCCGTCCGCTTTCACAATTTATTGTTTTATAGGACCATGTTTAATTTCGTTATGTAATCGGACATTTTACTCTGATTCTGTGGATGGTTCGCAGCTATTTAAAACTTTTTAGTGAAACAAATCATTGCTTTAATTTCTACTCTGAGCCGGGCGCAATAAGTTTGAAAGAAAAATTCAGGTTTTTGCTTGCTGAACTCGACCAAATAGTGCTGATCAATTCATTACAAATTTGTGATTAACTAATCTGTTAAGTGGCAAACCCTTATTCCATACCCTGAACAAAAACTGAAGCCTACCACACTGAAATACGTGAGCTTATGCAATGTAATGTTTTAAGTGTCGAAACGATTCTCGACCAAACCATCGATTCGATATTTCGTGATTAAACTTTGCAAACGAAACCTGAAACGAAATAACGCAAAGAGAAACCTTAATTGAGTGACAATTAATAAACACACACACATAATTTTAAAAACCTATTTAGAGGCTAAAAATCCACCCGCTACGTAATACAGAGAAAAGAGGACGGAAAGTAAAGAGGTTCGAAATTTCACTGATGCCGGTGAGTCGCCCATTAGCTCAGTCAGAAGAGCGCAGGCACGGATAGCCAGAGGTCGCGGGTTCGAATCCCGATGGGTGGAATTTTTAGCCTCTAAATAGGTTTTTAAAATTATCCTTAACACGGGTTAGTGCATTAAAAATAATATAAACACATACATAAACTCACGCCTGTATACGGGAAGGGTAATGAAATAAAAGGAAATAAAATTAAGCCAATTTTATTGCTACGTGAAGAATTTACATTCTGTTAGCTGAATGTCCATGCACAAAGTAAAATGTAGGCCGCTGCCCTCGGGTAGACAAAGAAGAGGGTTTACAACAATAAAACCCCACCGGAATCTTTTGGCTATAGATACAAATCCACTTACCCCTCAGAGTGTATTAAAATAACACTAGCTTAGCTCTATCATACCTAGCGCTCATGAAAATAGTCTCTTTAGCGTGAAAGTCACAACTCTCAGTCTAGCGACTAGCACTCTGCGAATCGTGCTAATTAAAACTGTGTTTGCTGATCCGCGTCGCGTATTGTGCCGCCTGTGAAAGCGGGCGACCACAGAGTAACTACAGCGCGGATGTACAGACAAGACCACAGATTCTTCCTAAGAGGCTCCCTCAAGGAGCTATTCCCGTACAAAAGCAGTTTGGTTTTTATTTACACATGACGACGGATTGCAATGCGTTTAGAGGACATATATAGAGGAGGTTTGACCGTGCTTGCAGCTGAGAATAATTTTTTTTATTATAAACTCACATTTTTCATGGAAACTCAAACATATAATTTATTTTTAAGCTTATTTGTAATTCTAAACATGATAAAATTAACGCACGCACGGATTAATAAAATAATAAAGTACCTAGCTACGTACCTAAGTGCGTCTAAAATGTTTAATTGATACTTTTTGCTTCGTTTTCTCTTATTAATGTCGTCCTCAGCATGTACGGGCCAAACCGCACATTTAGAGCATTTTACTCGTATAATGTATCCAGTACTTAATCAGCCGCTACGGCGAGCACTCGTTCATTAAATATCAAAAAACAGCAAATCCGACTTTACATCTTCGTCGTACAACCTTATCATTCCTGTACAGCAGATTAGGGACATCACTAATCATCATAAAAAAACCGCCTCTGCTCGTTCAGTCGGTTTTCAGAAACCTGTCCAATAGATAGAGGTAACTTTATTGTACATAAAAAAGGAAATTGCACAGATGTCTCTTAACCTAAGAGTACAGACGGCAGTCTTAATAATCTTAATAGTCTTAATTAATCTCTTCCAGACAATAGCCTATTACCCACACATCATCTCTGCATAATAATAGCGATAGTAGGTTGGCATGTCTGCGAACAAAGCCACTGTCTCATCTTTGCCTCTCCAGCTCTGCATTAAAGCTAGACTCTCATAATCTTGTGCAATCTCGCGTCTTAGCTGCTTGCCTCCATATAAAAAGAACTAATTAACCCCCACACTGCTGTGAACGCAAATGCCAACCTCATTCGGAAGGAAAAGGTGGGACGTAACCCTATGAAAGGCCTATTTTTAGGTTTGTATTTAGAGAAACTGTGTCAGGTTAGGCCCATAAGGAGTTATGTTCTTTTATTGTGCGGGGTGACAGGTTGTATATCTTCTGTGGTTTGAGGTACCTTCATATAACTGGGTCAGTGCACTAAAAATTGTTTTAATAAGGAAATATCACAGAACATAAAAAAAGAGTAGAAGTAGCGACATGACACATTAGTACGAAAACCAGTGTAACCAAACTGATACTTATAAACCAAACGCACACTACGAATGCCGAGCTGCCATTGGTAAATAAATTCAATGCCGAAAAGGTGTACATCATAAAAGTTTCAATTACAATATGCACCTTTTCATAATGTTAACAATGATCAAAGTCAAATGACAATGATGAAATTAAGGTTGACATTATGTAGTAACGCTACTCTACACTAGATGGAACTAGCGCGGTGTCGGACCGAAAAGAACTTTTACCTACTAAGACATAAAGGTCAGAATTGAGAAACAAGTACATTCTCAGTTTGGGATGGGACAATGCGAGTTATAGATTGTCGATAGGGAGAACCTATCGACAAATTATACCCGTACAAACAGTTTAACACATTAATGGCCGAATACGAATACTTAGAAGAATTTTTAGCTATTTCTTTTTTACACTATTTTTATTTTTAATGCACTAACCCGTGCTAAGGATTTATTTCTTTTTTGCCTGCGGGTTGACTGGTAGAAAATGCATCTTTTTCACATTATCTTTTTGTGCAATAAAGATACAACACTAATAGGGTAAATAGATGCACAAAGAAAACAATGTGGTAGATTTCATATTTTAAAATGTTCTCTTATTAAAAACTACCTTTAACCCGCTGCTTCGCGGGCGTTACAAAATATAACACGGGAAATATCATGTATTCTACGACTCAATTCAGATCTTTGTCTATCTCTACGCCATGTTTCATACGTTATACTAATTTTATTGATGATGGTACTAATATATTTCAATTATACGCAAGAGTTTAACCTGGAAGTGAAGCCTTTTTTAGTTATTATGAAGTGTTCATGAAAATGCTCTGAATATATTGTGCTCATCGTCGTTTTGAACCAATTTTGCCTTCCTATCGCTGCCATGCATTTTACTTACGTATTCGGTTTCTTAGGAAAACTAAACGAAAACTCACTTCCAAATTGTTTTGATTCCGAGAGGGTTGTTGTATCATTGCCACGGTTTTCTGTTGTATTTGATTAAAATTACTTTGATAGTTTCTTAGATATTTCAGTCACTGATAAACTGGTGAAGAAAAACTATATCGCGATCTAGCTGTGATCCAATGACAGTTTTCACATGCACAACAACCAGCCGGCGACAAGAGCTCATACATTACTACTTTACCCGGCCCGGCCGGACGGCGACCCATAGCATTTGAAAAGGCACTTAGGAAGTAGGTATAAAATAACAATAATTATTTTATGCCACACCTGGCAATACAGTGGCTTTTTCCGCACGCTGCGCGTACGGAACAAGCCGCTTTCTGGCCAAGTGTGGACATAAAAATATGTACACAACACGGGAGGTAATAAAGAAAGCTCTCGATCGCATATTTAAGTCCCTCGCTTGCAGCTCGGGCCGCAAACTTCTGCGATCTCGGCCTTTCTTTGTATTACCACCCTAGTTGTGTAATGTACTATTACCTACTTAGACGAATTGGAGTTTACAATACCTAAGTACTGTTAAGTATGTATGACTACTACGTCATAGACAATAAATTATCGATAGATTTTTATCATGTGTGCCCCCATCCGTAATTGAGTAGAATTCAAATTTTGACAGAAACTTCTAGAGAATGTCCACTTTCTTCGATGAAAATTTAACTTTATTAACCAGAAAATAAAGGTGGTTTCACTTTCTCATTTTCGGATTGGTTTCCATGTTCATGTTATTACAAATTTAATTAAAATACAATGAAATACATCTTACAGATGAAATGTTACGGCATGATCGGTATATTTTGGTCCCCAACTTTTATTTTTGCTCTCTAACACAGCATAACAAGGCATTTTAATCAAGTTTTCACCATTTTTTCTTTACTAGAAGCGCACGGCAACTGAAGTCAACAAAACTGTCACCGACTACGCATAGGCAATACATTGCTAATGTGAGGCACGCGGGCACCGCCCACTTACGACTTCTACTCTTTTTTTATGTTCTGTGGGAAATATAATATTGTCACTACCTGCTAATGTTGTCTCCAAAACTTAGGTTAGCTGGTATATAATGTTAAGTAGCATTAAGCTTGCCTGTGTGTAATTTTTTTTATGCAAAAAAGAATTTTTACAATAATAATATTTACAAAGGTACGTAGTACAATTGGCGGCCTATTGCTAAAAGCAATTTCTTACAGACAACCTCACGGTAAAACTAATTTAATTTGTCAGATAAGTTTTGGGATTTTTTGGGATTGTGCTGTGTGAAAGTTTATTTTCTATTAATATCTAGCGGAATGATATCGAGGGAAGCCCACAACGGCTAGCAAAGGACATCTCAGGCATTTTTTTCATCACATTTTTTCTGCCAAAGGGGATACGTATTAGCAAAGAGCAAGACAATAATTACCAGAAACTAGTGCAGCAACTCACACACTCTCACCTCATCGAGAATATTGATGAAGCGAAAGAAATTGTTCAGGATCGTGGCAAGTGGCTACCTCTGGACTTTGTCTTCCCCTCAGAGCTTTTTATGTAGCCTATAAACATCCCACTGCAGGGCACAGGTCTTCTCTTAGAGAGGGAGAGAAAGAAAAAAAAAAAATTACCACGCGTGCCCACCGCGGATTGGATTTTTTTAGCGCTGAGCTATTTCAACACCCAGGCGTCCTCATACACTCAGGTTTCCTCACGATACTTTCCTTCACGGCTAGCCAGTAGTATTGCTACTATAATTTCATATGGCCATAACGTAAAATTGGTACACTCGGATCCAGGTTCGATAACCTGGGTCTCCCGTTTCGGAGTCCATTGTTTATCCACCGGTCAAGCCCTCAGAGATACAGTCGTGAATTTATGTGTATTTCAGCCTCAAGACCTTTGCAAAATAGAAGCGCAAATAATTTACAACCCTTTCCAAAACGGCATTAACTCTCAGAGACAAGTCCCCTGTCAAAAATCATCAAAAAGGTAATCAGAAAAACATCAAAACCTTTAAAAGTGTTTGCCGAACTCTTGTAAAATAATGAGCTTGGGCCAGAGTTGTGATTTTTAATTCCCATTAACAGGGAACCCCTCGGAATAATGTCCCCGAAAAGAAAGTCCACCAGAAGGCCGGAAGGGGAGATGTGCCTGCAAAAAACATTGGCCTCATCTACGTAGGCATTTGAATCGACCCGGATTTTCTACGATCTTGACAAACCTGCTCCAAAATGATCTAGATTTTGAAATGGACACCTAGAGTGAATTGTAACGTTCATTAAGCCGCAGTTTCTGCGCTACTTTGAATAAAACCTTTTCATTTCATTTCAACCCTGTTGAGAAAAAATGGACAAAAACACTCCAAACTTAGTCTAGCCAAAAATCATAATTCTAATTAGTATTTCTTAAATAATCACGATTAGACTCGTTTACTTTGTACTTTACTTTATAATTTATTGCGGTGGTAGCTCAGTGGGTAGAACCATGGACTGGCAAGCGAGAGCCCCAGGTTCGATCCCGAGTGCGGGCATGTACCAATGACTTTGATTAATTTCAAAGTTACGTACATTTGCGAATTTGCAGTCGCAATACCACACGCTAACTGTGAAGGAAAACATCGTGAGGAAACCCGCGGCTTGGTTGGCTCCGCACGTATTGACTAGTCTTTCCTGTGGGCTAGGCCGACTAAGCTGTCAGGATGGTATAGGTGCTGGGCGAGCCTACACCATCTATAAAACTATGCCCCAGGCACCACAGCGTCGGAGTGGTCCCTTCACCCATCTAGTGTGAGTGAAGATACCACTGGACGCTGTATAAATCATCTCATTAAGTAGATGCAAAAAGGCCAATATTTATACTTTTAAAATAATTATACTCTATTGCACCAAAAAATCACAAAGCGCAAAATAAAAAAAAATACCTACATGGCGACCTTATTTCATAATAAATCTCTTCCAGCAACGTTTAATATATAACTAAATAATTTAACTGACTGATAGAGATATAAAGATAAGAAGAAGATTTAGCCTCTAAATAGGTTTTTAAAGATGAAGATAATTATTTACTAAATAGAAATCGCATGGTTACATTACTTGCGGTATCTGCACTAGACTTCTATCGCTAGACTAGAGAACTCTGTATCGCAGAGACCAGATTAAACTTACGAAGTAATTGTCGACAGGTTTGGTAATGCGTCCTCAAAACGTTTTATTAAAAATTAAACAAGTTTAAAAAACCTATTCAGAGGCTAAAAATTCCACCCATGCCGGGATTCGAACCCGCAACCTCTGGCTATTCGTGCCAGCGCTCTTCCAATTGAGCTAATGGGCGACTCACCGGCATCAGTGAAATTTCGAACCTCTTTACACTATTCTCTGTATTACGTACAGGCAGCGACATCTGGCTGAATTAGATTGCATCACTTACAGCCCCGACTACCTACTTTGCAGTTAGGTTTTTACATCGGAATGATATTTCTGTACCCACATGATTATACTATTTTTATTTTTTAATGCACTAACCCGTGCTAAGGACAATTTTAAAAACCTATTTAGAGGCTAAAAATTCCACCCATGCCGGGATTTGAACCCGCGACCTCGCGCTATCCTGGTGGCTGGAATGGTAATGCATCCTCAAAACGTTTTATTAAAAATCAAACATGTTTGTCATACAAATTCCTTGCGACAGGCACTTTCGTGCCATAACTTTGGTCTTCTGGTACGTTGCGTCTACAAATACAGTCAATATTGTCTCTGACCCCCTTCCCCGCTCGCACCCCTCTCGCCCCGCTCGTGGTCGGATGCTTATAATACTTAAAATACAATAACTAATCACAATAAAAGGGTTGCGCTGCCTCTATTAAAAAGTCTGTAAGAATTTCGATGGAGGGGTTCGGAAAAGGTCGACGTACACTAAGAAAGAAAAAATATTTTGTATGTACAGTCAGGAGCACATGTTATGTTTACATTTCAGTACGTTGTCTAAGTCAAAATAGTCATTCTTATACATTAGGCTAGAACAGGTTAATGTGACAATGTTCTAAGGTGTTTACATGTTAGTGCACGCGACTATACACCAGGAATTATATAAGAGACTTATATTTTGCTATGGTATGCTTTTTCACACGGAAAAAAATCTCTGCTAAGGGCATTTTATAGGTTTCTGGCACGGTATTATTTTTGTTAATACACTAGCAGCTTAGATCTGATGCGTGTATATTTTTTCACTGCACGATGCACTTGATTATTTGTGGGTCCAAAATAATTCGATGAGTCATTCGTATAGATGTCAAAGTGGCCTGAAAATCTTAGAGTTCGATTAGGGTCAGTCTCTAAAATGCACAGTTGTGCAATAGAGTCATTTTAGTCCGGTAATGGTCATTTCATTAACACTGTCGGTAGTCTAGTAACCAATCGCATTGCAATGGTAGGTATAACCGGTGCTACTTAACTCGGCGCCTCGCGCAATTCGATCTTCTTCGCGAGAGATGCTTATTTAATTCGAGCGGGTTATACCCCTGGAATGAAATTGTACTGCTATTGCTTTGTAGACTACCAAATTGAGGCAAATAACAACCATTGTCGTGCATATATCATCCTATTGAAAAACTTTGTAAGTATTAGACTCTAAGGCCTGGTCTGAGTCGGCAAAGTATTCCTTTGACGAGTAGCGGGATACTAAAAAAGTTGATTTCTTCTCTGTTAAAAAATTATCTTCGTCGAAATCAGTTGTTTAGAAATTATGAAAGTGTTTAAAGTTTTTTTTTTTAAAGGTTATTGAGGTTGAAATCTTGGCATCTCTGTGACTTATATTTTAACCTGTTGAACAGTTATTCTTGTCAAGTAGTAGAAAGGAGCGTAAACTGTAACGTAACTTGATAATGTATGCAGCATTTCACAAAACTCGAGTAATCTTGTAATGTAATGATTCATGTGTCTACAACTTTATCTAATAAGCATATTTTATTATACCCATTTTCGTATAATTTTGAGACCTTTAAAACCCAAAAAAAGTATTTATCGTTTCATTTTTTTCTGCGATTTTGCTATGGAATCAAAGAAGAGTGATTGATTCACTCTTCTTTGATTACACGAAAATTAACGATCCTTTGGATTGGATCGTTCCATTTCACCTTCTCTATTGCACCGCGCAGCACTTAATTCGAGAATAATATTCTTGTACAGGTCATTTTAATCAAAGCATATATTTTTATTATATTCACTCGAGTGAGAGCGGTGGTAGCGGAGCGGTGTAGAACGCCGGCTTCTCAATCGGGAGGTCGTGGGTTCAAACCCCGGCATGTACCAATGACTTTGTTTTCTAAGTTATGTACATTTGTGAAATTATAGTAACAATGCTACTCGCTGACGGTGAAGGAAAACATCGTAAGGAAACCCTAGTGCCTGAGGTGTTAGCGTACCTCAGCGCTTGCTACGTATAATGGCCCAACTATGAGGCTAAGTGCGGAAATCTCAGGTCTAACTAACTAACTAACTAACTAACTAACTAACTAACTAACTAACTAACTAACTAACTAACTTCACTCGAGTGAAAGTTCATCCGAGTGAATTGCACGAGTCGTCCGTACACTAGCTTAGTGTGCGTTGAACCTAACAATTTTTTCTACGGCGTCTCCTCCCCGAGCTAATGGCGGAGGGCGGGCGGCGTCAATTCATGACGTAATTTGTTTCCCGCCCGCCCAGCCTCTAGACAGACACGGATACCAATGACGTAGAATAGAGATTTCAATTTCGGTCGGTTCCGATTCAGATATTTATTTCAAAGTGGTAAACGTATAAAAAAGCTCGATGAATAACTAAGAGTTATCAAATAAATAAAGCCCAATGATTATATTCTTTTTTTTTTTTTTAATGCACTAACCCGTGCTAAGGACAATTTTAAAAACGTATTTAGAGGCTTAAAATTCCACCCATGCCGGGATTCGAACCCGCGACCTCTAGCTATCCGTGCCAGCGCTCTTTCCAACTGAGCTAATGGGCGACTCACAGGCATCAGTGAAATGTCGAACCTCTCTTTACAATATTCTCTTATTACGTACGTATTTTTAGCCTTTAAATAGGTTTTTAAAGCCCAATGAACATAATTTTATCCCTGTGCATTAAATTACGTGCACTCACAAGAAAACAAATAACTACGGCACAAAGAACTTAAAAACCTATTTAGAGGCTAAAAATTCCACCCATGCCGGGACTCGAACCCGCGACCTCTGGCTAACTGTGCCAGCGCTCTCCAAACTGAGCTAATGGGCGACTCACAGGCATCAGTGAAATTTCGAACCTCTTTACAATACTCTCTGTATTACCTACACGGTCCTTAGCACGGGTTAGTGCATTAAAAAGAATATAATTATTAGAATTATTTGGTTTTGAATTCCGGTTATTTCAGCATGGGTGACTTTACTTTTTAAGTTACGTATGTTTGTCCTTACGGTAGTACCACTTGCTTACGTAGAAGGAAAACATCGTGAGGAAACCAGAGTATCTGAAGTGTTCATACGTCAGAGCTTTAAATTGCCAATCCGCGCATGGTCTCAAGCACTCTCTCTCTCTCTTTCTCTATTTCTCTCGTTCTCTCTTTCTCTGTTTCTCTATCTCTGAAAGAAGGCCTGTAATCTGCAGTAGAACGAATATAGGCTTAAAAAAATATATGATTCCCGTTTTCTTAGGTAGCATTTAGGGCATACTCTCGATTTTCCCGTTTTTGTATGGAACCCCATACGAAAACGGAATCGGGTACATGCCCTAGTAGCAAGACTAGCAAGCGTGTAGTTTGTTGGTTTCTCACTTGCTTACGTAGTGACTTTGTACTTGTAGATAGAGCAAAATTTAATCCCCTTTTCTCACAGACTCCAAAACCCTAATGAATTGATCCCAACACGAAGCAGTTAACCAAACAGATTTATCTCGAAGTAAACAGTACATTCGTGCAGTTTTCCCGCCAATAAATAGCCGGGCGGCCATTACGGCGCCACGCGGGCTAAGTGCCGCCATTTACTTGCCTCCGAGCGTCCGATTGCTCCGCCCGCTGTATTTATTTTAAATAGCCCGACAGATTCAATGTGCTCATTTCATTTAGTGCTTTACTTTTTTTATTTGATCACTTATGCACGCTTTGGTGCTGGGTGAAAATAAGCTGTGAAAGAAAAAGTTAGGTGCCACGGCCATTTTGTAAAAAAAACGCGCCAAATTTGATCTAACCTAATCCTACCGTACATGGTTTATTCGAGTTGAAAAAAATAGGGTCTTTTCTCGTTTATGATAATCCTGACACGTAGTGGAAATGTACTAATCGACTTCTCCCGCAGAACAGACATCAATTTGTCTGCCAAAAACTACAGTATCACGTTACCGTCCGCGAAACCATCTCTAACGCATTAGGGACGGCTCAGCCTAATCCCCAAGCCTCACATATGACGGAAGACCGCCGAGCGCCGCCGCGACGTGGAAAAATTTCACCCTCGGCCTAACCGAATAACCCTTCAATGCAGGGGTCTTGGGCGGCGCGGGAGGCCCGCGCGTCCCCGCTTCCGATTGGCCGTCTCCCCGGAAGGATATGACCTATAGTTTTTCTTCTTAAGAACTTCCTGCGGCCATTGTGCGCGTGATATACGATGGTGGGGGCTCCTAGATTAATGATTGCCCGTTTCCGGGCCCTCGCAATCACATCTGCTGGCTGCGAGTCGGCAATTTCCGCGCATATTCGTTTACTTGCCCGATTATAGGGGCGCTCTTTCCGCGCCTGAGTGTTATTGCCGCTGTTATGAGCGCGGAGTGCTTAATGCTGGGAATTCGTTAGACGCTAAAGTGAATAAAGCTGGAGGTTGGGCTGGTGAGGAGTGTGGGGTTTATTAGTGATCCATTGTTGTTACTTGGAAAAATTTCTTGGACCTCTTAGCTACTACGGCAATTGATTTTGTAAAACAATATATTTGGGCGACGATATCATAGCCGTTCTTCAAAAAGTTAAGGTTTCTGAGACTATGCATATATTTCGGACGCATAGGCGAGCTCCTTATGTACAACAAAAATGCATCTTCACCATTATTATATTTATGTAACACAGTTTAAAGCTAAATCAACAATTAGCTCTATGTATACCTTATTTTTAATGCCAACGGTCTAACAGACCTAAAAAATTAAAAATATTAATTTTCACTTTTAAAGTTCATTGCTGAAGCGTAATTTACATTTCGTTGCTTACTGCAGCAATTAAAATTTTCCTCTCGTATCTCCCCAAAAACCGTAAGCTCACAAATAGAATCCACAGTTATTCGGTGTAGTTTTCACCCCGTTACGCGAGCGGTGGATTAAAGAAGTAAATTTATTAGGTGGGCGTGAATCCCATTTGCCCGGCGAGTGGCCATCGCCAGCGTCGGGCGGTGGGCGGGCGCGTCGCTCTAACTGGTCCTGGATTCTGACCCTAAAGTTCAAAAGTGTCAAGTTTAGAGATAATATCGCCAAGTATTGTGTATTGCCGATAGGTCCGATGACACTTAAGCGGGTTATACTATTCATAAACACAAACAACTTTTATTTATCGAAAAAAATATCAGTGGATTTTCTGTATATGAACTACAAAAAATATGAAGCAGGAGGAATAGCTGACAATGTTCGAATTACAGCATTAATGCCAAAACTATAACCTCGTAAGTTCTAATTCTTCGATTCTTATTTTTAAGGTCAGATCATAGGAGGCTAATATGAGTGGAATTCTTCGCAATTTAGTGTGAATGAATAAATAACAAAAACCTCCCGAATGAAACGAAACTACTGGGTGCACATTAGAAGTAAGTGAACGTCTGAGAAAGCTCCATGCAAATGAGCCAATACCAATCCAATTGTACAGTAACAATTCGCGACACTAGCGCCGATAGTTCCAACCGCGTTCTATTAGGACGACACTCTAGTGGGGGGTAATCGTCGCTAATAGACAAACTGGACTCGTGCCCGCTTTTACGAGATTCCCCACAGTTTGGGGTGACTTTCTTTTCTCCTTAATTGCCCGCTTTACGGGTTAGGATTTTATTGTTTCTCTTATTTATGACTGGCTGCTATAGATACTGGCCGTTGTGACGCAATGAGTGTCGATAATGGCCATGTACACTCGCGGTCTGAAAATGTTTACCACCTTAAGGTTGGTAATTGCATGCACAAATCTATGCCACATGGTCGATGATATTATGTTATTTGATTAGGCATAGAGCATAGAATATTTCAGGTAAATTGGAATTATTCTCAGAGGAATTACCAGTTTTTAAATTCACATCACGTCTCCTGTAACCGCCTGGACCATCTGAAGATATGGCCATATCATCCAACCGTCAGGCCTGAGCTTATTGGCAGCCTGGCTCTCGGCCGTATCCTGAATGAAATGCCAAATAAGGAGGAAACGTAGCAAATACAGGACAGGGACTCTTTACTTTGATACACTTATTTATTTCCAAGAACAAGGGACATGTCGTAACGCGATCTCCATAATTTTCTTTTCCAATCGCAACTTCGCTGTCGGTTGCGGTATGAAATTTGAATTTAGAACACGCTCTCTGCGGGCGCGGTGCAAATTGTGAATTAGAGGGCCGCGGGCGCACAGCGCTTGCTGGCTTTAGATGCAACAGAATAACCTCGCCAACAAAAGAAGCGGTGCATTAGTATCGTCTACGGACTTGTGATGTTCATACATAGATATACATTGAACGAGTCTAATCTCCATCATTTATTAGGTACACGATGTAAGAACAATGGATGGCTTGATAACTTCTGTAAGGCCCGGACAGTAAGGCCCACCACTGTCTAACAATCTCCACCAACCCGGACTTGGCCCCCGTGGTATGGCCTAACGTTCCTGCGATGCAAGAAGAGACTTGTGCCCCAGCAGTGGGGACATACAAAGGGTTGATACCATGTTAGAACAATTCTTCTTCTTCTTTATGTGACATATTGGAGGTTTTCAACCAATTCGGCTGTCTTGCTTCTCGAGGTTGCCAATTCAAACAAACCTTTGTTAAAATACTGTCGTAAGTGGTGTAGCCATGATATCTTTGGTCTGCATAGTCTCCTACTTCCTGGAATCTTGCCTTGAACGATAAGTTGAGGGAGACTGTTCGAACTGACTGTACTGTTAGAACCATAGTGGTTGTAAATGACGTGTTTCTGGAATTTTACAACAATATTATACAACGAGCTAGAAACCACAAGGTTTACTTGAATTAAGCGTATTTTCTCACAAAAGTATTAGTGTCGGTGGTGGTGTGTTTGTGTCTTGCTTCTGCTTAAAAAAGGGGGACGGAGGGCGGTGCATTAAAGAACCGCATGGTGCTTGTGGGATTTTTGGCGGAATTTAGCAAAGTAATTTTCACATTTTATTGAACTAATCAGTCTCAGTTTTATTTAGAGTCTGTTATAAATCGCTAGGCACGCATGGTGTAGAGACTAGAGCTTAGGCTTAATTAGAGGAGAGTATGCTTAAAGCCTCTCTACTTTCTTTTGAGACAAGCCCCTACATTACGCGCACCATATCCTGATCACCAATCGTCTGTCAAATTATTGTGGAATTTGTCAGTTAGACTATTGATTCGCTTAGAATTTGGTGCGCGTAATGAGGTCTATAGCCTGTCGCCTGTAGTGGCGTATCTGTAGGCGTATTGGAGATTTCTCATTAATTTAATGGCGCAAGGGACCCAGCAGTAGGCAGCCGTGGGCTGATGAAGAATTAAATAGCACATTCTAGAAGTAACCATGAATAGGTGCATAGTATGTGCTTAATTGTTATAATCTAAAATCGATCTCAGCTAGCTTTCAGATACCTATTTGTGAGCCCAATAGCAGTAGTATATAAGTTTATTTGTTAGAATAAGTCGTTAGTGTTAAACTGTGAGTGCTGTGCGCACCTGTAATTGCCACAAACGCCAGCCCTCTGTTATTAATTTAAGGTTGTACTTGTAATGTGCTTGTGCTGTTGGTGTGCCTTAATAAAATAAGAAACATAACATAACCTCACGCCTGTATCCCAATGGGTAGGCAGAGACCAGGCACTGCCACTTGCCACGATCCTGACAGATCACCGTCGCTTCATCAACGTTCATAAGTCGTTGCATGCACGCACGCCGTAAATTATTATATCGCTGAAAAATGCTATTTCTTCATAATTAGTTTAGTGAACTTATGTTTAAGCAGATCAGCTTAACTGTTTATGTAGTTAAAAGAAAGTTTCAGGGCACTGCTGGTTAGTCCTCTGTGCCTTGCATATTGTGGCGCTTGTTAGCTAGTTTTTACCAGAGAACCCCTCTTTGTTGTACAAATTGTATCAATGCAACTGCGTTTTCAGCGGCGGATTTTCATCGCCCGAATTGTCTGCTCAAAGGAGCTAGTTATTTCAGTTTTGCTGGTATAACTTTATCGATGCTTTTATCAAAAACCCGGCAGCAACGACAGTGGCCCGTCAATTACTTGTAGAATCCCACGGTCGTTTCTATATCGCTAATTATCAGCTGGCAGAAAACCAACAGACCGCATTCGTTGCCATATTTGCTTAATACTATTTTTAATGCACTAACCCGTGCTAAGGACCATTTTAAAAACCTATTTAGAGGCTAAAAAGTTCAGTTGGAAAGGGCGCTGGCACGGATAGCCAGAAGTCGCGGGTTCGAATCTCGGCATGGGTAGAATTTTTGGCCTCTAAATAGGTTTTTAAAATGGTCCTTAGCACGGGTTAGTGCATTAAAAATAAAAATAGTATAATCATGTGGGTACAGTGATATCATTCCGATGTAAAAACCTAACTGCAAAGTAGGTGTCGGAGCTGTAAGCGATGCAATTTCCTTATGTCACTGCCTGTACGTAATACAGAGAATAGTGTAAAGAGGTTCGAAATTTCACTGATGCCGGTGAGTCGCCAATTAGCTCAGTTGGAAAGAGCGCTGGCACGAATAGCCAGTTAATAGTTCGAATCAGTAATAGTTCGAATCCCGGCATGGGTGGAATTTTTAGCCTCTAAATAGATTTTTAAAATATTTGCTTTATTAAAACGTAACGTGGTTGGTGCCGGCTGTCATATAACGGCAGTCGTTAAGTCATGTCTTAGGCCTTATGGGCGGCTTGATAACTTCTAACAGTAAGGCCCGCCACTCTCTTACAATCCTCCACCAACTCGGACTTGGCCCCCGTGGTGGAGTATGGCCTAACCTTCCTGCGATACAGGAAGAGACCCGTGCCACTGCAGTGGGGACATACAAGGGTTATAACCACAATAATGATTCAAATGATGATTTTAATAATGATAATGATAATAATAATAATGATATTAGTAATAATAATGATAATGATGATAATTGATATATTTTCTTATTGTCCTAGCTCTTTTTAGTGTAAATCTACTAAAAAAGTTGAAGTCAGTTAACTTTTTACCAATGTATTTATTGTCTCTTTAGTTTCTGCCTTCATCAATAATGTAGTAACTTGTAGGTTTTGATTTTTATCTACTTAGCGAAAGTTCTGAATGTATGTGAATGAATGAATGAATGTTGTGAACAATCAAAATATTACCATTTCGAATGTTTCGTATGTACAAGAAGAAATAAAGAAAAAAGAAATAAAAAAATTGTTGTGTAGTTACCACATTTTTTTTTTTACTATCTAAAGCGCTAACACTTTTAGCGCCACAATGCACCCGATCCCCATTGTAGTTTAACAAACACACTGGCAGGTTAGAAGTTTAGATCGGATCGCCGCGGGGGTGGGCCGGCCGTTTTCCAAATTCAAATAATAATAGTGTAACGAGCGCGCGGCCCCGCGCAATCATCCCGTCACAATACAAGGGGTGTTATGATAACTCTATCTGGAGTGGGTTGGTACTTGCCAATAATATTATAGGTTTTTACTTAGCTAGCAATAGCTTAATATAAGTTGACTATTTTTCATGCGAATATTTCTGAATTGAGAATTTCATTAAGTGGATGCTTAAGAATCAGTCTTACTCTTCAGACCGAGACAACCATACTGTAATTACTTTCTGAAAAACTCACTTCAGGTGCAGGCAGTAAGTAAATACTTTAACTTACCTTTTGCAGTTTATGTAATTTATTTGTTGCACATATATAGCCGTTATGTACTGCTTTTCCTATTGTCTAAGGTTTGCTGGAAGAATACTCTTTAAAGGTAAACTAGTTCATTTTATTGATGATGTACATGTTATTTTACATGTGAAATGTTTTTAAAGTTAATGTACTGATGTTGTTAATCTTAATTAGGTTTTCGAGAAACTATTTTCTAGACACAAACTGACTAAGTATTTATTCAGAGATATTTTTGATTGAAAAATAGTCGCTAGTATCTAATGTAATACGTCTGTGTTTCAATCCTCCCTGTAAAATTAAGTAAATAACGAACAAAAGTAAGCACCAAATTGCACAGAAAATCCGTAATGACATCGAATCCAACCCTTTCATTTCTACATCAAGGCAATAATCTGTCATTCGCTAAGCCAAGTCCGATTAGAGTTCGAAATTCAAACAATATAACTGGCTAACCGCATGGTTCGAAATTTAAACACGCGTGTAATTTTCGAATTTGGAACTGTACGCCATATGCGGAGCCGCGGGCGCCAAAGCGGCGCGCCGCGGTCTGTAGCAGCGGCTTCTGATTCTGGCAACCGGAGCGGGGTGAAATCGAAACGGAGTAAGTTAGCGGGTTAGCTTTAAGTCTGGTGCCCGTTAGAGCTGACATGAGCGAAATCTATTCTTCCAATGTATTTCGCGTGCACATACCTACCTAGTTTCTGCATCTTTCAGTTCTATGCATCCTAACGCTGTCTGGAACAGATAGCTTTTAACGATAAGACCGGCATTAACTTAGATATGTAAGCCTTTTATGTATTTTGTTTTCTGGTGTGTACAATAAAGAGTTGTAACCTAATCTAATCTTATTTGTGACATAGGTGATTCGGCTTTGCGCCACGTCGCTTATGAATTCAGTTTCATAGGAAACGTGCAATTTTTAAAAAACAAGCATTTTTTATGCTATGTTTCGGCGTGGTTTTAAGGCGAGGATTTCACAGTCCATTATGTTATATTTAAACGGTTGTTAGTCTTCTGCGACTCATTTCACGATCTATCTCTCTGCGTATGAACATATATAGGGTACTTTATAGGGAAGTGGGATTTTTCCATGGCATGGTATAGGAATAAGAACGTGAACATCACTGCCGTTTTCAAAGATTTACTCTTTATTTTTAACTCCTCATTGTAGTTATATTTTTAAAGGGTCTAGTCGCGATTATTTACCGTATAATATAAGTATGTATGCGTATCGCGAATCATTAAGAAATACTCCTCATTTTACTTTTGCCATGTGCAAAAATCGGTCGCCACTGCATTCATATTCGTAATTCAATTGTCTGTAAACTCAGAGCACAAACATTATTACCAGAATCAGGCCGCAGCGTGACCTGCTAAGCGTGCGTAAAGAACGCAAATGTATTCAGATGTGGGGCCGAGTGTAATAGCCGATGTTATTAGCTTTGCCTTCATCCCCCGTTTGGTACACTCTTTTGTTGCGTGCAGCCCGGGCTTAGCGGCTGTCTGCCTCTTTACAGGTTCCGATCATAAAAGTTTACAGAGCAAGCTTTGTCATAAAAGTGTAAGTACGCATTTTAGGGTTGATCTTTCAGTAGTTCGGCGCTGCAACAAATTTGTTTTTTTTAAATCACTTTAAGTCGTCAATCTAAGAGTCATGATTACCGAGATATTTTTCCAATGAGAATTTCAGTCAATTGAACACAGTTGTACCGTCCGGTGTAGATTTTTTTAAGTTAAAGCCAAAAGCATTCACGTTCATTAAGTAAAAATTTTGATTTTATCTATTACTAGTTTTTGCCCGCGACTCCGTCCGCGACTGGACTTTAGTTATTCATCATGCTTCAATAAAAGATGCCGACGATTTTAGTTCATTTTGCAACACCGTCCACACCCTTAAGGATTTCATTTAGAAAAACGGCGAAACACGTGTTTAGTCAATTGTATTGAAGAGTATTTATTTTAAGTTTCAAGAAAATTGGACAACATTCTTTATACCTCCCATACAATTTGGCAACCCTTTTCGCCCCCTTAGGGGTTGAATTTAAAAAAATCCGGTCTTATTCCTTGCCTACATTATATATAGACCCTCTGTGTAAAATTTCAGCTTCCTAGGTCCAACGGCTTGGGCTGGGCTTTGATAAGTGAGTCAGTCATTCAGTCAGGACTTTGAATTTTATTTATATAGAAGAAGATATAAAAATCTTGTGTCATACATAAGTGTTTGTTATCGAACTCTTTCGAAATGCCTTTACTGATTATTTTGTTTTATAGTGTATATTTGGTAGGTCTAAAGTCGAGGTCTAAGGTACAAGTAGGTCTAGGTCGAAACAATGTTTACAGGGTCCGCTAGGACAAAATACAAAAAATAAAATTTTGAATTTCATAGAAGAATTTGACACTTAAGTATTTATGGAGGATTATTAATATAAAAACTGGCGATAAGCCCACATTCTCTTCCTGACAAAAAGCGTGTGTCATGTAGTGAGGCGTGGTAGTTAGCCAGTGTCGGCTAGGTCTACCTCACGATGGGCTGGTTGAGAGAGCGGAATGGGAGGTGAAGTGAATGGACTTACTTGGTGATGGTGGATGATGGCTCGCTTTAGCTGTTGGGATGATGAGCGGTGATGGATGAGCTGATGCGTCCAGCGTACGGAGAACACTCCTGCACTGTTCACTTATAGTCTAATATTGTCAATATATTGTTCTTTGAGCTGATAAAGTTAAATGCCACCAAATGTCTATCACTTCACGAGAATTCGAGCACTTATCACGCACGTATGTCACCGTGCGAATGTGTGTGCAGATGGCTGGATAATATTAGTAGCGAGCGAGCGACTCAAGCGACGGCACCGGAACGACCCAGAATAATGAATGAATGACCACAGATTATACTATTTTTATTTTTAATGCACTAACCCGTGCTTTTTTTTTGAATGACCACATATTCATGATTACGTCGCGCGATCGATTCTCGCGCGAACAAGGCGTATTGTATTGTATTTTTATCATATTATTGTTATTATAGTACACCTACGTTGCCTTTGTTTTCACTTGTTAATCATATGACAGTATATATTCCATTATTACTGCAATGTGACATAGGTAAAATAAAGTTTAATTATTCCACTACCGGTGTATAGTTCCTTAACAAATAGGCACTTGACTAAAACAATATTTGATTGACCATCAGAAGCGGTTAGAAAAGCCTTTGTTCTAAAAAACTCATAACATTTTGTGTCCTCATTTACCGTTCAGAAACTAATAGTGGTTTTTTGTAGCACAGCAAACACGGGTCCATATTGCCTTGCACCCTATCTGATTAGCGCAAACAACGTTTGAATGGGTTGAATGGAACGCGGCCGCGCTCTTTGACGCGAGCCAACGAAGCTCCAGGCTGCATGGGAAGGGTTAATTGCAATTTGTTTGGTGAAGGAAAAAAAAGCGCTTGTCTATGGCGCTGAGGCTTCGTTCCAAAATTAAATGTGACTGCGTGGAATTTTAATCATGACACATGAACAAGAGATAGATAGATGGAGATAGAGAACACTTTATTGTACAAAACAATGGAAATTACACAGATATTTCTTACCCTAAGAGTACAGACAGCGGCCTTATCACTGAAAGTGATCTCTTCCAAACAACCTTAATAATATATAGGGTGTAAAGAAGTACCGATTGCGGCAGACTATTTTGATGGGCAAGGTGAAAGAAAAGAGAAGGCCGGGCAGGGGAAATATGCCATGGTTGTGCAACACCGGGCCACAAAAGAGTGGCCCGGTGTTAAACCCGCGGAGCAGCTGTTCAGAATTGTACTGAACAGAGACCGCTGTAAAGAGCTGACTGCCAACCTCCAGTGATGGAGCGGCACTTTAAGAAGACGAACGAAATATCCCTAAATAAATCAATGCTGGTTCTATTCTTCAATACGGAAAACTTTTACTGGAACGAAAGCTTTGATAAAAATACAATCTGTTTGTTAGTTCTGTATTATTGCCGTTATATTATATACATAATATGAAAAACTGATACCCACGATACGGGGTCTCCTAGTGTGGGTGCCACTGGAAATGTACCTAAATATAAGTTATGAGCAATAAACATATTTTTACTTTTTACTTTTTTTTTTTTTACATTCTACATTAATATAATATGAAGACGTGACTTTAGTATAGTATACAGGTGACATTTTTTTAGCGACTACGATGTTCTGCCCGTATGCCTAACAGTTGTCTGTATTGAAGAGTATATCAGAAATGTCAAATATATAAAATAATATTTTTAAAATGAATCGAATATTTTAACTGGTTTTAGTTTGCGCGATTCTGTACGTAACTATTTTTTTACTTAACATATAAGGTTTTTGCTGAAAATCAGCGTCGGCAGTGAAGCATATTCCCAGGTGACATTAGGCTGAGCATGAAACCTTTTGCCAACTATAGTTTTTCTTTTTTGTCAGTTCACTTACTTTATTAATTTTAGTTGACAATAAAAACAATTTCACTGTATGACATACGAGTATTTAATTACACTCTGTATAAGCTTTTCGTTGGATTCGAAATGAAATAAGCGACCACTTCGTTGCCGAGTTATCGAGTAAAGTGACGTTAAGTTTATTAAAAACAAAAGAAAAAGTTAGAAAACTTTGTGACTCATTACATTTTCCAATTCTCCTGCAACATTGATAGGTAATCGATCAAGCTACGTATTCTCTTTGTCATGGGAATACAGTTTCCCGTCCGCAATTTAAAATGGGCAACCACGAGGTTACATGTAAGTGAGTGAGTTAGACGTTGAGGGCTTACTTTCTTTGTTACTTATCCTCGGACCTTTTTATGAATTATATATTATATTTTCATAACGGTTATTTCTCGCGGTCTATTCTTGAACGGTTACTTCAAAATCCCTCTCGTTTCTCCCGAAAATTGGTGTATAAAATATTACAAACTTTACAATGCTAAATTTCGGGATTGGATTGTCAATACCTACATCTTTTTTTTTATATATAAAAACTTAACGCTTACTATACAGCGAGCCGCTATTGCGGTAGCGAGTTCCAAAAAATACTTAGTTATGTGTAATCAAGCTATATACTTCTAAGACCCAATGTCCTCAAGTGATCACAAACATTATTTTCAAGCAAACAAAATTGTTATCTATATCCTCGTAAGGTCCGACACCTTTCGAGGATATAGATAACAATTTTGTTACCAAACGTCCACAAACAGTCTCAAATGCTGTACAAGCTCCTTGTAGGTTTTTTATGGACACGAACTTCCCATCAGGAGAGTCAGTGTAGAGTTTTTTTGTGGCCTATATACGGCCTACTGCAGGGCACAGGACTTCTCTCAGAGAGAGAGAGAGAGAGTATGGGCTTAATTACCGCGCGTGCCCACCGCTGACTGGTAATTTTAAGCGCCGAGGTATGTGAACACTTCAGACACTCCGTTTCCTCACGCTGTTTTCCTTCATCGCAATAAGTGTTGAAGTAAGTTGTGGAAATTAAATATGGTGTTGTTAATAACTAAATAAAAAATAGCCCTATACCCCTTGTGTCAGCCCTCGACTCCACGGAGGAATAAAGGGATAAAGAAGAAGAAATAAATATAATAATTGCGTTGGTTCAGTCTCTCCTTCCGTCTTATTTCGACTACGGTGACATCTGCTATCATATCCTCACAGAAGTTCAGGCAGTCCATATATGGAATGTCCGTGGAAGTGAGAATAGTGAAGTCCTTGACTTGCTTTAAGGAAATCGTACTACCTCCCTACTTAAACTGATTGCTGCTGGATTGCATCAAACCGGCTGTCCCCGAACTCAACCATTCGTCGCAGACGCTGTTATCGTTACCTATTTCTATTACGACCACTACCTCCATATTAAACCACTATTGTACCCAATAAATTAAGTATATTTACGTAAGTGGGCATCCTTTCTCTTCAGACAAAAGAGGTTAAGAAAAGAAATACATCAGAAATATTTTTTTTACCTTTTATTTCTGAGTTTTCATCCACAATAGAGTTTTTGTTTCCCGAAATTTTGAGTTGTTTACTTACCCCTGCGCTGGCTACGTACAATGGCCTAACTATGATGCTAAGTGCGAAAATTGCAGGTCCAACTAAGTATCGAGTCATTCCCATTTAATTCCTTATGTCCAATACAGAATGTTCTATCTAGCTATATAACTATCGAGTGCGTGTCGAGTATCGAGACGGAGAATCTTTAGCTATCAGACTCTTTTGAAATTTAAAGCGCTTCTAAACATTTATCAAGTGTACGTTCTTTTTAATTATTTCAAGTCAATAGTCATACTAAGTATTGACTAAATTAAAATATTTGCCGAAAAGAGAGGAAAGCCGATTAATTGGCACAGGGCGACTAAACTCAGCCTATGCCATGAACAGCGAACTTGCTTAGTGCTGCCTAAATAATTTGAAACAAGTGATCCTTGATCATGATGATAGGGTAATAATTACAGAATAATAAAGTACATTCCTACTTAATCAACAAGATAACAAATAATAACTTACTATTGACGAGAACACCGCAAAATAACCGGTTATTCTAGTGGGAGGTAACCAATCTGTATCAATCATCGAGCCTCGATGGCAATATCATAGCAATTACTAGTTTGTTACTGTCGTAAAGTGAGAATGGGGTGACGACGACGCCTCGCGTCGGTTGTAGCTAATATCGACTGTAAAAATGCGTGTCTGTAGAGTATAAAGCCTCCTCTCTCAAAATTTGCTTTGGATTTCATCCCCGCATACCGTACCTAGTAAATGCAAGTGATGCAAATTACTTCAGCCAGATGTCGCTGCCTGTACGTAATACAGAGAGTATTGTAAAGAGGTTCGAAATTTCTCTGATGTCGGTGGTCGCCCAGTGGCTCAGTTGGGAGAGCGCTGGCACGGTTAGCCAGAGGTCGCGGGTTCGAGTCCCGGCATGGGTGAAATTTTTAGCCTCTAAATAGGTTTTTAAAAATATACATCCCCTAATCCGGGTTAGCCTCAATTGCTGTGTCACAAGTCTCCAGTGAATGCCTTTGTAAATGTGTACGAAGCTGAAGCTGTTTTTGCGCTCAACGATTCTGCAACTTACATCTCTTAACCTAACATCTAAGGCTTAAGCTGAAAATCAGCGTCTGTAGTGGAATATGTACTGTGTGTTTTTTATTTTATTTTCAGTAACATTTAAGCCTGCCTTTTTCAACATCTTCATTTGGTACAATGACGATTTTTTATAATGATACGATGATTAAACAGTTGAATACGGGTGGAACCTCGGTGCTCGCTGGCGTAAGTGAGTTGGCACCGCGCACAATATTTCCGATTACGGTCGGAGCTGTAAATCCGCCGCCAAGTCGCATAAACACAATTCTGCACTCATAAAAGTTATCGTGTGCGCTAGTGTGGGGATCGGAAGAGCTCTTGTTTTACGAGCCAGTGTGACTACAATGTTATTGTACGGCTACAGAGATGGCAACAAAATTGAGTGCAAATGTGGCAAGAGATTTGTTAGTTTTTCCTTTTCGTTGAAGACTCCTTGGATTCATTTTATGATTTTGTACATGTTTCGTTTCATTGACTTTTCTCTCTCATGTCACTCGATATCAACCCTTGTATGTACCCACTGCTGGGACACGGCTCTCTTCCTGCATCGCAGGAAGGTTAGTCCATACTTCACCGCGGGGGCCAAGTCCAGGTTGGTGGAGGATTGTAAGACAGTGACGGGCCTTACTGTCAGAAGTTATCAAGCCGCCCATAAAGAATATGACGTGGCTTAACGACTTCCATTACATGACAGCCGACACCAACGGGTTAACGTACCTTGCGAAGCACGGAAGCACTCAGATAAAATACCACTAGCGGTGGTCGCGGGATGGTCACCCATCCATTAACCGCGCCTGTTTTTGCTTAACCCAAGTGATTGATTCTAATCACTCGGTACCACCAGGGCACGACCGTTTCGCTAGGTACGCAACATTTACTACAAATAACCAACCCGCCCAATTGAAGCCTATCAAGCAATTCATTACCCACACACGGGCAGGTGCGACGGAGGCACATATTTCTCGTATAAAAAGCCAATTTTCCGCGCGACAGCACTAAAATGTCGCGGCGAGGCCCCGCCCCGCTCGCAAACAATACAATCAGAAGCAATCTGCTGCGCAAATAGGAAAATAGAGTGCGCCAGGGCCGCCCCAGGGCGATTGCCCCGGAAGAGACCCTGGGTGCTGCCTCCAGATGCTTGTTTGATGAGAGAAACAAATTGTGAGCTACTGTATAGACCTTATGTTTTACAGAGTTTTAGGCTTATCTAAGCTACTTTATGGGCTATTTAAGAGATCTTGCGGTTTCACCTACCTTTATCTTGTATAAATAAATGTTTTTTAACCATAAGTTTATGTGATAGATTACGGCGGACGTTAAGGCATACTGCTGTTTGATAACTTAAGACGTACCCTGTTTACTCTAGGACGACTATTGATACTAGCTGCGCAAACGTTGTCTTGCCGTCTATTCTCTGACCTACGAAATCTACACCAAACGATTCATAAAAATGTATGAAGCCTTTCGGAGAAGTTCAATAACAAACACCGTCACACACACTACATTTATATTTATTTATTTATTTATTTATTTATTTATTTATTTATTTATTTACTTACTTACGTACTTAAGGCACACCAACAGGTAACATATAAGTATTACAATGTAATATAAGTATTACAATGTCATGATAGCATAGCTCAGGGTCTATTCTAGTATGATGAGCACAACATTATATAATATTATTTCTTAATGATTGCGATACTCGTACATAGTAATTACCTTATTTCCCGACGTTTCGGCAGCGTTACAGTTGCCGTGGTCTCGGGTAGATAAATAATCGTTACATAATATATCTAATTTTTGTCAATAGTGTTATATACACATTGGTAGGTCATGACACTGTGCTAAAGCGTCAGACGGCATTGGGTGTGTTATATACTACAATTAATTATAACTATAACTAGATAACCAACCCGGACTTGGCCCCCGTGGTGAAGTATGGCCTAACCTTGCTGCGATGCAGGAAGAGACCCGTGCCCCAGCAGTGGGGACATACAAGGGTTGATAACGATAACTAGATATAAACAACTAACTGTTAATGAATACGGGAAACCTTTTTATTTTTTTTAGAAAACTTTGGAAATATTACCTTAAAATTTGGACAATGACTGATGTATTAGATTATGCTTATTAGATATTTTTTTTTTTACAAAAACTTGCTCTTACGCTCTTACTTCGTCATTACGTTTTAGCCCCTACGACCAAATAACATTGTCGAATAGCAACCATCTCGTCATTCCAAAATCTTCACAACTCCAAAAGCCGCTTTTTGCTTTTAACCTAACAATAAACAGGGTTAATAACACGCATCCCAGTCCGTCCCTCCTCAGTGCCTCAAGTATAGGATCTCTCGCCCGAATCCCGCCAATTTCCTATCGGTCATTTTTCATCGTTCAACACGAGACTCTAGCCGCCGGCGTATCGTATCGGCTTGGGCGGCATGCGGGCGGTTTTCTCTAGCCTAGAGTGACACTGTACTATTTACTGGTACCCCCGACCTTAGAAGAGACTGGAGATTTGACTACGGTTTTAGCGCGAACGTGAAAAGACTAAGCTTAGAGTTTTTTTTGTCCATTTTTGCTCCAAAATGATCTAGATTTTGAAATGGACACTTAGTTTGAATTGTAACGTTCATTAAGCCGCAGCTTCTGCGCTACTTTGAATAAAACCTTTTCATTTCATTTCACGTCATCCCCATAATATGAAGAGAGATCCTTTCTTGCATGCCAGCATTATTGGAACTTTGGGTTTTATAAAAGACACTAAAATATACCGCCCCGATTTGTGAGTCGAAGCGGTTGTCCTTTTTTATTTTGTAGTACTTATTAATTGACGAAATCGTTATTGTTTTTTTACCTATTGCGTGCCTGTGACTTTTTTCAATAAACTAACTTTTCCTTCTCTTTCTGCGATCTTTACATAGGATCGTCAGATTCAAACTCATAAGCTCCACGCTGGTAAGGGACGTCCCAGGCGGACATACATAGGCCAAATAGGGAATGTATTAGCAAAGGGGAAGATACAAAGTATTCGGAACCGGCGTGCGTGCATGCAACGACTTATGAACGTTTATGAAGCGATGGTGATCTATCAGTGGCAGTCTCTGCCTACCCCTCTGGGATACAGGCGTGAGGTTAAGTATGTATGTATTTAAGCTCCACGCTGGTTTCACATTCGTTCAAAAGTCATGAGTTCGATCCTCTGCTTTGTGTCAATGACTTTATCTTCTATGTTACGTACAGTTGTGGATTTGTATTCGCTAATTACGACGGTCATCGTGAAAACAATGTGAGTAAACTATTGTCTTTCGCTTCTTAGGGTGGAGAATGAAACAATATTTTGCGCATTGAAAATGTGACTGTTTCGTGAAAAACAGGATCAAGACACTGTCTTAGACAAATTGTATACAGCTGATGTAGAAGCTGTACTTTCTTGTTTATGATTTTCTTGTCCGGTGAACTTAGCACAGGCTATCCTAGCTTGGGACCAGGGCAAGTGGGGTCAAAACAATATTTTAAGAAAATAAAAAGCCAAATCCTTCTAACTCAGTACCTCTTAAATCCATTTACTGCACTATAACTACGTTATCAACCCTTGTATGTCCCCACTGCTGGGGCACGGGTCTCTTCCTACATCGCAGGAAGGTTAGGCCATACTCCACCACGGGGGCCAAGTCCGGGTTGGTGGAGGATTGTAAGACAGTGGCGGGCCTTACTGTCAGAAGTTATCAAGCCGCCCATAAGGCCTCTGACATGGCTTAACGACTGCCATTATATGACAGCCGGCACCAACGGCTTAACGTGCCTTGCGAAGCACGGAAGCGCTCGGAAAAATGCCACTAGCGGTAGTCACGGGACGCTCACCCATCCCGTACCTGACCGCGCCTGTTGTTGCTTAACCACGTGATTGATTCCAATCACTCGGTTCGCCTAGGCCACGAGCGCTTCACTATAACTACAATTAATGTTTTCTATGTTTTTTTTTTTGTACATCTACTTCCTTCTATAATGTATTAGTCCAGTTCATCCGAAGGTTGTCTGGAAGATATCACTTTTAGTGATAAGGCCGCCGTCTCTACTCTTAAGTTAAGAAATATCTGTGTAATTTCCATTTTTATATACAATAAAGTGTTCTCTATCTATCTATAACCGCTTACAGGTACTTCAATATCAACCCTTGTATGTTCCCACTGCTGGGGCACGGGTCTCTTCCTGCAATGCAGAAAGGTTAGGCCACACTCCACCACAGGGGCCATGTCCGGGTTGGTGGGGAGAATTGTAAGACAGTGACGGGTCTTACTGTCAGAAATATAAGGCCTCTGACATGGCTTAACGACTACCGTTACATGACAGCCGGAATCAACAGCGAAGCATGGAAGCGCTCGGAAGAAATACCACTAGCGGTAGTCACGGGACGGGCACCCATCCTGCACCTGACCGCGCTGTTGTTGTTTTACTCTTGTGATTGACTCCAATCACTCGGTTCGACTAGGCCACGAGCGCCTCAACAGACACTTTGCAAAGTTTTTTTTAAATGAGCGGCAAGGTGATAGACGCTTATTAGATTCATATTGCTCGGAAGAATGTACCTTCTTTGGTTCAACCCTGGTATCGCCTATCGGAAGGCTTATAACTAACTATTTACTGGCAAATAGAGGGCTTTAACAATAAACTTTGTAAATGGTACAAAAGAATACGAGTCGGGATTGTTTATTTTGTCCGAATAGAGGTTTGGCCTCGATGGAATTTGTCGTTGACACGGAGGACGTTTGAATCGTATGTAAATTAGGTTCGTAGTAGATCACCTGTAGTAAATAATATGTTTTAACTTCTTCTTTGTCGTATCCTCATGGCTGAGGGACGTGACTATGGGGCAGCTTCCGCCACCAGCTCTCCATTTCTCCATTTGTTTAGATTATTCGCCAGATGTATGGCTGTTTGTAGGGTCCCTCCCGAAGCTTTTGTTACGATGTCTGTCCAACGCGTTGTTGCTCGTCCTCTGCTTCGTTTCCGTAGTTGAATTTCGTTAGGATAAAGCAGTGGTGGCCAGTGCTGTAATTTTACATCTGAAACGTTAAAATCAGCTCTGAAAGTACGTTGCTACGTGTGGAATGTTGTATATCTTTTATAATAATAATAAACACTGGAACGACTTCAATTGTGGCTTTATTTGTAGATTAATAGTATATTTTATGATAAAACAGAAAAACTGGATAAAAACGGATAAGCAGATAATATAGTCAGATCTGGTCGAAGGGTAAAGTTTTAATGATGAAAAATGAGGGAAATCGAAAAATATGTGACGTAATTTAAATATTTGAAAATGTTAGATAGAAAAAGAAATAAAAATGGTGTAAAGAGGTTTGCACCGTTACACGTGGAGCTCCGAAATGAGAAATCAGAAATTTACTTTCGTAAGCACAACACATTATTAACTTATTTCTGGAATAACTTACTTGAAACACTTACTTTGTCGGAAGAGTTCGAAAGCTCTGATTCGCGGAGCTTAATCATGGTGAGTACGGCTTGAGCTCCGTCTCTACTGACCATGATTAAAGGCCAATTTCTAAATTGAGAATTTCTCTAAATAAATACTTAACTATAGTATTGTCTCTTCGTATTTCTCAGCAAAGAGCGTGACAGAACGTTATTTAAGGCGTTTCGGGGCGCTAATTAGCGCCACCAAAGGAAAAAAAGTTTTTATCTAAAAGTGAACATGAGAAATCTTTATGTTTAATTAAAACTGTTTTTATACGGACTTCACTCGTTTATTATATTTTTACAATTTTTCGACGTTTCGGCACTTTTACAGGTGCCGTGGTCTCGGGTGACTGAGACTCGGAGAGTCATCCGAGACCACGGAACCTGTAAAAGTGCCGAAACGTCGGAAAATTGTAAAAATATAATAAACGAGTGAAATCCGTATAAAAACAGTTTTAATTATGTCTAGTACTCGTGTTAACCTTAGAAAATACTAATCTTTATATATTATTTTTAATGCACTAACCCGTACTGAGAAATCTTAACAACAGTGACAATGTGCATTTGTTGTATGTTACAATGAATATTCAATGAATAAATGTACAATAAAGAATATTCTTATTTTCTCTTATCTTACGGTAAAGTATAATTTTTTTACGTAGCCTCTATGTTTGTGTCCCACTGCTGGGCAAAGGCCTTCCCCAATTCAGTCCAGAGTTTTCTGTCCTGGGCCACCTCAGACCACTCCGGCAGATGGTTGTCGAGATCATCTCTCCACCGTCTTCGAGGCCGGCCTCGATTTCGATGTACGTCGTATGGCACACATACGGTAGCGAGTTTTGCCCACCTATTCGGGTGCATTCGACTCACATGGCCAGCCCAGCTCCACTTCAGTTTCGCCGTCTAGACAAAGAATATTATTCTATCCAAATTTAGGTTAGGCTGTAAAACCACAAGACGCTTCATAGTCTGAGTTTAGCGCGCTCTGACTAATAACCGCGTTACGCCCTAAGGCGACCTCCTCACGACACCGCGTGGAGTGCTCGGCGGCGCTAACGACGTCACGCCTAACGACACCGGCGCAGGCTCTCGTGGCGACGCTAATTGGGGCGCGCCGCCGGCCCAGGCAGACTTGTGAGCCCTTGAAGGGTTTTCAGGAGATATAATGGTGATAATTGGACTGCGTTACATAGTTTCAGCAGACAACGCTGCAATTGTTAAGGAATGTTACGTCGCACATATGTGCATCGTTGGATTAAATCATTTTGGTGTTTATTAGTTGACGATTCGTTTTTATTTGTTACTATAATGAAAGAAATAATATCTTAATTTTAAGTGGTACTGCTCACGTGTGTAACTATTTGTGTAACTGCATAATTATCAACAATATTGGGTTGTTTCTCTAGATTATAATTATTTTGTGAACAATATTTCTGGGTTAAGGTTTAATAGGGTCCGTCGCGTGTGGAATATGTGTCTCTGCATAAGTGTATGATAATTTATTTAGTTTAATTTATTAAGTATTATGTATAATTTTTTATACATAGGTATGCTATTATTCTACTTTATGTAGTACTAGCTGACGCAGCAACTTCGCACCGCCTAACAGTCGATTCTTTATTTATTTTTTCCCTCCGTAAGAACCATCCTCGTACTTCAAGGAATATAAAAAAAAAGAATTATCGAAATCGGTTCAGCTGCTCTCGAGATTTGCGCATAGCAACACATTCAGCGATTCTTTATTAGCATATTAAAATTCAATAATTTCTAGGTTTGGCACTACCCCCACATGTTCCCGTCACCCATTGGTTGGCTATAATAAAATACTAATTAGTTTTGAGCCCGCCTATTGTACAATATTTACTTGGTGCAATAAATATGTTTTAATAATATTAATAATAATATTAATGTTCTTGAAGAAATTGTTATATTAACTGCCTGTTTCCTGTTTTTTTACTGTGGAGCCACCCGAGCCGCGGGTTTTCTCAAGATGTTTTAGAATGTCTACTATAAATTCGCAGATGTACGTAACTTTAAAACTGAAATAACCCAACAAAATCATAGGTACGTGCCCGCACTGGGGATCGAACCTGGATTTATAATGGTTTCGACTGGTTTTCGAGTCTAATGGAGTTGTCTTTCCTGTGGGCTAGGCTGACTTAGATGTAAGGATAGTATAGGTGCTGTGCAAGCCTATTCCATCGAAAAACAATGTCCCAGGCACTACTGCAACCGAGTGGTCCCTTCACCCATCTAGTTTGAGTGAAAGTGCCACTGCACTGCACGCTGTATAAACGCCTGCGCAGACGGGGGACTATCCCCCGGGTACTTTTTTGTCTGTCGATATAGACCTCTTATAAATTGTATCGAATAATGCACACGAAGGACTAAAAGTACCCCGTACAAAAAGTCCCTCTAGTTACCGAGGATATCAAGTGTATAAAAAGTTCGGTATTTTATTTTAAAACGCCTTTTCTTTTTCAACTTCATGAAAAATTACAACACAATGTAATCTCAGAATATTTGCTTCCATAGCGTACGCTGCACTCAATTTCCGGGGAACAAATGACCGCACACCGTAGGCTTTGAGTCCGCGACAAGTACTCGGAGGATATTTTTTACTATCTCGTCTGCGCAGGCCTTAAATCATCTCTTTACATTGATGCAAAGGCCAAAGTAGGAACTCAAAGTCAAGAGAATTCAAATTAGGAAGATTATTGAATCAAACCTGTTATTTTTTGTGAAAAGATGCTCTTCTACGGAACGGATTTATTTGAGTGTTTCCTCTTGTTGCAGGTACAAAAAGACTTCTTCGGACGCATCGTGCCCATTATAGAGTGTTCGCAGCAGAGATTACGTAAGTTAACCCTTAATTGGGCATGGGTAATATGAATATTCCATTGATAGATAGATATAAATGTTTACTTAATACCATAGAAAAATAAAACTTATGAATATTTCATTGTCAGATGAAATATTCATAAGTTTTATTTTTACCCATTTGATCACCTAACCTGCACCTCACCGCGACTGTTGTTGCTTAACTCAAGTGTTTGATTCCATCACTCGGTTTGAGGCCACGAGCGCTTCCAGCTCGCACTAATCCTTACCCGATCCTACCAAGCCGAGGGGTTAGCATGTTGTATTGCTACTGCGAATTTGGAAAATGTAAGTAACTTTGAAACTAAACAAAGTCATTGGTACATGCCAGCACTGGGGATCAAACCTGAGTCTCTCGCTTTAGCGTCCTTTACTCTACCCAGCGGGCTACCACCGCCCCAATGCATTAATTAATTAATACCTTCTTTCTCTCTCTTACTATCTCGCACCCTGCAGTGGCCCGACATCAGCCAGCACTACTCCAAAATTCATTACCATTACCGGCCAGCGACAAGAGCTGAAACAAAGTAAATTAGTCGCGATTAATTCATTCGCACACAGACGAGACAATCGCCCCCCTGCCCTCCCCCCCCGGTGCAGGTGCGGGCGTCGCCGGAATGAATATTAATAGTCGACGCAACCCTTTCTTGCCGCCCCGCCTCGGGTGGTAATTGAAAATGATAACGTTCGTTATCGAGATGAGATCAGGGAATGGGATTAGCCCGGTGCTACTCCTGATCTGGCGGGAGACTTGGTGTGGTTACGGGCTGATTTTTGGTGTTAACTGACGTGGACTCCATTTAAGTCCATTGAAAGTACGCTGGGAATCCATTTAAGTGGTCTAACCGTGATTGTTTGCTAGGTACACAATGGTGAATTGTAATGAGCTGACTTTTGGTGTTTACTGTTTACGCGCATAGTTTTACAACCACACTGGATATACATTTAACGTTTGTTACTTAATGTACTAACAAATCATTGCAACATACAACTACCCATATATGGAACTATTGTCTACTTAAATAATAATATAAACTGTTGCTATTTTATAAGCTCATGCATGTTGACTAAATTAATTAATAATTCTCATTTTAAGTAAGAGTAGGTTTATTCTCATAAGAACAATACATATGGTATTGTTCTTATGAGAATAAACCTATTCTCAGGATACCAAATATGCACAAAAATAACAAAATCGGTGAAGCCGTTTCGGAGGAGTTCCTATATTATTAACACGAGATTATTATATAGGTATATTAAAGAAGCAAGAAAGTAGAATTGAGGTCCTTGAGAAGTATGTTGTGTAGTGTTACTTTAAGAGCGGTGGTAGCGGGGCGGTGTAGAACGCCGGATTCTCAATCGGGAGGTCGTGGGTTTGAACCCCGGCATGTACCAATGACTTTGTTTTCTAAGTTATGTACATTTGTGAAATTTTAGTAGCAATACTACTCGCTGACGGTGAAGGAAAACATCGTAAGGAAACCCTAGTGTCTAAGGTGTTAGTGTACCTCAGCGCTTGCTACGTAGAATGGCCCAACTATGAGGCTAAGTGCGGAAATCTCAGGTCTAACTAACTGTAGTGTTACTTTGAAGGACAGGATACGCAATAGTCTGATAAGAGAACGTTGTGAACTGAAAGAGGTTGTAGTGACTAGATGATGATGATGATGTCCTCCACAACGATTCCGTTGACGGCGACACCTTGACAATTTTAGACCCGAGCATGCGCACGGACGTGAGATGCAAATCCGAATTTGTTTTTAAATGTACGGTCACAGCTGATGCAATAAAGTTGACCGGCTGAGTTAAATGTGTAATTGTAGGAGGGCTTAGGACGAGTTTTCCGAGTCTGGCGTTTGGCATCGAGGTCTGCATGACGCGCTTGTTCAAAAGCAGCGGTGCCTTCGGTAATAGCTTTTCGCCAATCTGGTCTCCAGTTAATTGCCATCTGCGCGTGAATTATATTAAAGTGGACAAACGGTTGCGCAGTCGCAAGCCCACTCTCTCGCCCTCCACTGCACTGCATGATTGGGAGCCCAATACGACTAGAATTGAGACAGGAATGTTGCGTTGGTTTGGACATGTGGAGAGGATGAAGGAAGAAAGATGGACCGAAACAAATATATATTGGGAATGTGAGTGGAAGGGCTGGTAAGGGACGTCCCAGGCGGACATACATCGACCAAATAGGGGATGTATTAGCAAAGGGAACATAAAAAGTACCCGGAACCGGCTTGTGTGCATGCAACGACTTATGAACGTTGATTAAACGAAGGTGATCTGTCAGGATCGTGGCAAGTGGCAGTCCCTGGCCTCTGCCTACCCCTCTGGGATACAGGCGTGAGGTTATGTATGCATTATGCATTATATATTAGTTGTAAATAAAATGTTTAAACAAATAACCTTTATGGTACATAAGGCAGGAAATACCACAGATATTTTAAGCCGGCGGCGGCGCCCTTATCACTTAAAGTACTATTATTGAAGTTTGACATATTAAGTCAAAGTTGTCACTTTCAGAATTTAAACTCTATAAATAATGCCCGGCATGGGTGAAACTTTAGCCTGTAAATAGGTTTTTAAAGTTGTCCTTAGCACGGGTAAGTGCACTAAAAAGAATATAATCTATAACCAATATTTTCAAAAATCTTTCAAATATTTTGGTCCCTAACAAATCACAATATAATTAAAACTGTTTTAATACGCAAGAAAATCACAATATATTAGCTTACCATACAAATCACAATATGTAAGGTAGTTAATTATACTATTTTTATTTTTAATGCACTAACCCGTGCCAAGGACAATTTCAAAAACCAATTTAAAGGCTAAAAATTCCACCCATACCGGGACTCGAACCCGCGACCTCTGGCTATCCGTGCCAGCGCTCTATCCAACTGAGCTAATGGGCGACTCACCGGCATAAATTGGTTTTCAAAAAAGGTAGTTAATAAAAAAAAAAAGAAAAAAATGTTCTCTCCGACCATCATTCCTAAAATCATGTTAAACTTAATACATCAGATAATATGATAAGAGTTAGCTTGCTAAGCTAAGAATGATGCCGCCAATTGTACTGTATACTTATCTATACGGTGTATAGATAATCTAAACATTAGATTAGAACTCTTTATTGTACACACAAACCAGAAAACAAAATACATTAAAAGGCTTACATATCTAAGTATAATAGACATAGACATAATTTATTGATAATATTCATTACAAGTCAAGACTCCGTACATAATAACAATCCAATTTAGAAATAAGAATCAAATTTACAAATGTCAAAAAGAAAATATTACATGTCAATATCATAATTATGCAATCTGTCAGGTCAATCAATTATAGACAAAATAATAATAATAATACATATTGAGTAATTTACCTAATTATTATGCTAAATTCTGCTAAATAAGTGTTAAAAAGCTACAATATTACGATACAATACGCTAAATCTTATAAACTTCTCTGCTTAGTCACTTTTACAGACTAGGAATTCGTCATACGATATTCTTAATATAGTATATTCTTATATAATAGAGTATATTATTATAATAAAGTATATTCTTATCTTATCTTGCTAAGTTATCATCAGCCTGAAGATCTTTCCTTTCCTCTCTCAGTCCACAACGTTCTCAAATCACACGTATCCTGTCATCCAAAGTCACATTACACATACTCCCGATAAAGAATGTTGTAGAAATGATATTTCAGACATTTTTAAGGTAAGAAACAAAACAAAAGATTAAATGTAATCAGCTTTCTAAAATCATCTCGTGAAAAAACAATCATCATCTTGCAGTAATAATCAAGCAAATCAGTCGCCCGCCTCCCTCGGCCCACTGTTTAACAATCTCAACGCGATACGTAATGGGATTGAGCCGGAATTCGCTCAGCGCGTCTCGGCTGGCGGCCATGTTGCTTCGCGTTTTATAGGTATTCAAGTCTTTTAGCACAGTGGGGGCTCGGCAGACAGCTTACGTGTTTTAAATAGGTAGTTGAAATTCCTAGAGAAATTCTTGAGAAACAAACTCAGTAATAAAAGCTGCAATATTTCACAGTTTTAAAGAAAAGAAAAACAGAAAGACTCTTAATGTAGCAACAAGACACATCAAAGAAACAAAAAAAAAGTAATATACGCGTCGAATTGATTACCTCCTCCATTTTTGAAGTCGGTTAATAAACATATACTTGACACACATAATCTACACGTAGTCTATTGAAACACATAATCTAAGAACAACAGAAAGAAAACGAAATACATGGTGTAGTAAATAGTGTTTCTCAAGTTCGTGGTGTTTTTACATACATACATATTCGAGGAATGTTTGTAAGTAAAAGTCTGCACTCTAGGTTGTAAAGGTGCAAACCTCTTCACACGATTTTTATTTCTTTTTCTATCATTTTCAAATATTTAAATTACGTCACACATTCTTCGATTTCCCTCATTTTTCATCACTACTACTAGTGGTTATATACTCTTTGACTACTACTATACCCTTCGAACAGACCTGACTATTTTACCTGCTTATCCGTTTTTATCCAGTTTTTCTGTTTTAATATTACTACATAATTATCTATAAATAAAACAACACCTGAAGTCGTTCCATTGTTATTTATTATTATAAAAGTTCTACAACCTTACAAGGTTAATACGCGCGGTATTAAGATAACCAATAATAAGTATTTTATAAAAAAAAAGCGGCATTCAATGTGTAGCACAATGGACTCGGAAGCGAGTTCGATTCCCAGTGCTGGCATGGGCTTTGTTGTGAAGTTATAGTAGCAATACCACTCGCTAGCGGTGAAGGAAAACATCTTGAGGAAACCTGAGTGTCTGAGGTGTTCAAATACCTCAGCGCTTGAAATTGCTTATCCGCGGTGGGCACGCGTGATATTTAAGCCCATACTCTCTTTGACAGAAGGCCTGTGCCCTGCATTGGGACGTTTCTAGGCTACATAAAATAATATATAATATATTAATACGATTTGAAGAGAAGTTGTGAAGGTCTACGAAAAAGCGTAGCCCCTTCGCAGACTATGCTACGCTACAATGCTACGAAGGCGCTACGTATTTTTGTAGGCGCCTACGCACTGTGCATTTGCGTCATGCATCTTTCATTGCTCATTCAGTAATTTATTCGTATATACATTGCACCATTTTTTTCTAAATACACATATAGACGTTTAGAGTAAGAAGAGCACACGGTTTACCATTGTAAAAACCCTGCCAAGTTCTGTTATTATTATTTAGATCTTTTAAAAAGCAATCGGTAGAGCATAGTATTTTTCTTTTAACTATTTTTTTGTTTGTGGATTGTTTTTCTGCTATAATTTTTCGGATATATTTTTTAAAGGTTATCTTTTTACATTTTCTTTATTTGTGGATTGTTTTTTCTGCTATAGTTTTTCGGACAATTTTTTTAAAGGTTATATCTATAAAGCCTTATGTCTAACAACAGAGTCTAAAGTACGTCGTATACATAGTCTGCAGCTGTACAGACCTTAGGTAGTACCTACAATGGCGCCGGTGAAGTTATAACGAGGGTTTTGAACTGAATTAATTGTTCTGGGAGTTGTGTGTGTCTAAGGCTCGTGTCATACTATTGAAATTGAAAGCGTTTATACAATAACGATTAGGTATTATTATTAATAAAATTAAAATACACCCTAAAACGAGTCCACCACGGGAGCGGAGTCCGGGTTGGTAGAGGATTGTAAGACGGCATTACTGTCACAAATTATCAAGCCTCCCATAAGGCCTCTGACATGGCTTAACGACTGCCAGTACATGACAGCCGGCACCAACGGCTTAAAGTACCTTGCGAAGCATGGAAGTGCTCTGTAAATATGCCACTAGCGGTAGTCACGGGGTGGTCGCTCATCCAGCACCTGACAGCGCCTGCTGTTGCTTAGTGATTGATTTCAATCACTCAGTTAAATAAATAATATCTGTTGTTAAATTAAACTGAAGTGAATGGTGGCAAACAAAACGGGCATAGTTAGACCTGAGATTTCCGCACTTAGCCTCATAGTTGGGCCATTGTACGTAGCAAGCGCTGAGGTACGCTAACACCTCGGACACTAGGGTTTCCTTACGATGTTATCCTTCACCGTCAGCGAGTAGTATTGCTACTATAATTTCACAAATGTACATAACTTAGAAAACAAAGTCATTGGTACATGCCGGGGTTCGAACCCACGACCTCCCGATTTAGAAGCCGGCGTTCTACTCCGCTCCGCTACCACCGCTCTTTACAAAACGTGCATAATCAATTTATTTGAAAACCCTCAGTATCGAGGCAAAGTTTGCTGAGAAGAAAATCGTTCATTGATTGTAAGACAATTATTATTTGAGATTGAATTTCTCGTCGAGAGATTAATTCAGCGACTTAAGAAAGCCAATTTCCATGGAGCCAGCCGACGCGCCGCCTTGCCACAATCGACTTTAGAGTTTCACTGCTGGTTATTGTTCCAACTTTGTTAATATCGTCTAGTCAAATATTGACTCGGTTTCCGCTTGTTTTACTGCTGATTATTAACTGAGATTGGGATTATTGTGCTTCGGATTGTATTTAGCGAGGCCCGGGACTGTGTAATTGATTCTTTGGCGGGCTTTGGCTTATGAAAGGGTTGGTATAATGCCCGATACATACCGTGAATGAAAATTAACGTGCAGTCGGGATGAGTTTGCAATGGACGCGTGAGATCTATGATTTTGAGTATTATTCTTTAATTTGTGCAAACTCACGTTGGAAGAAATTTCTCCACCTCTTCCCAAAATTATAGTTATTTCTTTAAGTTGTTTGTAGGTCGTTATATCGGTTGCTAAACATATTATTGTAGTGAAAATGGTGAGGGGAAAGCGCCAATTTTATCAATATATTTTCCAGCATATTTATTTGATATATATCAATATCAATATGCTGGAAAATTTGTTGATAAATTTGATTCAAAACTATAATAGTTGTTTTAAACCTAAGCTCTCTTCACCCGAATGCGAAAGCCTACTCTTGGTTATGTTTTTCGCTTGCATTTAAGATGTTTCCTTATTACCACGCAAATGCCAAACAGCTGGACCGATTAAGACAAATTATGAGTTAATTAAGTATTGACGCATTCGCTGGCTCTCCAACGTTAAGAATAGACCTTGGCTTGGATCCAGATTGACTTAATTTGTACAAGTTAATGTTTCCTCTGGAAATCGAACTCTCGACCTCTGCATTCTCAAGAAAGCTCTTAACCGCTTCGCCTACGAGGCAGTCAACTTCGCACTCTAAGCACACAGAGGAAGCGCATAACAATCCCTCCCCGTGTTGGGTAATTACGCGGAGCCGCAGCGCTAACGACCGCGCTTTATTGTGCGCTCTATTGTGTTATGAAATGGTATCTTAAAAGGATCAGCAAAAAGTACCGTTTTGGTCAGCGACAAAATCTTTTCTGTCAGCTTTTTTTTATTAGGTTACTAGCTGACCCAGCGAACTTCGTACCGCCTAACAGTCGATTCTTTAATTTTATTTTGTTTCTCTCCGTAAGAACCATCCTCGTACTTCAAGGAATATTCTAAAAAATTAATTAGCGAAATCGGTTCAGCTGCACTCGAGATTTGCGCTTACCAACACATTCGGCCATTCATTTTTATATTATAGAGAAGATAGCGTTGGTAGCGAAACGGTAAAACTCCGAATTCTTATTCGGGAGATCGTGGGCTCGAATCCCGGCGGTTACGGGTACCCACGACTTTGTTTTCTAAGTTATCTTTACATTGAGTTGTAAGTTACATTTACATAGTAACAATACGAAAGAGGGGGCGGCCAAGGACCACCTGGAAAAGATCAATACACCAACAGGCCAAGTCGATCGGCACTAGCTGGCCTGAATTGGAAGCTGCCGCGAACCACCGTCAGAAGTGGAAATCTGTGATTGAGGCCCTATGCTCTCCTTGGAGTTAAAGGATCGAAGAAGAAGAAGATAGTAGCAATAATGGGCACTTCGTGAGGAAACCCTAGGCAGCCATGTCAAAGGCATTATGGCCAGCTTGATAACTTCTTCTTGGCAGTAGGGCCCGCTCTTGTATTACAATCCTTCACCAACCCGGACTTGGCCCCTGTGGTGGAATATGGCCTAACCTTCCTGCGATGCAGGAAGACTCGTGTCCCAGTAGTAGTGTTATACAAGGTAAATACGGCAGTAATACAATATTCCCAGAATAGGTGTATTATTCGTCAAATACAAAATTGAGCACATTCATAATCAATATCGGCAAAAACCTCTTCATAATCAATATCGGCAAAAGGCTAGAAAACTCCAGTTTTGAAAAAAAAAAACCGAATTGTTAAACTCTCAAATTGTGGTATTCAAATTGAATCACATATATAATTTGCTGACCGCGTACACCCTCCTAAATCTTAAAATCAACTATTACTCACTCACTGTCGTTTATCACTCAGCTAAATAACGAATACCTACCCAGCATACTTCACCTCCCATCCATCAATATTTGCCACACCGAACTAAAACAACACACTTGACAAATAGCCTATTATAATGCGACCATTATCCGTATGAAGCCCCTATTACACTCGAGTATTACCCCTTTAGGAGCAACAATTACAATTACGACTCGACTAACAATGGGGTGACCATTCGGCGTACTCTGTTTTTAATCGCTTTCGTGACTGCGCTACACCGCAAGCTATAATTGCATGAGCGAGAAACAAATTTTTGTCCAGTCCCTTTTTTTTATTATGTCTCTCTGAGAGAGAATATGGGCTGAATTAACACGCGTGCCCACCGCGGATTGGCGGTTGAATGCTAAATAAAGCGCTGAGGTAGTTGAACACCTCAAACACTCAGGTTTCCTCACCTCACTCGTGGCAACCGGGCAAAGACATTAGAAATATTTTATAGTAATAGTATATAGCATTGGAAGCGCTCGTGGCCTAGTGCAACCGAGTGATTGGAATCAATCACTTGGGTTAAGCAACAGCAGGCGTGGCCAGGTGCTGAACCATCCCGTGACTACGGCTAGTGGCTTTTTCCGAGCGCTTCCGTGCTTCCCAATCCCAAGACATGTTACGCCGTTGGTGCCGGCTGTGATGTAATGCGAGTCGTTAAACCACGCTTATGGGCGGCTCGATAACTGTCAATTACTACAATCCTCCACCAACCCGGACTTGGCCCCCGTGGTGGAGTAGGCCTAACCTTCCTGCGATGCAGGAAGAGACTCGTGCTCTAGCAGACGGTTGATATCATAATGTAGCATTAGCTAGCAGTGTACATCGGCCCTTAGCCAATGGTACACGACAAACAGCCGGCGGCGGCCACATCTGCGGCTCGCGTTATGACCTGTCGTGAAACAAACTGGATTGCAACTGTGTCGCAGCGGCGTTTGATTTGTTGCCTAGCCTCTACGTGTGTTGGCTTATATGTAACCTAATCGGTCGCTCTCTCTCTTACTCTGTCTCTTCCAATTCTCTCTTTCTAACTCCCACTATCAGTCAACATTGTAATGTCAGGTGCCTCTGGGTTGAGTTGGTAAAGCGGAAAATTTGACTGTATTGCACACGAAACATTAATACATCAAAATAGGCGTGACGACAGTATCAAATAATCAAAGATTTATCAATATTTTGGGAAAGTACAAATTAAAATGATTTAAAACACTGATTTGGTTTAATAAAAAAAAGAGTTATTAGAGAACAATATTTTCAATAAAATAAAAGATTATAATACTGCTTTCAGCCATTTTGACTGAAATAGCAATGACACCGCGTGACGTTACGCTTGTGTAACATTGGTAAACTTCACCCGTGCTTTGTTTGACGGTTGATGTTTGTTTCCCTGGGCGTGACGTCAGATTCGACACCATGACACTGCGAGCTGTTTTCCCACAGATTTTAAATAATTTTAGAAATATGGCTTTAATCTTCGTCAAACTTTAGTTTATTACTGAATAATATAGGTTTGTTTTGTAAATAATGTGTCCCCACATTATGAAAGAAGATTTAAAAATCTTTAGTCATGCCTATTGAATTGGTGCGTTTTCGAAACAAAAAAAACCTTTTTTTAAATTCGTAACCGGTTAAAGAGAAAAATACAGCGAAATAACTCTACTCTACCACCTTCTCTTAAGTTGTATTAAACATGACACATTTATAGCTAATGAAAATATTAACAGCACCCTTTGGTATGTAGCATGATGACGATAATTGCGATTTTCGCGATTTTCCAGTTCATTTGCTGTCAAATTCTGACATTTTACCAAAACAAAACGCGATGCTCGTGCCAGCGTACAACCCAAATAAAGTGTTGTGTGGAAGTTATTATTTATTACGGCTATGAGAAAAAAATGTTTGTCCACAGCCGACGGGTCCCGTGACGTCATATCTTCAAGCAGCGTGTTCTACCAGTACCGGGAGGGCTTCAACAATGCTGTCCGGCGGTCGGTGCGGATGCGCGATCTGTTATAGTATTTATTAAAGTTGTGTACTTTTAGCCGTAATTCAGTATGTAATTTAACTAAAGGTGTAAATAAAATATTTTACTGTAAGGATGAGACTTTGTTTTAGTTCGTTTTCCAGCAGTCTCAATACAAATATACAAATACAAATATATTTATTTTCTCCAGTACCTACACAATGCACTTAAAATTAGTAACTCATTATTATTACAATGTTACAATTTGTAGTAGGAGGACAGGAGACAGGAGTCCAAAATAGGTTTACCCCGTGCTATGGATCTCCTGGCTTCCACTTCTCCAAAACCGAGGACACTCCCCCAGTTTCTCGTACACTAACAATCTGTTAATCTACTGTTATTTAAATAATAATATTACGCACATTTGCCAGCGCTCTTTCCAACTGAGCTAATGGGCGACTCACGCCGGCACCAGTGAAATTTCGAACCTCTTTACAATATTCTCTGTATTACGTACGTGGAATTTTTAGCGTCTAAATAGGTTTTTAAAATCGTCCTTAGCACGCGTGAGTGCATTGAAAAGAATATAATTACGCACATTCTGAAATAAACTTTTGTATCGTGATCTTTTAGTAAGATAAAAGACAAATATCTTTCGTTTTTAAAAACTATTAATCCTCTATCTCCGTCCAAAATACATATAGAGAATTCAAAAGTTATGAAATGTCTGTTTTATTATTTTAAAGACAATAATTGCCGAAATATTTTTTTCAATTATACACTTGAACTTAAGAAATCTCGTCTCGAGATCGAGCGAAAAAGCAGATATTTACTGCAAAAGGTGTACGGTTTCATAAACAAATATTGCGTTTAACAGTTTTAAGTCTGTAACGGTGCAAACCTCTTTAAACCATTTTTATTTCTTTTTCTATCTATCATTTTCAAATATTTAAATTTTGTCACTCTTTTTTCGACTACAGGTGTGGTTTTATTTGTAGATTTATAGTAACTTTAAAACAGAAAACTGGATAAAAAAACGGAGAAACAGGTAAAATAGTCAGATCTGGTCAAAGGGTAAAGTAGTAGTGGTGAAAAATGAGGGAAATCGGTTAAAATATTTAAAAATAATACGGACAATATAAAAAAAGAGGTTAAGAAATTATTTTAGTAATGAGGTAAGGATGGAGTGAGGGTGGAATTTTTTATTTTATTGCCAAAGAGTTCCTTGTAGGTTTAACCTGTGGAGGTTTTGTTTTCAAAATTCTAAAAACAAAACCTCCATTTACATAATGTTTTCGAAAAAGCAAACTTTCAGAAAATTTTGGACTCTATGTTATGTCTAGTCTCAAACTTTAAGTAAACATAAACCAATTACTTATTCCGAATAACATTAATTTTTAATTTACTTAAGTGATGTCCCGGAAAAAAATATTGTCGTAAGGAAGTCTCCGATTTTTGTCTCTGTTCCTCGAAGTTTAGGTGAAAAAGCCCGCTCCATTCCTATCTTTGCTGATAATGCCTTTACCACCATGGTGAGGCAAGAAATAATGCTCAGTTAAGCTCCAATCAACTCGAGCCGGAGACATGTGGCCCAATGCCTCCTACTCGCGCATAAACTCGATATACTCGCGAAGAACGGGGTCACGCCGCATGTGCCGCTCCATTGCCAGCAGTCGTTTCTCCGCCAGCGACCTGGATTGCCCTAGAACAGGAGAAGAAGCAATGAACGGTAACCTAGTTACAAATAGACTTGGGCGAAGTGTGTCCATAAAGGGAGTTGTTATATCTCATATCTTTGCTCACCGAGACACACTATATCTCTATCACCACTTGTGTCCTAACTCACACGACGTCGAATCAACTAAGTGCGTGTGGAAACAAGAGACACAACTGGTGAGTCAGTCTAGTCTACTTATTCCCTACTTTATCCAGATCGCACGTTTTTTTTTTTGTGAACTTTCTCTAATCGCTCGTTGGTTCCGACGAGAAATGCGGCCGAATGTTACCGATGTCAGACGATGTTCATATCGCTTTCGCGCATTGTGTGTGAGCTGGATAAAGTAGCAGGAGATGACTACCGTACTGAGTTGAGAGTATGTGTGAGGGAGCCAGATGTAGTTGACATCTCTGGGATATGAATGGGACACACTTGGCGGCGAGGGAGTTGTGTGTCCACTCGCACATTACTGTTAACAGCTGTCAAATGTTTTTTCTGTATGCACTTTGGCCAACTGACAGCTGTTAACAGTAGATTAACGGCTTGTTAGAGTACCAGAAACCGGGGGACTGTCTCTTATGTATAAAGTTTAAGTGTGCAATGGATAAGATTAACTCAAGTTTAAGTACAAGTATATTATAACCAAAATCAATATAAGTTTCTTAAATGACATTAACTTACCTACTCTTTATAAAGTTTACAAGTAATAGGTACCTGGTAACTAAAACCTGTGACCTTTACTCAGCCCTACGACCTAGGTCTTGGGTTCGGGTTTCAGCCACTGAGCAAAGGGTGTGTGTGTGTTTGTTATGAAAAGTGCATGTAACAACGGTATATGTGTGTATGCTTTGCAAAGATCTTGATACATCGTTAGCCTAATAGCTTTTCAGTTTCTTCATAATTAAGGGACAGCAGCCATGACGTGAGTTGTCTTTTACATTGATATCCAGTCATATTATAATTTTTATTTAGCTTATTAGCCTCATTATAAATCCTACCGCTCAAATAGTAATTGAATCTTCGCGCAAATGTCGTTCTGGCTGAATTCACCTGACAAACGGCATGTTTTCGTCTTGAATTGTCCTTGTTCTGATACTCAACATATACTTGCAAGGAATGTTGTCGCATAAGAGTACTGAACAGAAACAGCTGTCGGACAGTTAGAACTTCTTATCTCCCGGTAAAGAATCTCTGTTGGATATAATCTCGGCTTCCGAAAGCTTATTTTTGGATATTCGTTCAATACGAGATAATCTGTAGATACGTGAATAGTACGGAGAGTTCCTTAGTTTTGTTCAATGATACTTTTAGCGCTTAAATTTTTAAAATAAAATCGTTCCGTCATTATCGTCAACCCATTATGTGGGTTAGCTGAAAGAAAATACTATCTAGTATTAAGCTCGCATTTGTACAAATTTGTTTTAGTGCAATATAATATATTTCATTACAAGTGCGGAAAGACTGTCATTGCAAAGAGTTCAATGACGAACAAGTTGCAATGACGATTCCGCACGTGTACTGAACGACTACTTTTAATACAGTTGCGAAAAAATGCAGCAAATTAATAAAATAATAGTTATTTGTTATACAAGAGTGCAAAGTTGTTTTTTAACCGCGTGTTCAATTTTGATGACCGAGCAAGCGAAGGATTCTAAAATTGAATCACGAGCGCAGCGAGTGATTCAAAATTAGAATCCTGAGCGTTAGCGAGGGAATCAAAAGAGCACGAGGTGAAAAATCTTTGCACTCGAGTGCAACACGTAACTTTTCATTCCACCTCAGCGAGGAAATGACTAAATGCAAAAAAAAAACGTTTACAATCACAAGATAGGTACACTTTTATTTCAGTTTAGGTATTAATTACTACATTATGACAGGTAAGTATTACAGAATAGTCTTTAAATTATAACAAAATAATACTAAGGTATAATTAAGAAAATTTTAAAGTAATGTTGCTACAGTTATTTAAATTGAGTGTAATATTTTTTTAATTCACAAACTTAGTGCACACGATGTTCTAAATTCAATTTACTTTATCCTCTAGGGAATAAAAACGGCTTTTCCACTCAGATATTGAAGATTAAAAATACTCTTTCCGAGATGGTGGGATGAAAAATTATTTGGAAAATGGCGCCAACCGTAAAAGAATTTAAGCAGAGATTTTTTTTTCTTCACCCATTCTGGTAGGCAAAGGGAACTATGCCCATACAGCCAAGTCTTCAGTAGATTTTTTTTATTGATATGAAATGAAAATGAAATTTAATGAGATGAAATGAAATGAAACCTATTAATACAGTAATAAAGCAAATTAGTAGCTTCTTTTTAGAAATATACGTATTTGCATGAATCATCAAAACTTCTATGATTTTTTTTTAGTAAAAACTTCATGGTTGGTTTTTTTAATAGACATTATTTTGACAGTTGGGAAAGTGAACGCACGAGTGCGGGAAAGATAAAATAAAAAGCACGAGTATGTAATAGCCCACATCCCGAACGCTATACGTCCCTGCAATACGCCACTTTTTGAGCAACTGTATTAAAAAATATTTTTTTCATTCATTCATTCATTTATTCATTATGTCCCCACCGAGGAGCACGGCTCTCTTCCCTGAACTGAAACTATACCTTATAGGCCATAGTCCTCCACGGGGGCCAAATCGTTCAATGTGGCGGACTTAATGCCGTAATCATTTTATGGCATTTGGTCCGACGTGTGCAGTTTTTCTTTTAGAATGTTAGTCATTTGAACTTTACATGGGTTGCCGCTAAAATTAGCAATACTTTTATTAAAGTCGGTGTTTCACAACTTTGGTACCTACTGGAAGTTTTTCTCAGATTTATTGTTTTCGAAATATCAAGTATTGTGCATATAATTTTCCGGTCAATCACTGCCCTACATAGTTTAACGGCTATTCTATTTAATATTAGGGGTTAAAGCCTCAAGACATCGCTACTTCTCAGAAATACAGTTAAACTTGAAACCTTGAAACTTAATTTGATAAAGTGGGAAATTGAGCGTTGAAAGAACCGAAGATTTGTGTATGTATGAAGGAGATGACCCCACCAACGTTATTCTAGGTCTCAATTCAAATACTTGTCTATCTCTACGCTAAGTTTCAAGTAAATCTGTTCAGCCGTTATAGCGTGATTGAGTAACAAATATACAAACATCTTCACATATTTTAAAGTTTGATCTGACATACATATTATTTTTTTTGTTTTAACTTACGGTTGGCGCAAAATAACTACAGTGCAATGTGACGGCGACTGTACATCTTTAATTCCTGTTGTATTCTCAGATTGCCATTTCCCTTGATTACCAACGGCTCAGACGATGTCTTATAAATAAAACTCATAAATAAACAGTTGACTTATTTATGCGTAAACTTGTGTAGAGTTCCGTTGATGTTGACGCTGTTTCACAGATTTATATTGCAAGTTGGTGATCAGGTGTGGAAACCAGATCTGAAGTGGAAATGTGCGAGATCGCTGAGAAATTAAGTGTCTGAGGAATTGGTTCGTTGTGCTGTTGAGGTAACGAGGTAAGTTTTTGATTTATTGTTTACGGAAAGAGATTTATACTAGCGATGCCTGCCATTTTCTTTTGCCTGGGTTTCGTTTAAGGGGGTACTCGGAGCTCGCTTCATAGCTTGACTGCGGGAAGTTACTTAAATAAATGATTTTGACTTCTCATGGAACGTACTCGTATTTCGGGTTTCCTAAGCAGGGGCGCGGGAACCACTTCAGTCTACCTGTAACCACGGCAATTGCAACGTTGCCGAAACGTCGGGAATTAAGGTAATTACGTTTTACCTAATAAATAATCGCTCTTAGACCTGTTTAATATATAACTATTTAGAAGCATCGTGAATCATTAATACGTACTCGTTAGTTAGACCTGAGATTTCCGCACTTAGCCTCATGATTGGGCCATTGTACGTAGTGGAGTGAGTTTACTCCAGCCAGCCTATCTCTTTCCAGAAAGCCAGCAGTGCTCCGATGTGACTGCGGGCTTTCTGAAGGGACCCCGGCTTCCCAATGATGGCGGTCCGTTGCTTTTCCACGCCTTCACAGTGAATGGTCACGTGGGCGGGTGTTTCCTCTTTGAGGCATCCCCGGCAAAACGGGCGGTTGGTCCCGTATTGTAGAGATGCCTGTTCAGTGAGCAGTGGCCTGTTAAGATTGCCACAGCTTTGCGCAGATTTTCTCTTCTCAGACGCAGCTGGCTACGTGAAAAACCTTTCGAGATTGTTGGTAAAGCCTCCCTGGCTTGTCTTAATTTGATTTATGTTCTCCAAAGTTCAGCATGCTGGCTTTCTGTTCGCGACCTCAACCATTTTCTAAACTGGTTGTATGGGAGTGGGAGCAGGGGTTCGGGTCCTTCCACTGTAGTTTCCGAGCCTCTTTTAGCGAGTTCATCTGCGGCATCATTGCCCAGGGAGCCGCTATGACCCTTTATCCATTGTAAAGTGACTCGGTTATTTGTTGACAGTTTTTCCAATTCATGGTGACACTCTAGTATCAAGCAGTTATTTGTAAGATTGCTGTTGAGTGAATACGTACTCCTATTAATGATTCACGATGCTCATACTATACTAAAAAAAATCTCTTTGAACTCAATCGCAGATTCATCAGAATTGCGATGATTATTGTTCAACTTATCTGCCTAGCATTATAGCTACTGACTTCTGAGTCCTGTAAGTTTGCCGCACTTTGAGCACCAATCCTCACGCTGTATGTCAAATACAGCCCTTCGGATCAGTGGTATGAAGAATTAATACAGTTTCTTTAGTAATTTAACCACTTTCAAGTTATACATTAAACGGGTGTTATTGCGATTTTACCTAATAAATAATCGCGATTAGAAACGTTTAATGTATAATGATATAAGTATCGCGCGTCATAAAAACTTTTATGCCTTTATGTAGTGGCGTTCACAAAGGTATTTAGAGAAGAGTCATTGGTTCATGCTGTGCTGGGATTCGAACCCAAGACTTCTCAGATTTGGGGTCAGAGTTCTACGGAGACGCGACCAACGGCGCGAACCAATGATCGTTTGCCATCGATACGTTAGCGGAGCCAATGAAAAATGATCTTGTCCTTTATAAGAGGTACGTTTTTGTAAGAAGAGTGTAAGAAGACACATGAACGGCCTTATATTTATTGATGATGGCATAAATAAATATAAAGCCGTTCATGTGTGTTCATGAGAGGTTCAAGTCTACTTATAATGGCAGATGGTAGTCATGTATTCATTAAGCTGAGTTCGCTATCATCTGGATGCTTATAAGCTATACAGTGTCAACCCGCATGATCGCCGTTTTGAGTAAACTGAGCTCAAAATTGTATATTCAGCCTAATTGCAAACGTGTGTTAAGCTTATTTTAGAATTTCTTATATTAAAATCGTTCCGATAGCTTACCATTTGCGTTTTAAAAACTGTGGTGCTATTTTGAATTAGTTGAATCCAATAAATACGAGTTTACGAGTTTTCGTTCTCAGAAGAACAACTTAAGAAGTAGTTAAAGCCGCTTTGTCGGAGGAGTTCGTGCTTTAAACCAGCGGCTTTGACTCCGTCTTGACAGTGTTTTAGTCTAGTCTACAATTTATAAATAAGACCTCTGGTTTATATCCCAAGCTAACGGACTGCCTGAAAATTTTTGGCATTGGGTTGACACTTTACTGCTTACGCCCCTTTTATTCGCCAAGAAGAAAGCTTCTTGTTTTGCTTTATTTCCCTCTCTTACCCTTCTCTCTCTCTCTCAATATATATATCTCTTTGTCTCTCTGTTCGTGTCTCAAAGCGTGTAAAAAACCCAACGCTAAAACCGATTGTAGTTGGTGTGTAGGTTAAATAAGAAGTCATAATTTCTCGTATATAATGTGGTATATTTTTGCAATAATTAAAACAACTAATTTCATGTGTGGCTAGTATATAGTTACATACAGTACTTTTCATATTAATTTACACTTAAGACTAGCTTTCGCACGCGGAAAAATTTCAATCGCCACGTACTCTAATAGATGAGTTTTTAGAGTTGGTCGCATATTGTTAATAGTTAAAGAGTCTTTATTTACAACAAACGTTACATAAGTTAACTAAATACAGGAGTTAGTCGGATTGATTGGGTAGAACATCCTATAACATGATAGCATAGAAAAGTATGCGATCATGTTATGGGATGTGGTATGCATAGGTATGCAACACAACTTTGAAAACTTCATCCAATTCGGTTAAACAGATTTAAGATCACATGAGGACATACAAACGGAAAACATGGTGTATGTGTATACTCTGGGCCGTATTTCAAAGAACTGCATTTCTTAATCTACTATGACAATTCGATCATAGCCGATTGACCCACAGATTAAAAAGTAGGATGACTTATATACAACTTAGCTAAGAAATTTACATCGAGCTGTTATAATTAGTTAATAAATTGTAGTTTTATGAAACGCGACCCACGTCCTAGAGTCGGTAGTCTACAAAGTAATCCAATGGTACAACCCGCACAAATTAAATAGGCATCTCTCACGGAGATCGAAGCGCACGAGGCGTCGAGTTAAGGCGGCTACTCAAGAAGCTACTCCGATACAAACGTAGTTTAGTTTTTCTTTACAAGCCGCATGCCGTATTAAAATGAAACTTAGCCAATACGTTTAGAGAACTCAAATCGAAGTTCGATCGTGCTTAGAATTGGAAATAAACTTCGATATCAACCCTTGTATGTCCCCACTGCTGGGGCACGGGTCTCTTCCCGCACCGCACAGGCAGATTAGGCCATACTCCACCACGGGGGCCAAGTCCGGGTTCGTGGAGGATTGTAAGACAGTGGCGGGGTTTATTGTCAGAAGTTATCAAGCCGCCCGCGCCCATAAGGCCTCTGATATGGCTTAACGAATGTCATTGCATGACAGACGGCACCAACGGCTTAACGTGCCTTGCGAAGCACGGAAGTGGAAGGAAATAAACTTATCAAAATGAAATAATAGCCTTGAGAATAGTTTCTATGAAACGTCTTATAAGACTATAATTTATTTTGTTATTCTCAGATGAAAGCTCCATCAAACCACGTGTCCTCAAAAAGCATTGGCAAAGTTTCATTGCGACCCTGTTCCATGTAAAAAAATCTAACTGGGAATTGCTCCTTGAGAGAGACTATTAAGTTGCATGGGTTTTACCATTGGAATGCGATTGGTTACTAGACTACCTATGGTGTGAATGAAACGACAATTATTGTACTTATATATTGTGAATACGACTCTATTAAGTAAATATGCGCTCGCCACCAGGATGTGCAATACGACAACGCTAGTCGCGTGTTTTAAATGACAAAAGTCGCGACTTTGCAGTACAATAATTTTAAAAACCTATTTAGAGGCTAAAAATTCCACCCATGCCGGGACTGGAACCCACGACCTCTGGCTAACCGTGCCAGCGCTCTCTCAACTGAGCTAATGGGCGACTCACCGACATCAGTGAAATTTTGAACCTCTTTACAATGCTCTCTGTATTACATACAGGCAGCAACATCTGGCTGAAGTAATTTGCATCACTTGCAGCCCCGAGTACCTACCTTACTTTGCAGTTAGGTTTTGCATCGGAATGATATCGCTGTACCCGCATGACTATATTCTTTTTAATGCACTAACCCGTGGGTTAGTGCATTAAGAATAATATAGTACAATAACTGTCAAATACTGACATTTTCGTGTCACAAAACACGTGACTCGAGCCATCGTACTTCTGAGGCTGGTTCTACGTTGCGCCCGCGCCAGCAATTCCACTTATCGTGCATACGCAGTATGTTGGTGAATTCAAGTGTTTCCTTCGACTGTGCAACTTAGTAGCGACAAACTTTCTACGGATCACCAACGTAAAAACCAAGTAGAAACGACGCCATCTCTGTGAATTTTAAGAGATTTTATTTTACTTGTCAACATAAAACAACTTTTCAAAAATATCAGCTAGATTCGCTATACTTATGTATATCAAAATCTTGTATGTCACAGGTGAAATTTTAAATATCTTCATCAGATCTTTCTGCAACATGCTGCAGAATCGACAATTCAATATAGTACGGTTAATTAAAGAAACGGACTGGACAAGTATTTACAATGATGGCACAACGTGGCGCTCTTCGGGGGAGGGCTGTGTTCAGCAGTGGACTGGTATAGCCTGACGACGACGACTACTGTATTCACTAGTCTTGCAAGCCTCCACCAATCCGGACTTGGCCCCAGTGTTGGAGTGTGGCCTAAACCTTCTTTAGGGAAGAGACCCGTGCCCATCGGTGGTAATGGGTCGATGATGATATTCATAAAGATTTATGATGTACTTTTTCCAAAGACGCGTAATAAAAGAAGATATAAAACTTTCGTAAGCACAACACATTGTAGACTGTTAGTCCGGATTTTCCGATATAACAACACCCGTAAGTAAATCCGGACTAACAGTCTACAAAAGAAGATATGTTTTTTTTTCATTGGTAGCGCCAGTTAGCACCGCCTAATGCCTTTAGGAACGCCGCTACAAAGTAATGACTTGTTATGGTTACGTTTCTACTTGGTTTCAAGAGTGGTGACGCGTCGGAGAGAAGTGGTTGAGTTTCGCCAGATTTGTATTGCAATACGAAATATGAAGTGTCGCAGCAACGCATTGTCGCGACCTCGACTGACGCAGCGTTGTTTGTCGCGACTATGAGCCGCAGTCGTTTTTTATTTATTTACAGTTTTGGCGCGGGCGTTTTATTATTCTTGTAAAATCATTGTCTATTGGCCGGTTTCCGAATTGAGAATTTCACTGAATTAATATAGTCTGTTAGCTTTTAGAATATACCTCGGGCTCTAGAGTAGACTTCGGTTTTCGCCAATTTTCGCCGGTTTTCGTACTGATGATCGAGTTCTGATTTTTAAATTAAGTATTAGTATTAGTTCCGATTTCGAAATTAAGTGTCATAATAGTTCCAATATTTCTATTACACGAATATATCCGATTCTATCCGATAGTAGCCGAGGTATATTCTAAAAGCTAACAGACTATACGTAAGTAACGTTTTGTCACGCTCTATGCTGAGAAATTCCAAGCGACAGTACTACAGTTAATTATTTACTTATCAAAATTGTCAGTTCAGAAACTGGTCCGTAGTGAAGTTTAGCACAAAATAATTACTATACGGTTGTAGAGAGTTTTCGTCACATTTATTCCCGTAAAATTTACTTATCACTTAGTACGAATTTGACTCTGTTCTACGTATCTATAGCCCGCGACTCCATCAGCAAGGCTTTTTACAGCCATCCTTACAAAGACCTTTGTTTCCTTGGTAGCCCAGGAAAGAACAATAACATATTGAAATACCCGCAGACTGTTGGCATTTGTACAAATCTTTCGCACACAGTTATACGTGCTTAGAAGACTTGTTATATTTTAAATATTTTTTTTTTCATGTAGCCTATAAACGACCTACTGCAGGGCACAGACCTTCTCTCAGAGAGAGAGTATAGGCTTAATTACCTAGCGTGCCCACCGCGGATGGGCATTTTCAAGCGCTGAGGTATTTGAACACCTCAGACTCAGGTATCCTCATGATGTTTTCCTTCACAATTAGCTACATAAGCAAATGTAGTATTTTCAACATATTGCAACTCATTATTCCGCAACCATATTTGTATGCTGAGTCTAGACACGCCCTTCTATTTACAATAATAAGTATAGTTAAATACAACTTACTAACATCAAACTACGATTTTCAACTTTTATTTACATTAATTTATTTCTTGAATCTTCCATGGAGTTCATATTCACAAATAGCTTTGGTCAAACACGGCTAAGGTACAATTTTATATATCTACGTTTTTATTTACATTTTATTGCGTGTAAGTACGTTAAAGCAGCTAAAACCAATGAGGTATTATGCACTATAATCGGTCCAATCGTTTATTTAATTTTTGACAGATCGATTTAGGGCTTATTTTTAAATATTTTAATAAGCACTTTCTGGTTTTTAACTCTTGATACTTTTATTGCACTTAAATTAAAAAATCGTCCAATGCAGCGGATTTAATATCTAACTGTCAACCGCAGAATGTAGACGGAAAGGTTGGTAGGCGTGCAAAAGGTGAAATTTGAAAACATATTTTTGAGAGACTGTACAAACTTGAAAATAAATGTTTATCCAATGGAATGGATTTCATTGGTAATATATGGAAAAATCTTGCTCTGGAAACCAAAAGTTAGTTAGAATACCTCTAGACACAAAAATTCTCTAGTATTTCTTCTTAGCGTTTCTAGTACTCAGTACGTCATTGGCTGAAATAAACGAATTATATTTTATTGTGTATAAAATATGTACAGTTATGGCACGTTATTTCTAATTATGGCACGTAAGAATTTACTTAATCTGGGTGTGAGCTAAATATTTTATAGTAATACTGTATACAAAACAAATTATGAAACATGCTGGTTACCCATCAACTCAATATCATCTGGTATTGTCTCGCTCGCTCTTACTATGTAAATTGAAATAGTACGACACATTCGTCTGGCGCGTGTTTGCGGTAAGTTTAGAGATGCAGCGATCAGCTTAAAAGCTCAGTGCTGAATTTTAGTTTTCTTCAATATAAATACATTACACAAGTTTACAGGAAAAATCAACATAATATCCTCATTCATTCACAGTTTCGCAAGAAATAGTATAAATTAATGAGTACGACTTTGTTCAGACTTTTTGTCTTTGTAATTTCTTTAAATTTCATGTGTAACGAAATTACAAATCTGATTTTATATTTTTATTTTAAATTCAGATAAATCAGGATTTTCGGTAAACAATCTTTCTTTTTCTTTTGAGTGAAATTTCACTTTCGGCTTCTACCTTTTTTTGCCAAACTCCGTAGAGATTTTCCCAATAGTCTCTTTCCTGACTGGCCGAATAACATTCGCCCTAGACTGCTAAGTCCAGAAGAAAATTAACTGTTCTAAATTCTAAAAGCAGCGTCTACTCCAGATGCTTGCGCGGTGATAGCGGAGGCGGTGGCGGCCCCGACTCGTGCGGGAGCATCGACAGCGGCAGCGGCGGTAAGTGCAGCGGCAACGGGAGTAGGGCCCGCGACTGTTGGGAGAGAGACGTGTCATTATGACTATGGTCTGTACCATGAAATAACTAGGTGGCATTCCAAACAATATTGCTGTCGCAAAAGTTGGAACAGCTTACCGTACGACGTCTTTAAATGAAAGAAACGCCACGCAGTACATACAATTGAAACGGGTTTATTATTAATTAGATTAAGTCGCATTCAGTTGTTATCATAACACACGTTATTTTTTATTTATTATTCAAAACATAATTCATACATATGGTGAGATTACGTTTGAATAATCTGAAGCCTGTGGTAGATAAAATCTGTAATAAAGGCGTCAGTGCCCTGTAGAAATGACAATGATACAATGTACGAACCATTTAATAATATAAAAATAAATACGATGGAGTCTATATAATTTAGCAAAACGAGTTGTTTAGAATATCCTCTATTGTAGCTAATACATAATTACCAACAGGGTCTGCAAAGGTCAATTAGCTTCTGGATTTACATATTTGTGTAAAGATAGATTGTAGCGGTGTAGAAATACAAGAGACGCACATATCACGCACCTGGAAGAGATCCAGTGAATGTGGCAGCTTGTGCTTTCTAACACTACCTGTGTTAAAACAAATCATTCACTTGAAAGCAAGTCAGCAGCTACGGCATTGCTGCTGAGTGTCCGTGCGACTTATGGTCAACCAACATGGTCTAGCAAAACCCACTCACCTGGAAGCAGGCCAGTAAATTCGGCAGTACTGCTGAGAGTTCATGCTACCTAACACAGGTACCTAATATAAACCAAATCATTCGCCTGGAAGCGACCCTGCGAGTACGGCAGCGCTGCATAGCGTTATCGTCCAGCTCAAACTCACCTGGAAGCTAGCTAAGGAGTGCAACAGCGCGGCGGAGTGCTCGTGCGCCTTCCGCCGCAGCTCCGCGACGCTGGAAGAGCGCGCCTCCTCCTTAGGACAGCACGGGCACGGCGCGCCCCAGCCTGCGTGGCAGAACAAGCCTATCTTTATGTCAGGCTGCTGATCTGACGGCTCAATGGACTTGAAAATTGCCATATATATTATTTAAAACTACCGTGCTTCGCAAGGCACGTTAAACCATTGGTGCCGCGGTCATGTAATATCGGTCGCTAAGCAATGGCTGAGGATAACTTTTGACAGCAAGGCCCGCGCCATGTCTTACAATCCTTCACCTACCCGGACTGGGCTCCATGGTGGAGTATGACTTAACCATCCTGCGATGCATGAAGAGACCCATGACCCAGCAGTGGGGACATACCAAGGGTTTAAAATTACAATGCTTATTTGACTCTGACACCTGTGATAGAAGAGAATCTGGAATACAGGTGTAGCGAGGATTAAGTAATGTCGGTCAATACCTTTTAGTGGGAAGAAGGGCTGCGACAGATGGTTGAGATGCTGCGACAGGTGGGAGAGGTGGGGGGGCAGAAACAGAGGCGGCGCGGGGGGTGCCTCCGACGTGGCGGGGCCTGCGCCGGCGCCGGGTGAGGACCGGAAGGCGCCAGTGCTGCAACAATGGAAACAATCAATGAATAAAGTTTTTTATTATTAAGTAATTCGGGCGAGCGGCGGCAGCCCAGTGGGTAGAACAATGGACTCGGAAGCAACAGGTCCAGGTTCGATTCTCACTATGTACCAATGACTACGTTCTCTAAGTTACGTACATTTGTGAGGTTATAGTAGCCATGCCACTCGCTAAATGTGAAGCACTAACCCGTGCTAAGGACAAATTTAAAAACCTATTTAGAGGCTAAAAATTTCACCCATGCCGGGATTCGAACCCGCAACCTCTGGCTATCCGTGCCAGCGCTCTACCAATTGAGCCAATGAGCGACTCACCGGCATCAGTGAAATTTCGAACCTCTTTACACTATTCTCTGTATTACGTACAGGCAACGACATCTGGCTTAAGCAAATTGCATCACTTACAGCCCCGACTACCTACTTTGCAGTTAGGTTTTACATCGGATCGATATCACTGTACCCACATGATTATACTATTTTTATTTTTAATGCACTAACCCGTGCTACTGACAATTATAAAAACCTATTTAGAGGCTAAAAACTCCACTCATGCCGGGATTCGAACCCGCGACCTCTGGCTATCCGTGCCAGCGCTCTATCCAACTGAGCCAATGGGCGACTCACCGGCATCAGTGAAATTTCGAACCTGTTTACACTATTCTCTGTATTACGTACAGGCAGCGACATCTGGCTGAAGTAGATTGCATCACTTACAGCCCCGAGTACCTACTTTGCAGTTAGGTTTTTACATCGGAATGCTATCTTTATTAAGATTTATGATGTTCACCTTTTCCGAGGACCCGAGAAAAGAAGATATGATTTTTTTCTATTGGTGACGCTAGTTAGCACCTCGTAGCGCCTTATAGGGGCATTGTTACTATTAGTTAGACACAAAATTATCGCGATGTAATCTGATGGACAATATAAAAACAAAAATGTTAAACCATTTCGAATCAAAAAGTATGTAGGTACTTTTAGGTACTTAGTTCTACTCCATTTATTATTCTAATGACTATAAGCCTCTCTTTTCGTTCTCATTTCTAATGTTAATATTTAATTTAGCCTTTAAAATAATCGGTTCGGGTCCGAAAAGTTTCACCAACTCAGTTGAGGGGGAGATTGCCACAAAATATTTACAACAGAAGTCACTCTTTTTTTTCCGATCGCTTCCGTGTTATGGAATCGAAAGTTTTAATTTTAGGTAATACTTAAGAAATACGGTTAAAATACCTTTTTCATGTATGCTCTGCATATCCACCAATTTCACTGTGCAGTGATCAAGAGGCGAACTAAAAGATTTGTTGTGTATAACGATGTGACAAGAAAAAATAAGATACCTAAAAATATTCTTATTTTTATACTGGGAAAATAGTTACAAAAATAACATACAATTGACGGCCTAATTGCTAATTGCAACTTCTTTCTTAACGATGTGACTAGTGGCGCCTCCCTCGGCTGAAATAAATTGGTCTATAAATAAACAGATGCCATAGTACTCAATATTAAACGACAACAAATAAAATTTTACGTCTTAAATCAAAATGTGGCATTGAATTTCAGATACCTACAGTACTCACATCTGATGTTTTTGTTATGATTTAATGAAATCCAAAATGTGGCTTCAGTGCAACATTTTGATTTCAGTATCAAAATTAATTTCAATAAAAAATTTTGGTGTTTGATGTTTTTAGGGTTTTTGTTAAGTCTTCGCATTAATGGATTTCATTAAATGATAACTACTATAGGTGCTACAGGTACCTCTGAGATTCTGTACTATATTTAGAGTAGAATAGAATAATAAGCACAAACTATTGTGCTTGAGTATAGAATAAGCCAGTACTCAGATCCATTTTCTCTTTAATATAATATAAGATACTTTTCTCTCCAAGAGAGAAAAGGTCTGAGCCCTACTGAAAGCTAGTCGCCACGATTTCCATTTTACCTGTAGGAAATTCAGTTCAAACCTAATTAATATTCCGGTTGTCCTTCTGTTTTCGTTTGTTGAGTAACTCTGGACAGAAAAAGTGTCTACATTTCGTTAGAACCTTTGATGTCCACAAATTGAATTTGAAACGCAACCAACCACCGCCTGAGGTACTTAGCTACTTTATTCAAGGATACAGGGAAATTTGGTACAGATAAGGATGAGGTATGGTGAGGGAATTGTGGAGGCACGAATGGCGACAGACCGCGAATGATGGCGTGATGGGGAAAAGCCTACACCTAGCTGTGGACAGAGATGGGCTGATAATGATGATCACGAGGGAAAGAGCCAAAATTTGGTCTTTAATGGTTTTCTCATAGATACTTTCTCATGACATAACTTTATTATAGAGAAACATAGGAATTATGGAGCAACTGATTTTTTGATGTGGCCTTTTTTGGATGTGGTTGGTGATTTTGTTACACGCTGTATATTTTACTTTGACAGTTGCGTGGGCTTTAGAAAATATATCTAAGCCTAAACAAAGAGAAAAAAACATGTGACGTGCTCAAGCCAATATTTACTTGACTCTACATTTTATTTGACGCGATTGGATTTAGTTTTGGCTACTTCAGTATTCAGACTACACGATCGCGTAGTATTCAGCTGATCCCGCTGTCAGTCCCTATACATTTCGTCCGAGGTCTTCTCATAAACATGACTTTACGATATCGTTACGAAAACTTAAATATTTTAGATATTGTATCCATAATAGCATTAAAACTGCACTTGTGAGTCTGAGGATGCCTCGTGTTAGAGGCAAAACGCGTCGTGTATTTTCTCACACTGGTATTGGTATCGGTGGTGGTGTGTTCGTGTCTTGCTTCTGCTTGAAAAAGTGGAGGGAGGGGCGGTGCATTAACTAACTGCATTGTGCTTGTGGGATTTTTGGCGGAGTTTAGCAAAGTAATTTTCGCTTTTTAATGAAATATTTTAGTAATCAATCTGTAGTTTCCAATTATACGAGGAGCATGCTTGTAAAATTTACTAATTTTATTTATTTAATTTTTGGTTGGTTGGTTCCGTACGTATTGACTTGTCTGCGTACAATGGTACCTTAACTCACACTCATCTAGTGAGTCATCAGCCAGCGTCAAGTCTTCAAAGAAACCCTCAACATTAGACGGGTAAGGTTCTAAATGGCAAGCACATCTGCGCCCGCTGTGGCGCCGCATCAATTATTACAGTCTATAAAAGCAATATACTTTGATTCTATTGAACTACATTGATCGGATCGCGGTACAAAGTATTGAAAGCAAGTCGAAAAATATAATCTGACAAAACTCTTTCGCTCTGTCAACATTCATTAGTCGCTGCATCTACGCACTTTTATTACTTTTAGTTTGTATAGAATATATATTTGTTTATGTAGCCTATATACGACCCACAGCAGAGCACATGCCTTTCCATATTCTTGGGCTTAATAATCTAAGAAAGAGAGATTATTGGCTTAACTCCAACGCGTGCCCACCGCGGATTGGCAATTTCAAGCGCTGAGTTAGTTTACCCGAACTTGGCCCCCGTGGTGGAGTATGGTCTAACCTTCCTGCGATACAGGAAAAGGGCCGTGCCCCAGCAGTTAGGCCATTATAAGGGTTGGTATCGACTCGATATGTGTGTGTCGGATCAGCAAGCTGAAGTGGCAGTGGGCTGGCCATATCTCGCGAAGAATCGACAACCGTTGGAGTAAATGTGTTCTTGAGTGGAGACCGCGACTCGGCAAACGTAGTGTAGGACGCCCTCCGACCAGGTGGGATAACGATCTGCAAAAAACTGCCGGCAGATGCTGGATGCGGCAAGCTGAAGACAGGGCGCTATGGCGCTCATTAGGGGAGGGCTATGTCCAGCAGTGTACTACATAATATAGCCTGAAGAAGAAGAAGAAGTGTGTCGGATTATCACTAAGAATCTTGAATTAAATAAAAGAAACACTACGAAGTACGTAATATTTTATTTTATGGTGGTACGCAAGACTTTTTTTACGGAAGGTCGTTGTCTGCGTTGGCGTAAAAGAAGGCCTAATTTTGATTACTTAGATGATGTTTCTTGTTGTTTTATGTAAAGAAAACAAATAAACATAATTTCATATTGCAACTTCTTATGCCTTCTACACCTCTCGAATCAAGGCGAGGCGTGTTGCGAGCGCGGTACATCAACTATGCACTAAGAGAATGCGAACGCGCGCCTCGCAAACAACGCTGTTTGCAATGCTGGTCAAAGTTGGTCATCCTTTATGTTTCGTGCTTTTGATCGCTTTTGTCACAAAGGCATACAGCTGATTTTAGAATGTCAAAAGATCGATCAGCTGTCGTTGGCTCTACTCTAGCGATGGTTGCGACTATCGCTAGAGTAACAGTGCCACGTTACGATTCTGTTGGATTTGAATTATTCTGTGTCTAGTTTTAAATAGAGCACCTATACCTAAAAGTTTGTTTGATTGCCTGCAAGGAGAAACCTTGTAAATACGTAACTCGATATCAACCCTTTATATGTTTCCACTTGGTGGAGGATTGTAAGACAGTGGCGGGCTTTACTGTCAGAAGTTATCAAGCCGCCCATAAGGCCTCCGACATGGCTTAACGACTGCCATTACATGACAGCCGGCACCAACGGCTTAGCGTGTCTTGCGAAGCACGGAAGCGCACGGAAAAAATGCCACTAGCGGTAGTCACGGGACGGTCACCCATCCAGTACCTGACCACGTCTTTTGTTGCTTAACCCAAGTGATTGATTTCAATCACTCGGTTCCGCTAGGCAACGAGCGCTTTAAATACGTAAGTAATTAACCTATATTTGTGACTTAAAAGATTAACGGTGTTACTTACTTTAGAGAACATTTCTCAGTGGTAATTAAATAGTCTATGTAATCTGCAACGGGAAAAACTTAACCACATATTATTTAAACTGCTTCTGAGGTGTGTATTAGAGGAATCGTGTTTTTATAAAATAATGATTTGATGTCCATCCCACGTAGTATTTAACACTCGTGTGTTAAAGCATAATCTATGAAACAGAGCTACTTCAAATCAAAAATAAAACGCAAAGCCAAAAGTTGATAAAAAAATTAAAGTTAAATGAAAGGGAAATTCATAAAATATATATAAAGCTTACTTTACAAACGAGAAACTCTGATAAACTATTTATGTGTCCTTAAAATGTCTCATTCTAGAGGAAACCCTGTGCACACGTTCTATCTTGTAATTTTCAGTCGATATCCACGGATCCCAATTTAGAGAGGGGTCAAGGCACCGATAGGCTAACGAAGCGTGCCTCTATTAATTGCTCCTAAGAAACTGCCCGGAGTCCGCGGCGGGGAGGGCGTCCGAATTTCAGCAGAGGCAAGATGGCAGAATATTCGGGCTGTCCCCAAAGAACCATTTACTTCCAACACCGCCATTAGTGCCCATCATTAGTGTGAATTTTTCACCACCCTGAATCGCTCGTAGCCCGGGCTGCCTGAGTGATCTTAAACGCTGACGAAGGTTAAGCAACATAGGGTGCGTTCAGCGCATGGATGAACGACTTTCTGGGACTAACGCAATGGCATTTTTTCCGAGCGGTTCCGTGCTTTGCAAGGCACGTTAAGCAGTTGATGCCGGCTGCCGTCCATAGATGGCAGTCGTTAAGCCAAGACAGACGCCTTAGGCTTAAAAACCTCCGACAGTTAGACTAGCCACTAGTCTTGCAAGCCTTCACCAATCCAGACTTGGCCCCCGTGGTGGTGTATGGCCTATACCTTCGTCAGGGAAGAAATCCTGGGAATGCCTTATGAGAGACAGAGATAAGTATGCGGAGCTGACTGCCAACCTTCACTAGTCGGAGAGGCACCATAGGAAGAAATAGAAGAAGAATTAACTGTATTGTTGAGTTGACTGTCAGTGGTTTTAAAAACCTATTTAGAGGCACCTATTAGGAGAGCTATTTATTGTTGTTTTATGCACTTTAGCCAAGGGACAGTTGTCAACAGTAGATTAAGAAATTGCTAATGTAGGTATTAAGAAACAAGGGTTAGTGTTCTCTCCTTACAAAAACCCACTCTAAAACATATCTTTGCAGCCAATGCCCTTAGTATCAACCCTTTGTATGTCCTCACTGCTGGAGCACGGGTCTCTTCCTGCATCGCAGTAAGGTTAGTCCGTACTCCACCACGAGGCCATACTCCACCAGTCCGGGTTAGTGGAGGATTGTACGACAATGGCGGGCCTTACTGTCAGAAGTTGTCAAAACCCCCATAAGGCCTCTGACATGGCTTAACGATTGCTTAATTAGGTACATGCCAATGCCCTTACGAAAAAATTACCGTAAAAAACGTCCCAAAAGATTAATTAGGAATTTTGCACCGATCAGGAACAACCCTTCAAGAGAACTGTCGCCTGAATATTCAACTAGCGAATTGAATACGGCTCCGGCTGAGACAAAGAGAATTAATTTGACCCTTAATACCGTTAATAATTGTAAATTTTCATTAACTCCACGTCTCCTTGTGTAAGTGATATTAAATATTCACTGTTACTTAGGTACTGGTGTAAAGGAGCGTTAATGTTAACCAAGACATTTCTACGATACTATTATAAGTATTACTCCGATATTAATATTATTGTTTTCCTTACTTTTGTAAGATAATTCACTAACGCTTTGGCATTTAAAGTTAATGATGGCAATCATGAAATCTTATCATACGTATAGGTGGCAACTGATGTATTACATTGTGAATTCTCATCTAAAAACAATAACATATCAGTATTTGAATTAATTGTGCTATTTTCAATTATTGTGATGGGATGAGATGTGACTATTAAAAGAATTGAAGAATAACATGGTCATTTATCATTTATTTTAATATTTGTGCATTTTACTTTAATTTCCAGATAAATGCGGAAAAGCTCAGGAAGCCAATGCTCCCGTAACTGTTACCAGGTTAGAAACTATCCTTTCAATAACATGACTCTTATTTGATGAGAGCAACTTAATATGACTTGAGAAAAGATGGTAGGGTGGAGTTTTTTTTACATATGACCCGAAGGCAGCGGCTTACATTTCAAATTGTGCAAACAGAATTCTTTACGTCGAAATAAAATTGATTTCATTTCAGTTCATAAGTATACCACGATGAGCATCTATAATGTTTTCTTATGAATTCCTTCCATGAGAAACCTATCTGCACTGCAAGATAGAGACTTTCTCTCAGAGATAGAAAGAGTAGGAATGTTTAACTGCGTCCATACAAAAGTACAGTTTTACCCGCGAACTCTGGCACGCTTAGCCAGAGGTCGCGGATTCGTGTCCCGGCATGGGTGGAATTTTTAGCCTCTAAATAGGTTTTTAAAATTGTCCTTAGCATGGTTTAGTGCATACAAAAAGTACAGTTGACAACTGATTAACCTTAGCATTTTCCTTTTATAGTCACTTGCAACGCAACTAAGTAGACTGAGTGTCGAAGTAAGTCGCAGTTTTGCGCCAAAATAAATGAAGATATTAGGGGTAGGCAGAGACCAGGGACGGCCACTTGCCACGATCCTAATGGATCGCTTTCGCTTCATAAACGTTCATAAGTCATTGCATGTACGCACGCCGGTTCCGGGTACTTTTATCTTCCCCTTTGTTAATACATCCCCTATTTGGTCGATGTATGCCCGCCTATTCGTCTATTAACAGCCGCTATAACTACTCTAGTACTCACTACTTGATACCTACAAAACACTACACTCAAAACCACTCAACCATCCCCCACCCACTGGCGTGTTTACACCAGTTAAAGGGTGGCCCATGCAGGCGGTAGTGTCGCTATAATCAGTTAATTGAATGAATAATTGATAGCACAGCCTGCACTAACACCTCCTGATGAGGCGTGTGTGTGTGGCTTTATAGAGGTAGGGTAATGGTGTGGGTGATGGAAATTAGTTGGAAGGAGTAGCTTAATTTAAAGAGGATTGGGCGGGTTTTATTCCGTTAGCGTTGCCGACGTTATTAGAGCTACTTAAGACAGTCAGTTTTAGTGAAAAAGGTGGCTTTGCAGAGTTCAGCCAAAACCACAAAAATAATTTAATAAAAAAAACACTCGTTTCCTTTTACAAATTCTGCTACTAAAAGCTACTTTCCAGAGTTCAGCCAAAACCATAAAACAAATTTATTAAAAAAAACACACTCGTTTCCTTTTACAAATTCTGCTACTAAAAGCTACTGTCCAGAGTTCAGCCAAAACCATAAAACAAATTTATTAAAAAAACACACTCGTTTCCTTTTACAAATTCTGGTACTAAAAGCTACTGTCCAGAGTTCAGCCAAAACCATAAAACAAATTTATTAAAAAAACACACTCGTTTCCTTTTACAAATTCTGGTACTAAAAGCTACTGTCCAGAGTTCAGCCAAAACCATAAAACAAATTTATTAAAAAAACACACTCGTTTCCTTTTACAAATTCTGGTACTAAAAGCTACTGTCCAGAGTTCAGCCAAAACCATAAAACAAATTTATTAAAAAAACACACTCGTTTCCTTTTACAAATTCTGGTACTAAAAGCTACTGTCCAGAGTTCAGCCAAAACCATAAAACAAATTTATTAAAAAAACACACTCGTTTCCTTTTACAAATTCTGGTACTAAAAGCTACTGTCCAGAGTTCAGCCAAAACCATAAAACAAATTTATTAAAAAAACACACTCGTTTCCTTTTACAAATTCTGGTACTAAAAGCTACTGTCCAGAGTTCAGCCAAAACCATAAAACAAATTTATTAAAAAAACACACTCGTTTCCTTTTACAAATTCTGGTACTAAAAGCTACTGTCCAGAGTTCAGCCAAAACCATAAAACAAATTTATTAAAAAAACACACTCGTTTCCTTTTACAAATTCTGGTACTAAAAGCTACTGTCCAGAGTTCAGCCAAAACCATAAAACAAATTTATTAAAAAAACACACTCGTTTCCTTTTACAAATTCTGGTACTAAAAGCTACTGTCCAGAGTTCAGCCAAAACCATAAAACAAATTTATTAAAAAAACACACTCGTTTCCTTTTACAAATTCTGGTACTAAAAGCTACTGTCCAAAGTTCAGCCAATACCATAAAACAAATTTAATAAAAACACACTCGTTTCCTTTTACAAATTCTGGTACTAAAAGCTACTGTCCATGACCTATGAGTCCTGTGTGACCGTTAGGTGGGATTTTGCTCTAATCACCGCGCTGGGCAGGTTGGTGATTGCAGAGATAGAAGGCGTGCTTTGACGTGTTTGGTTATAACGCTATCGTAGATTTAGTTAAGCGCACCAAATCCTTTCTGAATCTTGACGTTCGCCATAGCAATTAGGAGTTTGATAGTTAGACACCTGGATGGATTCAGGACCCGGTGGCGTGTACAATTTTGAGACAGTGGCGGGCCTTACTGTCAGAAGTTATCAAGCCGCCCATAAGGCCTCTGACATGGCTTAACGACTGCCATTACATGACAACCAGCACCAACGGCTTAACGTGCCTTGCGAAGCACGGAAGTGCTCGGAAAAATGCCACGAGCGGTAGTCGCGGGACGGTCACCAATCCTGCACCTGACCTCGCCTGTTATTGCTTAACTCAAGCGATTGATTCCAATCACTCGGTTTGACTAGGCCACTAGCGCTTCACGAGGCAGTCAGTAAGTATAAATTTAAATATAATGTGAAAACATCATACTTAAATGTATCTCTATAGCGCTCACTATTACTATCCACTATCCTTCATACAAAATCAATGCTCGCGAATGTATTATGAATGCAATTAGTTCGTTTGAAGCCGGCACCAATTGATCATTTATTCATGCTAAAGGCATTTGCGACAGCGCCGTCAAAGCTGCGTCAAATCGGGTTACAACGCTTTAGTATACATTATAACGTTTCTACTAGCAGTATTGTAATTTGCATGTGGAATTAATTGGTGTGGATGGTGGCTCTATATTCCGTTTTAGATTACATTTTCTTAGACGCAAACACACTGTCGGCATCAAGGGTTGGCTGGCTGAGATTTCTGCTAAAATAAGCTCGCCGTGTACACTTTTTTACTATGTAAATTTTGTACAAAATAAAGTAGGTACGAAGTTGTAAAAAAGTTGTTTGCAGAGCAAGAACTCGCTGTTTATTCGTCTGTTTTAACAACCTGTTTATTTTAATTTCAAATTTAAAAATTATTTAATTCAACCCTGATTCTTCCATTATTTTTTTGACTTAGTCGGTATTAAGAAATCATGTTTGTAAATATTTTTTTCTGGTGCAATAAAGATTGGTCTGTCTATTTATATAAGGTCCTAACAAATCAAGGGCAAACATTTCAAGGGGTAGTCATACACAGTAAAATAAAATAATACCTTTTAGCAAAAAATATAACGGTATATCGGCTCTTATAATATTTGCGCTTGATTTGTTAGGACTTTATAAATGAAATCTGAAATTTATGGCAAAATAGGAAAAAATAGCACGATTAAAAAAGAGTACCCTCGATTTATTATACAACGACTATGTGTTTGTATTCTGCTAACAGTTGTCAATTGTCCAAAAGGCGTATAAAACTAACGAACTAACATCTGTTAACACCTGGGTAGTACGACGACGGTAGTCGCGCGTTTTAAATGACAAAAGTCACCATATTCAAGTACATTAATTGTCAAATTCTAACAAAACGCGTAACTCGTCTCTTCGTTCTACCAAGGCAGATTAACAGATAGTGGACGAGAAACCGGGCGCCGAGCATTACAGGCAGCACAATTGTATTGTACGCATTTTTTCCGCAAACACACCTTAATGCTACTAAAAATGTGGAAAATGTGGTTTTGTACCCTTCAACGGCCAAGTCACACAACATAAACTATAATAATAAAGAAATCGCAGTAAGAAACCTTAGACTTGGCACGACTTTGTCTGGATTTCATTACTTTTTAGCGATAAACGAGCAGCTCCATCGAGACTTTGCTAGTTTTTTACTGAATGTTTTTGGTGGGATTGAACTGAGATGTAACATTTTCGTAATTTACCCGTAATGAATCGCTTGCGACCCCGGCTGCTTTAGTGGTCTTAAACGATCACGAAGGTAAAGGCAACATAGGGCGCGTTCAGTGCATGGATGGGTGACTAAAGCTTGTGATACTTTCCGAGCGGTTCCGTGCTTCGCAGGCACGTTAAACAGTTGGTGTCGTCTGCCGTCGATAGATGGCAGTCGTTAAGCCAAGTCAGAGGCCTTAGGGCGGCTTAAAAACTTCTGACAATAGGTAAGACCAGCCACTAGTCTTGCAAGTCTCCATCAATCCGAACTTGGTGGAGTGGTGGAGTATGGCCTACACCTGGGTTGAGACCCGTGTTCCTCGGTGGGGACATAATAGGTTGATTATGAACCCGTAATTTAATTTAAACTACGCATAAGCTGATTAAAGTGGTTAAACTGGTCTGATAAGCAAATTGAGCACACAGCATAAATTGTTCCATTTCACTTTGAGGAAAGAATGAGAAAAATATATTAAAACACTTCTTCGGGGCGCCCTTTATATATTTCTTGTGAAAGAAATTAAATTTCCAAGATAAGTAGCTTTGGGTAGTGCGCGAGGCGGGAGGAGCGGCTAATTGCCAATTTTCCCTTTTACGCCATTTTTTCAACGTCTAAAAAGAAATAGATCTGTTGAACAGAAGTTGCTTTTTACTACATCACCATTTTACAGTACAGTCTGGTAGCTTTTAGAATAGGTATACTTCGGCTAATATCGGATAGAATCGGACACATTCCTGCAATAAAACTATCAGAACTAATATTGACACTTAGGCCCCGTTTCACAATGTTCAAATAAAGTTCCAGATAAGCTATCCACAACCAGGGCTGCCGTTTGTTCTAAATTTAAATAAATTTTCCTATATTGCGTGTGTTCGTTTATGGCTTCAAATTTAGAACAAACGGCAGCCCTGGTTGCGGATAGCATATCCGGAACTTTATCTGCAGATAGTGAAACAGACCCTTAATTAAATAAACTCACTGGTGTGCTTTCGGCGAAAACCGAAGCCTAGTCTGGTGCCCGAGGTTTATTCTAAAAGCTGTACACATGGATTAGTAAAAGGTGGCGGGTAATTTGTATAACTACCGTCTCGCGTGTATAGCGTTCTTTACGCTGAGTCGAGAAAGAAATACAATTATATACCAACTATTTTATGTTTAAATTAGCAGTGCCCGCGTCTACGTTCGTGTGGTAAACAGCATATATAAATAAATGCGCGATTCCTAAAACTCTACAATAGGCGTGAATCAAATACCTAATCAAACATTTTACGATATTAGGGAAAAGTACGTTCTGAAAGAATTTAAAACACTGATTTAGTTTTATAAAAGAAAGAGATTACCAATATTTTCAATAAAATAAAAGAGCTATGTGGCAGAAAGTGTGCAGGTGAGTTCAAGCCTATTAAAGAATCTAGCGGAAGTATACTGTTAACTACCACTAAAAGATTATACTGCTGATATAATACTGCTTTATACTTTACACTGCTTTATATAATACTAAAACACCCATCACACCGCGTGACGTCACGCTTAGGTTAATATTGGTGAACTTCACCCGTGCTTTGTTCTGAATACCTACTAGTGATTACGATGTTTGTTTACCTGGGCGTGTCGTAACATTCGACGCCATGACACTGCGAACTGTTTTCTCATAGATTACAAATAAGTTTAGAAAAATGGCTTTAAACTTCGTTAAACTTTACTTTATTACTGAAGTATAGGTTTTTTATAGATAAAAAGTACCCGGAACCGGCGTGCATGCATGCAACGACTTATGAACGTTGATAAAACGAAGGTGATCTGTCAGGATCGTGGCAAGTGGCAGTCCCTAGTCTCTGCCTGCCCCTCTGTATGTATAGGTTTGTATAGCGTGAGGTTATGTATGTATGTATGTATGTATGTATGTATGTATGTATGTATGTATGTATGTATGTATGTATGTATGTATGTATGTATGTATGTATGTATGTATGTATGTATGTATGTATGTATGTATGTATGTAAGGGTGTGTGTGTGTGTGTGTATGTATGTATGTATGTATGTATGTATGTATGTATAGGTTTTTTTAAATAGTAACATTATGCAAGAGGATTTATAAATCTTTCGTCATCCCTACAGTTTGTCGTTTTCAACAACTTGTCATAACTTTTGCGGTGTAGAACGCCATATTCTCAATCGGAAGGTCGTGGGTTCAGACCCCAGCATGTACCAATTACTTTGTTTTTTAAGTTATGTACATTTGTGAAATTACAGTAGCAATACCACTCGCTGACGGTGAAGGGAAACACGGTAAGGAAACCTCACCGCTTGCTAAAGGCCCAATTATGATTAAACCCAATTATTAATAATAAAACAGCGTTTTTTAAGAGCCAGTCAAAGATTCATACCGCCTTACACCACTTTCTGAAAAGGAGCTTCATTTGCAATTCGCTAAAATTCTCCATCGTTATCAACCCTTGTATGTCCCCACTGCTGAGGCACGGGTCTCTTCCTGCATCGCAAGAAGGTTAGGCCATACTCCACCACGGGGGCCAAGTCCGGGTTGGTGGAGGATTGTAAGACAGTGGCGAGCCTTACTGTCAGAATTTATCAAGCCGCCCATAAGGCCTCTGACATGGCTTAACGACTGCCAACTTGCAGCCTTGCGAAGTACGGAAGCGCTCGAAAAAATGCCACTAGCGGTAGTCACGGGACGGTCACCCATCCTGTACCTGACCGCGCCTGTTATTGCTTAACTCAAGTGGTTGATTCTAATCACTCGGTTCGCCTAGGCCACGAGCGCTTCTAACTAACAACTTTGTAAATATATTTTGATTATTTTCAGTATCGAGCAATCGAATTTCGAGTCAAATTAACATTCTGCCATAGTTTTCGATGTAACTTGAAATACCGCAGATGATGCAAGACATTCCTTCATAACTCCATTAAACTCAGAGGCGCACCAAATCGTGGCAAATCTTTGTATTTAGTGTTACCCCACCCCTCCAAGTTGCTGACGTGAGCTATGTAAGTATTTGCGTAAAAATGTCTTTCGGAAAAACTTTTGTGGCATTTCTTCTGTGCTTCTAAGGAGAAAAATTCGTTAATGCATATTTAATCGCTGTAAACGTCTTGCTGGCGCGCGCAATTAGGGCTCCGCGGGCGTTCCAGCGTAGATTGGGCTGTAGCACATTGGTTGGATCAGGTCCTTCCCTTACCTGTGTCTAAATGTCAACAAAAAGTCTAAATCCAAACAACCAATGACCAAAAACAGAAAAAGAAGAGATACTAGGTCTGGGAGTCGTAGATCGGAAGCCCAACGTCGTCATCCATTACCGGACAAAAGTCAACGACATAGGCGACAGAGCCTCGAGATTGAAATGGAAATGAGCGAGCCTCATGGGAAATCATAGAGTGGCGGCCAAGAACAGAATAACGGTCAGAGGGCAGACCAGCGGCTTGGTGGTCGGACGATATAATAGAGTCGGCAGAGGGTCCGTGGATGCGTCTGGCAAGAGATCGTGAGACATAGCTTTTAGGGGAAAACAGCCTACACCCAGCAGTGGGCAGAGGTGGTCTGCTAACAATGATTAACCAGTGATCAATGATGCTGTGTGGTGTTGGCCTAGAGAATAGCAGCAACTCAATAATCTTCCCGCTGGTGTCGTAATAGGCGACTAAGGGACACAAACCGGGGGGTGGGCAGCAGCGCCCCCTGCAGTACAATTCCACCGAACTGCGATCCCCAACCCGCATGCCCAGCGAGGGGATTATGGGCACTACCCCAATGATGCACAAAGTGTTGCGCTCATTAGGGGAGGGCTATGTCCAGCAGTAGATTAGTACAGCCTGACGACGACGACGACAATGATCAATGAGTCACGATCCAGTTAGATAAGAACTTTAATTAATTGATTATTCTTTATTGCACGCAAAACATTTGACAGGACATTACGTAAGATATAACACTGACTTTCTCCCCGACAGCCACAGAGGCGAATGACTAAAATGCATAGTTTTTCAATAGAGTCATATTTCTACGGCAATTATTGTTTTCTTGACGACTCTCTGAGAGAGAAATAAAGAGTAAAGGCTTAATTAACATGCGAGTATTATTGCTAGTAGCACTAAAAATAAATTTGTACAAGGGCGAGCTTAATAATACATTATGTCAAATAGTATTTTAATAAAATTTATGTCACTAGTCACTATTGTTAATATATTTCTATAGCACTATACGAACTCGGACTTGGCTCTCGTGGTTAACCTTCCTGCGCTGCAGGAAGAGACCTGTGCCCCAGCAGTGGGGACCGAGGGTTGACCGAGATCGAGAAGATATAGCACTATTTACCGACTGTATTTTACAATTTGCCGGATGGATCCGAACCGGTGGGCGAAAATTGCCACCGAGTGGATACCTGGACGGCGAAGTCGTGGCCGACCGCGACGGAGATGGCGGGATGACCTCGACAATCATCTCCGAGATTGGTCACAGGTGGCGCTGGAGAGAACGGAATGGAAAAAAAGGGGGAGGCCTTTGCCCAGCAGTGGGACACATAACAGGCTAACTACAAAAAAAAAATTTACAATTGTGTTCCTCAGTTTAAATTTAAGTTTTGATGTGCAACTATGTTTTTCTTTTAAATAGCTTAACGTATAATATAAACACGCACCATCCTTTAAGACAAACAAGTTCATCGAAACTCAAGCTCGAATAGCGGAACAAACGATTTTGCATTAATGAAAAACTTCTTTTCATGTACAAGTTTCTCTCTCTCTCTCTCTCTCTCTGAGAGAAGCAATATGCCAGGGCACACCCTACAATGAGTCGCATAGATATAGGCCACATAAAAAAGTTGTTAAGTTATTCGAGTTTTTATATTGCTAAGAAGCTAGAGTTCTCATAAGAACTCTGACCCACTACCACTATCCTCAGCATTTCCTTAGCGATAACCTCACAACTATGCGCACTGTAATCACTTTCTTTGAGGCCCGGGACATAATCCCGCGACTCATGTATAATGCGCGCATATAAATTTCAATTTTAAACCCGCATCGGCTCAGGTTACACCCCGCGCATTTGCGGAATTACACCCTGTATGTGTGCGTCGGTAAGGGCGCGCGCCCACTGGTTAGGCGGGCAACTTGCCTGAAATTTACAGTAGCATTTTTTTTGTAAGCCAAGCCAATCTCCATTTTAAAAACAATGTCCCAGTCACTGTAGCGTCCGAGTGGTCCCTTCAACCAACTAGTGTGTGTGAAGGTGCCACTGAATGTTGCATAAATCATATCATATCATTATGTAGATGCAAAGTAAAAAGTTTTTTTATTTTTATATACCAAACGGGTCTAATCGCGATTATTTATTAGGTAAACCGTAATTAACTTAATTTAGTAACTTTCTTTCTATAAAATTTTGTCCTGGCTGAACGAGGGAACACAGTAATAGGCACTAATAGCGTTAGGGATTATTGATCTGAATAAACATTTATTAGCTGGTTAGGAGCTGTTAGAAAAAAACTACCTAATCTATTCTACGACTTGTTTTGCTTGACAGCTTGATGCGTTTCGGGGCGCTAACTAGCGCCACCAATGGAAAAGAAATCATAACTGGTTTTTTAATACAGTTGCTCAAAAAGTGGCGTATTGCAGGGACGTATAGCGTTCGGGATGTGGGCTATTACATACTCGTGCTTTCTCTCGTGCTCATAGAAGTTTTTATGATTCATGCAAATACGTGTATTTCTAAAAAGAAGCTACTAATTTGTTTCAATATCAGATTCAATGATTTGATTGAATGAGTTAGGTTAGGTTTCATTTCATTTTATCTCATTAAATTTAATTTCCATTTCATATTAATAAAAAAAATCTACTGAAGACTTGGCTGTATGGGCACAGTTCCCTTTGCCTACCAGAATGGGTGAAGAAAAAAAAATCTCTGCTTATAATACTTTTACGGTAGGCGCCATTTTCCAACTATTTTTTTTTTATTAAATTGCTTAATTTTTTCGCAAAACACGTGCGGAACCGTCATTGCAACTTGTTCCAACAACATTTGTCGGAACTCTTTGAAATGACAGCCTTTCCGCACTTGTAATGAAATATACTATTTTAATGCGTTTTTATCTAAAAGTGAACATGAGCAATCTTAACAACTGTGATAACTATTTTTAGAACTTATAGTCTAGTACTATACTAACCCCTGGGTTAGTATAAGTAATAGACTACCTTTTGAAACATTTCAAAAAAATTACGGGATAGTTCCAAAACCTGAGACCTGTTAGTTTTGGTGACTGAGGAGGTGGCTAATGCATTCATGCCAATCTAATCGCACGTTAGCGATCGCGTCTTATAGCAGTGAGCCAAAAAGACAAGACATCTTTTTCTTTTTTCCTATACTCTACTAAGTGAAGCGTTATTTTTGTATTTATTTTAAGATTTACAGTGTAAAATGTTCTTGTACCAAACAAACATGATATATTGTATTCCATTCTAAAAGCTGCGAATGAAATAGATAGTTTCGTTAGCTATTAATGACTTGCATTCACTGCTTCGTTACAGGTATCTGTTGTTTGTTGTTGTTGTTTCCACCCCTAGAGATAATAAATATTGCCTATTATTCCTTGTATATAAAAGTCCTAATGGTTTTTACTTTTTGCAAAACATAAATATTTTCCCTTAGTTGGCGTTAATTAACTCGAATTCAGGTCTTAGTTAATTTCCGTTTGAATAAACGAGGTGGATTAAACGTAAAGCAGAAAACAAAATTAAGGTGGCATTTTGTAAGCATATTAATTTGTTTTTAATTAAACTAACCAAACTAGGACTGTGTCTGTCTACCCGTTTTAACATATTCCTTGAGTTTATTCCCCATGCTACCCTTCCAAGTGTAAGCCCACCTTAAGAATGTACCTAGACGGTAAATGTAATCATGAAAATGCGCGGGCAGCGTGCCGGCCATATAAATAAGCAACGCGATATACATGTCGCGCCCTGCCGCGTCTTGCCGCGTTCACGTCGACTTTTTACTATTCTTTGCTGCCGAGTGACATCACCGAGTCTCACTGAATTGCGTGTAATAAAAATGTAAGAAAACATTAATATATAATTTAAAAAAAACATTGTCCTCCTTATTTTTTTTTTAATTTTCATGAATACGCCCAGTCACACACAGCCAGTTTCATAGTCAGTTTCATGGGCCGAGTTTCATAAAACTAAATTACTAGTAGTTTATTCTGACAATTCCATGTAGGTATATTGCGTGGCAGAGTCGACTTGTTAATATTGTATGACAATTCATTGTAGTTACATGAAACTCTGCCTCAGCTTGTGACAAGAAATTAAACTAAAACTGAACTTATAAATTCAGTTAAGAAAATGTACACAGCATACAGTATACAAGTATACAGCAGCAAGTATACAGTGAAATATACGGCATAGCGAAAAAGAGTAACTACAGAGATATATTTTGGTTAATCTCTTATTATGCGTTATTTTTTATAAAAATCAAAATCCCTAAACTGTTTTTATAAAAAAAATATCGTGCTCAAATACAGTTAGTAGGTAAATGGCCCAAATTATTGTCGAAACAAATATCGAAGTCTCACTTTTGTTATATCTTTTTTGCCGTAATAAAAAAGACAAAATAATCAAAAGTAAGAAGATTTTGTGAAAGACATTCACAAAGACGAACTTCATCTTCAGCCTCGCGAAGAAAAATAAAGGAATTCAAAACGCAACCCCTCGAAGATCCGACTATTTGTTATAAAGGTTACCATCAAAAGTCGATAAGACAAACGGGCTAATGCGAAGGGGGTCGGGTAAGAGGAGCCAAGGGCTCGGCAGTCAATCTCCGTCGGTAATCTTTGCAAAGACTGCGGGTAATAATAACATTTGCCAGATCCGCGGTCGCTAATGTATCCCGCGGCTCCCCACGGACTTTAAACTGCTTACGGGCTTTAAAAAACCTGCGTGTTCCTCGGATTTAAGCCACTCGACGGGGTAGACCGGTGCAGGATACCGGGAATAAAAGTGTTTGCAAATCTTATAATGGGTGTGGTTAAATATTAAATTCTTGCTGCCAGAACGTGCAAAATGCAATGAGAATTCTGAACGCAGCCATACAACTGCATCGAAAAGAAAAAAACGTTTCCAAGACAATAACATTCTTTTTTCAAAAGTTTCAAAACACATTCGATTAATTTGCATTCCATTTTTAAATTGACCGCGACGTGTTCCCAAGCGCGGTGACCAAACACGTCGTAAATTCTAATAAAACAACGGGTGTTATCAAATTAGAAAAATTAAAAGTGATAAATAAAGTCCAATTAAACGTTATTGCGTAAAAAAGGCATAAATTAATGCGCGCAGACGGGAGAGTGAAAAAAGGAACATAGCACATTACGCGGCCGAGGGATGGGAAGCGGTGTCGGGTGTCGACAAATTGTTATTAGATTAATGTTTGTTCTTCGCTACATAGTGTAAATCGATATTAATTCAGCTGGGCATTAAATATGACTGAGTGATTATTAGGTAGGGGCGAAAAGATACCGTTCGGCCGAGGGCTTTTTGGTTGTGATATACCTAAAATATAGCTCTAAATTATTTGAAATTAGGTTTTGTGCTGTCGATTTTTAAATAACATAACATAACATTTACATACAAGCACATTGCTTCTGGCCCCCTATAGGATACCCTATGTCGTGGGAACCAGAAACAACGACATTACAAACATGTTAACATCCAAGACCTGGGGATTTTTTTTAATAAGAATAAGTTTTTGAATAAGAAGTTTAACAAAGAAGTAGAAATTATTATTCGGTGAAATTTCAACTAAAATATCGTGTACATGGTGTAATTTATGCAATTAATTTATCTATTGAGACTCCAATAAAATAACAAAGTTTATTAAAATGCAATTTCTGAAAGTCTATGTGCAAAATCGTATGTATATTTAATTGAATTGAGCTTTTGTATACATGTAAAAACCGTTACTATAAATCTGTGATTATAAGGAAAAATATTTATGTCTATCAGCCACTCAAAAACTATCATATTATAGGTATTTTGAAAAATTCTTGCTTTTGCCTTGTTTTTAAAACTAGTGATACAAAAGCTGTATATTTTTGTGTTTAGTTCATTGTTATATTTATATTTGTTCTTCATAGTTATTTAGATAGGTAGGAAAGTTCTACACCTGCTCGAAAATGTTAATTGAAATTTGCTTCTAGTGAAGTAGCTACAGCAACTTTAGTATAAGCAAATCCTACTGTATTATACCAACACTAGTGCTACGTCACTAGTGTCCTCTAATTACGCGCTCAAACTGTATTAATTACGGCGCGGAAGGGTTCCGTTTCGTGTGAATTAAAAAGCATTTGCCAGCGGACTCTGTCTCTACACTTACACACATAAACTCACGCCTGTGGCCCAGTGGGGTAGACTCTGTAGCGAGCACAAGTCAAGTCTGCGCGCGCACTACAAACTCCAACATTCCTGCATCGCGCAATCAAAGTGTTTCAATGACATACCATAAATACAATGTCCAACTAACAATAGTTGGACCGGCCGTCCCCAGGCATACGATCTGCCTGGCGGGAAATTTCCCTTTATAGTGGAAGAGCACGATCACCCGCTCTTCCCTATAGTGGTGACCCCTGACAGAACACTGTCAACCTTCCTTCGCTCTCGCAGCACCCCACATTCATTAGTCTCAAAGCAAGGCCAGCAATCTTCCTTCTCACTTCATCAGTTCCACTACAGTCAACGCACCGACTACTGGATCTGATGGTGATCTACCTCCAACCCTTCGGCACGGCAGCCACACAGCAACTGCACACGTTGCCAGTGGTACAACAGCCTTCACCGGTTCCTACCACATGCGCGGTCTCCATGGTACTGTCGCCGGTGAAGAGACTGTTAGCCGCCGAACACCCTCAACCGCTAGTCAAATCACTGACTCAGCGTCACCTGGCACTTGCAGGCTTTAGAGCACAGACTTCGATTCCTATCAGACCTAGCTATGCGTAGCTACGGTCTTGAAGGGGAGTGATGTGGCGAGCACATGTCAAGTCTGCGCGCGCACTACAAACTCCAACATTCCTGCTTCGCGCAATCAAAGTGTTTCAATGACATACCATAAATACAATGTCCAACTAACAATAGTTGGACCGGCCGTCCCCAGGCATACGATCTGCCTGGCGGGAAATTTCCCTTTATAGTGGAAGAGCACGATCACCCGCTCTTCCCTATAACTCTATATCTAAATGAACACAAAACACATACGGTTGGGAAGCGGGAAAAGTACCTCTAATAACACATCATCTTAATATTATTATGATAAGATTTTTTGATTGCCAACAGCCAAAACATTTTATTATTTTTCTTACAAGAATACAAGAGACACAAACATGAAACTAAATAGACAACGCAAGTACCGGCGTAAGTGCCAAGCACCCATGTGACCGCTACTTTTTGTCCAAGTTCCGCGGTTATCGTAGTCGGACGTTCTCAAAAATTTACAGTATTCCTCATACTTCTTCTTACAGTACCTCTCCATCACTGGACGTTAGTAGACAACTCTTAGCAACAGTCTTCTGAACAGCTCGTCCGCGGTTTTAAAACTGCTCTACTCTTTGATGTTGATGTCGCGCGGTTCGATCTTCTTCGCGAGAGATGTCTATTTGATTTGTGTGGATCAAGACATGGACCAGGCAAAGATAATTTCGATAATGTGGCACCCATTCCTATCGTTGCAGGCTCTGACTTAGAAGTTGTTGACGACAAACAGTCCAGTTAGGTAAGTCCAACTTCACCGTCGTCAGTCCGTCATCGTCAGACCATTGGTATGAAATTTTACTGCTATTGTGCTGAAGACTACGAAATAGGGGCAAATAACTATTGCCGTGCTTAAATCATTCTAATGAAAAACGATGTGCATTTTGTGTGACTCTTGGCCCTTTTGGGCCTGTTCGCGGCATAATGTTTCGTCTTTGCCTGTTATCGCGTCTCTGATCATTTATTTTATTTATTTATTCATCAAGAGAACCTGAAAAATGACTTGGCGGCGTGACTTCTTCTGGTGATTGACAATCATTGTCGCTTTGCTTGCTCGCGCATATTTAAAAATACAATGTTATGTCTCGTCACCAGCTTTATTTATATGTGCTCTACCTGTTCGACCACTGCTAATTAAATTAAGATTTCAGTTAATGATGAATGTACAAATAAAAAGTATTATTTTTTTGAAACGTAAGTTAATAAAACCTTTTACTCTCGATTTTTTTAATAGTTGATGTCGACACAAGCGACACTATGTCGTCGAGACATTATGGGGGTCATCATTACCATAACGCGTGAAGGATTAATTCTGTTTATGAGTTAATGGCACAAACTTTATTGAAGGAGTTTAATTGTTATTGTCAATAGCTTTAATTGGACTGTTAGTTCATAAGTAGGTAGATCAAGATTAGCATCACCAACTAAAAAAAGTACTTTATTTATAACTACGTAACATTTAACTTTTACTATCGATTTTCTGTCGACAGAACACGAACCACTACACTATTGCATTGTACTGTGTTTTGTTTTGGATGAAATTGCAACAAACATTTGCAGTATCATAAAATGTCATTTACCAAATAAAAATTTAACGTCTAACTAAGAGAAACTTCCAGGAAAATAGATATATTTTTGCCTGACTGACTCGTTGGTCCAGCGTAACACGCTTCAGGATAAAAAAGTTGAGGTTCGATTCCTGCTAGCACGTCGTCAGTGATTTACTACGGGTGTATTGTTATGTTTGAGGTGTCCTTGCCTGATCATATCATAGCCCAGGGTCTCCCTAGATAGTCTAGGGTCCAGGACAAGTGAGTTGTGTGGAAGTCATTATTATTATTATTTTGTGATACTACTACTAAAAGATACTCTACTCTTGTAATTTTGCAAGCAAAACTGTAATAAAAAGGTATTGTTCCATGTAAACTATTTGCTTGGTCGAATAAACTACATATATCGAAAGGTACCTAGCCAAAACTAAACACTTCTTTCCCCACAGCACATTAAATCTCACCGATTGGGGGCGGGGCCACCCCCGAATGCCTAACGGTTATTACGATAAATAACAGCTTACAGCCAGGTACGTTCTTATACCGATACTTATTTGAGCGGAGCAATTTTCCTCATGAATAATGTAGAGAGGCACCGCCCAGCTAGGTTAGGGACGTGCCAGGCGCGGAATCCGGACGGATTTTTTTCACAGACTTCGGTAAGGACTAGTGTAGATATACATACTCGTACTTGCGACATACATATGGCACTCATACTCGCTGGCAACGACTGGGCGAGGATGGCTGAGAACATAAGGAAGTGGTGTGCCTTAGGGGAGGCTTAATGTACAGCAATTGATGACTACCGGCTGATTGACTGATTGACATACATGTAATAGGTACGTATAAGACACACATATAATACAAAATACGACTGCGACCTCTGTGTCGCAGCGATAGTGCATCTGCCTACTATGCCAGAGAGGTTCCGTAGACCATAAGATATTCTTATTTTGAACTCCTCCGTCCAGGCGTTTGGACTGATTTGATAAAAAAAATTGTATGCGTTACGGTGGCGCCCTTAATGATTAGCTTCACAAATCAGCCCGGCAGATGGCGCTGCATGCAAGAAAACGTCTGTTGGGTTCGCTAGTTTATTTAAATGAAAATATTTTTCAAAAACTCGAACCCGCGACCTCTGGCACGGTTAGCCAGAGCTTCACAAATCAGCCCGGCAGATGGCGCTGCATGCAAGAAAACGTCTGTTGGGTTCGCTAGTTTATTTAAATGAAAATATTTTTCAAAAACTCGAACCCGCGACCTCTGGCACGGTTAGCCAGAGGTCGCGGGTTCGAGTCCCGGCATGGGTGGAATATTTAGCCTCTAAATAGGTTTTTAAAATTGTCCTTAGCACGGGTTAGTGCATTAAAAAGAATATATTTTTCAATCCAGGTGAGTCCCAAGCCTTAACGCGTTACGATTTTTCGTAATCGCTCTTTTGATCTCACTAACGTTATCATTCGGAGGGTGTTTCCACATTACGCCCTATTTACCTTTTATGATATTCCGTTTAGTTTTATATTCACATTCGCGCGCTCTGCATAATGTTATATGCGATCGTGTGAGAGGAATTGCCCCTTGATCGTCGGTTGTTATTCTATTGAGTTATTGTATTGTGTTTTGCAGTTTCGATACGTAATAGCCTTCATCTACGGGTATGCTGAAAGACGTATCAAAGCTATAGCGTTGTTCAATAGACTTTTAGAAGAAAATGGACTCTTATACCCTGCGAGGCTTCGGTACAGTGGATACTAGTGTGGCATCTTAGATTCACATAAAGCAGATAATTTTAAAACTGTCGGTTTGTAGTTAATATATAATGTGTTGTAATTTATAAATTTTATAAAGTTCAAAAAGTATACTTAAAGTCTGTCGTTCTACTTAGACAGCAGACTTTACAATTTTACTGATTTTAATTTTATTGCAGCGGTAGGCCAGTGGGTAGAACCATGGACTCGGAGGCAAGAAACTCACGTTGAATTCCCATTGCGAGCATTTACGAGTACCAATGATTATATTTTCTAAGAACCTATTTAGAGGCTAAAAATTCCACCCATGCCGGGATTCGATCCCGCGACCTCTGGCTATCCGTGCCAGGGCTCTTTCCAACTGATTTAATGTGCGAATCACCGGCATCAGTGAAATTTCGAACCTCTTTACAATATTCTCTGTATTACGTACAGGCAGCGACATCTGGCTGAAGTAATTTGCATCACTTGCAGCCCCGAGTACCTACAGGTTTTACATCGGAATTATATCGCTGCACCCACATGATTATATTATTTTTAATGCACTAACCCAATTTTAAAAACCTATTTAGATTCTCTGTCGCTGCCTGTACGTAATACAGATAATATTGTAAAGAGGTTCGAAATTTCACTGATGTCGGTGATTCGCCCATTAGCTCAGTTGGAAAGAGCCCTGGCACGGATAGCCAGAGGTCGCGGGTTCGAATCCCGGCATGGGTGGAATTTTTTTAGCCTTTAAATAGGTTTTTAAAATTGTCCTTAGCACGGGTTAGTGCATTAAAAAGAATATAATTATATTTTCTAAGTTATGTACATTTAAACTACGAAATCACGTCTTACCCACTCGATGTTTCAGTCTGAGTAGTCGCATTGCTGAAATTCCATCTTTAAGTAAAACGCAAATCAAAATCTACCGCACCGCTTAGCTATGAGTTTATGTGCTTATTTGAGAGGTTTTGATCCGACTTCAAAAACAAAGGACAAACGGGGTTTTTCTGATGTGGAGTTTTCGTTTTCGAAAAGAATAGGTAAATGTGGAGTGTCTTTTTGTTTGGTTTGTCAGTTTCTTCTTCACATAACTTCTACTAATTGTAAATGTAAACTTTAACGTTCATTAAGCAAACTTTTTGTTTGAAAAAACAATTTTAGTTAAATTAAATTGGTAGAGGAGAATTCATCCAGCGAAATGCAATAAAAAAAAATTATTAAAAAGGTGGTAACTCATAGCAACTTTGGTCAAAATGTGTTGAGATCCATGAGAAAATCTAAGGGACAGTTTCTGAATTAAGAATTTCGCTGAGTAAATAGTTGTAGCGCTGTCTCTTCGAATTTTCCAAAAAAGAGCGTGATAGAAACGAACGTGAAATACTCAATTCAGAAATTAGCCCTTTGACTTCTTGCTTCCAGCATGTGTTTCTCTTGAAGCCTTTTTTTTAGGAATAAGTCCTAATTGCTCAAATTGTATTATATTTTGTGTATGGATACCTCTGTGAGAAGGAAATAAATTACTTACGTACACTTATTTTTTAAAAGTAGTTATTAAGTACGAGTATATCAATCCTTCACCACAAAACAATCAAAGCACTTCAAAATACACTGATCCCCGAGTCCTATCACAAAAACGGGTCGGAACGAGATTTCCGCCTGTGTCGTCGACAATCAGTGGCATTTGTCGTAAGCTCGTTAGACGCCTCAGCCTGGGGCGGGCGTGACTCGGGTGCAGATTCGGTTCCCGGTAGACCTGTCTTGACACTCTTTTGGAAGCGATCCGGTTAGGTTTAGTGTTGTTTGATGTTTGATGACGTAAACAACGCGCGGTGTCACAGATTTTTGTAGTGAGAAGAAGATAGATAGATAGAGAACACTTTATTGCACAACCAGAAAAAAGAATACAACAATTATTTCTACTGAAGATACTGTTTCTATTAATAAATTGACGCAAGTTCTAGTAAAAACATTACGGGAAGAAGGAACAGAATATTGGGGCCGCCAATAGGTAGGTATTCTTTGTAACTTTCATTTTTAATATTTCTTCATGATTCGCGATACATATTGGTTGCAATCGCGATTATTTGTTAAGTGAAACGTAATTATCTTAATTCCCGACGTTTCGGCAGCGTTGCAGTTGCCGTGGCCACGGGTAAACTGAAGTGGCAAGTACAGTCATAACATAACATTTAGATATTTAAGTTTACCATGTACTATAAAATGTATGGTGTGCAATAAAGAGTAATTAATCTAATCTAACATTGGCAGCAGTATTATTAATAATATTAATGGTTCAATGGCATCTGGTTTGAGTAAATAACAATGTTCTTTTGTTTTTCCAAGTGTAATGTAGAAAACTAGTGGAAAGACGAAGAATGTATTCGATCCACACAGTCAATTGCCGGAACCAGTGCCGCCACCGAGAGCAAACCCAATTATCATTTTTTATACGTCATAATGCTTACGAGCAAGATATTCAATTACGTAATTTTTCCTCTGAAAAGGGAATCTCTTTTTATTTCTCATTTGGATTTTTCTCTTAAGCAATTACGGGCGCGCCCGGGGCGCCCGGCTCCTCATGTCCGATTCAAATTTTCTAATTTATCTTCTGACAAGAAACGAAAATGCGATGTTAACTTTTACACGGACTACGTTAGCTCTGTTTGCGTTTAATAAAAGTGTGTTCCGCGGATGATTTTATGAGTTTCCGCGAGTGTTGAGTTTATTTTCCGCGCCTGAATATAAATGAGCTCATTTTATGGCTCTTGTTTAATACATCATTCATATTATGCTGGTAATTTTTGTGTGCCTCCTCGGCCGCTCGCTGGAAACTCAATTCTATTGCGAGAAGTGAAGTTGTAGAAACGCGTAACGATATTCCTCGCACATAATTTATACATTGTAGTCGCTGACAATTGCCGGCATCCCGCAATGAAACTCGTTCAAGTTAAATGCCGTTTCGCGATTGCGTCCAAAATGAGGTTCGCGCTCATAACTCGATCTCGGATTCGATTCTGCGCAACTCGGTCGCGATTCGATCGGCGAAACTCGCGTAATCGAATGCGGCGCGGGCGAACACAAATTATTCCTTCCCCGAAACTCCGTAACTTCGTCAACCCTGTAAAGGCAAGAACAAAGCGGGACCACAATTGGTAGTATCCCTGGCCCTCTACCTGAGACGATGGAAGTTTTAAAAATGGCGGCTCTTTGAGGGAAAACTCGATAAGGCGCCCTCGGGACGCGTAAATGCAATTTGCAAGGAATCGCTCGTGCCTTTGACGTCGTCGCTTCTCGGGCAAGTGTCTCAGCTGAGATCTGCTCACGAAGATCACTCTACAGAAAGGTTACTCAGTAGGCCATCATGGGAAGTATGGAAGAATTTTACAATTTGCCAATCAATGTACTTGACAGTTGCGATTACTGACATTTAAATACGCGCGCCGTGCGTTTTGTATGTTACACAGAAAGTACATGGGGCGAGGGCGCGGAAAAGACGTCTTTCCGATTCTCTTTCATACAAAATGACGAGATGAAGGCCACGCAGAAAGGACGGGGCGAGACGCGAGGGTGCGATTTCTATAAAATGCGTTGTGTCTTTTCCGCGTCCCACGCTCTTTCTGTGTAGGTTCCCCAGCCCTAAAAAATGACAGATAGGGATAGAAAGAAAGAGAGTTATTTTCTGGATATCGACGCTTATTATTAAAATGACTAAGAAGCAAATGCAAAGCATGCAATTGCAATCATTACATTTATTTAAGACAACACCCAGGTACAATAATAACATTTACAATATACAAACACTCGACCTGATCCTAAACTAGGATACCTTGTTTTAAGGTATCTAGGCAAGCTCATCAAAAGCTCATCGCTCTGGAAAAACACCCAGACTGACGCTATTTGTATAAATGTACGGCGGCTTCCAGCGGAAATCGAACCGGTGACCTCTGTCATGGCAATCAAACGTGATACCCACCGCTATAACAACGAGACAGCTAAGTGGCTGGGTATACCATCTGTAGGTGAATATCTGGTGTGTGCTTGTTTGCGTCGTCAACTCGACACGCGCCAGGTCAATATCATTTGCTCTTGTGTACGTAGTCAGTATAGTCACTGTAAATTAGATTGAAATGCGACTACCTCATCGCAGTGTCGCGGAATTCATTCAATCTGCACCGTTGGTTGATATGCTTCAATCAATTTAGCTCTGCATTCTGCCCACAAACGTTATCAACTCTGCGGGACATAGGTTTAAAATTGCATGCTCGTTATAGTTAAAGATTTTAAAGTGGGTTTAATTACTACAATCGTATTGTGCAGAATTGAACTGTACTAAACTTATTCATAATGCGTTGAAAACGTCGAACAATGAATATGATTTTGAATTTTGAGCCCTAGGTTTTGTATTGCAATCTTAATTTCTTCTTCATCGCTCTGAAGCGCTCGTGGAAAAGAGTGATTGGAATCAATCACTTAGGGTAAGCAACAACAGGCGCGGTCAAATGCCGGTGGCATTTTTTTCCCAGAGCTTCCGTGCTTAATAAAGCCGCTGGTGCCGGCTGTCATTTAATGCCAGTTGTTAAGCCATGTCAGAGGCCTTGTGGGTGGCTTGATAACTTCTGACAATAAGGCCCGCCACTGTCTTACAATCCTCCACCTACCCCGACTCGGCCCCTGTGGTGGAGTATGGCCTAACTTTCCTGCGATGCAGGAAGAGATTCGTGCCCCAGCAGTAGGGACATAAAAAGGGTTTATTATTTCTTCTTCATCTATTTTAGACTGTAGTTTATTTGTATTTACTTTATCTCATTCTGACAGGCAAACTCAGGGACATAGAAGACCTGGCCGCAAAAAAAAAGTCATGCCTCCAAAATCTCACGGAGTGGTACTCGCGAGAATAACAAAATGGATTTTTTTCCGAACCATAACATCATGGAACGAAGTAGCCATAATAATAGCCGACCGCGGGCAAGAAATGGCATCAACAGTAGAACAAGACTAATGACTTAGTTAAGTTATTACAAATAGGCATGGAAAAGTGTGTGGTGCTTACGAAGTACCGACAATAAACGTGGCATTCTGACTTCATCGTACCGCAGATGAAAAAAATTGTAGGTACACATGTGCCATCCTAATTATTCCAAATTTTCACTTCGAACCTTCCAGCTAACAGTAAATCATAGTTCTGAGTCGAAGAATATGCCTGTTATATGTAACATATCTGCAAAACTGCACCACCATAAAGCAGAAAACCGCGAAAAAACATTAGAAAAATTGGAAAATTAAAAGAAAAAAACACTGTAGACGACTACAATATGGTTCATGAGTTAGCGTATTTGAAGCTGCTGATAGACTTGAGCGTTTACTTGTAGTAGGTATTCGAGCGAATGTGGGAGGGCCTCTAAAGGCCTGTATGCGCTCTTTTATATTATATTTCGTGCCTACCCACTTCTTACTTGACTACGTGTCTGAAAAAGCTCTAAAAGCCGTTACGAAGCCATGACTAGCCCCTATTCAATTAGTTTCAGCAACTCATCCCTCGGCTCGAGGTAAATATGGCCAGCCCGGCAAATTCCCAATTTGGACGCGGCCCGCTGAGCGAAATGATAAAACTTGGGTAACAGCATCAGCATAATTTTATTTTTATTAGGTAAATCATTCCGTGGCGTGGTGGGGGAGGCATACATAAAATCGTACAGAAAGACAGCTTCTGCTTGGCGCTTGCTTCATTGTATTATATCCGTGTGAAAGATGGAGTACAGTACAAACACTTTATTGTAGAAGTAAAACTTGAAATCGTTTCTTCAATATTATTAATACAAAAAATTAAATATTCCATTTATTAAGCTACATGTAATTGTCAAAATTGCTGTGTGGTGTCGGCCTAGAGAATAGCACCAACCCAATCTTCCCGCGGGTGTCGTAAAAGGCGACTAAGGGACACAAACTGGGAGGTGGGCAGCAGCGCCCCTTGCAGTTCAATTCCACCGAACTGCGATCCCCAACCCGCATGCCCAGCGTGGGGATTATGGGCATTACCCCCTATGATAGCACAACGTGGCGCTCTTTAGGGGAGGGATATGTCCAGCAGTGGACTAATATAGCCTGACGACGATTGTCAAAATAGTAATAAAACTTCCTAATTGTAATGTATATCAAGAGCCATAGTAGTGGAGCGCTAGAACGTCTCACATTAGGGAGGTCGTGGGTTCGAATCCCGGCATGTATATGTTTTCTAAGTTGCGTTATATTAACAATACCACTCGCTACGTGAAAGTAAACATTGTGAAAAAACCTGAGTAATATCTTAATAGTTACAGTCCGTTAGCTTTTAGAATATACCTCGGCTAATATAATCAAATATATATGCGTGTAATAGAAATATCGGAACTAAAATGACAATTAAATAAACTTAATAAGAAAAGTTTTATACACAGCAGGAAGTAGTATTACACTCGTGTGCTTTCAGCGAAAACCGAAGCCTACTCTAGAGCCGAGGTATATTCCAAAACCTAACAGACTGTACAATTATAATGTATACTTAAATGTACATTAAAATGGGGGTTTCCAATTACAATTTGGATTTTATAGCTTAGTTTTTATAATTGTACTTCGATTTGGTCATCAAGTGCGGCTTCTGTGACTTTTATTGTGGGTGAGTGGAGGGATCGGGAACGCGGATCCGGCATGTAAAGTTTGTAAGAGTGGTGAACCAGCTACGGACTCCATGGGTTGCGGGATCTTTGGAGACTAATTAACGTTTCTTATGTTCAGTATGTGGATAGATAACCCTAACGACAGTATTTTTAAATTGACGTTACAATACAGAAAGAAATACGACGTTAGTTTAATTTGACTGATAGAAATAGCTTTACCAGCTGTTTTTTTTTTAATAATTATGGTATCAACCCTTCGTATGTCCCCACTGCTGGGGCACGGGTCTTTTCCTGCATAGCAGGAAGGTTAGGCCATACCACGGGGCCAAGTCTGGATTGGTGGAGGATTGTAAGGCAGTGGCGGGACTTAATGTCAGATGTTATAGGGCCCATAGGGCCTCTAACACGGTTTAACAGCTGCAATTATATGACAGCCGGCACCAAAGGCTTAGCGCGCCTTGCAAATGACTTAATTCAAAAAAATTAAGTGTTAGGTTTAGGCATAGAGTTGTTGAATAACAAACTTTATAAAATCTATGCCCCCAAACTTGAGATTTATAATACAGGTAAATGGAAGAGGTGGCCTAGAAGAAACAGATGTGCTCCGAGTCAAGGCAGGCCACTGCCCAGTAGTGGGACAAAGTATCTACGTAACAACAAAGAAGGTATTATTAAGAACCATCTTCCGAAAGAAATGGATAAAAAAGGCAAAATAGAACTCATCTGTTGACGTTTTTGATGCTCAAGATATGTGACATAATTAATTTCCGAAAAAAATAATTCTAAGGAAGAACATTGTGACTCAATCTGAAAATTTTGCAATCCATGATTTTTTATTTACCGTTATAATTTTTATTTATTTAATTTTTATTCTGTGGCAAACCCTGGTCTGCTTACGACTCCAGATACAGACGTGAATTTACATAACACGTGATTATTTTTTATCAAAACTGAGGAGAGTTAAAGGTTCCGCTTTTGCCCAGTAGTGGAAAAGAGGAAGCGGAGTAACGTTTTCAACACTAAATCGGCTAAATAAAAAAAGGTGTAACGTCATTCTATCCTCTGGTTTTTTTAAATGTTGAACGTAACAATAAAAACAAAGCATAGCCACCCTACAGCCTCCAGCATTGCGATGCAAATTGTGGAGAATGATATCTACTCCCCGACAGTATTACTTGGCGGATTTTAATTTGTTATTTTGGCGCATGTCAGAATTAGGGGCGGGACGCTTAATGAGTGCATTACGTGCTGTAGAAGTTTTAATATTATTCTCTTTTTTCACCAAGCTTCATGAGTCAGCGTTTTTGTAGCTTTGAGGCGATGACATATAATGGCTACGTAAGAAATGCAATGTTTGAAACTAAATTTTAATGTAATTTTTCTTTAATCTTGAATAGAAACGCGCTTTCACGATATTTACGATAAAATAAATAATATTGGCCTTTTTGCATCTACTTAATGAGATGATTTATACAGCGTCCAGTGGTATCTTCACTCACATTAGATGAGTGAAGGGACCACTCCGACGCTGTAGTGCCTGGTTCATGGTTTTATAGATGGTATAGGCTTGCCCAGCACCTATACCATCCTGACAGCTTAGTCGGCCTAGCACACAGGAAGGACTAGTCAATACGTGCGGAGCCAACCAAGCCGCGGGTTTCCTCACGATGTTTTCCTTCACCGTTAGCGTGTGGTATTGCGACTGCAAATTCGCAAATGTACGTAACTTTGAAATTAACCAAAGTCATTGGTACATGCCCGCACTCGGGATCGAACCTGGGGCTCTCGCTTGCCAGTCTATGCTTCTACCCACTGAGCTACCACCGCTCCTATATATTTACGATACTTACACTGATAAATCTGATTATTGTCTTGTTATAACATAAATATGGGTTTGTAGGTTTTTGTCTCTTATTAAACGTGTGTGTTTTTGGTAAAGCAAATATTTTTTTTCTCTATCTATCTAAATCTTTATTGCTCACCAGTAATTTATAAAGATAAGGTATTTAATTCCTACCCTAATCCCTTGAATGCCTACTATTGAATTCCTACATTCGATCGATCGATATCAACCCTTGTATGTCCCCACTGTTGGGGCAAGGGTCTCTTCCTGCATCGCAGGAAGGTTAGGCCATACTCCACCACGGGGGCCAAGTCCGGGTTGGTGGAGGGTTGTAAGACAGTGGAGGGTCTTACAGTCAGCAGTTATCAAGCCGCCCATGATGCCTCTGACATGGCTTAGCGCTTAACTCTTTCATTCATCGAAAATAAATATCGCACGTCTGTCACGACAAACATTTCGGATTTGATTGTACCTACTATCAACATCAGACTTAAAACCAAATATCGACAATTACTATCAGAAAAACCTCTTCACAGCTCACATTAAATAGAAATAAAATGTTGTTATGTTACTTAATGTCATTTCCAAATAAAGATTTTGTCTTTTTGTGTATAATATGATATTATAATATAATATAATATTATATAATATGAGTCATCCGAGACCACGGCACCTGAAAAAGTGCCGAAACGTTGGAAAATTGTAAAAATGTAATAAACGAGCATAAATCCGTTTAAAAACAGTTTTAATAATATGATATTTGTATACTATAGCTTATGAATATTATTATGGTATTTGGCCCGGCGGCGCCACAGCCTATGAAATTTTGCCCACCTGGAAAATCTATTGGCCAGCCTTGGACTAGGCCTACTATCTATTAGCCAATTATTAGTTTTTGAGGTGGTCAAATAACCCAACGCTTGAAATTACCAATCCGCGGTGGTAAATAAGCCGATACTCTCGTCTCGTCTAGAGAAGGCATGTGCCCTGCAATAGAACGCTTAAAAAAATAGTTAAAATTAGTCTTGTAAGCCTCCACCAATCCGGACTTGGCTCCCGTGGAGTATGGCCTATAGCTTCTTCAGGGAAGAGACCCATGCCCCTCGGTGGGGACATAATAAAATAACATAACATTTACATGCAAGCACATACATTGCTTCTGACCCCACACTAGCATACCCTGTGTCGTGGGAACCAGAAACAACGACATCACAAACATGTAAACATCGAAGACCTGGCTTTTTTGTTCCCAGCCGGGATTCGAATCCGGGACCTCTTGCATGGTAGGCAGACGCAATGATGATGATGATGGGTCAATGATGATGATGGCCAACAATATTTATGCTGCATGTGTACATTTTTACAACTTCCCTTGTCACTCGCTAGCTTCGTCATCAACTTACAGTTCATTTTAAAATTCGACTTATCATCCTACAAATCTAGCCTGACTTCATTACTTTAAACTTTTAAAGACCCCTTTCCTTTGATTAACCGGTCCAACTTAACTCATTGTCCACTTAACTGGTCGGCGATTAACTGATTAAATAAGACGATTAAAACGTAGTTTTGCGACACACGCCCCCCATGCGGGTCTCAGCAAAGGGTTAAAAAACATAAAGGGCTCAGATTACCACTTGATCGGAATTGGACGCTCATTTGATTTGGTACGCGTTTTAGGTTTACGTCGCTTATAATACAAACTTCTACAGTGCTACCAACGTAGTTATATAGGGTATATTTAAAAAAAAGCAATTCTTTAACTGGCTTCTCCGAGAAAACAATTGCCTTAACATAAATTTTACTCTTTAATTGTATTTTTGCATTGTGATAAAGTCAAAACATTTTTATTCAAAGAAAAAACCTGAGACTTAATGAACGTTACAAGCTAAACATAATTGTTCATTACAAGATCTATATCGTCGCGAACAAAAAACAGACAAACCAACATGACCCGTGCTAAGGACAATTTTAAAAACTTACTTAGAGTCTAAAAATTCCACCCCTGCCGGGACTCGAACCCGTGACCTGAGCTCAGTTGGGAGAGCGCTGGCATGGTAAGCCAGAGGCGCGGATTCGAGTCCCGGCATGGATGGAATTTTTATCCTCTGCTAGACCAAGAACTGTGGGCGACTTACCGGCATCAGTGAAATTTCGAACCTCTTTACAATACTCTCTGTATTACGTACAGGGAGCATTATCCATTATAGCTGTATTATCCTGTTCAAGTAACAACTTATAAATGAAGAGAAGTAGAAATAACTCTTTCACGCGCATTTCCCCACTGGCCAGCATGCAGGCGTCACTAATACAAGGGCCGCGCGCAGGGCACGTGCCCGCGATGTAATATGGCCGTACCCGCGGCTCACCCGCCGGGGGGCAGCGTATGGTCCAGCACGGCTGATTTGATACGTGCGGTTGTTTTTGTTTCGGTGTGTCGTTATTGACTTGCGTCTCGAGTACTTTGTGCAACAAAAAACATCTTAGCGAGTACCTAAGTTTTTTATAGGTACATAGGCTGCTACTTATGTATGCGGAATCTGGGATTCAAATAATTTTAAACGCAATGTCTGACCTCCATGGTCAAATTCGTTCTTTTTTTAAATACTGGCCGCTATATTTTCTCTTATATACGTTAGTGTTTTGTTTTTGTTGGGTTTAAAATGTCATATCGCTGAAAAAATGGAACTCACTCGTGAAAATATTCGTGCTATGATTTATTACGATTTTCGACGTGGTTTAACGCAACAACAGTGCGTAGATCAATTAACTTCGACTTTTGGTGGTGAAGCTCCATCAAATACGACTGTGTATAATTGGTTTAGTAAGTTCAATCGCGGGCGCAGTAAGCTCACGGACGAAGTTAAAGAAGGTCGCCCGAAATCGGTGGTTGTGCCACAAAATATTGAAGCTGTGCGAAAACTAATAATGCCAGATCGCCATGTTACGTATCGTGAGATAGAGGCTATTTTGAACATATGTATGACGAGCATTCAAAGGATATTATATGAACATTGTCTGTAAAAAAAAATTTCGCGTTGTATCCCGCACAACTTAACTCAGGATCAAAAAGATGCTCGCGTCGAATGGTGCAAGAAAACCTTAAAAAAATTCAACGGAGGCGACTCAAAATCTGTTTATAATATCTACACAGGTGATGAATCCTGGATCTACGCGTACAATCCCGAAACTAAACAACAATCAACAGTTTGGGTGTTTCAAAATGAGCCGAACCCTACGAAAGTGGCTCGTGCAAAAAGCACTGTAAAGCAAATGGTGGCCTGCTTTTTTGGTATTAATGGCCATGTGGCTACAATACCACTGGAGAATCGCAGAACGGTTCATTCGGAGCGGTACACGACCATTTGTTTGCCGGAAGTAGGTATTTGAAGAAATACGCCAAAACAACCAGCGACGCAGACATACTTCACCACGACAATGCCAGCTGTCATACATCTCAGGAAGCAACTACATTTTTGGATGGTCAAAAAATAGAATTGATGGGTCATCCACCGTACAGCCCTGATTTGGCTCCCAATGATTTCTATTTATTCCCAAATGTAAAGAATAAATTACGTGGTCAACGATTTTCGACCCGTGAAGATGCCGTCGATGCGTTCAAACAGCACGTATTGGAGATACCTCAATCAGAGTGGAAAAAGTGTTTTACAAATTGGTTTCATCGAATGCAAAAGTGCATCGATCATAGTGGAGAATACTTCGGAGAATAATGGATCATAGTGAAAAACAATAAAAGCATATTTAGCCATATACATTTGTTTATTTTTTCTATTCCGCATACATAAGTAGCAGCCCTCGTATGTAGATGTTTGGTCGCTCCGTTATCAACCCTTGCATGTCCCCACTGCTGGGGCACGGGTCTCTTCCTGCATCGCAGGAAGGTTAGGCCATTCTCCACCACGGAGGCCAAGTCCGGGTTGGTGGAGGATTGTAAGACAGTGGCGGGCCTTACTGTCAGAAGTTATCAAGCCGCCCATAAGGCCTCTGATATGGCTTAACGACTGCCATTACATGACAGCCGGCACCAACGGCTTTACGTGCATTGCGACGCACGGAAGCGCTCGGAAAAATGCCACTAGCGGTAGTTACGGGACGGGGTCACCCATCCTGCACCTGGCCGCGCCTGTTGCTTATCTCAAGTGATTGATTCCAATCAATCGGTTCGCCTAGGCCACGGTCGCTCCGACCCTTAGTGAGCAAGAGTCCTAAATGGGAATTGCTTACCTACTTGCAAAAAAGGGCTAGGGACTGCAGTTACAGTACTAGGATGTGATGAGAGAATAGGATATGATAAAGAGAAGTTGAAAGTGATAATTTTTTACATTTATTTTGATGAAGAAAATATTATTCAACTGCGTTATTCTTTATGTTAATTCCTGAAATAATAATGCAGGTCCCATAAGTCCCATTTTAGAGAACAAGCCTTCTCTCAGAGAGAGAGAGAGGGAGTATGGGCTTAATCACCACGAGGTCTGTGACACCTCAGACACTCAGGTTTCCTCACTACTTTTTCCTTCATAATTAGCGAGTGGCAGAAATTTGTAGAAAAAAATTTATTAAAAAAAACTACAAACTTAATAGTTTCAGAGTCTCTACATTCTTTATTAACGGAGTTTACATATTATTATAAAACCTAGTACTCTTTGTCATTTAATTAATCTGCAATATTAACATAACATAACATTTACATACAGGCACATACATTGCTTCTGGCCCCACAATAGGATACCCTGTGCCGTGGAAATGCTTCTGGCCCCACAATAGGATACCCTGTGCCGTGGAAACCAGAAACAACGACATCACAAACATGTAAACATCCAAGACCTGGAGTTTTATTTGCCCCCAGCCGGGGTTCGAACCCGGAACCTCTTGCATGGTAAGCAGATGCGCTACCGCTGCACCACAGAGGCTGTCGTATTATAGTAGCCTTTTTGGCACAAAGTGCTGTACACAGTGTTTGAACCACTTTTCTGGCAAGCGTATTACTTTAGGGACCCTATTGTAGAAACAAAAACGAGTAGTCCTAACATGGGTTCGCAAAGAAGCAATGTCAACCCATAGAGTCAAGTACCGCTTCCACCTCATTAACCGCCATGAATTCACCCCCAGCTATTAACGCGTGCGCGCTCACTCGCGCATTGTTTACGCAGCAGATCGAGGCAATTTAGCACGCTCGCCTCACGGGGCGCGGCGACCCGCAGCGAGGCCCTTGCCTCGTGTAGACGCGCCCTTTTGTCCGACCTCTCTGTTTTCATCGTCGATTGGAATCAGTCGCGCTATCCGTGACCTTTTTATGGACGGTGGATTAATGACACTTTTATGGCGGCATTTAGGAAGTGCCGCAGATTGATTCTGCTCGACGTGATTTATGGTGCTCTTAATATAGTGGTTCCGTGTCGGATCTAATGCTTTTTTATGGCTTCACTTTGAATTGATCTTTATGGGGATTCAATGAACTAGCCTCAGCCAAGCCAGCCTCTTAAATACTTTGATATACCATCGTGACTTATTGACCTCATTTTTGATGCCTGGTTAAATTGATATGGTGTACGTTTTCTAATTTAAACATTTCTTTAATTTTGTAACTAATTCTCCAATTACTTGTATCTATAGGTAATATCTGTCCATCATAAAAAATCTCGTAATCTCACTAACTCAAGAAATACCTATCCTTATTTTCGATTTCTTGAGTTTTATCATATTTCAAAGGATAATCTCACTATTTACAAATGCGAAAGTTTACATGGATGAATGTTTGTTACTCAGCGATACCATAGCGCCAGAACCCATTTGGATGTAATCTGGCATAAAGGATTATACTCTGGATCTGAATTGTTCCGGAATAAAAAAAATCCTATGTGCTACATAGGATTTTAAAAATGAGCAAGCGAATGAAGTCGCGGGAAACAACCAGTGTGTATATTTATACGAAAAGTGTAATTGCCGCGCATTATTGACTTACCCGCCTACTTTGTATGGAAAGTAACTAATGTTTTGGCATTTAAGGTTATTGATAGCAATCATGGTATCTTATCCTGTAGTTAGCAACTGATGTATTACCTATGTATGTTTAAAACGATATGATAAAATTTAAGATGGTCAGAGTGAAGTTTTTTTTCGCCTTTTTCTCCACTACATATTTGACCCGAAGACAGCGGCTAATAGTATACATTGACATTTAACATACAGAACGTTAGATTCTTTCCTTTGAAATAAAATTTATGATTTCTTAGATTTAAATTCAAGAAATCTACAGAAAAGAGTAACTATGTGTATATAAATGGAAAGTCACATCGCATCACACAGGGCCTGTGATATCCAGATCTACAAACCCACCCAGGATAATTCTGAAAAACCATTACGTAATTAGGTATTGCAGTGGAATCTCCCACACACACGAACATACGCGGATCTCGTTCACCGATACCCAGGAATACCCTGTCTGTGCGATAACAGCTCCTGTGCCATACGAAATAAAAGCTAGGTTCGCAGGGACTGTCACACAACATGTAGCGGCAATGGATCGCGTCTCGGTGTTCATTAGCAGCATTAATTAATGTTTAATTGAGGCAAATAGAGTATCAATTTGCGACCGTCAATTAGATCATGAGCGCTGAGCGCTGCGACTACTCCGTCACGTGCTTTATGAAATACTCTGTCACGTTTTATGTTAGCCAGCTGGATGTTTGATGTACGTTTTTGATATTGTATGGAATCAGGCGTTACTTAATAAATAAATCCATGATAGCATTGAAATGTGAAAATTATGGCACGGTTAGCCAGAGGTCGCGGATTCGAGTCCCGGCATGGGTGGAACTTTCAGCCTCTGAATAGGTTTTTAAAAAAATGTCCTTAGCATTGCATTAAAATGTCATGTCATGTGAAAATTCCTTTGCTAAATTCCGCCAAAAATCCCACAAGCACCATGCGGTTAGTTAATGCACCGCTCTGCCTACCACTTTTTCAAGCAGCAGCAAGACGAACACACCACCACCGACACCAATACTTGTGTGAGAAAATGCGTGACGCATCTCGCCTCTAACAGGAGGCATCCTTAGGCTCTCAAGTTCTACGAAACATAGGTCAAAACCGAAACATTTCTCGGCCTCAAAAAACTGTAACCTGTATAAAACAATTCAGTCTCAACAAAAGGCATTGCGTAGCAATACACGTAGCCATGTTTGCTACGGGCTACGGCGTAGACCGTCTACGGGCAGCTCCAGTAAAAGTATTTTTAGCGCTAATATAATTTATGTACCTTTTCCGCCTGAAATAGTAAGACAAAATATGGGAAATTTCGTGGGGTTTTCTTCACTTAAACGTTAATTAATAGATCACCCAAATTCCTGTGACTTGCGAAAGTAAATACTACTACCCCGTCCGTCCTTCCGGCTAGATCGAACACAAAAGCTTCTTTGAAAGAATTTTCAATATTTATTTCGTTTCATTTATCTTACGAAGAAAGAAGTAATTGTTTATTAATTATTACTAATCTCAATTAATGATATTATATTGAATTAACATCAAACTTGAAAACCGTTTCTTAGTTTTATATTATTTTATTATCTCGTTGTATATCAAAAAACTCGTTTCGCTTTCTGTCTGCTTTATGGCAAGTATTATGCCGCGTCGGCGCGGGCGCACCGATGAATTGCGTCCTCAACCGTTTCATTAACGAGATTAATTGGAGCTGAATTGACGCAAATAGAGTGGCATTTAGTTATACAATCAACGCTGCGCGCGCGTCGGATGGCTAAACGAAGTTGTGGACAGTGAACGTTATGAATTGAGTATTATGATTTTTGCTCTCAGTTGTAACGCAGTTTGATTTGCTTAGTTATATATTAAACGGGTTTAATCGCGATTATTTATAGGTAAAACGTAATTACCTTATTTCTCTACGATTCGGCAGCGTTACAGTTGCCGTGGTCTCGGGTAGTGGCGAGTGTAGTGAATTATTGTGGGTAATCACATTTGATTGACTTGAATTGCTTGTCTGGGATATAGATTGATAAAATTCTGTGTTGTTAGTAAAAAATCTGTGTTGTTAGTTTGTTAAATTAAATATTTACTTAGGCTAGTATTGTTAATTGTGTAGAATTTATAGTTTATTACAGTCTAAACATTTAATTGTACAACAAATTAGTTAATGGACAATTTAATAAATAAAATAAAATAAAATAAAATAAAATAAAATAAAATAAAATAAAATAAAATAAAATAAAATAAAATAAAATAAAATAAAATAAAATAAAATAAAATAAAATAAAATAAAATAAAATAAAATAAAATAAAATAAAATAAAATAAAATAAAATAAAATAAAATAAAATAAAATAAAATAAAATAAAATAAAATAAAATAAAATAAAATAAAATAAAATAAAATAAAATAAAATAAAATAAAATAAAATAAAATAAAATAAAATAAAATAAAATAAAATAAAATAAAATAAAATAAAATAAAATAAAATAAAATAAAATAAAATAAAATAAAATAAAATAAAATAAAATAAAATAAAATAAAATAAAATAAAATAAAATAAAATAAAATAAAATAAAATAAAATAAAATAAAATAAAATAAAATAAAATAAAATAAAATAAAATAAAATAAAATAAAATAAAATAAAATAAAATAAAATAAAATAAAATAAAATAAAATAAAATAAAATAAAATAAAATAAAATAAAATAAAATAAAATAAAATAAAATAAAATAAAATAAAATAAAATAAAATAAAATAAAATAAAATAAAATAAAATAAAATAAAATAAAATAAAATAAAATAAAATAAAATAAAATAAAATAAAATAAAATAAAATAAAATAAAATAAAATAAAATAAAATAAAATAAAATAAAATAAAATAAAATAAAATAAAATAAAATAAAATAAAATAAAATAAAATAAAATAAAATAAAATAAAATAAAATAAAATAAAATAAAATAAAATAAAATAAAATAAAATAAAATAAAATAAAATAAAATAAAATAAAATAAAATAAAATAAAATAAAATAAAATAAAATAAAATAAAATAAAATAAAATAAAATAAAATAAAATAAAATAAAATAAAATAAAATAAAATAAAATAAAATAAAATAAAATAAAATAAAATAAAATAAAATAAAATAAAATAAAATAAAATAAAATAAAATAAAATAAAATAAAATAAAATAAAATAAAATAAAATAAAATAAAATAAAATAAAATAAAATAAAATAAAATAAAATAAAATAAAATAAAATAAAATAAAATAAAATAAAATAAAATAAAATAAAATAAAATAAAATAAAATAAAATAAAATAAAATAAAATAAAATAAAATAAAATAAAATAAAATAAAATAAAATAAAATAAAATAAAATAAAATAAAATAAAATAAAATAAAATAAAATAAAATAAAATAAAATAAAATAAAATAAAATAAAATAAAATAAAATAAAATAAAATAAAATAAAATAAAATTAAATAAAATAAAATAAAATTAAATAAAATAAAATAAAATAAAATAAAATAAAATAAAATAAAATAAAATAAAATAAAATAAAATAAAATAAAATAAAATAAAATAAAATAAAATAAAATAAAATAAAATAAAATAAAATAAAATAAAATAAAATAAAATAAAATAAAATAAAATAAAATAAAATAAAATAAAATAAAATAAAATAAAATAAAATAAAATAAAATAAAATAAAATAAAATAAAATAAAATAAAATAAAATAAAATAAAATAAAATAAAATAAAATAAAATAAAATAAAATAAAATTATCAACTTGCCTTTTTTATGTAGCCTATATACGTCCTACTGCAGGGCAGAGGCCTTCTCTCAAAAAGAGAGAGTATGGGCTTAATTACCATGCGTGCCCACAGTGGTTTGGCAGTTTTAAGCGCTGAGGTATTTGAACACATTAGACACTCAGGTTTCCTCGCGATGGTAGCCCAGTAGGTGGAACACGCTACTTTGGTCTAGTTTGGTCCAAAAGTTGATTGGAAGAGATCAGTTTTAATGATAAGGCCGCCGTCTGTACTTTTAGGTTAATAAATATCTGCGTAATTTCCATTTTTATGTACAATAAAATATTCTCTCTCTCTCTTTCTCTCTCTCTCTCTCTTTGAAGCGAGTGACCCTGGTTCGATTCCCAGTGCGCGCATATACCAATGACTTTGTTTTGTAAGTTATGTACATTTGTGAAGTTATTTGTTAAGCAATACTACTATCTAACGGTGAAGGGAAACTTGACTTATTTATGATTATTTTATTATCAGGTGAAAATGGCACTAGGTGAAAGGAATGATGATCTTCGTCCCCGCCTTGTATTTATTTCCCTCAATCTTGTCAATTAAATATTATTACTAGTCTAATCCATCTAAAAAAATATTGTCCCGCATAGTCTAGATCCCTTCATCCATCTAGTGTAAGTGAAGGTGCCACTGGACTCTGTATAAACCATATTATTACGTAGATGCAAAGACCAAAGTTTGCTATTGTGTTGCGGCAGCAGAGGCAAGAATTTGCCACTTTGCCACAAGATTCTGACAATACTATTTCGCTTAATCAACATTTATTAGTATTATTTACTAAATACCTCAGAAAAAGGAAATAAAACTATACAAAGATGTAAACAAAAATATATAGCTCAATTTTAAAAACCTATTTAGAGGCTTAAAAATTCCACCCATGCCGGGATTCGAACCCGCGACCTCTGGCTATCCGTGCCAGCGCTCTTCCAACTGAGCTAATGGGCGAATCACCGGCATCAGTGAAACATACTTTACAATACTCTCTGTATTACAATCTCTGTATAGGTTTTTAAAATTGTCCTTAGCACGGGTTAGTGCATTAAAAAGAATACACGTATAATTATATAGCTCAATATTATAACACAGATAGACAATGCTCTTTCAACCGCTTCTTAAATGTACTTTCGTTAATTTGATTAAGGTATGTCCGCCTTCTATTACTGGCCCTTCATCCTGCATTTGCTGGACATATTTCTTTCGCCAATCTTCCTTCATACTCTCCAAGTATGCGCTAAATAAGCGAATAAAACATACAAACGTAGCTGCAAAAAACTTAACCCTCATTTGCTTGCGCAGTCGGGCAAAAATAAGCCAAAAAGCGCGCGTTCACACAATAAAGTCAACAGCCAGTCCGCAGGGCCGGAGCGAGCAATTTGTCGCCCCATATCGGATTATGGAGCATTGTAGAATTAGCGGGGCCCGCTGGTGTGGAGCGTGTAACCCGTTTACTCGGCTGTAGGTGTTGCTGGGTGTTAATTGTCACTAGGCAGGGGCGGGGGGAAACGTGAGGGCCTTTGTCGAACCATGTAAGCTTAAAATACGTTGTTTGTCAGAGAGAAATTGTATGGGCCTGGCAACTTGCAGCTCGTCGCACTTTTAACTGTAGCGCGCTCAGACTAGCTGCTCTGCGATGCTTTTTATCTGACGATTACACGCACAACGTGGCGGTCGTTAAGGGATGTCCAGCAGTGGACTAGTATAGCCTGACGACGACGACGACGACAGGCACCACACACTACCCTTGGCGTCCACAGCATGATATGAAATACGCTGACATATTAAACGTCTTGATTTCCGAATGACTGTAAGCAATACTTCCCATAAGCTTGAATTTGCAAGTAAAGTATTCCACGACGCTGGCACAGGCGCGGCGACCGCCCGGAAAGCACCATAATGAGTATTCAGTTTAGATCGCCTAATATACGTAAATCATTTCAGTAAGTCTTTTACGTTAAAACATTAATTAAAGGGGAATTTAAAACATAACGTAAGTGTAACTAAATGTCCATTTGTCAATCTAGATTATTGTATTTATTTATAACGTTTATATTCTATATATTATAACGTGTTCGATGTCAACGAAATTACCTTTCTAAAGTAATGATATTGTGTAGCAAGCTTTGTATTTATTTTTCCCGTCTCTGTCTCTTTCGTTTCTCTCTCTGAGATTGTTCTGATGTAATTTGGATGCGATATTGTGCTTTTGCGGGTAGGTATTTACATAACTTTGGTCTTTCCATCTACGTAATGAGATGATTTATACAGCATCCAGTGGCATCTTCACTCACACTATATGGCCGAAGGGACTCCGATGCTGCAGTGCCTTGGACATTGTTTTTAGATGGCGTAGCCAGGTCTATATAGACCTGGCTACGCCATAAATTGGTATTATTGGTATAATTGGTATGGTAATTTATATCCATAAATTGGTATCTGATAATATATATCAGATACCAATTATGGACAAGGTTAGTCCAGAACCAAAGGGAATTCTGAGCTTATGCTAAATATTGTAGAGTAAAAGAGAAAACAGATGCAGAACTATTTGTCGCATTATGTGGGCAATTACAGTCGCATGCGGGTAGGAAGGGTTACGCGTGAACTATACAGAGCGGCTTAGAACTTAGCTTAGAACTTTAGAAGAACGTGAACTATACAGAGTGGCTTAGAAATAAGGCAGCGGCTTTTTCCGCTGCCTTATTTTTCACTACAACTATAGCTCGATGGTAGCGGCTTACAATAGATTAGTATATCTTAATGACCCGCGATACTCATATATAGTTATATATTAAACGGGTCTAGTCGCGATTATTTATTAGGTAATCGCGATTAGACCCGTTTAATAAATACATTAGATTAGATTACTTTATTGTACACACCAGAAAAAGAAATATATCAAAAGACTTACATATATAAGTTTGCCGTATACCTACAATTGGCGGTCTTATGGTAAAAGCGATTGTACTCGTACATTGATATTCAGCAAACAGAATATAAATTACATTAAAATATTTTGTAAAAATGATTTGATTTGACCATTATGGTGTTAGTGAGTAAATAAGACAGTGTGCGGAGTGTTTAAAAAATCCCGCTATTAGTTTCCGCATAATTCGTATCACGTTTCCGATGCTATCCCAACTTTAAAACAAATTTTTGATCTCCGGGGAATTCATAGTCATTTTTATAAAGCCATTCAGAGAATAATTTCACTACAAAATCTCCTGAGAGAGATTTCAAAACAAAATACTTGACAAAACACACAGTTCGGCATTTGTTGCGTGGATCTGTTTCAAAAGTAATTTGGGCGGGATATAATATGTAAAATACACAGAACATATGCAAATTGTCTCTAGATTAAGGCACCCGGGAGCCGTCCTAAACATCCCCCAGCTTAATTCGAGATCGTAACTCAGTCTTCTCCTTGTTAATGTGATAATGCAAGCCGGCACGTGGTAATTCAATCATTATGCTAACACATAACTCGTCCTATGAATAAATACACTTGCGTAATTGACGACAATTCATATTTTACAATGCCCAAAACTAAAAATACCGTTTCTTAATTTTGCTATCCTGATTACGAAAAAAACATTTAGAAATTGTATGATTGCCTAATTTTAGAGAAAATAAATAAAACCAAAAATTGTGTGATGACGTCACACATACGGTGGAATGAGGAGGTACCGTTGCCTAATATTAAAAATATTATAACAGATGTCACTTTCAATATCATTCAAATGTCATGTCGGAGTAATTCCTTTTCCTTTCCTTAATTCCAATGGTTTTTAAACAGTCGGCAAGGGTGTTAGTATTATTAAGCCGTATGCGTGACGTCATTTGGCGTTTACGTCCTTTTAGAATAGAACGAAATTCAAACAGAAAATTATGAATGAAAATGATCGAATTTCCGAAAAAAAAAATGGGTCGTTTTATTTCGTATCTAGTTTCCTTTAAGGCTGTAAAATACGTATGCTTAACAATTGAAATGTTGTCAATTGAGATAGAGATTTCTGAGGTCTCATTGCGAGATGTTATTTTTTTATGTAGTCTATAAACGTCCCACTGCAGGACACAGGCTTTCTCTCAGAGAGAGGGTATGGGCTTAATTACCACCCGTGCCCACCGCGGATTGGCAATTTCAAGCGCTGAGGCATTTGAATACCTCAGAAACTCGGGTTTCCTCACGAGGTTTTTTTTTGTTCTTCACACCTAGATAGAGTACAATTGGCGGCCATATTGCTTAGAGCAATTTCTCCCACTCTACGGAGAGAGTAAATATGTATGTTTGTCATACAAATTATTTCAAAAATCTACTGTCGCTAAATAAATATAGCAAAATATAGAAAACAAATATAAATCGATCAATAACTTCTTCAGAGTACATCATAAGCTTCTCGATAAATCAACTAATCATCGCTTGGAATTGTCTGGGTACGAAGGGTAAAGCCAAAGGAAAGGCGAGTGACCCTAAAGTTTTGAATATGGTTCGTAATATATCTCAATTTGTCTAATATATGAATACTGTAAGTGTTTAGTTATCTATTAGTAATTGTGGATAATTTGTTTTGATTTTCCAATTGAATTTAAGTTAGTAGGCATATTGTGTGGACTTATAAAATTTGTAGTTGCTGGTTCTGTTTCAGTAACATTTAACGTAGTTTTTTTTTTAAATTGATGCGTATAATTTTTTATGTAATTATGTGTCTTTTAATGTCAAATATAATTGTCAGTGAAGCGTCACAAAGTTCACAATTTATTTCAAGTTTGATCTGTAAATAGTGATTACACTCGGGCAAGAGGCGCAGTGAGATTTAATAAATAATTGTAAGGAAAACAAATATGTTAATGAAATATTATCACTTACCTTAATATGCATCATAAGTCAATCATTTAGCTAGCTAAATGATGAAAAAGCAGTATTCACAAGCCGCCATTTCTACACCCTATGCTGTGAAAAATATGATATTACACCTAATGAGATAAGATAAGTAATGTTATACAATTGGCGGTCTTATCGCTTTGTGCCATCTCTTCCGGACAATCTTTTAAGATCAGGTATAGATATAATATTCTTAATTCAAAATATCCAGTGCAAAACCATATAAATTGCCCGCCCTCCTATCACTATCACTATGGTACGAAAACGAGTCTTGATAAGTCCTAAGATAACATCCCAAGATATGAAACAACAAATAGCATTGCTTTGCCGCTTTTCGGCCGTCATGGCGGCACATCCGGTTGACCGGAAGCGAGCGAGCTAATGCGATATGCTGGCGAGGCAAATCTAGGCTTATCGCGCCTCCGGGATCGGACAGGAGATTGCTTATGTGTTTATTTTGGGAACACGTAATGTTTGTGATTCTGTTATTATACAACATGTAATTAAACGAACACAGAGGGATGGGGACAGGCTGGAAACATTCAGAACAAGAATGGGGAAAATGAGCTGAACTGAAAAATAATCGATTTCAACCCTGTATGTCCTCACTGCTGGGGCACGGGTCTCTTCTCGCGTTGCAAAAAGGTTAGGCCATACTCCACCACGGGGGCCACGTCCGGGTTGATGGAGGGTTGTAAGACAGTGGCGGGCCTTACAGTCAGAAGTTATCAAGCCGCCCATAAGGCCTCTGACATGGCTTAACGACTGCCATTACATGACAGCCGGCACCCACGGCTTAAGAGTCTCATTTTTTTTATATAGCCTATAAATGTCCCACTGCAGGCCACAGGCCTTCTTTCAGAGAGAGAGAGAGTGTGTGGTAGCCTTCAGCCAATATAACACACAAATAATAGAATAAATAAAGAGGACTAGGAGCAGGGTGGAAGTATCCGAGATTTGTGGAGAATGGAAGAAATAAGCTGGTGAGACAAGTAGATGCAATGTGATGTTTATAGTCTCCATAATTTTTTTATAAGGTGTGTAGAGAAAGAAAAATAAATATTTTATATTAATATAATAAAATTGTAGCATGATAAATTTTGAAATCTAAATCTAGTCTAATCTATCTAATTTACTCATTAGCAATTTTTGTTTTCATTAATTAAGACTTTTTTAAACAATTTGAAAATATTATAATAATTATATTATTTTTAATGCACTAACCCGTGCTAAGGACAAGTTGCATTTGCAGTTAGGTTTTTACATCGGAATGATATCGCAGAATGAAGGAAGAGAGGAAGTTTTCCTGGCTCAGGTAATTCTACTTAAAAACAACTCCCACAAAAAATTATAACCTACATTAAGTTTGAAGCAGAAAATTTAATAAATTTTAATTTTAATTAAAAAATCCATGGAAAACCTATCGGCACAATATATAACTGTACCAGGTTACTTATAAACTGTCTAATACCTGAGATGCTGTTTCTGTTAAACAAAAACTTTTCTTCGATAATTTTTTCTTCTACAGGCAATATTAGTCCACTGCTGGTCATAGCCCTCCCCTAAAGAGCGCCATAGCGCAAGGTTGTGCCGTCATTGGGGGGTAATGCCCATAATCCCCACGCAGTCGCAGGGCATGCGGGTTGGGGATCGCAGTTTGGTGGAATTGTACTGCATTGTATTGTGTTGTATTGATGATTTTTATTAGGTGTTTATTTTTCGTAACATCAGGGCTAAAACCTGAGTGCCTGAGGTGTTTGTTACACTTTATGTATGAAATGGATACATAGGTTGTCTTGTAACGTTCAATAAGTCAGCGTTTCTATGTAATATTGAATAAAATACTTTGTTTGTTGTTTTATGGCAAAAAAATATTGAAAACCTATTTAGAGGCTAAAAATGGGTGAAATTTTTAGCCTCTCAATAGGTTTTTAAAGTTGTCCTTAGCACGGGTTAGTGCATTAAAAATAAAAATAGTATAAAAAATATTAACCGAAACTTAAAAAACATGTGATCAAAATAACGTGCAAATAAAAGCCTAGCCTACTGCTCACATACCTCAGCCGTTAAAATAACCGATCCGCGGTGGGCGCGTATTAATTACCCAGTATACCAAAATTTTCCTGTAACATTTAATTTGTATTACATAACATTTACATACAGGCACATAAATTTCTTGTGACCCCACACTAGGATACCCTGTGTCGTGAGAACCACAAAACAGAGACATCACAAACATGTAAAATCCAAGACCTGGGGTTTATTTTTTTCGTCCCCAGCCGGGGTTCGAACCCGGGACCTCTCGCATAATAGGCAGCTCGTCGGTTACGAGTAGGATTTAATTATCAACAAAAGCCAAACCTTTTGTTGCCAAGAACCAAAGGAAGGCCAAACTAAGCCCAAAGGCATACAAACAACATAAACGATTAACTAAAACACAAGTTCGCTGCCGTAAAGTCGATTACGGAAACTGAAACCGACTTAGCCCCGATCATGATTATAGGCAATTTAACTTAAGTTAACTTGAAGTTACTCGATTAAGTACAATCTTCGAGTAAGTGGATAAGACGGAGTCGACAGACTTGGATGATGCTAATTGAGTTTAAACTTTTCACTTTCAATTGCGTTGTGTGAGTTCGGACGGTACGAGAAGGCCAACATTATTGATCTGTGTTAATAGAGCGAACTAAATACTATTAGGTACGCTAACACCTTGTTCCTCGAACACTTACCCCCTGTTTCTTATATACTAACAGTGGAGTTATGTAGGACTAAGGCTGTTCTTACGTGGATCATGTTGTTGCGCTCGCACAATTTAACACTTTTAAATATTTCAGTGAAATGAGTAAAGTTTTGTTGTAAATGTAAATGTAGTCTGAAGGTTTGTTGCATAATTCAATTACGGAAATTATAACTATATTTTTTCTTTCATAGATACGTATGTAAAGTTGTTTCCGAAATGTTTAATTTTGGAATCTATGAAAAACAAGGTAAGATAGATAAGGAAAATATGACTTGTATGTCCGCAATTTTACTATCTATCAAATCCTCAGACCATATTTATGAAAAGAATACATTTGTTTCAATCACTAAACAAATTAAATTGTGCAAGCGAGACATGATCTCTTTGTAAGTACTGCCTTAACAGGTTGGCCAAAATGCTCACATAATAACAACTAACCGCTTTTATCAGTAGCAAACAGTTTATGTACGAGGAACCGGGGGTAAGTCTGTTTATGTAATGTTACGAAACCTCTTACATATTTCAAATATAAGCCAGGTTTATTCGTTAAAAGTAACTTTGGTAAGTTGCCTCCATAAAATGCTGATTAGTTTTAACTTGGCGGGGCGCTACCGTGCCCCCTGATTAATTACCGAATAACCTTCTCCACTTATTTAGAGCGGACCACACAGCGATTGAATCTGTTACGATTTTATTGACACATCAACTCGTGAAGCGTTCATTGATACGTAACATTTATTGTTCTGACCTCTTTTGATTTACTCGAGTAACCAATACGGGCAAGTATTTAGGCTAATTTCGTTTGAGCGTTTTTTTCTTGTGACCTACGTACCTATGTTATTAGGCGAGAAAGTCAATAAATGCGTCTGAACGCAAATTATAAGCATGTGATTCATATGCTATTCGTATAGATTCAACCGTATGTTCTCAAAACTAGCTCGTCGTTTTACTGGAAACATTCTTGAAATGAAATTAAATTAAATTAAATGGTTTTATTCAAAGTAGCACAGAAACTGCGGCTTAATGAACGTTACAATTAGAACTAGGTGTTCATTTCAAAATCTAGATCATTTTGGAGAAAAAATGAACAATAAAACTCCAAACTTAGCCTTTCAAAGTCCTTAATTAACATAGTTTACATAATTAATATAAAACATAGAACTCATACATTGTACTGGCTTTAATTCCAGACCTCATTGTCATATAAATAATCCTTTGTGTTATAGTAGTCCTTTTGGTACAAAGTGTGCTTAACATATTTTTTGAACAGCGATTCAGGCAAGCTTAATATATCTTCAGGGATTTAATTATAGAAGGGTATACAATGCCCCATGAAGGATGTATTATGAACTAGTGAATCGGCTACATGTCACGTACTTACTCTTCTCTTTTGTAAACAGATACGTGGTAAAACTTCCCACCCTTATCCCCAACGTCGAGGCATTGGAAAATCCCCAAATCGCGTAATTATGGGTGAATTGAATAAAATAATCGTACTGAGTTTCACTGCAAATTTTAGTAAATTGTATAACGTTCTACAAATATAAACAACATACTGAGTAGTCACAAGTATTTTTCATCCCTTATAGAAAGTAACACTGCTGTAGACAAAAGTTCTAAAATAAGTTGAAATTCAGGTGGAACATGTTATGGGCAAAATTGAATATTTCAGTTTAAGAACTGACATCCCTGCCATCCATCCCTCCAGGTCTAAAGTATTTAGATGACCAAGGACGTAAACTTAGGTAACTATTTGAATACTCTAATGATTTTTGTGCGATGCAGGAAGAGACTCGTGCCCCAGCAGTGGGGACATTACTAGGGTTGATATTGAATGATTTTTGTTAAATATACAACTGAATGTATGCTCACAATGAGAACTACTACGTAAATTAATTACTGTAAAAAGTTCTTAGAACGTCATAACATCAATTAATTAAAGCAATAGGCAAAAAAGTTTGTGCTCTTCTTTGAACGTTTTCGAATTATAGAGGTACGAATTATTGAATTGAATTTAAAATTACAACCCTGAAGGTGTTGAACCTCTAAATATCTAGCTAAGCTTATATTTTTTTAATAGTGCAGAGACATCTACGTACTTCTTACCCGACAACGACAGAATGAGGTTAAGTTTTTCGAGTGTATGTATATATGTTTCTAATTGTTTTACGCTATGTAACCTAAACGGATTGATGGATACAAATAGCTTGAAAGGTGTCGTTACATTCGTTTTAATTGTTATTGCGACACTGGTTATTTGAAAGTTATTAAAAATTTAAATGGCCGATTTTCGGATATTTTTTATAAATATAAACAATTTTAAAAACTATTTAGAGGCTAAAAATTCCACCCATGCTGGGATTCGAACCCGCGACCTCTGGCTATCCGTGCCAGCGCTCTATCCAACTGAGCTAATGGGCGACTCACCGGCATCAGTGAAATTTCGAACCTCTTTACACTATTCTCTGTATTACGTACAAGCAGCGACATCTGGCTGAAGTAGATTGCATCACTTACAGCCCCGACTACCTACTTTGCAGTTAGGTTTTTACATCGGAATGATATCGCTGTACCCACATGATTATACTATTTTAGCCTCTAAATAGGTTTTTAAAATTGTCCTTAGCACGGTTTAGTGCATTAAAAATAAAAATTGTATAAATATAAACAATTTATATTGAGTAATCCTTCAAAACAAAACAAATCTTTAACTGATCCACTTGTTTCCATCTTTTCAGATCATTCATCCATCAAGTTTAAAATTTTTTTTTATTTCAGACCTTTTCTAATTCATGATCCTACGCCAAAATGACAAGCACCAACCCCGCCGCTGTCACGAATCTCAAAACTTAGCTACTCCTTTTTAGCGACCCAATTTTTCGCATGCCAACTTCCTCCCGCCATCTTCGTCGCAGGCGCAATGCAATTAGCGTTCATTAAGTCCCACTCTAAATGGTCACATAGCATGAACTTATGAAAGGTCTGGCTCTATATACTTCTAAATAGGTGTATATACATCTGAACGAAAATAATGTGTTGTGTTTTTATTTATCTTAATAATAGGTACATAGTACCGCATTAATACTCGTGTTCATATTCTTGAGACTCAATGGATATTGAGTGCTCATTCCTACATGTTGGTCAAAATAAAGCAGCAACTCAAAAGTTCGAGTGAGTGCTCTATAAATACGGACCTCAGTATTTTCCAAAGAATTAAGTATTAAAAAAATATTTGCGTTTCAAATCCTATCCAGCTATCCTACTAATATTATTAACGCGAAAGTTTGTAAGTATGCATGGATGGATGGATGTTTGTTACTCTTTCACGTAAAAACTACTGGATGAGCTGGCGTGCGCTGTCAAAACTGCGCTGCCAAAACTGCGCTGCCAAAACTGCGCTGCCAAAACTGCGCTGCCAAAACTGCGCTGCCAAAACTGCGCTGCCAAAACTTTTTGTGCGCCACGCTAATATAAGCTATTCGAAATAATAATCATCCTGCGCAGACGAAGTCGCGAGCACCAGCTAGTTTAAGTATATTATTTTTATTTGTGTTTCAAAATACCCTCAATTACTCAGTTACTGAATAATATCCCTAAACTTTATTTTGCCATAACCTACGACCTTTTCTTAGACCTACCAAATAAACGCAAAAAAATTATGAAAATATGTGAAGCCGTTTTGGCAGAGTTTGATAATGAACTGTTATACGAGATTTTTATGTACTAGAAAATAAGATATTCCGACTATTCCGTCAGATACAAATTAACAGCTTCAAACTGTTTCAAAACACTTAAAAAAACTCTAAATTTATAAACGGTTGTAACCAAGGTTGTGACTGAAAAAGATCATCATATAAGCCCGCCGTTACTCTTCTGTACAAGGCGTGTCTTAAACTAGGCCGAACCTTCTGTAACAAGCAATGTTTCGGCCTAGCCTTAATTGACAATTAACTAAACTGAGTGCCGCACGTTAGTCATCCGCGCAGGCCATGCCAAATGTTAATTTGTTTTGTGTTAGGATGATTTGATGAGACTTGCGGCGTACAGCATTGAAGTCATCAAATTGAAGCGTATTTAAGAAAATTGAACTTACTAAGAAATGAAATTAAACGAAAAGGTTTTAAAAACCTATTTAGAGGCTAAAAATTTCACCCATGCCGAAAAGGTTTTATTCAAAGTAGCGCTTAATGAACGTTACAAGTCAAACTAGGTGTCCATTTCAAAAACTATGTAGGTATAGATCATCTTGGAGAAAAAAATTGACAAAAAATCAAGGAGGCTTAGACTCAATGCAGCCTGTATAAGTCCTACTGTAAGGCACAGAGTGCTTAGTGCGAGTTTTTTAACTATTCGATCGCGTTAACATAAACTCATATTTCTATGGCATCGAGGAAGCGCCACCTAGCGACAAGTATGGAAATTAAAATTGCTGAGTGCGAGTTGTAATGATTTACGTTGAGAAGTGAACACGTTTACCAGCCAAAATACGAATAAACGCGAGTGCGAGTTGTACTGTGACAGCGTTTTGCCAGTTCGAACGGTTAACTTACTCAATGCTCGATTAACGCGGTAGTAAAGTTATTCGATTGGATCTGTCAAACTCGCACTAAGCACTCTGGCCTTCTTTCAAACAGAGAGTGTGGGCTTAATCACCACGCGTGCCCACCGAGGATTGGCAATTTCAAGCGCTGAGGAACGTGAAAACCGCAGACACTCAGGTTTCCTCACAGTAAGCGAGTGGTATTCCTACTATAACTTCACATACCTATGTACGTAACTCAGAAAACAAAGTCTATGGTACATAAGTTCATTTTACAAACTCCTCACTAATAGAGTTTACGACATAGCGTAAGCTATTTATTAAGTAATTTTCAATTGATATATTTTGTCCTGTAAAATATAATAAACTTATATTGACTAAAAAATATTACAGTGTACTTTCAAGTTAAACTGAAATGCACTGAAAATATACATTGTTTAAAATAATAAGATATTAACCTTGTTATATTGCCTTATTCAGAAGTTAGTTTTCTCTGAATAACTCTCCTTTCTTTTTCTCTAATTCGTGGTAAACGATGCTGGTTGTACAATTACTTAAAATACTTCAATGTTACTTAAGATGTTGTTACACTCATTGTACAATTGTTTGTTTACCCTAATAAATTAAATAAATAAATTAATTCATTAATTTAGAAAGGTTTAAGATATTTTTATGATATAATTTATTGACAACTAATTTTTGAAACTTGTTAATTTTTTTCTCATTATTACTTCGAAATTTAAGTTATCTATGTAATATCACCTTGACTTGTAATGAATATTATCAATAAATTACGTCTATTTTATAAAGGCTAAGACTGTCTGTGTGTGGAAATGCGAATAAATTTTTCATCTCTGGTCAAGGAATGCGAATGTGTTATATGCCTAACCTGCTAGTATGTTAAGGTTGCCATGAAAACATTCACTATACGAGCAGCGAACATGTGAAAACACAACCAGCCAGTATGAAATTCAATTAAACAAATAAAATTCACTATTCAAAATAATCAAAATATTCACTTTCAAGTGATTAAAGAGATTAACTTTAAAAGTCCTACATAAACAAATATTAGTAAAACAACATTTTTAGAGAACAACACTTCGCGGTATGTCTGACGCAAATTACCCCATAACACTGCGTTGGCGTATTAAACAGCAAGAGAGATCGTGGCATAAGGTTAACATAAAATTTAAAGCTAGCACTCACTGGTCAAAGGGTGAGAAGATGTGGTGCGACTGCCGCGGATCCGGCGCCGCCTCCCGCGAGCCGGCACTGCCCACGGACGGCGCAGGCGATGGACCGCTCGCCTCCGACCTACAACATAGCATGACATTACACAACATGACATGACAAGACATGACATCACATCATATGACATGATATAACACATGATATCATTCAGCTGCATCAATACCATTTTGCATTTGCCGCACCCACTGCAGTATATTAATATATTTATTTATTGAGACAACTCAGCTCCAACAGTGTTATTAAAACAGTTGTTTATCTATGTTAATGCACATACAATTCATTATTCAATTAATCTTTTTTTTTCATACTTTAAATACACTTAAAATTCGATCAATAAATAAAAAAAAAACAAAACAAAATCACATAACATGATAGGTATTTAGAAATTAAGTCTGAATCTATTCATTTCAAATTAGATTGGATCCTACCTAATTAATGTGTTAGTATAATGTGTATGGTACGGTATATACCGCACCATACACCACCCACCACATTATACTATTATGTTAAATTTGTTGTGTATGTCCCTTTGTTGAGTTGAAATGAAATACACGTTTGATTTCTGATTGGTGGTCTCCAATAAACAAATGCATTCAATATTTAACTGACCTTTCAGGCCTAGGCGAGCAGTTGGGTGAGCGGCGCGGTGACCGCACGGGCGAACGCCGTGGCGAGCCGGGGGACACGGGGGGCGACGCACGGGGCGACGTCGGCGCCGCGGACGCCGGCGACGCCTCGCCCGAACCGCGAGACATGCCGCACTCGGACGAATTCTGGGAGTTGACGATGAGGTAACATAAAAGGTAGGTAACATAACATAACATTTTACATACTGGCACATACATTGCTTCTGGCCCCACACTAGGATACCCTGTGACGTGGGAGCCAGAAACAACGACATCACAAACATGTAAACATCCAAGACCTGGACTTCTTTTTTTGTTTCCAGCCGGGATTCGAACCCGGGACCTCTTGCATGGTAGGCAGACGCGCTGCCGCTACGCCACAGAGGTCGTCCGAGGTCAGATTTTATTCAACCCTTTATACGTCCCCTCCGTTGGGGCACGGGTCTCTTCCTGTATCGCAGGAAGGTTAGGCCATACTACACCACGGTGGCCAAGTCCGGGTTGGTGGGAGATTGTAAGACAGTGGCGGGCCTTACTGTCAGAAGTTATCAAGCCGCCCATAAGGCCTCTGACTTGGCTTAACGACTGCCATTACATGACATTGATGGAAAACACAAAAGAACTAAAAGACGGGTAGTTGGTGGTAGGATATTCGAATTTTATGAATCAATCTGTAAAGTAAAAAGTAAAAATGTTTATTTAAAATGACTCAGTTCTATACAGATTTTGATGAACAAAAATACAAGTATATGTTTTACTTTATATCTAGGTTTCGAACTCAGCCCCTAAACTAGGCAAAGCCTAGTTTGGGGCCGTCTAGGGACTCTTATTTTCGTTTCAATTAATCTTATATTAAACGACACCAGTTTCAAGCGCTTCGAAGCGTGCAATGTGTTTACTATGGATATAAAAAATAAACGTGTGACTCTTATTATTTGATATCTTAATTATGTATCCAAGGATCACGGTCTGAAATAAAAATTTTGACGACATCTGTGGCGTAGCGGTAGCGCGTCTGCCTACCATGCAAGAGGTCCCGGGTTCGAATCCCAGCTGGGAACAAAAAAAAAGCCCAGGTCTTGGATGTTTACATGTTTGTGATGTTGTTGTTTCTGGTTCCCACGACACAGGGTATCCTTGTGTGGGGCCAGAAGCAATGTATGTGCTAGTATGTAAATGATATGTGCTAGTATGTAAAATGTTAAACATTTGACTGTTATCACATCACACTATATAATATCATATAACAGCGAAAGTTTGTAAGTGTGTGTTACTTCTTCACGTCTAAACGGCTGAAGCGATTTTAATAAAATTTGGTATAGAATTAGCCAACACCCTGGATTAACACATAGGCTACGTTTTACTGCGGGAAAATAGCTTATTCCCATGGGAAAATCGATGATACGAAAGTAACACCGCGAGGCACAGCTGGTTGAAAATAAATGTGTTTCTTTCTTTCATCATTCTGTGAGTGCTCCAGTCTTAGGTACCTTGTCATCGCCAGGGTCTCGCTTGGTCATCATCTCGGCTCCCTCCCGCTTCCTCTGCTCCTCCTTCAGCCGTTCCGCTTTGCGCCACTTTGCGCGGCGGTTTTGGAACCAAACCTGAAAATAAATGCATAATATTACCGAGGCTATCATTTTCAACAAGTAAGCTCCTGGCAGAAAGCCAAGAACTATAGGTAGCGACCGCATGGAACGATACGTGAAAGCCTACGTTGGATTAAAAGTCAAATCAAAACGTTTATTTCAGTATTTTCATATTTCATTTCAAAATACACGGAACGTCACGCATTTCTGGTCGCGATTTCCCCTGGATTCATGGAGACTTGAAATTTCCGGGTTTCCGTAAAAGCGATTAATCTCTTAACGATAGCGACTTGAGACTGTTATTATAAATTATTATCTATTGAATTTTTCAATAACAATAGGTCTCACTTTGTGATTAAATTAAACATTGAGAAAAGCAGAGAGAGCCCTTCGAGAGTTAGCTCAGAAAATGTGGCTTATGAAAACTCCCAAAAAAGAGCCGAAAACTTGCGGGTAAAGACGTAAGTGCGATTTGAGGCTGTAATATAATTATAATTACAACTTTCAAACAACACAATCACTTAACCTGGTCCCAAAATAGGATACCCTGTACTGTAAGCAGAGTAAACTAGGATAACCAGGCATGGACATCACCAATCTAATACACAAAAATCTCGTGTCTCAGTGTTTGTTATCGAACTGTTCCGAAACGGCTTTAGCTATTTTAATTTTTTCGTGTGCATTTGGTACGTCTAAAAATAGGTCGTATCCAATTAATATGGTAAAACAACGTTTACGGTGTTAGCCAGTAAACTATAAGTATTATTACATGAGCTTTTTATTCCACTTTATAATCACACCCTCTCTACCTGTCATGAAGAATTTTTTTTTAACTTAGAGAGTATTGTGTCACAGTTAAAACTATTTAAGTTCCTGTTTCATTCTGTATGCTTAATAAGTTTTCTATTCTATATAAGTATTATTCTATATTACATATACAGTCTATTTATTCTTACTTATCCAATTTAGTAAACAAGATTCTAACCTTAAAATTGAGATTAGATGCCTAAACGAGACATTTTCTCGCAAATTCATGAACTATTATGAACTATGTTTATAAAATTGGCAGCGTGTTATCTAAAAGAGTGTTCCAAGTTACACTTCATTTATAAAAATATGGCAGTTTTGGACTAAAAAGTTACAGTTTACGGGTAGAATCTCGTTTACTAAATTGGACTAGTAAGAATAAATAGACTGTAAGAATTTGATTCAGTAAGGTATTTGCCACGGTTGCACCAAACCGCAGTCTGTAACGCTTGCGGAGCACCTGGCACTGACTGAAAATCTGCGCTGAAGGCTTGCCCATCAGCATATTGCCGAGTCCTTTTCGTGTTCCTTTCCATTTTTAAATTTTTAAATGTAGTAATGTGTTTTAAGTTTGTTTTGTTATTGTGGCGTGTGTACTATGTTTATAATAAATGTTTTTGCTACGTCTTCTTATTCAAAAGGTCCTCTAAACCAAACTTTTGGTACGTACCTGTCGTTATTAGTCGGACTCGACCTTAAAATGTAGATTATTATTTAACTATTCAATACAAATGAACCCTTGCGTTGTGGACCAACTGATCTACCCTCCAAACAAGACACAAGGCTATCCCTTAGCGATCGTAAGCTAATTTCGTTAAAATAATAATCCGACCGTAATCTCTCGCCCCCGATACGCGTGTTTTCGCCCAGAATGAAAACAAATAGAAGAACTCAAATTTACGGTAACTGTGTGAGGTTGTAAAACATTTTATGTTTTTTTTTTATTATTATTATTTATTCAAGACATTTACAGAATACTAGTTAAATACAAAAAAAACCTTCACTGAAACCTGTACAGGTTTATCTGTGAGGTGAGTTACTCTTCTTCTAACTTGAGAAGTGTTGTTTTAGGGCATGTCGGCACTTATTTAGTTCACACAAGATTTTTTCAAAAAGTTCGGTGGATAGATCGTTTAAAATCATTGGAAGAATGTACTCCGCTGTACGAGTCCCATAATAGTGGTTGTAATGCGGTAAAATATAGGTAGGAATGTACTGCAGGTTTCGAAGTTGTTTAGGACGGGTTCGTTTCGTCAGGGAGTCCAAATAATAAACTGGAACGACTTCAACTCTGTGTTTTATTTACAATGACAAACAGAAAAAAACTTATAATAGAATAAAGGATAGAATAATAGTAAAGGACGATTTATGTAGTGCGATCTACGAGTTGTTGAAAAGTAAAGTAGTAGTGCGAAAAAAATCAAGGAAATCTCAAAAATGGGTGACGTAATTTTAAATTTCGAAAATGATAGATACAATTAAAGAAACATACAAAAAAATGGTGTAAAGAGGTTTGCACCGTTACAACTGTCTCGTTCGTTATCAATCCTTGTATGCTGCAGGGGCACGGGTCTATTCCTGCATCGCAGGAAGGTTAGGCCATACTCTACCACGGGTGCCAAGTCCGGGCTGGTGGAGGACTGTAAGACAGTTACGGGACTTACTGTAAAAGTTATCAAACCATCCTTAAGACTTCCGACATTGTTTAACGACTGCCATAGCCACTGCATGACAGCTGGCACCAACGGCTTAACATGCCTTCCGAAGCACGGAAGCGCTGGAAAAAATGCCATAGCGGTTGTCACGGGAAGGTCACCTAACTAGCACCTGACCGCACTTATTGTTACTTTAACTCAAGTAATTGATTCCAATCAATCGGTTCGACTATGCCAGGACCTCTTCGTAGATGTACGTTGACATTTATTTAGTTTTTACCAACGTTGGTACTACGTTGGTAGTCAGTTTTCTAACAGTTTGACATCTAAGTAGCTTCTGTCTCGTGTGTTTTGTATTTTTATCCCATTCGTTGGCGCGAATGGGGCTGCGAATTAATATTTTAACGCGTTGAGAGTTTCCGCCCCCCGAATTATGGTGTGTTGCGGCGTCGACCCTAGTCGCGGCCGTTTGGGAAAGGCACTGCGAGAAACGAAGCAGTAGAGGCTAGATGAGGATGGCAGAGGATATAATAGAGCCCTGCTGGGAATGGAAAGGACTTTTTCCTTGCTATAGTTCTATGTAAACCAAGTCTGTAATTTCCTTTTTTATTTATAATAAAATGTTCTCTGAACTATATATCTATGTAACCCCAGTTTCTCGTACAAATAGTTAACAGTCTGTTGATATAAAGACAAATAATTCTCAGCGCTTGAAATTGCCAATCCTTTGTTGGCACTCGTGGTAATTATCTCTATTCACGCCCATACTATCGCCCTGAGGAAAGGCCTGCGCCCTGCAGACGGATGGTTACGTTTTGAAAAAGAAAAGGTATAGATTGATCGACTGATAATAGTGTCAGTTGTTTTTTTATGCCCACAGGTTTTCTGCTGTGCTCAATCAAGTGTTCTAATCGAACCTATAAATATTTATAAACGCTCTCTAGAGTTTCTAAATATTTTTGTAAGCGTCACCTAAATTTACACTATCACTTTATCTATTTAAACCGTGGCAAGTGGCAAACCTTCGTTTCTGCCTACCTTCCATCGGACCACCAGACAATCGGCTCAAATGCACGCTTTTGTCGTCAAAATTCCGCGAATCCGCACCGAGCGATCCGCAAATTCTTTTATAATAAGAACGCTATTTTTATTTTTAATGCACTAACCCGTGCTAAGGAACAAATTTAAAAACCTATTTAGAGGCTAAAAATTTCACCCATGCCGGGATTCGAACCCGCGACCTCTGGCTATCCGTACCAGCGCTCAACCAATTGAGCCAATGGGCGAATCACGGCGTCAGTGAAATTTCGAACCTCTTTACAATATTCTCTGTATTAAGTACAGGCAGCGACATCTGACTTAAGCAAATTGCATTACTTACAGCCCCGACTACCTACTTTGCAGTTAGGTTTAACATCGGAACGATATCACTGTACCCACATGATTACACTATTTTTATTTTTAATGCACTAACCCGTGCTAAGGAACAAATTTAAAAACCTATTTAGAGGCTAAAAATTTCACCCATGCCGGGATTCGAACCCGCGACCTCTGGCTATCCGTACCAGCGCTCAACCAATTGAGCCAATGGGCGAATTTTTAGCCTCTAAATAGGTTTTTAAATTTGTTCCTTAGCACGGGTTAGTGCATTAAAAATAAAAATAGTGTAATCATGTGGGTACAGTGATATCGTTCCGATGTTAAACCTAACTGCAAAGTAGGTAGTCGGGGCTGTAAGTAATGCAATTTGCTTAAGTCAGATGTCGCTGCCTGTACTTAATACAGAGAATATTGTAAAGAGGTTCGAAATTTCACTGACGCCGTGATTCGCCCATTGGCTCAATTGGTTGAGCGCTGGTACGGATAGCCAGAGGTCGCGGGTTCGAATCCCGGCATGGGTGAAATTTTTAGCCTCTAAATAGGTTTTTAAATAATAAGAACGGCAAAGTTGTGGAACACGCTGCCAACCTGGGTGTCCTTAAAAGTAGAGTCAACCGGCATTTAACAGGTAAGCACGTTACATCGTAGACCACGTCTTCGCTTACCATCAGGCGTGACTGAGGTCACGTGTAACTATCCTACACGTGACCTCAGTCACGCGTAAAAAAAACCTCTACGGGATACAAGCGAGTAGTAGGTAATAAAGTTCCACGGAGTTCTTTTCCGAGAGGCCTTCTCTATACGCCTGGCATAAAATTAACTCTGACGCTAATAATTTTACTTTATTGATATTAGGGCCGTGTTATCCTGATGACTGTATTATCTTGAGACTTATTCTTTGTTTTGGTACTGCGCAAAAAGTATAGCGTGTTGCTAAAACTTGCCGTTAGACTGCACTCCACGGCTCATCAACCTTTACGTTTTCGTATAACCCAAAGTTCTAATTAGTCAGTGTCCTTCTAAAGGTATTCACACATTCCGCGTGTTCTGCACATCAAAGCAGAAAACCTAATTTATTTTCTTCAATTTTACATGTCTTACCAGACATGTAATAAAATTGAAGAAAATAAATTCAAAAATCCAAGAATAAATAAAATATCACCTCACTGTTTGACACTACCCCCCACCTTTTCCACGTCACCTGCCGGTTGGCTAGAATAAAATACTATTTAGTATATTTACTGGTACAATAAAGACTTTTAATAATAATAATAAATAGCAAGCGCGCGTGGCCTAGTCGAACCCAGTGACTGGAATCAATCACTTGAGTTAAGCAACAACAGGCGCGGTCAGGTGCAGGATCGGTGACCGTCCCTTGACTACCGCTAGTGGATTTTCCGAGCGCTACTACCATGCTTCACAAGGCATGTTAAGCCGTTGGTGCCGGCTGTCATGTAATGGTAGTCGTTAAGCCATGTCAGAGGCCTTATGGGCGGCTTGATAAATTCTGACAGTAAGGCCCACCGCTGTCTTACAATCCTCCACCAATCCGGACCTGGACCCCGTGGTGGAGTATGGCCTAACCTTCCTGCGATGCAGGAAGAGACCTGTGCCACAGCAATGGGGACATACAAGGGTTGATATCGAATGAATAGCAATTTATACCGACCTGTTTCAAAAACTACGCATTATAGAAATGTAACCTCTATATGGTACTGCGTATAAAAATAGGTTGTTCTGTGTAATATTGAATTGCAAAACACGAGCAGCCAAATTATAACCAAAGCAGAAAATAACGAAAATCCTACCACTCCTACGAAACGAGATTTGTGATTAACCGGATTGAAAGCAAATCTCTAAGCTCTTTACTAGTAATGAAATGTGGATTACTTAGATAATACGGTAGTTACTTCGGGCGTAATTTGTTTTGCGGCTAAATGTGTGTATAAAAGCACATTTGGCGGTAATGGGTTGTGTTATTAGCTCGAAGGGTGGCAAATCTAACTATACTTGCAGCTTCGCTTACGTGGGATTCGGATAAAAATAAATATGCGTTTTGTAGGTTTTTATTTTATTTATTGGGCAAAAACAGGAAATAGGCTACGGTATTTACCCTTGTATGTCCGCACTGCTGGGGCACAGGTCTCCTGCTGCATCGCAGGGAGGTTAGGCCATACTCCACCACGGGGGCCCAGTCCGGGTGGGTGGAGGATTGTAAGGCAGTGGCGGGCCTTACTGTCAGAAGTTATCAAGCCGCCCATAAGGCCTCTGACATGGCTTAACGACTGCCATTACATGACATCCGGTACCACCGGCTTAACGTGCCTTGCGAAGCACGGAAACGCTCGAAAAAATTCCACCAGCGGTAGTCACGGGACGGTCACCCATCCTGCACCTGACCGCGCCTGTTGTTGCTTAACTCAAGTGATTGATTCCAATCACTTGGTTCGCCTAGGCCACGAGCGCTTCTTTTTTACTGGCTGTGCAGTAAAGTGTTCTTTATCTCTATCTGTCTATTTGTATGATCTAGAGGAACTTGCAAATTGTGCAGCTACACCAAGTATGGGGCAGTAATACTTAACATAGTTTCCACTATTGGCATAGCCCCACCAATAGAAAGTAAATCATAATTTATGTTATCGATATCGACCCTTGTATGTCCCCACTGCTGGGGCACGGGTCTCTTCCTGCATCGCAGGAAGGTTAGGCCAGACTCCACCACGGGGGCCAAGTCCGGGTTGGTGGAGGTTACTTGTGTTATAATAGGTTTTTATTTAAAAGTGAACATGAGAAATCTTAACAACTACGACAACTATTTTTAGAACCTATACAGCCTTACTAAAAAACTTGGTGTAAGTATTGTATAACTATGCAGTGTTTTGTCTCTTTTCTTCCAACTGAAAATTACATTCAAATGACGTGTAAAAAATACTGTGTAACTATAACAGGCTTATACGGTGTTTATTAGTAAGAGCCATAGTCTAGAGCCTAGAATCAACAACCAAGGATTTTAATCGACTAAAGTTTTACTCTATTCATCATAGGTTCTAGACTGTAAGTTCTAAAATGGTTGTCACAGTTGTAAGGATATATCATGTTCACTTTTAGATAAAGACGTACATATTATAAAACAAGTTATGATTTTTTCCATTGCGCTAGTTAGCGCCCCGAAACGCCTTAAAGGAACAACTAGGTGCAAGACAGTGGGCAGGACAGTGTAGGTAGTAAATAGTATAATTTTACATTACGAGCTGACCAGCAAACGTTGTTTTGCCACATTAATTAGCCACGAACTATCCTCAGACCTAACATATATACACAAAAAAAGTCATAAGGGTAGGTGAAGCCGTTTCAGAGGAGTTCACTAACAAATACTGTGCCACGAGATTTTTATGTATGAAACTAGCTGCCCCGGGAAGCGAAGGTGATCTGTCAGGATCGTGGCAAGTGGCAGTCCCTGGTCTCTGCCTACCCCTCTGGGATACAAGCGTGAGGTTATGTATGTATGTACTAGCTGCCCCGGCGAACTTTGTACGGCCACTGAATCCGTTTATACAAATCTTCTAACCATGGCAACGCCATACATAAATATCTCTGGGTTTGGCTTGAAAAAAGGTTACGATAACAATAAAATATTAACGGGAACGCATTACCGAGATATCAAGGGTATCCTGTGTCTCAGTTCAGATCTTTGTCTATCTGTATGCTTTATTTTATATAACTTTAGCAATTATTGCGTGATTGAGGAACAAACATCCAGACATCTTCACAAACTTTCACATTTATGATATTGAGCAGGATTATAACATTGTATAACTATATAACGGTAATTAGAAGTCGATAACATTGATGTCTGGAATGAAAGCCGGTACAATGCATGAGTTGTATATTTTATATGTAATTATGTAAACTGTGTTAATTAAGGTCTTTGAAAAGACTAAGTTTGGAGTTTTTTCGTCCATTTTTTCTCCAATATGATCTAAATTTTGAAATGGACACCTAGTTTGAATTGTAACGTTCATCAAGTTGCAGTTCTTGCGCTACTTTGAATAAAACCTTTTCATTTCATCATCTCATTAATTTATTGTAAGTACCGAACAAGAATCGGTAAAGAAGAAGAACAAAAAAAAGAGTTCACGTTAAACTTCGTGGTCGTAACTACGTTTTGGCTAGGATAAGTAGAGCTACTCGTATTAACATTTTTTGTCTAAACATTTTCGATTGTACGCACCTTGATTTGTGTAAAATTTCATTACGCTGCGGCATCTTCTTGTTCAGGCTATATTAGTTCACTGCTGGACATAGCCCTCCCCTATTGAGCGCCATAGCAAAAGGTTATGCCATCATTGGGGGGTAATGCCCATAATCCCGCTGCGGCATGTCGTTTCTAAAAATCAAACTCTGTTTGTATGGGAATTTCCACTTGTGAAACCCTCTTTAAAGAATTTATTTAATACTATTTTCCATTCAGAATCCGACAGACAGTGCCAAAGTACTTAAGTACCTATTCAACCTCATCGGCACACAACAAACAACACACTTCGCAACAAAAAAACTAACAAACAGTTCCTACTTAACACCCTTGAAGCGACAAGGTTGCATCTGAACTAAAAACACATGTCCCATTACCACCCTGTCATAATCAACCCCCTGAAAGGCTAACATAACTTGACCTCGCACGCGTCTTAACACAACCCTTAATTGAATGCATTAAGAGGGAGTTTGCGACTGTCATAGGTCTTGTAAGCTGGTTAGTGTCTGAATAGGGGCGGGTAACAGCGAGGGAGTGATTGCTAACACTTGAGCCTGTTTATTGCCTTTGTCCGGAGCAAATGTTACATTGAATACTAAAAGCTCTGTTTTGTTTACAAATTGGTAGTTGGGTGGTGTTCGGTTAAACTGGTACTTAGCGGGTGGTCTTACTAATTGGTCTCTTTATTATTTGGCGCAGTTGTTGACTTTTGGCTATACGTCTATTGGTGGCTTATACATGGTGCACCAGCATTGCTTAAAATGCTGATTAGAACTCGAAAAACTTTTCTCTAGTAGCAATAAGAATAATAGAAAAAAGCTAAAGTGTTAATTAAATTTAAGAACGAGCTGTTCGTATTAGAGTAGTTACTCGTCAATACAAATATTTTTTTCTATGACTCACTTTAATTTTGGAAGGGTTTTAATTAAACTAATAAATAAGATAAATTGATATACATTGGTCTCGCTAAAACTCTAGAACGGCTGGACCCAATTTGGCTTTTTTTATATTTGTGGAACAGAGAATAAAAAAGATAGATACATATAGGTGTTACGTAGTTCACCGGTTCTTTTAGTGAAAAATAAACTACTGCTCAGAATTTCTTATTGCTTTGAATTTGTTCAGTCATAAAACCCCATTTCAATTCACCAAAGTAATCTCGCCTACTTACGCTAATAGAAGTATCTCAAAAACTCCCAATAAACTGGCACATTAACATGTTTGAGGCAAACTCATCGTTAAAGAGAGCCATTAAAAGTATACGCCACACACGTCTACTTAAGAGTCTTAACTCTGGCATATGAAGCGTACCTAATTGTGTCAGTCATGCTCCGTTTACATCAATTCCACTGCGACTGAAGTCAGCAAAGGAGCGTTAAAAGAGCGCACTACCGAAAATCAAACTGCTTCGCGAGCGGGTCTGTTGATTCAGTGACTAGCGTCGTCTACGACATGACGTGACGGCTAACATAACTAGACAAAAAAAATTACTAGGAGCCGTTTCCAGATGGGAGAAAAGTCGAATGCAAACTGCGATTAATCAAATATTATAATGATGTTATAAATAGTAATGGGGAGGAAAACGCAAAGCTGAATCCAGATGTCGCCACCGGCGAGTAGGCCCAATACGCCGCCATGTTAAGTTTTCTTTCTTAATATTTACTAACAAAATGTAGTCCATGATGTGCCGCAGCTAAAGGAAGAGTTAAGAAAACGGAAAGCTTTTGTTGTTTGTAAAAAGCTGTTTTGAGAAGCTGTCCAATTTTTTCTTCTCATGGCCTTTTCTCATAACTTTCTTCTTTTAAAATCCTTGGAAAACATATGAATCTCCTTATTCTTACAATCACGTGCAGCTTAGTTCGTCATTTTGTTAACTATACGAGAAAACAAATAAGTAAACAAAAAAAATGTATGGCGTTTGACAGCTTTGACAGTTTATTTAGGCCTAGTCGATCATTCGCCCTCTGCCGGGATAAAAAAGCAGTTTTTCTCCCCATTGATCTTGTATCGTGTAGAACGTTTGAATTTTGCCAAACAATAAAAACATAAGTTGTACTGTTTCTCAATGGTCCCCATCTTTAGCTTCTTTTGTGAGACGGGATCTCGCTTAAGTGAATCAAATTATTTATCCCTGTGTCTCACTGTAAGTATTTCATATCTAGATTCAAGTAGAATAGCGATTCTACAAAGTGGAATAGGTAAGTTATGACGCAAAAGGCAATGAAAGGCGCGAGTGAATGTAAATAGGAGCTAAGAGTTTATCATCGGCAAGTGAAGCGTAATTGTGTCAGCGTGAAAGGTAATGTTTTAAAACACTCTTCGTCGGTTAGGCAACTTATTAGGGGCTGGGAGGGCTGGCCTACGGATTCCTGTTGTGCATGTGAAAGTATTCATACCTACTTAGTTAAAAACAGCGTTTTTAAGAGCCAGTCAAAGATTCATACCGCCTTACACCACTTTCTGAAAAGGAGCTTCATTTGCAATTCGCCAAAATTCTCCATGTAAAAGTAATATTAAATTACTGTTTAAGTGATATTTAAAAAAGTTTTTCTAAACCTAAGTAGATAATAACATTAATAAACTAATCTGGTACCTGCGTGCTGAGATTCGAACACACGTGTCGTTAAAGGCGACTAAGGAACACAAACCGGGGGGTGGGCAGCAGCGCCCCCTGCAGTACAATTCCACCGAACTGCGATCCCCAACCCGCATGCCCAGCGTGGGGATTTTGGGCATTACCCCCTATGATAGCACAACGTGGCGCTCATTGGGGGAGGGCTATGTCCAGCAGTGGACTAGTATAGCCTGACGACGACGACGTTCAATCGCTGCGCTACCACCGCGCTAGTAGAAGAGGTAATAAAAAATACTATAATAGATGAGCCGCCACCCGTCTCGCAAAACAGCCTGAAATCTCCTCAGCATCGCCCGCAAACCCTCCAGAATATTAAGAGCGGCGTCACACATCGCTACAGCCCAAAAGCCTTTTATTAAAAGACGCTAATGCGCACCCGCGGCCGCCTCGCCAATTTGCCTACAAACTTTTTAATCTTTCATGCCTTGGTTAAATATGTAGAGAAGAGTTCAGTTATACGGACAGGTACGGAGCCAGGGAATTTTTTTACTGCCATCCGTAACATGTGAGCTACGCGACGACTAGATAGATAGAGAACAGTGACGATGTATGTTATGATATAGACCACCACCTACACGATGATCTGATGACATCAGACCTGTACTACAATAGCGACAAACCGAATGCATAAGTGCGGAACCCAACAGTGGGTAAACAAATTCTAAAAGGATGAAGAACTATAGACAGACTACCTGCACGATCGTCTTATGATAGGAAATGGTCTAGATTTTGAAATGGTCACACATTGGCCTCTGCATCTAAGTAACAGCGTCCAATGGCATCTTCACTCACACTATATGGGTGAAGGGACCACCCGGATGTTGTAGTGCCTGGGACATGATTTTAATTTATTTATTCATACAGTTTGGAGAATCCTCAGCTTAAAAAGCAATCAAAAAATGTATGGACCTCATGCTTCGCGCTCCAAACATATAACTTACAATGATGATTTTACTATAAATTTCATAATATTAAATCACTAATATTGAGATAGTGTAAGCTTGCCTATACCATCTATGTTATCTGGACAACTTAGTCGGCCTAGTGAAATGGACTCCTAGTTTAATTTGTAACGTTCAATAAGTCACAGTGTCCGTGTAGCTCTGAATAAAATACTTTGATTGATTGATTATGTCAGGGCTACTACAGAGTTGACCTGGACTTCAATAGCCGCTGACGGATCGCTATGGAGGCCTTACAAAGCGAAATACGCCTGACATTGGACAAATAAATGCTGAAGAAAAAGAAGAAGACGACTTTTACAAGAGAGAAGACGAACCAGGGCCTCACCTTACCCTGAATACTGGCCTGGTACCCCCGGTACTCAAGACGGGCGGATTATTAATTTAAGCGAGATATGCTGTTAAAAGCGGCGTAATTGTGTTGCGGTGCGAGTTATTTTACACTTTGCTGTGTGTCGGGGACGCGGTGCGTTGAAATTTTGATGCCCTGGGCTTCCCTAACTAAGTAAGGTCGTTGTTGGAAACTAGTCAGGATTAAAGAATGTTAAATAACACTGTGTTCTGTATATACCTTGTACTTATGCCGGAACTGAGCTAACAATGCAAGGAAGAGAACACTATCTTTCGATGGAGCCCTCTTCTACCTGAAATGGAGGTACATCTTTTTTTTACGTAGCCTCTATGTTTGTGTCCCACTGCTGAGCAAAGGTCTCCCCCATTTCAGTCCAGACTTGTCTGCCCTGGGTCACCTCAGGCCAGTCCGGCAGATGGTTGTCGAGATCATCTATCCACCGTACAAGTAGTGAGTACAAGTTCATAAAACTACAAGGTACCTACATTGCCTAGCAGCGTCTACTTGTTGATTTGTGAGTAAATCGACTTTGCAATGTACTTTCGATCGAATTGTCATACTAAACTATAAATTATGTTATATGAAATAGGAACTACACGGAAAAAAATCTGCTTTAGCAAAGTACCAATTTGGCTTTGTTAAAAATTACTTGACTACATACAACTAAGATACATTTAAAACGCTCATTAAAGCTTTGTTAGCTATAGACGAGCAAGTATTGCTAAATGGTCTTGGTTATTTTAAATTAAAGTACTTCTTTATTTCCAAATAAGTGGCTCGATAAATGTAACATTTGCGGAATACAATTACAAATAGACAATCTTACGTTGTTAGCTACGGCTAAGGATGTTATTTAATTTAAAACGAGCAAGCCTCGGTTAAACTTAGACAAAGTTGCTTTGATGCAAGTACCGTGTAACTAATTTAAAAACGTCCCTTGTACTTTTTGTTTCCAAATAAGTGGCTCGATAAATGTAACCTTTGCGGAATACAATTACAAATAGACAATCTTACGTTGTTAGCTACGGCTAAGGATGTTATTTAATTTAAAACGACAAGCCTCGGTTAAACTTAGACAAGGTTGCTTTGATGCAAGTACCGTGTTACTAATTTAAAAACGTCCCTTGTACTTTTTTGTTTCCAAATAAGTGGCTCGATAAATGTAACCTTTGCGGAATACAATTACAAATAGACAATCTTACGTTGTTAGCTACAGCTAAGGATGTTATTTAATTTAAAACGACAAGCCTCGGTTAAACTTAGACAAGGTTGCTTTGATGCCAGTACCGTGTTACTAATTTAAAAACGTCCCTTGTACTTTTTTGTTTCCAAATAAGTGGCTCGATAAATGTAACCTTTGCGGAATACAATTACAAATAGACAATCTTACGTTGTTAGCTACAGCTAAGGATGTTATTTAATTTAAAACGAGCAAGCCTCGGTTAAACTTAGACAAAGTTGCTTTGATGCAAGTACCGTGTAACTAATTTAAAAACGTCCCTTGTACTTTTTGTTTCCAAATAAGTGGCTCGATAAATGTAACCTTTGCGGAATACAATTACAAATAGACAATCTTACGTTGTTAGCTACGGCTAAGGATGTTATTTAATTTAAAACGACAAGCCTCGGTTAAACTTAGACAAGGTTGCTTTGATGCAAGTACCGTGTTACTAATTTAAAAACGTCCCTTGTACTTTTTTGTTTCCAAATAAGTGGCTCGATAAATGTAACCTTTGCGGAATACAATTACAAATAGACAATCTTACGTTGTTAGCTACAGCTAAGGATGTTATTTAATTTAAAACGACAAGCCTCGGTTAAACTTAGACAAGGTTGCTTTGATGCAAGTACCGTGTTACTAATTTAAAAACGTCCCTTGTACTTTTTTGTTTCCAAATAAGTGGCTCGATAAATGTAACCTTTGCGGAATACAATTACAAATAGACAATCTTACGTTGTTAGCTACAGCTAAGGATGTTATTTAATTTAAAACGACAAGCCTCGGTTAAACTCAGATAAGTTTATGTGGGGCAAGTACCGTGTTACTAATTTAAAAACGTCCCTTGTACTTTTTTGTTTCCAAATAAGTGGCTCGATAAATGTAACCTTTGCGGAATACAATTACAAATAGACAATCTTACGTTTTTAGCTACGGCTAAGGATGTTATTTAATTTAAAACGACAAGCCTCGGTTAACTTAGACAAGGTTGCTTTGATGCAAGTACCGTGTTACTAATTTAAAAACATCCCTTGTACTTTTTTGTTTCTAAATAAGTGGCTCGATAAATGTAACCTTTGCGAAATACAATTACAAATAGACAATCTTACGTTGTTAGCTACAGCTAAAGATGTTATTTAATTTAAAACGACAAGCCTCGGTTAAACTTAGACAAGATAGTTGTAATGCAAATACCCTGTAACTTATTAAAACACGTCCCTTGTACTTTTTTATTTTCAAATAAGAGGCTCGATGAATGTAAACGTTGTCAAATGCAATTAAAATAGACAAAATTACACTGTTGGCTACGGCAAAGCATGATATTTAATTTTAAACGATTAACTCTTGGCTAAACTCAGATAAGTTTATGTGGGGCAAATACCGTGTAACTTATTTTAAAACGTCCTTGTACTTTTTTATTTCTAAATAAGTGGCTCGATTAAACTATGTCGAATTCAATTAAAATAGACAAACTTACACTGTTATAGCTACGGCTAAGCGTGATATTTAATTTTAAACGATTAAGTCTTGGCTAAACTCAGATAAGTTTATGAAATGCAAATTACCGTTAACTTATTTAAAAACGTCCTTTGTACTTGTTTAATTCCAAATATGTGGCTCGATGAATGTAAACTTGTAAACTTTGCCGAATTAAATTTAAAATAAACAAGTAAACATTGTTGGCTACGGCTAAGTATGTTATTTAATTTTAAACGAATAAAACTCGGTTAAACTTAAATAAGTAGCTATGTTGCAAATTACCGTGTGACTTATTTGAAATTTCTCTTGTACTTGTTTATTTTTAAACAAGTGTCTCGGTAAATGTAAACTTTGCCGAGTCCAATTAAAATAGACAATCTTACACTGTTACCTACAGCTGAGTATGTCATTCATTTTCAAATAAACCATTTAGCTAAAGTTAGATAAGTTGCAATGCTGAAAATTGCCGTGTAACTTCTAAAAACACAAACTTGTTACAAAGCTGTCGTTACAGAAGCGCTCGGTAGTTTATAACTGAGAACGTTTACAATTTTTAAGATTGGAACTTATTTAAATAACTTGAAATATTCTCGGTGTCACACAGCAAAGACTTTATGCCTATCACAATAAGAATCAAAATTCACTTAAGACTTTTCAAGATTCTTCTTTCTTGGCGGGCATGCACTGATTGGCTGATTAGCGTATTGAGCTGACGAGTCGAGTGTTGCCACTATATAATTTGTCATGATTATTTTTGTAGCTTTTGACCCCTCTTCGTAACTTGTCTAAATTATTATTGCAACTAATAGCTGATTGCATAATTTTCATAAAATTCTAGCCTTTGTTGAAGTGAAGTGATAAAAAGTCGACAATCAGCCGACTTAAAAAATGAGGATTCCAATTCGACTCGTGTGAATGTTCTATGTGGGCTTATTGAACGAGGGAGTAAAGCAAGCGAAGTTCTTATAGTCTTCTAGAACAATCCAGCGTTTGTATGTGTGACTCTTCTTACTTCTTGATGCGTCATTTTGTTTATCTCTTTCTGACACACGGGAAGGAAGAAACAGGAACCTTTGAGTGTAATTGATGGGTTTTATAGAAAACCAGCTTTTGCCCGCGACAGTTTTTTCATAGAAAAATCCATATATTTTATAAAAAAACATGTTTTTTCCGACCTTTCAATAGTTAGGTACTCTGCTATTTGGAGACGGGTGAGAAATGAAAAACCATCAAAATCGGTCCAGTCGTTCTCGACTTTTTGTGTTCGAACAAATGCGACTTTGTTTTAAGACTAGCTTTTGCTCGCGACTTTATCCGCGTGGTCTACAGAATTTCTTTTTCGTGACATTTTGAGATAATTTGATATTTATTCTGCTATTCGGGACGGAGACAAATGCAACAAATTAAAAACCATGAAAATCGATCCAGCCGTTCTCGATTTACAAGTGTTAGAACAAACAAGACTTTGTTTTTTTTTAATACAATTTTAATAGTTTTGCTCTTGATATTTGTACCTTTCCTAGTGCTATGTTATGAAAATAGGTCACACCATCTTTTTTCGTATCGTTAAGGTCTTATTTTGGCACTTTATTGTAGCACATTTTGGCCATTTGTCAGCTTTGTAGTCATCAAACGTATAATGATGGAATTGTGCTTAGACTGAATTTAAGCTCAATTTTGCGGTTACGTTTTTGAACGCCTATGAGTTACTTATTTGTATTGTAAGCAATGTAAAGTCATTGAGATTATGTACACTGTATGGAGTCTGTAAAAATGTAATCTCTTAAGTTTCGGGTTAATTTTCCTGTGAGTACTTATAATAATCAAAAATAAGATTATATTATTTAAATCCAAATGTAACTTTTAAACCTGCCTCGCGTAACTTTTGCCGGACAGGTATTGGCAACACTGCGACACGAGGCACAAACGAACGACCGGCCGGTAATTTTCTTCACAATTTTCTTTCAACATTTTTACCATTACTCAAGTTGTGCTGGTTTTATTTCGAGGATTAATTTAAAGCTAATCTGTCTTCTTTAGATTTTAATGTGTGTGAGAGGCGGCTCATCCATCGATCCTACGACGAGGAATTAAAAAATCGTCTGACGGCATGGGATTTGAAAGAGAACATTGAAGTTTCCAAAGGCAAGTAGACAAACCAAAACATATTTTCTTTCACGTTGTTTGTTATAAATTTACTGTTTGTACACTTAGCGACACGAGGCGCTACCACATGGTAGCTGGTGTGAGTAGGAGTATCGGACAAATATGGGTATCTATATGTAACAGGGACGTCTTGTGTTGTTACCTATATAGGGAAAATCAATTACCACATGGCTTTATTGACTGGCTTACACTCACATGCAATAAACTACGAATAATACTAATTTCCTCCACTAAAACCCCAACTGGTGGGGCAAAGTGGAAACCTAAAATCTCAGTGGAATCTGCCTCACTGAAATTCGATGTAGTGGGGCAAATTTCACTTGTCTTAATTCTCGGTGGCTTTCGCCCCACCTGGATGTTTATTATTAATAAATCTCCCTTGAGGAGATATTTTTTTCGATATTTCGCATTTGGCCCTATAGTAATTTGTGCTCAGTTTCAGTATAGTAACCTTCATGAATATAGCACGATTGCATTAATATGTATGTACATACGTTCCTACTTTACTACAACTTATAATTTTTTGTTTTAGGACTTGCGGTTGCTGATAACCAGTACTCTAGAAGCGAAAAGCCTATAAAATCAGGATAAAAGTATTTCAATAAATAACGCGGCACGTCTGATATATTAAGAATTATTGCAACATGTATACTACGACAAAACCCTGAAGACTGCGCCGATTTAAGTAGCACGGGTTATACCATAGTGTGAAAGAAACTATCATTACCGGACTAATATCTATTGAACAACTACGCATTACAGAGACTCGCCCGCCAGGTAATTTTCTACGAAAATGTAATTCCACCCATGCCGGGACTCAAACCCGTGACCTCTGGCTGTTCGCTCCAGAGGTTGCGGGTTCGAGTCCCGGCATGGGTAGTGTGACTAGTGTGTAGCTTCTAAATAGGTTTTTAAAATACAATGATAAGTGAAACATATTTGAAGTTAGTTTTTTTTACGAAATAGGCACAGGCCTATTTCCAATAGGGTTAAGCAAATTAACGCATTTTAATGCTCGGTGGCCTTTTGCGAATAAGACATCTCGGTCACTTAACTGTTTGTGCCTTTAACTTGCTTGTGTAGACTGACTGACATCTGAATTTGTTAATAATGCAGATTTCAATTGTATACAAGATCGTTCCGTATTTTTTACATTATTTTATGTCCAAAACGTACGAAGCGGAAAAAATTAACTAGTTAAACAATACAGAGATTGGAGGGCTGCTGTTGTTGTATTAACTTTTTCACGATTTTGTCATCGTACAGACCCAGCTTAAGTTAATTTATGTTTCTATAGATCTCTCTTTATTAGCAAATAAATTTTACTTGTTCCATATACACAGTCTTTCCTTTCATGTCTTTCAAGTTTTGTCCATTCGGTACATAATTGGTTTAGGCGCAGAAAGTTCATTTTATAAAAATACACCTAGTGATGTTTTGAGAAAGATCTATTGTGTAACTTAAATTATTTCAATGCCACTTTTTGCGCCTAACCACGGTTCACGATAAATAATCTTTTTTAGTTTTTCAATTATAGGCATATACATTTTTTATTCACCACAATGTTGAAAATTACCAAGTTATTCAGTATTGTCAAACTGTTCATTGAATAGCTACAACCTATCAAATTTGTAATAGTAGCCAATTCAAATTGGTATACTTAACCAATAACTATGCAACATGTATTTTAGCTGTGGTCATCGAAGTAACCCTCTTAAAAAGTTGCATGGTTATTGGTTAAACATGCCGATTTTAATTGGCTAACATTATAATGCTGATGTTTTGTAGCTACCCGATTAATATGTTTGGCAGCACTGAATAACTTGGTAACTTTCAACAAAGTATTTTAGCTGTGGTCACCCAATCAACCCGCTTAAAGAATAGCATGGATATTGGTTAAATATACTGAATTGAGTTAGCTAATTTTACAAAGCTGATGGGTTGTAGGCACCCGATGAAGAAGTTTGACAGCACCGAATAACTTGGTAACCTTCTACAGAGTATTTTAGCTGTGGTCACCCAATCAACCCGCTTAAAGAGTAGCATGGATATTGGTTAAGAATACCGAATTGAATTTGCTAATACTACAAAGCTAATGGGTGGTAGCTAACAGATGAAGATGTTTGACAGCACCGAATGTCTTGGTTACTTTTAACAAAGTATTATAGCTATCGTCACCCAATCAACCCTCTTAAAGAGTAGCATGGTTATTGGTTAAATATACCGAGTTGAATTAGCTAATATTACAGCGCTGATGAATTGTAGCACCCAATGAACACTATAGATAGTACCGAATAACTTGGTTATTTTCAACAAAATATTTAAGCTGTGTTCACCCAATTAACCTGCTTAAGCGATAACACCATTGGTTAGGTATACCGATTTTAATTAGCTAATATTACAAAAGCATGAGGGTAGTAGCTACCCAATTAATACAAAACACTACCAACCACTTGGCAAGGTTTACCAAGCAACTAGGTTGTATCTACCGAGTTAGTTAGCTAAATACAACAACTCGCCCTATTAATAATCACAATGAGGTTTGCTATGTTTACTGATTTATAAACATTGCATGACCTATTTTTTAACATACTTACTGGGTTAATGTTACCAACGTATATCAACAAAGTTCAATGGTTTAATTTTAGCGACAGTGTTTGCAGGCTCCCTCAGAACCAACTCACTCGATTATAAATACACAATACTTATTTACTTTTAGCCGTTCATTTTTTTCCGTGTAGGAGTCACTCCTATATTATATTTTTTACTGGCACTACCCCTTCCTTTGGCCGCATCATCGTAGGTTAGCTGGACGAAAATACTACCTAGTATTAAGCTCGCCTTTGTACAAATTATGTTTTAGTGCAATAAACAATTTTCATTCGTTCGTTCGTTCGTTCATTCATTCAATTCTCATTTCATTAGCAAATAGCAAATATTTCGTAGACTCTAAGGCGTATGACTTGAATTCTACATAAAAAGTCGAACGACAGACAATAATTGTGATTGATTACGACATTATGACACCTCAAAGCGAGCGAAATTTATTAGCAATTTTGCGCATACGACTTTATGAGAATACCTAGGAGCCGATTCTCGCCCATGCAAATTGAACGCATAGACGCAAAATCAGAAATTTTTTGTCGCAGAAAAATCTGTTTCGGTGAGCCAATTCTCCCTTCGTTACCAAATAATTCGTATACGACTCTAAGGCTTATGACTTGAATTCTACATACTAAGCGACTCTGTGTACCCTAAAATATATAGTCTTGTCTTTAAAAATTCTATGCCAATAAATTCCTCTTTACGTTTTAATACAGCACAATAACTAAATCATGATTTATAAAGTCAAAACACCATTTTATTTCTGCCAAGGCCTCTATAACGTAAAAACTCAGTTTTCATTACCGCACAGATTAGACTAAGAAACAAAACCATCAATTTTATTCACACTAACACCTCCACTAAAAAAGTAAGTTTTAACTGTCTGATATGTCTACTTTACTGCACCTACTAGACTGTTAAACAAAATCAATTGTTGTGTGGGTGGTTTACCTACCAAAGGAACTTCACTGTGGCCGTTTATTTCCCAAATTATCCACAATCTACAATGCGTTGACAACCAATTTGTTTTTGAACTATTGTTTTTTAAGTAAGGGCTTAAACCTCATCTTTTTGCAAGCCTTTTTTGGATTCACTCTAAAGATGAATCACTCTACGATAGAGTGAGTGTGGCTATGTGATTGAGTCTGTAAAGGCATAAAATATATCGATGTTTATGCTAAAACTTATTTTAAATCATAAAAAAGTTAAAACGCTTAAGACAGGCCTTTACCAAAAGAACTTTTGAAACCGGTTATAATCTTATCTTATTGTAATATAAGCGAGACCAAAAAGTTGATCATCGCAAAATTTAAAAAGAAGCACTTTCTTTTTATACCTATTCTACAGATTATCGTATTCTTTCGAGCATATCTCCGTCTGAGTAGATAAAGTAACGACCACAGTACCCCACTACCCCACCCCAGCCACCTATAAAGTCATAACCATAATTCCTATTACGCTAAGCTGCAGACTCGCGCGGATCAAACACAAAACATCTGCAAGAGAAGAACGATTTCTGGGTGCATTTTTCGTTCACCCACCCCCGAGCTATTTTTCTCATCTTAAAGAGTAGACAAGTACCAGTTACCGTTTGTTAGCTTTTAAAATATACCTCGGCTACTTCCGGATAGAACCGGATATGAAGAAGAAGAAAAACATTTATTATAGAAACAGTGCACACGCCACAGTAACAAAACAAACTTAAAACATATTACTAAACATAACATTCACAAAAACCAAAAAAAAGGAAGAAAAACGAAAGGTCACGGCGTGTCACTGCTGCTATAAATGGTGAACTGATGAACTGATGAAATGGTGAGCTGAACTGACTCAGCAATATGCTGATGGACAAGCCTTCAGCGCTGATTTTCAGTCAGTGCCAGCAGGTGCTACCCCACAAGCGTCACAGTCAGCGGTGCGATATAATCATTGGCAATAACAATACTAAAGAATTAACAATACCATATAGAGTCGAAAACCATACCATATACAGGGTGTCTCATTCAAATCGGTCAGTATGGGAAAGTCTGAAACTATAAGACATACTAAGATCTGTTCTGAGGAACCATGTCATCGATTTTAATAACAAGAAAAACTGCATTTATACATTTTAAAAAACATCTGTACTCCGTTCGGGAATCGAACCCGGTTGTTTTGAAAAAAAAAACTTCTATTAATCAAACACTAACAATCAATTGAAAAGTCCACTTAAAATAAGTATGTAGATACTTATTTAAAGATTAAGATCGTTACCTAAACGTGTTGAATATTGTATTGAAAAAGGCGGCGGTCACTTCGAGCACCTACTAAAATAAATTAAAGTATGTGAAAACAATGCATTTTATTCATTTTAGACATCATGTTTCATACAGACATTTACTGCTTAAGACCTACACATTCGATATCTAAATAGAAATAGTGTAGGTTTTTTTTTTCAAAACCACCGGGTTCGATTCCCGAACGGAGTACAGATGTTTTTTAAAATGTATGAATACAGTTTTTCTTGTTATTAAAACCGATGACATGGTTCCTCAGAACAGATCTTCGTATGTCTTATAGTTTCAGACTTTCCCATACTGACCGATTTGAATGAAACCCCCTGTATAGAGTAGAATACAATACACGATATATTGTAATAGAATTATAGGAACTAATATGACATTTAACTTTACATATTTTTTCAAAATAGTGCAGAAAACTTTTATACAGAGCAGGAAGTAGTATTACACTCGTGTGCTTTCGGCGAAAACCGAAGCCTACTCTAGAGCCCGAGGGTTTATTAAAAAAGCTAACAGGTTGTACATAATAGCTGTTACTGCGAATTATTGTGATACATTTCAATCGTTGGTCAATGAGCAGAACACCAGCCCGGTGGTCCGATGGCACTGTTAAAGTGGCTGGGAAACTTTGGACGAGACTAACAAAGTGCCGGGTAGGTTGGCGTGAGAGAGGAGAAGCCTTTGCCCAACAGTGGGTTCTGTTTATGGAGTGATCAGATAGAAGTTTTAATGTAGCGCGTGGCCAAAACTTCTATCGATGTTTATTTGTCGATTCGTAAACAAGCGCTTAGCCGCTACACCGAGAAGATAGTCTCCAAGAGTATGGTACGCATTTTAAGTTGACATAGGTTGAAATCTGAACTCAATTGTGATAGTATAGTTACATTTTATAAATACTTCAGAGTAGGTAATAGGTAGGTAGTAGTGGGAAGTACGAGCTAAAATATCGGGAACTCAAATTATGTCATGATTGTTAAGAATTCCATTTCTACAATAGGTAATATTAAGATACAAGTCTATATAGACTTAAAAGACACCTTCAAAATACGCACAAAATGGAAATTATAGTTGCCTTATTTTAATGACGACGGCATTCACTATACGAGTAGCAGCGTCGTTAAACTTACGTAAAAACTATCAATAAAATCGGACGTGGTCGGTAATTTTATTGCTGAACATAGATAAAAAATAAATTGACGAACTGAGAATCTCCTCCTTATCGTGAACTCTGTTAGTTTCTTTTTAATGTTATTAAAATTCTGTATTTCACTTTTTATTATGAAGCCTTTTTATTATGTGGCCTATACACGTCCCACTTCAGGGCTCTCCCAAAAAAGAGATTATGGGAGTAATTACTACGCGTGCCCACCGCGGATTATTGCACTATGAAAACAAATTAAAAAATACAGAGGCGAACATAATGTTAATGCATTATCTTCCAGTTAACCTTAGTATTATTGAACTAGAAATATTTAGGGTAGTGCTTGCATGAAAATGAATGAAAAATGTTTATTGAGCAGAATAAAACATAACAATGTACATATATATAATAACATAACTCTGAACCCCAAACTAAATTAAATTGTATCTTGGGGCACAGTTCTCCATTCGGGTTGAAGTTAAATGTATCACAGCATAGTAATTGTTCCTTAATAAAATAAAAATTAACGTGCATACAGCAAAACTATGATATGGCTATGAAATAAACCTACATATAATAAAATATTACGTAGATACGAAACTTCTATAAGTTTTATAGAATAAAATAATAGACTATTTCATAAACATAAGTGCAAGCTTGTTAGAATTAATATAACCAACATACAACTGTTCTATACATGATTACAGATTTTCTTCCTCAAAGTTCCTTTGCTTTTCAGTGACTCACTTTTTTACGAAACAAACATTCGTTTGTATGGAACTTTTCTCTTTTCAGTGATTCTCTAAGCGATACTTCGGTCACGCTGTTACTTTGCGACTTGAGCCCGTAATCCCGAAGATATTTTGTACGTAAACACGTTAGGGACGATACATCTTCCATTTTGCGCGAATTACCCCACTCGACGCACCGAATCTAATTACTCAGAGACGTGAAAGGAGGAGGTTGTAAGCGGCCAAAGGTTTGGAGAAGGCATATCAGTACGTACTTCTTCGACCATGTAGTAAGGGGCCTTTTAAATAAGATGAAATCTGTTATCAAATAAATGAAATATATAAAAAAAAATCACAAGTAAAAAAATTATGTACCTACGTAATTTTACACTATCACGTTACAAAAATTATAAAAATTAACATAGAGATATTGTTTTTAGATTTAGCATTACATTTTTTTTCCAAAAGTCTTCACACTAGTGAGGACCTGGGTTAATTAATTTAATTTTTGATGGCGAGTTAAGAATTTTACAGCTGTTTCCTAATATATTTTATTTACTGACGCACTTTTCATTCCAGAGTTTTTTTAATTACTACCCAAACTGCGTAGCAGTCAGTTTCTTGGCGAATTAATCGCACTCTTATAATATTCTTTAAAACAAGTACTCGATAACATACAACTTTAAAATTGTATTTGGTCACATTACCACTGACTTTGTGCATTTAGCGTGCATCTCGTGTATGCGTAGTGTTCTGTGTTGTGTTACTGAGTTGTGTGTGTGTGTTTATGATTTATACAATTATTACTGGCCACCCTAGTAAGCGTATTTTTTAATGATTATATATTACGTAACATATTAATGCAATATATGAATGAGTTTAATGTTATTTTTAAATCTAATAGGAAAAAAAAGCTTTTTTTATTATTTTATTACTGGCCAACCCTTTTTTCCTATTAGATTTAAAAATTACATTAAACTCATTAATATATTGCACTAATAGTTGGCTTAATCCACAGAAACGACAATGTCAATGCGGGCGGAGTCAACCAGCCCGAGAATTTCCTAATGATGTTTCTCCGTTGATGAGTGGTATTGGTAATACAAATGAAGAAATTTAGTTTAATTAGAAATTTCAAGCCAAGTAAATTAAAAATCTTTTTCCTACACATGTGAAACTTAAGGGGCTAACTAGCCCCCACCAATGGAACAAAATCAAAACTTGTCTTATAATACGTTTTTTTCAAAAAGTAAACATCAGAATTTTTGATAACTATTTTTAGAACATAAATACCCTAGACTGCGATGCAGGAAGAGACCCGTGCCTTAACAGTGGGGTCGTACAAGGGTTGATATCGACCCTAGAATGTAGTATCAATATCCTAGAACTTTGTTGATCCTAGATTCTAGACTGTAGGTTCTACAAATAGTTTTAAAAACCTATTTAGAGGCTAAAAATTCCACCCATTGAACCCGCAACCTCTGGCTATCCGTGCCAGCGCTCTTCCAACTGATCTAATGGGCGATTCACCGGCATCAGTGAAGTTTCGAACCTCTTTACAATACTCTGTATTACGTACTAAAAATAGTTGTCACCATTTCCAATATTCACTTTTAGATAAAAAAAAGTATTATAATACAAATTATGACTTATTCCATTGGTGGCGCTAGTTAGCACCCTTGAACCACCTTAACTAGGAATCAATAAATTATAAAAACCTATTTAGAGGCTAAAAATTCCACCCATGCCGGGACTCGAACCCGCGACCTCTGGCTAACCGTGCCAGCGCTCCCCAACTGAGCTAAAGGGCAAGTACCAGCATCAGTGAAATTTCGGACCTCTTAACAATACTCTCTATATTACTTACAGGGAGCGACATCTGGCTGAAGTAATATTATCAATAAATTATGTTATACTCTTTGAAACTGTTAAAAAAAAACTTTTATTTATTTTTTAAATTGCTACAATACAAATTATGTATTCTTTATGATTCAGGTTTTCCCATCGCGTTTGCGATTGGTGTCTTTCATCAACAACTGCCTTAAAAAGCAGATAATAGCAGTGACATAGTGAGTATTGCCTTCTCCGTACTCTTATTAACTCTTCGGGCGTAGCTTAGAAAGCTCTTTGGATCTTAGTCTGGATAACGGAGGATTTAGCGGATCCTTGGAGCAGGCGCCGGGGCCCGCGGGGGTGCGGGGGTGGGGGTGCAGATTGCCCCTAATCATGTGATGAAAAACTTGGAAGATAAGTTGTGTCCTGGCTTGATTAGGTTGTGATGAGGTTAGACACATTTTTTTTTATGTAAAGAGGTTGTAACGATTTATACCACCTTTTTTGTGTATTTAATATGGGCATTCTCGACTAACATTTTACTTAAGAAGCGGGCAACGACATTGCTCAGCAATGGGAATAAAGATAAAAAAGTACGATCTAAATTAACAGAAAATAATTCGCCTATTTAGGTATAATGCCTGGCTCAGGTATAATAACATGAGCGAAAATCAGCGCAGTCGGGATGAGTTGTGCACATAAGAGTAATTTGTTAATTTGAAAAAAATCATGTTTGAATAAAGTCATATCCAACACCCACCGCCAATAAGACCCGAAATATGTCCATGTCAAGTCAAAGTCAATTAGTCATGTAATTATACCGAATCCCATCGGGGATCATGCCAAACATAAACTTTGGATTATGTTATGAGCAACATAGGGCGCGATCAGTGCATGGATGGGTGATCGTCTATGACTAACGCTAGAGGCATTTTTCGGTTCGGTGTTTTGCAAGGCACGTTAAGCAGTTGGTGCCGGCGGCCCTCGATAGATGGCAGTCGTTAAGCCAAGTCAGAGGCCTTAGGGCGGCTTGAAAACTTCTGACAGTGAGACCAACCAATAGTCTTGCAAGCCTTAACCAATCCGGACTTGGCCCCCGTGGTGGAGTATGGCCTAAACCTTCCTTAGGGATGAGACCCGTGCCCCTCAGTGGGAACATAATAGGTTACTGATGATGACGATGACACAAAAAAATTACTACAACAATTGTTGTTTCTCCGGAGTACCCACGGAAGCGTTTTTTACTGACTCGCGATGCTTGTAATTTTATTATTAATTATATTATTCATTTTATGATGCATTTCGTATAATTTCGTTTGTATATTATTGTAGCTTATTCTGTTTAAGTAGCTAGTTAACTATTTAAGTATCTTTTTCATTCTGTATAGCTAATATGTATTCTATTGATATAAGTATTATTCTATACAACATATAAGTATTTTATTCAATACGGTACTGCCCATGATTGTTCGCATCGCAGTCTGTGACGCTCGTAGGGTAGAATCTGGCACTGACTGAAAATCAGCGCTGAAGGCTAGTCCATCAGCATACTGCAGAGTCAGTTGCCATTTAGAGCAGCAGGGACACGCCGTGACCTTTCGTTATTCTTCTTTGTTTTTGTTTTTTGTGAATGTCATGTTTAGTAATATGTTTTAAGTCTGTTTTGTTACTGTGTCGTGTGCACTTCTTCTTCTTCTTATACATACCTACTTATCCCAATTACCATAACTACAGGCGGTAGTTCTACTTGCGCGTACTTGACATCCAAAATAGGACAATTCATTTTGGAATTTATTCTTCTTGTGAAGGAAAACATCGTGGAAAAAACTGAGTGTCTGAGTTGTTCAACTATCTCAACGCTGAAAATGCCAAACCGCGGTGGGCACGCGTAGTAATTAAGCCCACATTATCTCTTTCTGAGAGAAGGACGGTGCCCTGCTGTAGGACGTAGGTATATAGGCTGCACAAAAAAACCTTCTAGCTGCCCTTACGCTACGGCGCGAGCTCCTATGATTCGTGTGTCCCACGAGCGTAGGGTTGCGACAAATTATATAAATTGCATTAGGGACTTTATTAGAGCATCATCTGTCAGTATCGCGTTGCAACCGGCGTGATGCATGATGCCCTAGGAAGAGTGGATTGCTAATCGTTATTGTATGATGTTTGAAGGGTTTTGCAAAGAGAGTTCGAAGCCGGAGTTGTCAATGGTTTTGGTGTCAACGAACGATGTGAATTTATTTAAGCCAGTGTTCTCTATTTTAGAGAATTCTCTCACGCAATTTGCCAGTTGCTCTTGCTCCCTGGTAGACTTTTTAAACCTTGGAGTTAGAGACGCATTTTCTCCTATAGTAGGTACACTAACTTCCACACAACACAATCTCTTATCCTGGTGCCAAACGAGGATACCCTGTGCTATGGTAATCAGACAAGGATATCACAAAACGTGTAATTACACCCACACAGAGGCCATTTGTACAATGGTCTGGAGGCACGAAGTGGGAATCGAACCCACGGCCTCCAAACACGACCAGCCGTAATTATTACTACTCACTCAATTCACTCAGAATCATAATTGATACCACTTAGAATACTTAAAATTGGGTGTCTTATCTTCAACAACAAAAAATCTTAGCTGATACTTTCTCTTAGATCAGGATTTTAATTTTTTTTACAATAGATACCTACTGACAAATATGCGCTAAATTTAATATAATATCAGTTTATATAACATTTCTAGTATTATGAATAAAGCTAAAACACTATTAATAGCTAGAAGCAACCCTAGCACGCAATTAACACCGTTTCGCGTGCTCTCCATCGCCGCCCGAGCGGCAAACATGAGGACTTTGTCCTCTCCGTTGGTGATGAGAGGAGCGGTACGCGGCAGCGGTGCGATCAGCGACAGAAGAGTGTTAGTATTCACAACTTTTCATCCATAGCACGAGTGGTGATATGATGTCTTTAACTTAGGTTTCAAGGTTTGTATTTGGTGAAAAGTAATCTCCTCTTACTATATTTTTTTTTTACACAGAACTATCTCAGGACAAGACATTAACGGACACATTTTGTTGGTGATTCAGATTCGAAATAAACGATTTACCATCAAACATTCGGTTTCATAATTTGCCGTGACAAGTCTTGCCACGTAGCTGCAAAGATTCAAGCAGCTGCCCTTGCTGCCTCATTACAGCATCCACTTTACAACATTTCACATCTCAAATTACAATCGTTAGCAATCACTTAATTCTGAAACAAACAACAAATTTTGGAACTAAAATTTTCGTGAGCATTACATACACAATCTCTTTCTTTTTTTCACTTGCAGTCAGACGCGAGCATCCGACTACGCGAATTACATTACTACTCATCGTGATTAAACTCTGCGAATAAGAATAATAGGTGGTCGGGTGCTTCCGACAAAATTCTAGTAAGTGTTTACGGATATTAAATTCGGAAACAACAAACTTGTGGTAGACAAGGCTACTGGAATTAATTCCCGATCCCAAGTTTGTACATTCAAAACAGTGTTGCAGCAAGTAAACGCATACTTTCCGCTTTCCGCTGCCGCTTCTTCCTTCACCAACGACCGGAATCCTTTGTTTTCTCTGTTTGTTTTATTTTTTATTGTCACACGTCACTCGGTATTGTTTTAACAGCCTCTCGGAGTGCGAAGGACCCTTCGTCAAAGCAGACATTGATTCTTTATTAAGTTTTGAATGGACTGACGTGTCTGAGTGGGACCGCTCTTTGTTCTTCGCTAATTGTGTTGATTTTGTTGCTGGTATTTTGTGTCCTGTTGTTTTGCTAAAGGCTGTAAGTTGCAATTTGGACGAGTGCCTACTCCGGTCTGTAGAGTATGTTCAAGAGCGATGGACAAGCTACTGCTTCTGGTGAGTATCTACTTCATGACAAGAATTTGTCTTCAAGTGGTTTGATACTTAGAGTGAGCTTGGATATCATAATGTAATTAGCTTAAGTATTTCAATAGCGTGGTGTTCGCATAAATGTATGTAAATAAATACGGGCTAGGTTGTTCATTCAGGTCCAACCTAAGGTACTTGGAGTCGACTGCCTCATTGATTTAGTAGTAACATGCTTGATAATTAAGATCAGATCCAGTGACTATGGGTTTGATTCCTTCAAGGAGCTGTCGTACTTTATACAAGTTAGCAAAGTCTAAATGTTTACCCATGATTCTGATGCCTTTATCTGGTTATCATAGCGCAGGGTATCCTAGTCTGGGGTCCGGGCAAGTGATTATGTTGCATGAAAGTTTTTCCGTTGATGCTTAACTAACCATGACCTCCTTTAAAATCAATAATAATTCCAAAACGAAACGTTCCACCTTCACCCATACCTTTAATCCCACTTCACCGCACCAGCTCGTAATCCAATATGTCAGACGTTCGCTCCGATCGAGCCTTTTTATATTTTTCGGGCGAATTATCACCGACACACCCGGACGGGCGGGGATGCGAATCAAATTGAAAGCCGACTCAATTATATTAGTCTGTCCGTTTTCAGGGCTGGCTATTACGGGTTTTTTTATCTAAAACGCTTCGGGGTGCTGACTAGCGCCACCAATGGACATCATAACTTGGTTTATAATACCTGTATATCTAAAACTGAATATGAGAAATCTTAACAACTGTGACAACTATTTTTAGAACCTACAGTGAAGGACTTAGGATCGACAGTCTAGAGTTTTAATTGAGTTTTAAATTTTAATGTAGCCAGCGCGAACAATAGAGCGGGATCAATGAATGAATGATTTCTTTTATTACTCAAAAAACAAATTTGTACAAAGGCGAGCTTAGTACTAGATAGTATTTTCTTCCAGCTAACCCACGTGATGCGGAAACTGGAAGGAGTAGTGCCAGAAGAACAATATAATATACCATAGATACGACATAGTATGAAAGACAGCAGTTTTATTAACCAGACACCCGCCACCACTCTCACGGCCTTTGGCAGAATTATGCGGTCAATTTTTTAAACTTGTTAGGTATTTAAATTTTTTTGGAAGATGTGTCAACATTTGTAGAATTCTTCTTTATTTTTGGTTCCTTTACTCCTTCGTGGAGTCTGGGGCTATGTAGAATTAACTCAAGGAAATTAATGAATTTGTCAGCAAAATTACATGGGTAAAGTAATAGTTTGTTTTGGTGCCCAAAACAAGGACACCTTCCTTTCCAGCCATACGCAATCGAGCTACAAAACTAAAATGGCGCCGCTTTGCTAGACATCTTTATAAGTAAGTAGAAGTAGATTGAAATCCGTCTCCCGCAACCCTCAATCCAAATAGCACGTGCGAGGCGCGGGGTGTGAGGTGCCCACCTCCCGACCAACTTAACTCTACGGCTGAAAATGGCCTTAATCGCTCAGTAAATAAGACACAGACGGGCAGCAGCTGAAATCTTTGCCGCAGCTTTAATACCATTCCGAGATGAACGACTTAAATGCGTTACAGGCGTCCAGTTAGCTTGACCTGGCAGTTTTGAGCTCGACCCGATCCAGTTGAAAAGGGTATTTAGTGGATTGCCAGGGATCTAATAACGCTGGACGGGCACGATCCGACATTCAATTCTCATGTATTGGCGCTGTGGCAAAAAATCTGCCGTTCAGAAGGTAAACTGGATGCCAAGAGCTGAATGAAGGTCGCATTGCGCCTTTCAAAAGTTCGTGAATTACTTACTAAGCAATCAGTGACTGGCAACCGGTGGATCGATAATATTATATAAGACATCGAAAAGCAATGGACGAAATTGGTAGCAGTCCGTGGGTTGACAAGACAGGGAGGCCGAGGAAGGCAACGGACTGAATTGAACGCACGGGTTGATAGGATTAGATAAATAGAATAATGAGTTAAATTTAATTTTCCGATGAACTAAGATCATTAACATGAGATCCTTACGAACTGGGTGAATATTTTCTGTTGGTTTGTAGTAGATCACGAATAAAACGGCAATGTCTATTGGCCTCTTTCTACTCTCATGATCTCATCAGTGCTTTTTCTCTACCCTTATTAACAATATCTTAATGCCATAAAACTGACTGTGCTCAATTCAGGAAGATATTTTGTAGATGAAACCCAGTGAAATCGACGTCCCTAACGGTATGGATTTTGATTTTGAGTAGCTTAAGCATAGCTGCATCCAATGCAACTTGCGTCTGAAAGGGTTTATCTTAGACCAACTGTAACTGGTTAACTTCAAGGCAACTAATCTTATGAATTATGTAGTAGGTAAAATAACAACTCACGACTGTATCCCGAAGGGATAGGCAGAGATCGCTATGAGCCTGATTAGATCTCTTTCGATCAGGTATAATATGTATCCCAATAAATAGTCAACTTCAAAGTATTGAGTGAACCTTTTGTAGTGTAAACTTTGCGGATCGGGAGCCGGAGTGGGTTTTGACACTGAATTGTAGTTAACTAATGGAACTGAATTCCTACGGATCGACAGCTGCACCAAATTGGATTTCCTACCTCATTCGGAGCCTCAGTTGTGCGGTAGACGGTGAATGCCTATTTTCGTAGCTCGTAGTCATGTTTGGTATGAATTACTTAATTGGCAGTTCAGTCCAGGCTTTTCGTGCATTTTTCGACAGTACGGGTCTTTGTTGAATCATTTTTTGATTCGTGAAAAACCTATCTTAATCGAGCCTGCATTAGGCACGATTAAGATAGGCTTTTCACGAATACCTAACTTCTTATCAAATGGGTAATCTTAAAAAAAATCCTACTCCACCCATATTATTACAAGACCTACAAAAAACCTGTCTAATTAACTTCAGAAGTGTCTGAAAAATCCGAAATCTCCGTATCTAAAAAATTAAGTGTAGTTCGTACCTAACTTAATTATTATCCAGACACTTCTGAAATGAATTAGGCAGGTTTTTTGTAGGTCTTAAGGCGAAGTTGGAATTTTGATGAACATATGCCTGATCACGTGCAGGTTGGGTGACCGTCCCATGACTACTGCTAGTGGCATTTTTCCGAGCGATTCCGTGCTTCGCAGGACACTTGAAGCCTTTGGTGCCGGCTGTCATGCAATGGCAGTCGTTAAGTCATGTAAGAGGCCTTGTGGGTGGCTTAATAACTTCTGACAGTAAGACCCGCCACTGTCTTAAAATCCTCCACCAACCCGGACTTGGCCTCCTTTCCTGCTATGCAGCAAGAGACCCGTGCCCCAGCAGTGGGGACATACAAAGATTGATATCGATGTGCCTGATTGCCATTTTAAGTGGAGGTATGAACTACACTTTTTTCCAGACTGTTCTAAGGTATCTACAAACCATAATCTTTCTCTAAGAGGAGACCTATGGACTTCAGTGGGACATCATCAGTAATCTAAAACTCTTCGGCGTAAGTGCTCACTCCTGGTCCGCTCTAACCCGTTGGGAGTGTAAAGGCGGAACCGCATTACTATCCACCTCTCCATCTAGCCGCAGGTATAGAAAATTCAATCCACTTAGCCGATTTGCTCTACCTTAAAGCGATTTGACATATAACGGCAGTAAAACGCGCGTTCCGTATTCAGGCGACGCGCGCGCGTGACTTATGATATGGCGGTGGCGCGCCGCCGTGCTATGTTATTTGCCAACTTAAGGCTTAGATACACGAGGTCCTGAGCTGGTATGCCGCTACTCCTTTGATAAGTTCATACGTAAACTCACGCCAGTACCCCGGAGGGATAGGTAGAGGTTAAGATTTGCCTTTAGCCTCGTTCCGAAAATATATATTTTGCTTCATCGACGTTCAGCAGCTGCATGCACCATCGCCGGTTTTATAGTGATTTCTTATTTAAGACCCACTTAGAGCGAAGTTGGGAGTTTTGGGAAATAGATAGAGATCACTATACTGTGATCTCTAGATATTTCTTAAACGTAAGAATATTATAACATAACATTTACTTACAGGCACATACATTGCTTCTGGCCCCACTATAGGATACCCTGTGTCTTGGGAACCAGAAATAACGACGTCACAAACATGTAAACATCCAACATCTAAGGATTTTTTTTTTTTCAACAACCAGGGTACAAACCCGGGACCTCTTGCATTATGTAAGTAAGTATTGTATCGTTTACGAAATCAATGTTGAGTATATCTATATGGTAGGTCCTAACTGGACCATGTGACTATTCCCTTATAACAGTATGTTCCAGCGGGTCGGTAAAACCTAAATAAAACAGGCGCATTGTTTCAAACAATTTTCTTGAAACTCCCGTCCCGACTCCTGTGCAGTACGAACATTGTGCAACTGCTAGCACGAAAGTTTTTCTTGACCCAAATGTCATAATAAAATTCTACCTAATGGCCAGTTACAATTCAATGCAAATTAGTGAACCAATAACTAGAACTAAGAGATAACACCAAAACCAAGATCACTGACGTTGGAGTTGCGACCTTTAAGCTCAAGTGGAGCTGGGCTGGCCATGTAGACGTATGGACCCGGAAAGGTGGGCAAGTCGTCACTGATTGGATCCCGCATGATGGCGACCGGTGACGTGGCACACCAAGACGGAGATGGTGTGACAACCTGACGAAATATTTGCCTGGGTTGTAAGAATTGGCCAGAGACAAGGAAGAGTGGAAATCTAAAGGGGAGGCCTTTGCCCAGCAGTGCGAACAGTCGTGGCTAATGAAATAAAAAGAGATAATTCACTCATCCCAGACCGACTTTGTTTATGTCCTTACAATCGCTGCTGGAAATTAAATTCCCATTTCCCTGTAATTCGACAGTTGCAATGAAATGAATTGAAATTGTTTATTGACACGAAAAATGGTACATCGTTAATAGCTGGTAAGATATTTATAAGTTTCTTCAGAATTCACCTCTTTAGGCATGCAAAAAATTAAATTATATTGATAAATTATTTATAATGTCATAGCATATTATTATTTACAAGATAATTATATTTACTACTAGCTGACCCAGCGAACTTCGTACCGCCTAACAGTTGATTCTTTAATTTTTTTTGTTTATCTCTCCGTAAGAACCATCCTCGTACTTCATATTCTAAAAAAAGAATTAGCGAAATCGGTTCAGCTGCTCTCGAGATTTGCGCTTACTAACACATTCAGCGATTCATTTTTATATTATAGACTAGTTGACCCAGCAAACTTCGTACCGCCTAACAGTCGTTTCATAATTTTATAAAAAAAATCTCTCCGTAAGAACCATCCTTGTACTTCAAGGAATATCCTAAAAAAAGAATTCACGCAATCGATTCAGCTGCTCTCAAGATTTACGCTTACCAACACAAGCAATTCATTTTTGTATTATAGAAGATGTCCTACATTGTTTGTGGCTTTTTTAAAACATTATAATAATATGCTTTATATTTCAGGTCGAGTATATACATGAGTTAATCTCCTAAACAAAGAAGAAGATCTCCGAAGCGCGACTCATTTAGGTATTGAACGTTTCGAATAACTTTTCACGTTGAAAGCAGCTGCAAGTAAGTACGTTTCTCTCTAAAACAAGTTTATTGCTTGCCGTATTTTTAAACCGCATCACTCGGCGATATGCAATCTATTTCGTGGAGCCATTTACGTGAATCAAGCGCCGATATGTACTCTATTTGATGCGAATACCTTGAAAATAAAAACGTAAGCCAACGTGTGTTTACTCACTTACCAGAGTATTGGCTTTGCGGGTCTACTTTTGATGAAATCGCGTAAGTTTTTGTGCCGATGGCGCTACAACCCCTTGTGGGTCTTGGCCTCCTCCGCTGCATTCAACACTAATTAAAATCGCATAAGTAATCAGCACTAAAATTAGAAATAGATAAGGTTTTTAAGTTTATTTATCTATATGTTTGTATGTAGGGGGTAGTCACCGAAAGTCCTTAACAGATTTCAAAAATTCTTTCACGAATATTAAGAATGGACCTTTAAGATAGACATAAGCTCATCAGATTACTACGTGAATGAAGTAGCGAGCACTGCTATACTTAATACTTTATTGCACACGAATCATTAAACAGGACATTACATAAGAAATAAGATGTACAAAGGCAAGCTTATCTCTGTAAGAGATTTCTTCCAGCAAACTAATATAAAGTGTTTATACTATTTTTATTTTTAATGCACTAACCCATGCTAAGGAAAAATTTAAAAACCAATTTAGAGGCTAAAAATTTCACCCATGCCGGAATTCGAACCCGCAACCTCTGGCACGGTTAGCCAGAGGTTGCGGGTTCGAATCCCGGCATGGGTGAAATTTTTAGCCTCTAAATTGGTTTTTTTGATATAAAGTGTGTTTAAAGGTAAGTGCTGAAAATCAGCGCCGTTGGAAGGCGTGAAATCCACGACGTCTGACGGCCCGCGCTGAGCACTGTGCCTTTTGCTGCCAACTGCGTATATTATGGGTCACTGTTTTTATATAAATTATAAAAAGTGCCAATGAACCTTATAAATTATTGTTACCTGGCTGAGACTAGTTGGTAAAATGTGTATGTTAACCAAATGTAAACTTTATTCTTTCAACCAGTGTTTTGTTGGTGGCAATAAATATCTTTTTACTTTAACTTTTTTACTTAATATAAAGTGTATTTAGGGCTAGTTTTTTAAATAAAATGTATGTCTTTGTTAATATGAAAGAGAACATAACTACATTAATCATAACTTATCATAACCACTATATTACTCTGTACCTAATACAGAGAATAGTGTAAAGAGGTTCGAAATTTCACTGATGCCGTGAGTCGCCCATTGGCTCAATTGGTAGAGCGCTGGCACGGATAGCCAGAGGTTGCGGGTTCGAATCCCGGCATGGGTGAAATTTTTAGCCTCTAAATAGGTTTTTATCATAACCACATATGTTATGAGTGCCAATAAAAATTCCGTGGAGGTTGAAAAGTATCTTACCAGTACTCTGGCCTTAGTAAAGTTGATCATGTGTACCTGGTGAAATTAGTAGGTGAAATTCCGTGGTAGGTGAAAATTACCTTTGGCTTCAATAAGGTTAATCGCGAGTGCCAGGTGAAATTGCGTGGTAGGTGAAAAGTACCTTACCTGTACTTTGGCTTTAGTAAGGTTGATTGTGAGTGCCAGGTAAAATTCCGTGGAGGTTGGAAAGTACCTTACCTGTACTCTCGCTTGAGTAAGGTTGATCGTCAGTGCCAGGTAAAATTATTAAGTAAAAATCCCTGTACTTTCGCTTCGGTAAGGTTGATCGTGAGTGCCAGGTGAAATTAGTAGGTGAAATTCCGTAGTGGGTGAAAGTATCTTACCTGTACTCTGGCTTCAGTAAGGTTGATCTTGAGTGCCAGGTCCTCCCTAGTGAACACGTCCGGATAGTGGGTCTGCGCAAACGCCGTCTCCAGCTCTTCCAACTAGAAACCAAAAAGCAAATTGATGTTACTCATAATGTTACTCAAATGATTACTCTTCTTTCAATTAAAAACTTAGTGAAATACATATTTTCGCTGTAATAAGCATACTTGTTCAATGAAACCTTAAACTTTTTCCAATGTGTTTTGATGAGGCATGATTTTCATATTTTGTAACCTTCTATGCATACTGATTAACCGACAGTTGCGACGAACTTGCTAGAATAGAATGAAATTCATCAACTATTTTCTTTATTACTTTCCTACAAAATTGCAAGGAGATCGACTGTGACTTTTACTATAATAAACAAAGGAAATAAGCCTTTATGTCCCGATACAAATAAGGCTTTGAGTTGGGTAAGTTACCTGTTGTAGTGTGAAAGTAGTTCGGTTGCGCCTCTGCTTTCTGCGCACGAATGTATCATCGTGTATCGCAGGGTGATACGAGTAGCTTGTGTCTGCAACAAGGATAAATACAAAACTACTTAAGGCTATAGTTAAGTCTGGCTTGCTGTCTCGCTCGCACAATCTTACTTTTTTAATTGAGAACGGGTTTTTGGTACTTATAATAGACTATTATTAATTATGTACACTCTCTAAAATTGTATTTTATTTCACTCTAGCATGAATTTCGATTAAATCTATAAAGCTACAATACGGTATAAAACTGAATCGCTGAATGTGTTGGTAAGCGCAAATCTCGAGAGCAGCTGAACCGATTTCGCTGATTCTTTTTTAGAATATTCCTTGAAGTAGGTTCTTACGGAGAGACATATAAAAGAAATCGACTGTTAGGCGGTACGAAGTTCGCTGGGTCAGCTAGTACAGAACAAAAACGGTAAAAAGTAATTTGCAAGTAGGTAAAAGTTGTCGGTGCTAGGGTTTCGACCAAAAGTAAAGCAGCTATGAAAATTTAAAAGAAATTTAGAATGGGTGACCTAGTTTCAAATTTTGATTTATAAATGATAGGATACCACTATAGAAATACAAATTATTGTCAGAAAATGAATATACTTTTGATAAATTTGGTCTAAGAGTTTGATAGATAATAAAGTTACGGACATTTTAAATACATTTTTGTTTCCCTATAGTTTTTATTAAAAATGTCGTATTTAAAATTCTTAATTTAGCATCAAATTCACTCAATCAAAAACAGCTAGATAGGTAGAGGATAAGAAATAATATGACTTGAATATGTATAAATTTATTATGAGACTACAAAATACCATAAAAAACTACTAACATGTACGAACATTGGTCCTACATTTTTGTAGCTTCTACCTAAGACCACTAAAATTTCATTCGTGGAATGTTTTTAGGTTAACATATTTTTGTAAATAACATATTAAACCTGTATTAAAGTGCTAACAGGTCAGCTATAATTTAATTTTTTTTGGGCGACGACGTCGGATTCTACAACTGCGTTTACACACAAACATAGGTTTCACGTTACTGATCTTGAGGTATCAATCTTAAGTTAACTTCTTGCATGAGGTCCAAGGTCTAAAATTATCTGCCCACTAACCCACTAACCGTCGTCCTGCTCTAGCCTGTACCTTGTAACGGTGCAAACCTCTTTACACCATTTTTATTTCTTTTTCTATGTATCATTTTCAAATATTTAAATTACGTCACACATTTTTCGATTTCCCTCATTTTGGATCATTCCAACTCTACCCTTCGACCAGATTTGACTATATTACCTGCTTATCCGTTTTTATCCAGTTTTTCTGCTTTATCATAAAATAACTTCTACAAATATAACAACCGCTGAAGTCGTTCCAGTTTTTATTATTTATAAAAAATATATAATATTTTGTAGACTATTAGTCCGGATTTACTTACGGGTGTTGTTATATCGGAAAAGTCCGACCAGGTTTCGCTCCGATTCGCAGAGCTTAATCATGGTGATCAGTGTGAGACGAGCAACCGACGACGCGAGCTCCGTCTCTGCTCACCATGATTAAGTTCTGCGAATCGGAGCGAAACATGATCGGACTTTTCCGATATAACAACACCCGTAAGTAAATCCGGACTAAAATTCTACAATGTGTTGTGCTTACGAAAGTTTTAGTTCAAAAATATACAATATTACCACCTTATATACCCCATGGTAACGTGATAGGGAAAAAACCTGACAGTTCGACGATCACGATGAAAGAATAATCACTTCCATAAAACATCACAAATCTCTATTTAACGTCACATTGCGGTTGTCATTTCATAACGAGCGAAATAAAGCGTAACAGGAAAAATACCGGCGCAAACACTCCCCAAATGCCCTCGCAGATTGCTTTGAGAGCATCGATTGAATCAGAAGCAGACAGAATAGTCTACAGGAAACGTCGCGCCATTAGATAGAGCCTCCTCGGCAGTTAACAGACGGACGGACCGACTTTTGTTTGTAGAGAGTCGGAATTGATGAGGTGGAGACAAAACGATAGAGATTGGGGTGTAGGGTGACGTGGTGATCTTGGAGATGGTATATTTTTATTTTGTTACGTAATTATTGTGTATTATTTTTCTTATCTGTTTTGTATATTTACAAAGAAAATTACCGGGTGGGTTAGCGTGAAAGAGAAGAGCCTTGGCCAAAAGTGGGCTCTGTTAATGAGCTGTTTGATAAATATTATATATTGACACAAATACTGTATGATACTTTTAATAGAAATGAAAGCAATATAATTTTACACGAGTTACTCGATATTATCTAACAAAAATCTTCTATTTATTTTGTAATAATTCTCATAGGTAAATGTTGCTTTCAACGAATTTTACCCAAATGTTTCCTTACTATATTCTATTCTTTATTGGTTTAATATCCGCATTACATCCAGAGCGTTTCTAGTCTTATTTAAATTAAATATCTATATCCTTTCTTGTTAAACTTGCCAAGAGGCTGAGATAGGTGGTTTGTAGCTTATTTGTATGTTTTGGCAATAAATATATTTTCACTTTCACTTAATCGATTGAACGATTGGCCCACATGCGAGATGTTATGTGATTGTTGACTTATAAGTCAATAGCACATCAACCCTTACATTTTAGTTTCAAAATCATCCGTTACAAACTAAGTAGAGGTTAACGTGCTGCTGACGCACTTATAACTTGGTTTTCTGAAGAGCCAAATATCTACTAACTCTAATTGACGTGTTTCAGAATTTGGACATTTTATAAAATACTTTATAAAGAGCCTACTGATGCTATTACTAGATATTTTATAGATACTAGAAAAAAACACAAATTATGAAAATGTCATACTATTTTTATTTTTAATGCACTAACCCGTGCTAAGGACAAATTAAAATAAGGACAAATGCTTAATTGGTAGAGCGCTGGCACGGATAGCCAGAGGTTGCGGGTTCGAATCCCGGCATGGGTGAAATTTTTAGCCTCTAAATAGGTTTTTAAATTATGAAAAAGTCCCCTACTTTTAAAATAAATCATAGTCACACTAGTCATAATAGAGACGCAATAGATTCAATGACAAATGTAGGGGATCACGCATTCACGCACCCTAATTTAGCTTTCTATCTCTTTCAAAGCATTTCACTCCTAAATACGCACAAATAAGAAGTCTTTTTGATTGTGGATGTTAAATAAACAGTAATAGAAGCTGTACTAGTGCGTTAATGATGTCATTGCCATAATTATTGAGCAAAATTGACTTTTGCTGGTGATTTTCACTTAATATCAAGCAGGGGTCTATTTTTTTGTTTTAAAATGTTGCAAAACCAAGTCAGAGGCCTTAGGGTGGCTTGAAACTTCTGACAGTAAGATCACCAATCCGGGCTTGGCCCAGGTGGTGGAGTATGGTTGATAATGATGATGTTTTAAAACGGTCGGTGAGCGGACCATAAGCCCGGTGAGCCGACGACATTGTGAAAGCAGCTGGGAAACATTCGACAAAACTAGTAAAGGACCGGATGAGTTGGCGTGAAAGAGAAGAGGCCTGTGCTCAACAGTGGGCTCTGTTTATGGGCTGATTAGAGTGATGTTCAAAAACTACTTAGGCCACACTCTTTTGTTTGAACGGTCAAACAAAACTTGTATTTATTAAAAATATACTTATTAAAAATGTGTTTTATAATAAGTTTTCCACGGGTCTACTTCAGGTTTTCTTCAGGACGTGACATCAAATCATCTGTTCTTAAAAGAGCATCGATAATATGGACTCTAAAATAAAATATTTATTAGGTATGTTTCGTTAAACAGCACGCAGATATCACTTTGTTCGCATGGCAATATAATAGCGTAATGTAATGGCAATACAGAGAGTAATGTAAAGAGGTTCGAAATTTCACTGATGCCGGTGAGTGCCTAGTTGGAAGAACGCTGGCACGGTTAGCCACAGGTCGCAGGTTTGAGTCCCGGCATAGGTGGAATTTTTAGCCTCTAAATAGGTTTTTAAATATATGAGCGGTGTTAGCGGAGCGATAGAACGCCGGCTTTTCGATCGGGAGGTCGTGGGTTCGAATCCCGGCATGTACCAAGTTCTTTGTTTTCTAAGTTATGTAAATCTGTGTAATTTCAATGGCAATACCACTCGCTAAATTGTAAAAAACGATGTTTCGTGAGGAAACCTTAGTATTTAAAGAGTTAAACGCATGAGCGCTTGCTTCGTAGAATGGCGCGACTATGAGGTTAAGTGCGGAATCACAGGTCTAATTAACTTAATGGCAATATCCAAATATCTGAACATACAAATTTTCACAAATACAAGTTTTCCAAAATTGTAGGTGTCGTTTTTGTGCGTAGCACAGTAAGTTCGTAGCAAATTGTCGCAACTACGCGCGTAGCACGCTACGAACGACATGCTACGAGATGATTAAGTGCATCGCATGCACGCCATACGTGTACTACGCCACTTTACACAGTACTCAATCACTCTAACTATTTAAAAAGATGTTTAATATTTGACACATACATTTTTTTAGATAATATTATTCCATGAGTATTGAGTTAGTAGTTTAGTTAGACCTAAGATTTCCGCACTAAGCCTCATAGTTGGGTCATTGTATGTAGCTAGTGTTGAGGTATGTTAACACTTTAAAAACCTATTTAGAGGCTAAAAACTTCACCCATGCCGGGATTCGAACCCGCGACCTCTGGCTATCCGTGCCAGCGCTCTACCAATTGAGCCAATGGGCGACTCACCGGCATCAGTGAAATTTCGAACCTCTTTACACTATTCTCTGTAATTACGTACAGGCAGCGACATCTGGCTTAAGCAAATTGCATCACTTACAGCCCCGACTACCTAATTTGCAGTTAGGTTTTACATCGGAATGATATCACTGTACCCACATGATTATACTATCTTTATTTTTAATGCACTAACCCGTGCTAAGGACAAATTTAAAAACCTATTTAGAGGCTAACACTTCACAGGGTTTCCTTCGTCGATATCGAGTGGTACTGATACTATAGCGTGACAAATGTAGATACATCACTTGAAAAACAAAGTCATTGGTAAATAGGCCAGTTGTTAATAAAGAGAGAGAGAGAGAGAGAGAGAGTGGACTGTATAATGTTTAATGAAAATATTAGAAATAAAACGCTTAATGTTATACTGCACCTCTGCTCCTTACGGATCGATCAGAAAAAGTAAATCAAAAAATGGCGGGTCGTCGTTGTTACTCTCATACGATGGCCGCGAAGGGCCAACATGTGCATGCTGTGTCGTAGACAATTGGTACATGCCAGAATTCGAACTCACGACCTCCCATTTCGAAAGGCGGCGTTCTACCGCTCCGGTACCACCGCCTAATTTTCTCAACGAGTATTCAGTACATCTCGATATTAACCCTTGTATGTCCCTACTGCTGAGGCACTGATCTCTTCCTGCGTCGCAGGAAGGTTAGCCCATGCTCCACCACGGGGGCCAAGTCCGGGTTGGTGGAGGATTGTAAGACGGTGACAGGCCTTACTGTCAGAAGTTATTAAGCCACCCTTAAAGCCTCTGACATGGCTTAACGACTGCAATTGCCACTGCATGACAGAGGGTACCAACGGCTTAGCGTGCCTTGCAAAGCACGGAAGCTCCCGGAAAAAATGCCATTAGCGGTAGTCACGGGATAGTCACGCATCCGGCACCTAACCGCGCCTGTTGTTGCTTAATTCAAATGATTGATTCCAATCACACGGTTCGACTAGGCCAGTACATCTGATTTACATTTTTCGAAATATTAATTTAAGGTAATATATTTGTACTAAATGCGCACCAAACAGTTTCTACCAATGCCACAGCTTTCGTTAAGTTATTGTCCCACATAGAAGACTGGCTGTTCTATTCAACACCTTCAAACATTATCTATAACAGCGCCACTGTAGAGCGAAAATATTCAAAACGCGTTGAGGTTACGAGCAAAACTTTAATTGTTAAATTATAGGCAATAAATAAATATTCATGGTCATATTACACAGATCTTGTCAGCCCTATACTAAGTACAACTAAATGACCTGTGTTAAAGCTGCTAACTCGACGAGAGATTAAATACAATAAATACATAGATAACATCCAAGACCCGAGACAAACTAGAAAAGTTCCTTTCCTAGTTTGACCCGGCCGGGGATCGAACCCGAGACATTCGGTTTAACAGTCAGCGTGCCAAACCGCTGCGCCACCGAGGCCGTCAATATCGCAATCAATCGTTCAATGATTGCTGTTATTATAGCCCGCTGAATATTTATTCGAGAATCAAAAATCTATTAAATAAAACCGTAAATAATTGAGCGAAAAGCTTTTTAAAGTGACCGCAGTAAATTGATTTCAAATGCGCGGGTCAAAAGGAATAACTCATAATTATTTAATAAACACAGCCGGTTATTCTTTCTAATGAAATGATTCTGGTCGAAAAAGGTCCTGGGCAAATGCAAAAAGGTTTAAATCAAAATAAAACAGAAGTTGTCATGATTTTTTTTAAATATTATTTTTTTATTTTCTGCCAGTGTTAGAGTTTACCACGACCGTAAATCTTGCTGGCTGGCTAAGCCGAATCTTGCTGGCCGATTACCACACAGACCTGTGCCTTTGGACCGATTTTTGAATTGAGAATTTCACAAAGTAAATACCTACTTAAGTAACGTTCTTTCAAGCTCTTTTCTGAGAAAAAGACAGCACCACAGTTAACTATTTACTTAGCGAAATCCTCAATTCAGAAATTGGCCCTTTATTGTTGTGGTGGGTTATCCATTTAGGCTTCCGAAGTGTCAAAATATAGCCCTGGTTGTTATACTGCAGGGTATCCTAGTTTGGGACCAGGGCAAGTGACCGCGTTATGTGGAAGTTGTTATATGAAAAGTGTATGTAAAAGCAGGAGTAGGTGAAAAAAAATGTGACACTCTTTCTCACTCCATCGGCTGCACCGATTTATATTCATTGTTTTTGTTTATATTTCTTAGGTTTAAAAATAGGTTGTAGGCTAAGTAATATGGAAAAACAACTATAGCGTGGTAAGTCCAATATAAGAAAATCTCCTGTCAGAAATGAAATGAAAAGGTTTTATTCAATGTAGCGCAGACACTGCGGCTTAGTGGACGTTACAAGTCAAACTAAGTGTCCATTTCAAACTCTAGATTATTTTGGAGAAAAAATTGCCAAAAAAACTCCAAACGTAGTCTTTTCAAATTCTTTAATTAACACAGTTTACACAAATTTTACAAAATTCATGCATTTTACATTCTTGAATTCCAGACATCATTGTTCTCTAAATAATACTTAATACTATAGTAGCTCTTTTGGCACAAAGTAGACTTTACACATTTTTTGAACCAAGCTTCAGTCAAACTTAATATATCTTCAGGGATTTTATTGTAGAGCTGTATACAATGCCCCATGAAGGATGTATTAACCTTTGCTAGCCTAAATCTTGGGATCAAAAGTTTATTTTTATTTCTAGTATCTATATTGTGTTGACTACTTGCAGTTGCTAATATTTTTCCTCTGAGTTTTTGTTATACAACTCCTCCGAAATGGCTTCACAGAATTTTATTATTTTTTATGTTTTTAAATAGGTCTAAGAATAGGTCTAATGGAAATTAATATGGCAAAACAGGATTTGCCGAATCAGCTAATATAATAATATAATGAAATGCATCTTACTAACCAGAGTCGAGACAAGATAAAAACGCCAAGTCTGAAGTTAATTAATACTATTTTTATACGGTTTTATGGTCGTTTATTACATTTTTACAATTTTCCGTCGTTTCGGCACTTTTCAGGAGCATAAATCCGTATAAAAACAGTTTCAATTATGTCTAGTGCTCGTGTTAACCTTAGAAAATACAAGTCTGAAGTTTTTGACAATTTTTAATTATGTTTCAATGTTACAATTATAAAGATTATTGAAATTAAGCACCAAGTGGAGATACAACTGGATGAAAATGTGGGAAACCAACGGCCATCTTTTTACTGAATTAAGCTGCAGGATTTAATATTTGAATTAATTGAATGTTAATAATTGAACGCTCATCAGTGTTTACAGAAAAATCCCAGCGGCGGAAATTAAAAATGCGCCACTTCCTCCGGAAGTCGCCCGAAGTGGGAGGAGGAGGGAGGCAAAGAACAGAAGTACCTACCAGTATACACAATTATCAACAGTGGAATAAACAACGTTGTTAAGTTTGTACATTGTACATCTACTTCCGCAGTAAGTAGTTACTGCGGAAGTAGATGTACAATGTACAAACTTAGAAAATAATAATTTCATTTTCATTTATTTATTGCAAAACCATGAACAGTTCATACTTAACTAGTACCATGGACCCTGTAAGGGTGTAGCAAATTTATAGTACATAAAGACATGCATGCAATATATACAAAGCTTACATTAGGACAAATACAGCTAAAGTTCTATGGTCTATTATTTATAAATTCACAATATTGGCATACTTAGTTGGAATTAAATATTTTCAGTGAAGAAGTTTTAGTTTCATTTTGTGCATTATTTTATTACATGTCACTTAGTATTTATGTCTTAACTATATTTAGAGAATAATTTTTATGTCCAATACAAGTTTAATACATTTCGTCAATAAATTTTATATGTCAATTAATTGCATTTGAATTTCAATTTATATGTATGTCATGTGTGTCAAACTTGATCAATCAACATATTGTACAATATCATATAAGCATGTCAATCACATTTCAATAGCGTAATCCTTCCTACGTAATCTCACAGTTCTTTGTCATTCATATATTCATCTATAGTATAGTAGGCTTTTTTTAACAGGAGATTCTTAATATTTTTATTGAAAAATCTATTATTTTCTTCATTTTTAAGGTAGTCGGGTAGCTTATTATATATAGTACTACATCTATATTGTGGACTATTTTTGTACATTTCCAATTTGGGTGCAGGAAGAACTAGGTTGTCTAAGCGTTTGTTTTTGTTTTTCTCGAAAAGGTTGGTATTATTTCGGATGAACAAAACTGCCTCCAAGATATATATGGATGGTAATGTGAGTAAGTTTTCTGATATAAAATGTGGCTTACAACTTTCCCGTTTCCTGATGTTTACGATAATTCTTACACAGTTTTTTTGAACAATAAATAAGTCTTGGGCGTCTGTACTATGGCCCCACATTATCACTCCGTATCTCAGCCAAGCATAGGCGTAGGCATAGTATGCTGATAGAGCACACTCCCTCCTAGTATTTGATTTGAGTACTCTCAGTGCATAGATGAATTGTGATAGTTTTGACTTTGTTTTCTCTACATGCTCTTTCCAGTTCATATGAGTGTCTAGTGTTACTCCTAGTAGAGTAAATTTAGTAACTTCTTCAATATTTAAGGTACTTGTGATTTCTTTTAAATTTATTTCCTGCTTCTGGTATGGTTTAAATTGGATGATTTTAGTTTTTCTGTTGTTTATTTCTAAATTATGTTGGTGTAGCCAGCGTTTGACTGCATTAAATGATTCTGTAATTTGTTTATATGTTTCAACATCATCGTTTTTAGGACATTTGAATAAAAGAGACACATCATCAGCAAATAGGACAGATGCTGTATTGCATATTTTTGGCAAATCGTTAATGTAAGTCAAGAAAAGGATGATGAATTTCACGAGTCATCATCATTATCAACCCATTATGTCCCCACCGAGGGGCACGGGTCTCTTTCCTGAGGAAGGTATAGGCCATACTCTACCACGGGGGCCAAGTCCGGATTAGTGGAGTTTAGATTAACCAAAGTAATAAACGAAATGTTTCAATGTGGCTCAAATCAGTATCTTACTATGAAATTTTACTCAGTACAATATTATTTATTAATATTTACACGTAATATTAACTTTGTTTTTTTGTGCATATTATTTGTGTGTATCTTGGTTTGTTTATAATATAATGTATAAAAATCTTAAATCAAATATAAAAAAATCAAATACAATATATAAGTAGGTATTAGTTATTATATATTACAGTTGTCAATAAATGAGACCTCTGGATCTACGTTATTCTGTGACAGAGGTCCCCGCTTTAGTGCAACGGAAAAAGTTGCGCATAACTGAGTTCGCGGATTAACTCCGAAGTATCTTTGGGGTTAAAAAAATAGCGCTTCACATTTTTAAGCCACAAAAAGGGTGGCATAGTGATTGGTACAATCAGCTACTAAGTTTCATTAAATAAAACGTCAGTAAAGGCTGAATGCAGCGCAAGTTATCTTCCTAATATTCGAAATGTGAAAGATTGCATTTTTTATTTAGTAATCCAGTTTTACGGCTTCGGTGGCGCAGTGGTTTGGCACGCTGACTGTAAAACCGAAGGTCCTGGGTTCGATCCCCGGCCGGGTCAAACTAGGAAATGAACTTTTCCAGTTTGTCTCGGGTCTTGGATGTTATCTATGTATTTATTGTATTAAACCTATCGTCGAGTGCACCTGTGACACAAGTCATTTAGTTGTAGTATTGGTATCACAATCCTCCACCAATCCGGACTTGGCCCTCGTAGTGGTGTATGGCCTAACCTTCCTGCGATGCAGGAAGAGACCCGTGCCCCAGCAGTGGGGACATTCGAGGGTACTTAGTATGGGGTTAACGAGATCTGTGTAATTTATTCATGAATCTTTCTTTATTTATAGTTATTAGAACTTTATCGCTACATTGTACACCCCAGAAAATATTTTTTGTCACACAAACAAGCTGTCGCATAAACAGCTGAACAAACTAGGATAAAATTTGGAACACTGGTATGTCATGTTCTGGATTTAGGGATTATTTTCATTCACCTTACATCTTGAGGAAATCAGAGTATCGGAAGTGTTTACATAAATTATCGCATGGCGTCACCAATCCGTGGTAGATACTCCCTCTCTCTCTCTCTCTTTGAGAGAAAGCTTGTGATCTGCATCGGTAAGGTAAGCAAGACTGCTTGCTTATGTATGAGCACCTGCATTATGTTAAAGAAAACTACTAGTATTATTATTCTAATGTACGATCTAATGTACAATTCAGTGTGAAACACCTTTACAGGAGTATACAACTTTCAAAATTTTGTGTTCAGCAAAAGTTGAATTAGTTCATTGTAATTAAATTAATTTCTATAGAATTATACAGAAATTCTAATTAAATTATATTATGAATTTTGATTACAATAAATTAATGCTATTATACTACTTGTGAACTTTAAGCCGATTTAGGGCTAATTTTACTCATTCTGAACTATTTTTATCTTAAAAGTTTCTTATCTTGGTAATCAACTAACAATTTTTCGCATAGACTTTTTATTCCATATAAAACCTATTATTTTTCTGCGAATTAAGCTAACATGTAGAACGAAAAATGTTCATTAAGAAGAGTAGAATCCTCCCAATCGCTTAAAAAATTACCTTAGAAGTCCGAAAAAATTTTCTTAAACACACTGAGGGCCATTTTCTGAATTGAGAATTTCACTGAGTAAATACTTAAGTAACGTTCTGTCACGCTCTTTGCTGAGAAATTCGACGAGACAGCACTACAGCTAAGTATTTATTTAGCGAAATTCTCAATTCAGAAACTGGCCCTATAACTAAATGCCATTCAGCGTGTCAGTGTGTGTGTGTATCGCGTTAGACAGCCGGGTTGTACGCAACACAGGAATTCCAAAGTAGGATCCACTCACACCACGGCGCGGGGTCGGTCCAGACGCCGCGCAGTGTGATTGCACCCTAACGAGCGCGCTCTCTCATCAACGCTGGAAATTGCTTTTTAATTTTTAATAGATTCGCTTAAGCCGCTTTTTTATCCACTAGCCACCGGCCGCTAACTCCGGCGGGCTTTTAAAAAGTTATCCTACTCGCCATAAAATGTTTAACAGACAACCCCCCTCCATTCGCTAATAGATTTTAAGCATTAATTTATTACGCAATTAGCCTGTCCCCGTCCGAGACTTTAATTTGCTCCCAACCGAGTTACGCTCGTCCTTTGGCAAAAAACGTTCGGCTAATCAAAAGTGACACGATCCTTATTGGGTTAAGGCGGCGTAAGCGAGTTAGAGCTGGCGCGCGACTTAAAAACTATTTTATGAATAATAGATGGCGCTACTGGCGACCAATCCCGGGGGAGCACCGCCCACCCGCCCCCGCGCCCCCGCTTACCCGCCGCACCCCCAACCTGCCTTCTCGATTCATTACCGCATTACCACCCCTGCCCGGGAACGCGAAAGAAACTGATTTTTAAGACCCTTTGAAGGCGCTTGTTGGCTTGGCTTGCGGCTTGTTATTGTTGCGGCGAAATGTTTCGTGGTTATCTTGGGGGTGGGATCGAAACATTTATAAGTACTTAATGATTTCAGCGTTTAAAACACTTGCCTCACTTTCAGGAGGTCCGAATCTGTGCATCACTTTGTTTGATTAAGCAGACTCTGTGCAAAAAAGCTTACTATAACATTAGGGGTTGCCTCGAAGAGCTCGCTCTTAGCGATATGACCGCCAATTGCATAACATTACTTAGATTTAAGAAATCATGATGGTATCCTTTTTTCTGGTTGTGCAATAAAGTATTCTTTCTCTATCTACCTATCTATTATGTAGAAGACAAAGATGTCTGGTATTAAACAGTACAATAATATTAAAAGGTATTCAGAGGACGATTGTAGCTAGTGTTCAACACATTCATGAGTAATTAATTTAAGTTGAAAACTTTGTTACTAGAGTAAATTTTTTTTTCACTTTTTTAAAATAATAAATCTGCCGTTTCTTTGTGAGTATCTTCTCCACTAATTATGAAAACGAAGACATAAGTTCATTAAGTAAACATTTTGTTTTTACCATTAATAAAATAATTGAATTGTTTTCAAAGTTACGTGTTTTCTTTTTTTTTTTTCAAAATTACGTTCTAATTACATTTTGTAATACAAAAAGAAGATTCGAACTCACAACCCATCGAATGTGACGCTAGCGTTCCCCCGTTGCACTAAAGATACATACGTCCTTCTTTCTATGATCTGAGCATACGTCTCACAGTAGAGCACAAACCTTCTCTCAGAGAAAGAGTTGTGGACTTACTCACGCGTGCCCACCACGCAATGGAAATATCAAGCGCCGATTTATGTGAACACCTCAGATACTATCACGATGTTTTCCTTCACAGTTGGCGAGTGTTATTGCAGTTAAAACTTACTTGATATTTTTTTTTTTTTTTGGCCTTTATGCATCTACTTATTGAGATGATTTATACAGTGTCCAGTGGTATCCTCACTCACACTAGATGGTTGAAGGGACAACTCCGACGCTGTAGCGCCTGGGACATGGTTTCATAGATGGTTTTTAGGCTTGCCCAGCACCTATACCATCCTGACAGCCCAGTCGGCCTAGCCCACAGGAAAGACCAGTCAATACGTGTGGAGCCATCCAAGCCGCGGGTTTCCTCACGATGTTTTCCTTCACCGTTAGCGTGTGGTATTGCGACAACAAATTCGCAAATGTACGTAACTTTGAAATTAAACAAAGTCATTGGTACATGCCCGCTCTCGGGATCGAACCTTGGGCTCTCGCTTGCCAGTCCATGGTTCTACCCACTGAGCTACCACCGCTCTACGTAATATACGTAATATATATCTTACCTGATATACGTAACTTAGAAAAGAAAGTCATTGGTAATCCCGGCGGATTCGAACTCACGACCTGCCAAATGAGACACCGACATTGTACTGCTATGCTACCACCGCTGACCGTTGCGCGGCCATACCTATTATAAAACGCTTGAACGTAGATATTTATAAGTGTGGGCTGGTGTCCTAAACGCCCCAGTGAAGTATTTTTGTCGTTATTTTAATTTTACATTGTAACGGGTAAGAGGATTGGGATTTGAGATTTGATTTGAATTTTTATTCATTATCTCTGTTAGAACTCAGCTTAATTGAATCATGATAAAAGGAAACCCCGTCTCAAACTTGAAATCTGATCCTGCCTATTTAATTAAACCGCATCGATCGATTGCTACGAATCGAGTTACGACTCGAAAATCGAATTGAAAATCGCTGGAACAGCCACGGGCTAGCTGTCACAGTAAAGCGAGGAACAGAAGCTTCAAATTTTAATGGGTTTATATCAATGCACTAACCCGTGCTAAGGACAATAAATTTTAAAAAACCTATTTAGAGGCTAAAAATTCCACCCATGCCTAGATTCGAACCCGCAACCTCTGGCTATCCATGCCACGGCACTGGCACGGTGCTAGCCCGGATAGCCGGATAAATTTAGTGCATTAGAAAATAATATAATTGAGTTGTTTTTTTTATGTAGCCCATTACAAACGTCCCACTGCAGGTCATAGGCCTTCTCTCAGAGAGAGAGTATGGGCTTAATTGCCACGCGTGCCCACCGCGGATTGGCAATTTCTGCGGTGTTCAATGAGGCATTTGAATACCCCAGACACTCAGATTTCCTCACGATGTTTTCCTTCACAGTTAGCGAGTGGTATTGCGACTGCAAATTCGCAAATATACTTAACTTAAAAACATTGTCATTGGTACATGCCCGCAATGGTAATCGAACCTAGATCTCTTGCTAGCGAGTCCATCGTTTTACCCACCGGGCTACCGCCGGTGCAATATTTTATTCTTATTTTTTTCCATATTGGTATCGAAGGTAAAAAGTACAATACACGGTTCTAATCGCGATTATTTAAAGGATCTACCCGTGATCACGGCAACTGTAACGCTGCCGAAACGTCGGGAAATGTAATTACGTTTTACCTAATAAATAATCGTAAATTAGACCCGTTTAATATATAACTATGTATGAGTATTATCTCAGTTGTTAGTTCAGTTGGAAAGAGCGCTGGCACGGAAAGCCAGAGGTCGCGGGTTTGAATCCCGGCATGGGTGGAGTTCTTTGCCTCTAAATAGGTCTATGATAATTCCAGCACTTTTCGCCGTTGTATTGCGTTGAGCAAATCGAGCAACCAGTATGCCTCCTATCTATTCTATCTATCCTAATAAAATGGCTTCATAAATTTTTATTTTACTAAGAACTAATAACAAATAATTCATCTTACTTTCTTTTTTCAAAACTAAGTGTAGAAAAGAATAAATGGAAGTCCGTAATTTCACTATCGAGTCAAGCCTCAGACTATGTTTCTGAAAAGTATAAGAATATAGGGGTGGCATTTTTATTCAGTTTTAGTGTTAAATTGTGCGAGCGAGACGGATGACAGACGCAACGCAAAACGTCTTAATTTGAAGTGAATCAGTATTTCTTAATGATTCGCGATACTCATACATAGTTATATATTAAACGGGTCATATCGCGATTATTTATTAGGTAAAACGTAATTACCTTATTTCCCGACGTTTCGGCAGCGTTACAGCTGCCGTGGTCTCGGGTAGACTGCAGTGAATCTTCTATCAATCCCTTTTTTGTGGCAATAACATTAAATAGAAAGCCTGCGTTGGATAGAGTGGATTAGCAAACTTTGTCGAGCGATAAGTGAACTGATCAACGCCGCAAGACCACTTCCTTTGACCTAACTGATACCGGCGAAACTAGATTGGTTAGAATGCACTTTTGGCGTCGATAATTTAGTTTTGTTAGAGTATTTATATGTGCAAATTGTGAAATAATTGTATAGATCTTTTTGAGAGCCTATACTAAAGGTGCCTAGGCAGCGAAATTTGCCTTAATTCCTGCATATTTTTTTTTATTTAATTTGAAAAAGCTTTAGATTGATTTAACAAATGAAATTTGTACTTCGTTATCGTTATCAACCCTTGTATGTCCCCACTGCTGGGGCACGGGTCTCTTCCGGCATCGCAGGAAAGGTAGGCCACACTCCACCACGGGGGCCAAGTCCGGGGTGGATTAAGACCACAGAACATAAAAAAAGAGTAGAAGTCGTAAGTGGGCGGTGCCCGCGTGCCTCACATTAGCAATGTATTGCCTATGCGTAGTCGGTGACAGTTTTGTTGACTTCAGTTGCCGTGCGCTTCTAGTAAAGAAAAAATGGTGAAAACTTTATTAAAATGCCTTGTTACGCTGTGTTAGAGAGCAAAATTAAAAGTTGGGGACCAAAATATACCGATCATGCCGTAACATTTCATCTGTAAGACGAATTTCTTTGTATTTTTAATTAAATTTGTAATGACATGAACACGGAATACAATCCAAAAATGACAAAGTGAAACCACCTTTATTTACTGGTTAGTAAAGTTAAATTTTCATCGAAGAAAGTGTACATTCTTTCAAGAAATTTCTGTCAAAATTTGAATTCTACTCAATTACGGATGGGGGCACACATGATAAAAATCTATCGATAATTAATTGTCTATGACTTAGTAGTCATACAACATACATACTTAACGGTACTTAGGTATTGTAAATTCCAATTCGTCTAAGTAGGTAAAATAATTATTGTTATTTTATACCTACTTCCTAAGTGCCTTTTCATATGCACCCGGTCTCCGTCCGGTCGCCGGGCCGGGTAAAGTAGTAATGTATTAGCTCCGGTCGCCGGCTGGTCGTTGTTTGTGTGAAAACTGTCATTGGAACTCATACATTACTTTTCATACAAGACATGACATGAGCACATACAAGACATGAGCACAGCTAGATCGCGATATAGTTTTTCTTCACCAGTTTATCAGGGACTGAAATATTTAAGAAACTATCAAAGTAATTTTAATCTTACATTTTTAAATATTCCAACCGAGATGTAAAGTGAGGTTATCCAAAACGACTCATATGGTTTTTGTTACTTCAGTTCAAAACATTAAGTAAATTACTTATTGTATTGTTTACCTGTTCAAGTGGTTGTTCTCTTGGCGAGCATCAGATTTTTGTTTTGTTATGTTATTTGTTTTATGGTTTTTTATTATTCTGCTATTTACCCTTAATACTTCAACCCCTTTGACAACAGCAAACCGAGGCAATGATAAAACAACACTCTCGGAATCAAAAAAATTGGGAAGTGAGTTTTCGTTTAGTTTTCCTAAGGAAACCGGATACGAAATTAAAATGGAAGGCAGCGATAAGAAGGCTAAATTGGTTCGCAACGAAGATGAGCACAATATATTCAGAGCATTTTCATGAACACTTCATAATAACTAAAAAAGGTGGAAGGTGGCACTTATGTGATGCAGCAATACCAGAAAAAATGTGCTTCACTTCCAGGTTAGACTCTTGCGTATAAATGAAATTATATTAGTACAATCGTAATTAGTATTACGTATGAAACATGGCGCACAGATAGACAAAGATCTGAATTGAGTCGTTGAATAATATTTCCCGTGTTATAATTTCTAACGCCGGCGAAGCAGCGGGTTAAAGCTAGTTTTAATAAGGGAACATTTTAAAATATTATGAATTCTACCACATTAGAAAATACTATCTACCACATTGTTTTATTTGTGCATCTATCCACCCTATTAGTAGTAATTCTTTATTGCACAAAAGATAATGTAAAAAAGATGCATTTTCGACCAGTCAACCCGCAGGCAAAAAAGAAATAGCTTAAAATACTGAGTACCAGTATTCGTATTCGGCCGTAATTGTGTTAAAACTGTTTGTATAATTTGTCGATACGTTCTCCCTATCGACAAACTAGAACTCGCATTGTCCCATCCCAAACTGAGAATGTACTTGTTTTTCAATTTTGAACTTTATGTCTTACTAGGTAAAAGTTCTTTTCGGTCCAACGCGGTGATAGTTCCATCTAGTGTAGAGTAGCGTTACTACAAAATGTCAACCTTAATTTCATCGTTGGCATTTGACTTTGATCATTGTTAACATTACGAAAAGGTGCATATTTTACTTGAAACTTTTATGATGTACACCTTTTCGGCATTGACTTTATTTACCAATGGCAGCTTGGCATTCGTAGTGTGCGTTTGGTTTATGTGTATCAGTTTGGTTACACTGGTTTTCGTACTAATGTGTCATGTCGCTACTTCTACTCTTTTTTTATGTTCTGTGATTAAGACAGTGGCGGGCCTTACTTAAGTAACCTACTTATTGCAAAAACCTATTTAGTGGCTTATTATTTATGTTATTACTTTGCTTTGAATACATTTTTACATTTAAGATTTTAGTAGACTTAAGTAAGTAAAGATACCAGTTTTTTTTCCAATGAGCCGTTTTCAGCACAAATTCACAAAGCGCTTCATAGATGGCGCTTATAGGTGTGCAAGAACACGTCTGTCAAATTTCGACCAGCACATATTAATTTTGACAGCCGTATTCCGGTGCTTCTATGGCCACGGCTGTAAGCACCATCACCACCAATAGCACCATCTACGAATTGCTTTATATTTTTTTGCTGAAAACGCACATTGCCACTAACCAAGGAGATTTGATACTCCCTAAAGAAATTAAAACGACTACTGAAAACTAGATGTGTTATATCATCGGTGAAGAGTAGGATGACATTGAAAGCTTGTGCTGACGTACAGAATCCCCCCGTATCGTTTTAGAGTACTTTGACAGACTACTTCATTATGGCATGCTAAACATAGATTGTAGATTTAAGAGGACTTGAGAAAAGATAGAGTGGAGTTTTTTCTCACTACAATACGGCCCAAAGGCAGCGGCTTTCACTTTCATGTTGCATTGTACTTTGACATTCAGCAAATAGAATGTAAATTCTTTACGATGAAATAAATTGAATTGAATACTCACAAGGGTGTGATGTGCTGAAGGGATACTCCAAAGTCGGCAGCCGGTGCTGGTGCGGCGGCAGGCTCGGCGGGCAGTGGTAGCAGAAAAGGCCGCGGCCTCCACCGCCGCCGCTCGCCAGCTGCAGAGGGAAAGGAGGTTAGCTATGTAAATGTTAGACCTCTTTGGATTTTTCGTGGCTAGAGGTAAACTCCTTTGATAATTGTACTATTTTTATTTTTAATGCACTAACCCGTGCTAAGGACAATTTTAAAAACCTATTTAGAGGCCAAAAATTCCACCCATGCCGGGATTCGAACCCGCGACCTCTGGCTATCCGTGCCAGCGCTCTGCTGGCCGAAATCAAGGCGAAAAAAGAATAAGAATATATTTTAAACTAAATTCAGAGAACACAACGATCTTAATTTTTTGCTCTTTGCTGACCACAGACTACATAAAGATACTAATGCGGATTAACCGTATTGCTGGCCACATTTTTCATTACTTATGATATTAAGCTCTTTGCAAGTCGTTTGTTTTTTTTATCAATTAACTGTCCTCGCCATGTACCGGGGAACTGAAGGAGTTTAGCTATGTTAGGCTTCTTTGGTTTTTTCGTCGCTATGTACAAACCTCTGCTTTGAGGATGGCCGTAATTAAGACAAAAACTTTTTTAAGAACATAATATTGTGTTTTTTTCGCTTACGCATTTTTTTTTTCTTCCTATGTGAAGCTCTTTGAGTATTCAATTTTTAAGATTTACCGACGTAATATCATCAGTGCATGGTACCTAAGAGCCTCTAAGTAGGTAGGTAGTTCATGACTATTTTAATGGCTTGAATCGCTTGGTACTTAGTTGCTGTTGTTATGCCATTCAGCCATTAAAATTTATTCAGGGCAAGTTTGTAAATTGAAAATTTCGCTAAGGAAATAGGTACTTAACTGTAGTGCTGACTGTTCGAATTTCTCAGCACCCAGTTTACACCAACAGATGGCTTCTTGTGTGAGGGCCTCAAAAGATCTACTTACGCACATTGCAATAGGAAAGCCGACACGAACAACGGCGAGGTTATCATAAGAAAACAATCGATCTAATCTGGTATAAATATTGAAATGAGGCCGCACTTAATAATAAGGCGCTAGTCTCAATAGAACTGAAATAACACCACAAGGGCAGCTCTGCATACCAAACAGCGCAATAGAGAACCGCCTGTCATCAACCTCCATTACAATCATAGATGATTATTAACCCGTGATCTTTGACTAATTCCATGGTGGATTATTGAATACCAAGTGGTGCAAATTGTGTCAGCTAACCTTGCGTTACAAGCCTTATCTATAAAACACAATTCCTTAAATCGCTCGTAGCCCCGGCTGCCTGAGCGATCCTAAAACGATCACGAAGGTTAAGCAACATAGGGCGCGTTCAGTGCATGGATGGGTGACCTTCAATGCCTGACTGGTGGCATTTTTCCGAGCGGTGCTGTGCTTCGCAAGGCACGCTAAGCAGTTAGTGCCGGCTGTCGTCGATAGATGGCAGTCTTCAAGCCAAGTCAGAGGCCTTAGGGCGGGTTGAAACTTCTGACAGTAAGACCAGCCCCTATATTATAGTCTTGCAAGTATCCACTAATCCGGACTTAGCCCCCGTGGTGGAGTATAGCCTATACTTTCCTCACGGAAGAGACCCGTGCCCCTCCGTGGGGACATAAAGGGATGCTGATGATGATAGTGAAATGAAATGAAATCTTAGTGCTTGAAATTGCCAATCCGCGATTGGCTCGCATGGTAATTAAGCCAATCTCTCTGAAACAAGGCCCGTGCCCTGCCGTGGGACGTTTATAGGCCACATAAAATCAATGTTAAAAACCATCAGCATCGGAACTGAAACGGCAACTATCGGACGCCATTAGTTCGTAATACATTGAATGTGATCGCAAAGGACGCGCGCGCACATAAATCAATTAATTTCGATGAGTAAATCGTCTACACTAGTCGCATAGCATTGCACTGATCCGGTCGCCGGGCAGACGGGATGAGATTGTTGCGTATGTTTTACTAATCTGATGTTATACCATTGCAAGTTGTTAATTGTCACAGCAAATCAAAGCCAAATGTTTTTATTCAAAATAACACGGAAACTGCGGCTTAAGGAACGTAAAAAGTAGGTGTCCATTTCAAAATCAAAATCATGTTCAAGAAAAAAATGCAGTCATTGGATCCTGATCCAGCTCTTTCGGTTGTAATTTTTTTATTAATTATATTTATTAGGACTACCAACAAAATATACACCAATACATTTACAATAGACCACAACTACAAATAAGCTAAGTGTTATCTTACTATAGGCAGTCACAACATGCACCGTTAGTATAAAGTTGCTTGAAGACTTAGTTGCCTAATTAAGAAGAAGAAATGACATTAAAAGTGCCATCTATTAGATAAAGTGCTCTGTGAATTTATGCTGAAAACGGCTCATTTGGCATAATATGTCCTATCTGTAATTTGTCAGCTTTAGGTACATGCACTGATTAGGTTACGATGGGGCTGACATGCTCGTTCTGCGAACAAAGCCCCTAAATAAATAAGATTAAAGAAAAAAGGTACATGCACCACGTACCGACTATATTCTTCATGCAATCCACTCCATCCAAAGGTTGTCTGGTAGAAATCGCTCTTAGCGATAAGGCCGCCAATTGTATAACATTACTTAGATTTAAGAATCATGGTTGTAATATTTTTCTGGTTGTGCAATAAAGTGTTCTCTATCTATCTACCTACGAGGGGGATCAAAAAGTAGATAGAATGAGATAAATTATAATGACTATTGATAACTTAATAATTTATTTTTCTACATAGTCTCAGAGTCTCTCTACACACCGAGTCCAGCGCTTTTCCAAGGCTTGAAACCCTTTCAAAAAAAAAGTCTTGTCTTGGTCCGGCAAAAAGCTCTCCACGGCATCCATCACCTCGTTATCGTCTTCGTACCTATTTCCCCTTAAGTATTCTTTCAATTTGGGGAAAATATAAAAATCGCTAGGTGCCAGATCCGGTGAATAAGGTGGGTGGTCAACAAATTCGAAGCCAGCTAGCTGAATGGTAGCCATCGCAACTGTCGACCTGTGCGCTGGTGGGTTAACGTGATGAAACAGCGCGCGCCTTCGAAGTTTCCCTCTCCTTTCCTCTCTGATAGCATTCCTCAACTTGGGAATTAATGCTGCATAATATTATCCCTTAATAGTGGTTCCAAGCTCCAGTTAATCAACAATATCCCTTCTCAGTCCCAAAATATTGAGGCTACAACCTTGCCAGCCGACGCCACGGCACGAAATTTCTTTGGGGTCGGTGATGATGGCCGTTTCCATTGTGAAGATTGCCGTTTTGTCTCTGGATAAAAAAGGTAAACCCATTTTTTGTCTCGTTTCGTAACGATGGGTTACGTTTTCAGAATCTTCTTGAAACTTGTCCAACAATAGTCGATTTTGTTTCTGACTATCGGTTAACATTCTCGGCAACCATCTTGCGGTGACTTTTCTCATATTCAAAGATTGTTTCAATATGGATTGAATACTTCCACATGAAATGCCCGTTTCTTGAATTAAGCATCGGATGGTAGGTAACTCTTCTATCGCTCAATACAATTTTCTCGACTTTCGCAACATTTCCGTGGGTGACTGACGTCGATGGACGGCCGCAACGATGTTCGTCTTCCGTGGTCGTTCTCCCTACACGAAATTGAGAAGCCCACAATGCGACAGTGGAATACGATGGAGCTGAATCTCTTAATGTTGTCTCCAAATCGCAATGAATCTCTTGCGTCGTTATTTTTTTAAACAGAGGAAAACCTAATAACGGTTCGCACTTCGTTTTTCTCCATTTTCGAGAACACGTTCCGACAGAGCAAAGAAATAACCAGCCTAGCGCAAGTAGGAACTTTGAAATTTTTGTTCGCATTTAGCCCCGTTTTAATGGCGGACATATTTTTGTCTCACTCTTTAATACTACTTACTCTTTCTTTGCTGTCAATGTCAAACTGAAAACATAACAAATATGGCGGAACGCGGCACATATTAGAACGTTTTCTAGTTAAAATTTTTGTGTTTTAAGTTTGTTCAATATCTAGCTGTGTGTATCTTGTTGTACAGTGTTTAGTGATTTTCTTTTAATATTGGCATTGATCGGATGGTGTCGAACTTGTGCCATTTGTAAAATAAGATGCAGCCGGTCAAAGGGTACCAAAAGAAAGTTTATGGGTAAATTTCCTAGGGATGAAGACCGGTAAGTATTTCTGGCTACAGTTTTTGTCATCTTGCACAAGAGCAAGATCATAAATTATGTTAAATAACGTAATTAATATACTATGAGAAAAATACTCAGATGTTTCAATGTCATAGTGATGTGCCATACACATATTCAATATCGATAAAAAAATATCTGATAAGTACCTTGGTCAGAATTACTACTCAGTGTATGACGGGTGAATTGCTGTAAGCCATAACAATGTTTCAACGATGCACTATTAGTGGCTGCATTGAATGTTGTTTTTTTTTTAGATGCAGACAATGGGTGAAAATTGTGGAAGATCTTATATCGTATATCCCCATCGAAAAACTCCACCAACATAAATATGTTTGTAGAGATCATTTCCGGCCGAAAGATTTTTACAACTATTTTAAAAGGAAGCCGATTAAAGAAATGGTGAGTTGTGTTATAAACTTATAATGTAACACTTACTACATTTCATGAATAATTATGTAATAAAACACAAAATACGCCTTGCTTTACGTCGAACATTTGAATATATTTTGCTCCGTCATTTAGAACGCAATATTATTATTACGTCTTAATACGTAAATGACATACTTTGATAAACATTTTTTTACAGGGCTGTATCTTCTCTACTTATAAATGCGCCTCCTCTTCCTGATTACTTACTAGCTGAGTTTCCTTACCACGTAGCCACGTCGCATCACTTGAAACTGGTTAGTGATTGGAATTACTAAAATATTTTTTTTACTAATTTTTAACTTAAAATATTTTTTTATAAAAATGTATTTGATAGTTACATAGTCAATTATGCAGTTATGTGGTAAACAGGAACAAACTATTTTTTTTTCGGACTATTCTTGCAATTGTTTATTTTCAGATTCAGCTATACAAAAACCTATTAGTTGTCGAGCTTCACAAAACAACTCTGGTACGTAGACTTTTCATGTATCGCTGAAGTTTTTTGTAACTAGAGTTTGTTTACTTTGATAAATTACAAAGTGTTATCATTTTCAGCACCTTGTATAGCAGCCAAAATATCAGCTGTTGCTATTGGTCCAGTAGGGTTTGACCACAATTATTGTGGCCTGGAATCTCAGCATATTTATCAGAACTATCCCGGTAAGTAGCATAGTTTACCAACAAATTAATAATCAATAACGACTCAACTTAACTTTTTTTGACGATTTCAGCACCTGAATCCAAACCACCGATTGATGAAGTTCGCTCAGATTGGACACCTCTAAGGAAAAACCAAATAGCTGCTGAAATAAATTCAATAGACCTTGACCACAATTATTGTGATTTGATAATCAATAATAAAATACTAATTTCATTTGTCGTTTTATTGAAAACATTGATTTTTATTAATTTTATTAGGCTAACTGCGGAGCCCCTGGATGAAAATTTATCGATATCGATAAATGTAGTACCAATGTAAGTGGACGTCCCTAATGCACAGACAAGTTGTTATGTTGGTAGCACTTTTGACATTGCATTTTTGCTCTATTGGTTGGTATTGCTAACGGGGCTAAACTCATTACAAAAGCATATAGGGAGGTCCCGTCTCTTATTTATATGCTCTGTGGAAATAACTACATTCAGAAAAAAACAAAAGAGAATCGAAGAATTTTTTCTTTATTAATATCTGAGCTAAGCCTGCCAGTATTTTTTTTTTCTTACCAAGGAGTATATCGTTCTCACTACTTTTTGTTCCTCCCTTATACATTACGGACAAAAACCATGAATGTATTTAACACAATTGACAAAGATGCTGGTAGTTGAATGAAGTCAATCTACCCGCGAATTTTCAAACAAGTGTCAAAATGTAACAATGTGACTCGGTAAAGCTTGGGATAAACGACCACAGTAACAACGACCTGTTACTGTGGTCGTTACTGTAACAACGACCACAGTAACGACATAGTAACAACTTTTAAAATGTAATTGAAACCTTAATTTACAAGAATGATATGGCAACAAACTGTATCGAAACTTGTAACGATATTTAAAAAACCTTTTTTAAGTATTCATATGCACAAATAAAAAATAATATAAATCGACGATCGAAAGTCAAACGACATTAATATAAATAACTAGTCACCGTCAAAGTCAGTTGTTTGCACTAGGCAATAACTTCTTTGACTTTGACAATCATAATAGGTATTGGGAACCTTTGGGTCGGGTGTGTCCCGGAGCGGCTTATTCTATTAGTGTTTTGTTTGTTTTTTTTTGTTTCGAGTGTTTTGTGTTAATTTTCCGTTTTTAGTTTTGACAAAACTTTTGTAAATGAGTTTTATTATTTTATATGTTTGTGGTATTATTATTTTATTTTTATAATTGACGAATCTTTATGTAAAATTTATTAATTTAATACTAAATTATGTGTGTGATTTTGTAAAAATAATTTCATTAGTTTTATAATTTAATTAAGTATTATTAAATATTAATCATACAGGTAGGTATTACCTTACTTGTAGTGTAGTGTTGTTCGATTATCTAGATACCTACATTTCTGTTAAAAAAATGCTAGTGTGTGTTTCCATCTACAGAATAAATACCAGTCTAACCAAAGATAAATGAAAAAATATAGAGACCCTTGACAGATTGCCCAAGAAGATGAACTAAAAATATTGTCAAAGAAGGTTGACTATATAATTTTTTTTTGTCTTAGAGGAGATAGGTACAGTACATACTACAAAAAAACCTACCCAGAAAAAAAAACAGTAACATTTTTTCTGCATTATTTTTGTTTGAGTTTGTGTTTTATTTAACTTTTTTAATCCTGATTGATATTTTAAAATGTGTGTGTGTAACAAAAAGTACTACATGAATATCTATCACTCTATTTTTTTTAAAGGAATTTGTACCAGATTTTATTCAAGAAAAGCTTTACAACCGCCTATCAACTGACCACAGACAAAAGACAACAGCAGTGGCAATAATGTCAAGGCCGCTGCAGCCGCGCGGATGCGACGGCGCAGTCAGTAGTAATGCGGTAATGACACTAATATATAAATGGGATTATGTGGTTAGGAGGGACCCCACGCGCCCAGACAGGACGTGCCAATACACGCCGGTAGCCAGTGGTCTGAAATAGACTGTATCGTGGACATATATTCAATATATTGGGAAGATAACGGTACTTCGTTTTATTTTTTAGATCTTGAGCTTGATTCGCTGTTTCAGATGGAAGGTTTTAGGAGAGTGCAATTATTTGTAAGAATTAGATGGAATTTTATAGATATCGATACCAACATCGTGATAATAATGTAAGAATTATGAGCTACCTAATCCTAAAAAAATACCCAACACGACACTCTTCTAAATTGGTTCAATCATTTAGAATTTATGATGGAACAAAAACGTTACACTCTATGGGTGGTGGCGTGATAAGAGCAGAATAGGTAGGCATGGCGAAAGATTTTTAAATCCTTTTCCATAATTTAGGGACACATTTATTATTTACAAAAAAACCTATATTACTGTAATAAACTGAAGTTAAATCCATTTTTTTTTTAATTATTTTATTTCTGTGGGAAAACAGCTCAGCAGCAGTGTCATGGCTTCGAATCTGACGTCACGCCACATCGTAATCACTAGTAGTCACCACAAAGTACGGTTGAAGTTTACCAATATTAATCTAAGCGTAACGTCACACTCGGTTAAATCCGCACACCGAAATTCGCTTATTAAATTCATACGTAGTTATACATAAATGTTATTAAAAAATAAGTTGGAATAATCGTGCTGAGAATACCGTTTCTAGAACAGTCTGCAATAGTTTTCGTCACAAGAATATAGTTTATGTTATATCGCTAAGCCATGTCCTACTCTCGACCGACCCACTGTGCACCACAGCATCATCGAAAGCGCCCGCGCATCGTTTAGTCCAACGATCGCGCCATTAATGTCATTTATACTCGGCAAACGCGCCACGTGGGCTGCCTAACTAGGCGAATTGAATTCAATTCCATTGCCATTTCCCTATTAGAATAGGAGTTAAAGTGCTACCATACAATACCTAAGTGCGGACATACCTACCAAAACGTATCAAGTTAAACATTAAATTTTTTAAATTTATTATAAGCTAGGGGTTAAGTTAGATTAGCTCTTTTCCAAACATCGTCTGGAAAATATCGCTTTAAGCTGTAAGACCGCCTATTGCATAACATTTTTATATTTAAGATATATTTTTTGTAATTCTTTGTTTTTCTTGTTGTATTCTCTATTTATCGATCTATAAGTGTGGGGTCAGAAGCAATGTATACGTGCCAGTATGTAAATGTAATGTTATAAGGAGACAGCTCATCGTACAATACATTTTTATTGCGAAGAAGCATTTTTATTCTTTGACATGCTGGCAACTATACATCGATACAGCAATCTGATTAATTCAGCACAAAACGTACCTTATAAAATGTACCTTAGTACATTAGACATATTTTTTTGGCCCCGTTATCTAATTTCTTAAATATATAACAGAATCCATATTGCTATTGAATAGTATATCCAACTAATAAAGCTATGTCGTAGCATAGACTTACCCAATTCATACTTATAATGTACTAGTAGAGTCTATGCTAACCACGCTACACTCTTTATTAGTTCTTCAATTCAAGGCGACGATAAACATCTCGTCCAGCCACTTAATTCAACACAATAGCCCATACAAACTCATTGGCTGCAGACACGCTCATAAAAAACTTAATACCTTTTTTCGTCCACCTGTTTTAAAAAAGATAACAAAAAAAGTTAGAAAAAAAATATTTGAATGTTAGTACTCCAGCTGATTTTTTTTAAGAATATGGTTTTATTCTCGACAGCCTAGGGCGAGATAATCGTCACCGTTCCATATGGACTCATGAAAGGTGGAGGAGAGGGGCTTTGCTGGACAAAAGCCGCCAACCAAAAGTGTGGGAACAGGCGCGAACGGTGAATAAGTATGCTTATCTCGTTATTAATCTGCATTCACAGCGCCATAATCGAATAAAGAGGCTGTAGAGATGCTATTTAATTTACAAATGGAGGCCTTAATCATAAAGTGAAAACGCAATGCCGCAGTGCCTAAAATAAACAGATCTCACTGAACAAGCGAAGAGTAAATACAATTTCTGGGATAAATTATATTTGCATCACACTAAATTGGTGTTCGATTCAATTCAAACTCGACGTCATTCGACTATTCGGGTTACATAATCATGTTTGATTCATAATATAATTACAAAGTTATCGATAATTTGTTACCGAAACTTTTGTGATTGGTAGGTATCGTACTTAGTGCCAATTCACATTCAAAGTACATAGTTTTCACTCCATAGAAGTATATTACATCTAGGCTAAGTACTAAGTAGAAATAAAAATGCAACTATACAATTTAAATATACTTAGCAACTATTTCAAGTTTCAAGTCTTTATTTGTCAGCATTGTCTTATGTTGACACAACATTTACCCCCAATATAACGTTGGTAAGACGCAAATAGTCGTTCAACACCTACCTTTGTTTTATTGCGCGTCCTATAATTTGTAATCCAGCAGAAATTTTGTTTCATTAAGAGCACGAAGCTTTTTGTTTCGAAATTATCAAAGAATCTCGTGTTTCCACAACGGAATAGTGTTTATCAAGTGTTGCCGTACCTACCTACGATCCTTAGGCCCGGTTTTTCGTACAGGAACAATCTCTTAATCTGTTGGTTAGCCAAAAATCATACAAAACGAATGACAGCTGAACATCAAAGTAAACGAGAAACCGGGGGTTGTCTACTACCTACCACTAGAGCAATTTAAGAACTTGAATTATTTCGATAACGAGTCGAATAAAGTGGTAATACGACACAGGATGGTTAAATTTTACCCAATTTCACTTCCCAGTTACCGCCGCGCGTAGCTCCGTCCACAGAGAGTGAATTGAATAATCAGATTTTAGGCAATACTTTATGGAAATTCCGTTATGGATTACCACTGGGTAATCAGGATAGTTACCAAAATTTATTTAATATTAATTTATCATGAGTACCTATCACGTTTGGCATTGTTTTAGGATTTCAATACATTAATGAAATCTTTGAAGAAATTGAAGCGCTCGTGGCCTTGTCGAACGAAGCGCTCGTGGCCTAGTCGAACTGAGTGATTGGAATCAATCACTCGAGTTAAGCAACAATAGGCGCGGTCAGATGCTGGATAGGTGACCATCCCGTTACTACAAGTGGCATTTTTCCGAGCGCTTCCATCCTTCGCAAGGCACGTTAACCCGTGGGTGCCGGCTGTCATGTAATGGCAGTCGTTAAGCCATGTCAGAGTCCTTATGGGTGGCTTGATAACTTCTGACAGTAAGGCCCGCCACTGTCTTACAAACCTCCACCAATCTGGACCTGGCCCCCGTGGTGGATATGGATAACCTTCCTGCAATGCAGGAAGGTTAGGCCATACCCGTGCCCCAGCAGTGGGGACATACAGGGTTGCAATCGCACATTAATAAAACATGGCTAGGAGTAGGAGTGTGAAAGCGAAATATTATTTGACATGTTGAGTAACGAATAAATTTAAATTTTCAAATTCAATTCAATTGAAACAAATCATTTTACGATTCCATCGCACCGATCGATGCTGGCTCGGTATCGATTCTTAAACAATCAATAATATTTAATAACGCTGTCGCCCGCTCGTTCATTTAATATCGAAGTTTTATAAACCGTAATGGGGATCAATTGACCAGTTTAAATTTCCTATTAATGACATTGAATGGATCAATCGGGGTGTGACTAGCTAGGTACTTCCTTGAATAAAAGAAGAATAAAGAACAGAACTTCATTTACGATCTCCTTGCTTACTGGCATAATTCCGACCTCAACAAAAAAGTTTTTGTTTTTTTACTTTTTTTTTTGTTGTGTTGCCAGCCCTGGGTCAAGATGTCACTCATAATTTTCATAATTCGGGTCTCTGCGGTCTCTAATCGGTTTAAGCGACGCCGCGCTCGATATTCGATACTTTCTCTGTACTCAAACATTGCGTTGTGTAATTTAATTTTGTGACAGATGGTTCTGAAGCAAACAGATATGAAAAAAATATTTTGTTGGCTTTTTGTAAACCATCGTCGTTTGGTTATTAGTTTTTGTAATCAAAATTAACGCATCTCTACTTGAATTTACAAAACTTTTTTAGATATACACTAAGTAGTTAGTGGTGAGGTGAATCAAGTGCAATGACAAATTGACACTTGTATTTTAGTTTGATAACCGTAGGTACTTGCAAAAAAATATTTAAATTTGACAGCAATACTTGTAAAAAATACACACAGGCACAGAATATGCAGCGGTGCAGAAAAGACTTCTTGAACCAGAAGTTGTTAAGTTTTCGATGTACCGTAGTCAGAAAATGTTATTTAGTTAACATCATTAGGTAACAAGAAAAAAAAAATTCTTAACACGGTTATATTTTTTTGTCTATGAATGAATGAACCACGAATGTTTTAAGAAGTATAAAAAGTGTACTATAATATTTTTTGGATATCTTCTAACAGGACTAAATCACCGCGCACTATCAAGTAGATACTTAATACCAATATGGGAAAGTTACTGCCAATGGTTGTGTGGTGTCGGCCTAGAGGATAGTACCAAACCAATTCTTCCCGCGGGATTGATTCCAATCACTCGGTTCGCCTAGGCCACGAGCGCTTATCCATTTCTCCAATTTTCCATTTAAAAGTAATATTAAATTACTGTTTTAGTGATATTTAAAAAAGATTCTCTAAAACCTAAGTAGGTAATAACATTAATAAACTAATCTTGTACCTGCATGCTGAGATTCGAACACACGATCGTTCGAACTTAAGGCGTTCAACCGCGGGAAGAATTGGGTTTGTGCCTCTAGGACGACACCACTTAGCACACCTAATTCTTCCCGCTGGTGTCGTAAAAGGCGACTAAGGGACACAAACCGGGGGGTGGGCAGCAGCGTCCCCTGCAGTACAATTCCACCGAACTGCGATCCCCAACCCGCATGCCCAGCGTGGGGATTATGGGCATTACCCCCTATGATAGCACAACGTGGCGCTCTTTAGGGGAGGGCTATGTCCAGCAGTGGACTAATATAGCCTGAAGAAAACTAGTATAGCCTGACGACGACTGCCAATGAATTGCGTACCTGCTTATACTTATTATGGACAGACACAAGAATTGGTTGTGTGGTGCTGATCCAGTTGCTTTTTAATTCCTACGTATATAACAGTTATACTATAAGAATAACACTATTTACTACAACTATTTGCTTCTCTAATTTACAACAATGCCGCCTATTGAGAAAGACAAATTATTCAATAATAACAATAATTTAACAGTTCACAAACGATTATAGAACTAAATATTTAACCATTCCCTTTCTTACATTAACAGTGATTTAAGTAATATTTTTGTTTATCCATAATATTTGCATGCAAGCAGTACCAGTACCAAAGTAAGTAAGCGTAGTAAGGTAAAAGGAAACTAAGTGGAGATTTCGCGTAGTTTTAGTTAAATAGATCCCTACATTACCTACACGTACATACATCCCTACACTCTCAAACGAAACCGGCAAACCTAAAAAATATTGTAATTAACAATTTGGCTGTACAATGTTGGGTCCCAAAGTTATAAAGAAATATGGAGAAGCGCCCCTGGTTGGTTTTTTACGTAATCAGGTACATATATAATCTGATTTTCATGATATGCAACAATGACTTGTCTACAACATTCAATAATCTTTGCTCGTCTGAAATTAATCTCGCTACTTTATTGACTAATGATATCGCGTCGCGCGAGTTAAAAAGTTATTTTTATTTATTCATCGCCGACGCTGTTTGTGATTCAAATTGATATCTGTTTAAATCAATAAGTTATACAGCTTGCTTCAGCAATAAAACACAATATTTAATATTCAAGAAGTATAGCGTTGGTTTGAATTTGTGAAGAGGATGGAAAGATTGAAGAAATATCGAGCAAATGTGGGTGAAAAGGCGGCTTCGACCAAGTAGGAGATATATTTGCTGAAGGTAAGATATAAAAATGCCGAAACCGGGTCTAATGCATGCAGCGAATTATATTCATGTAGATAATAAGGTTTGTCAGGATAATCGGATACATGAAAGGACGAAGTATTCTCTGAGCCAGTACGTATGGCGAACTCTGGGCAACAATCAGGAGCTCTATTTTTGAATCACTCGTCTTGCGTCGAGCGTTTGATTTCTACTGATTTCCGTTCGACATACGAAATTCCGTATTTTTGAATCACTCGACTGCAACGAATGGTCCTTACCACTCGTCTCGTATGTCGATCGATAGATTAATTGTCAAAATTTGTGTTAATTTCAAATCGAGGAGTTTGTGCTTTTGTGCCGAGTTGATTTTTTGTTTCGACATTTTCGAACAAAAACAAACCAGAGTGTTATTATTTACAATCTATGACAGTGTTTTATTTGTTTTACAACTAAAGACAAACTCTCCCTGAGCAGTACGATGGCACGAGTCACGCATTTTGTAGCGATGAAACGTCAGAAGTTGACAATTATTGTACTGAAAAGTCGCGACTTTTGACATTTAAAACGCGCAACTAGCGTCACCTCTGTCTACTCATTCGGGATTTAGTTATGCAGGAGTTCATGTTTATGTTTGTAAAGTCGCCGACGTGACTTACGCCGGTGTACGTAAAGTTTTGCGAAAATGAAATATAAAGTGTAAATGTTTTTTTTATTTAATGTTTTCAAAGTAGTCTCCCAGCCTTTATATACATACAAATTTTCATGCGCATGAACCAGTTTTCAATACACTTTTTCCAATCCTCCGCAAACACCTCGTTTACAGCCTGCCCGAACGCTGACAACGCATTTGAAATTAGTATCCGTTTAGATTTTTTTTATTTTTTCGGGATTTAAAAGGAGTCACATATTGCTGTAAGGAGGGTGAACCAGGAGTTTGACTGGCGTTCCATCTAAAAAGTTCTGGTTATGAGCGCGGTGTGCGCGGGCGCCCTATCGTAGTGAAGCAGAAACCCGCGGAGCCTTATGTTTGATCTGGCCCTAGAGTTTATAGTTTTTCATTAAAATGGTTGTCATTTGCCTCAATTTGATAGTCTACAAAGCAATAGCAGTAGGTACTATGTCATTACAGTGGCTATAACCTGCGGAAATTAAGTAGTCGTGTCTCGCGAAGAAGATAGAATCGCGCGAGGCGCCGAGTGAAGTAGCGCGGGATAGACCATTGCAATGCAATTGGTTACCAGACTATGAAACGACCATTACCGGACTAATTACTCACAAGAGAGAAAACTTCTGCCAAGCAATTGGTAGTAGACCATTCGCGTTGATGTCTCTTCGGTAACGTGATAGAATTGATTATTAGCCAGTCAAATTGAAAAAAACACAATCAAAAATTTTATCAAGATCTTCTCCCCGCTTCTAGATCGCTTTACTTTGGTAAGAGTTAATTCGTTTTGCAACACTCAAAACATCGACTGGCGTTTCGTTTCCGAATCGAATTTTCTATTCCAGGACCCATTACACTTGTAATTCTATAGGAATCATTACACATTACAGTCGTAAACAAGGCGAGAGCCTGCTTTATCACAGCACCATCCATCTGGACCTGCTTCTGAGCGTCGTCGGTTAGATTGTGCGGCATCCAACATGCAACTTGTACAATCTCGTGAAGGCTTCCCGATTCAGTCTGCAGTACATGTTGAATATTTTAACAGGTAAATCGCCTTTCCGAATTGAATGTCGTAAATGACTGCTGGCTGTCGATAGGATTTATATACCTATGTGATAAGTTTTTGCATCTGTCATCATGCGCGTGTATTCTTTATTTTATTGTAATGAGGATAAAGAACAGACAAGATAGGAATAATTTAGTTTAAGAAAAGGCCTTGTTTGAAAATCGGCAACTAGTTACACATTGGTCTACATTAGTTACAAGCCGAAGCACAGACCTTTTTGTCTTCATTTGTAAATATTTTCTATTCTATTCTGTTTTGTCTTGCATAAAATTTTTTACTGCTAGCACGTTTTCTTCGACAACTCACTTTTTTCTTCATCCCCTAAGTTTATCGACCGCGGTGTAATGCGTTATACCAGTGATACATGGCTGCCTTGAAAGGATCTTCTACATAAACGCCGTTTGAAGTTGTTCGTACAGTTTCAGAAATTGTAAAAAATCATGCCCTCAACTTTACCTAACAAAAAATTGCTATTAATAAAAACTCCATAAGCAATCATGGTTCCAAACAAAGATACCCTGTGCTATAATAACGAAGCAAAGATTAAATAAGTTAAATGTTTTAGTTTTTCTTCATTACAAAATTTATTGAATTTTCAACCCCAAATCATTGTCATTGATAAAAGCACGAGTGGGTTGGAATCGGAAGCCATCTACTTGGGTTGGGCACCAGAATAGAATCAATCAGCACTGTCCATCCGATCCCAGGCAGCATTATCTAGGCTTGCGTTTGTGCATCGGTAAACGAACCTAATTATAAGCACCAACTAAGAATAGCACCAACCCAATTCTTCCCGCGGGTGTCGTAAAAGGCGGCTAAGGGACACAAACCGGGGGGTGGGCAGCAGCGCCCCCTGCAGTATAATTTCACTGAACTGCGATCCCCAACCTAGATAAAATGCCCAGCGTGAGGCATTACCCCCTATGATAGCACAACGTGGCGCTCTTTAGGGAAGGCTATGTCCAGCAGTGGGCTAGTATAGTCTGACGACGAAACGAACCTGCTAATTGAATTGATTCCGCAACGCTTCTTAATATGCACCAATAACGTACCTCACCACTTGAAATTACCAATCTGTGGTGGGCAGGCGTGTAATCCTATACTCTCTCTCTCTGAGAGAAGGCCTATGTCCTACAGTGTGATGTCTATAGGCTGAATTATTATGCACCGAGGTTGTCGCGTAGGTGTTTTAGAAGTTTCAAAGAACTGTCTTTTAAAGAAGTTAATTTCTTTGGATTAAAAATTATTTCTTTGGATTAAAATTTCGTGAGTTAAACTAGTTTAAACAGCGTTTACAATACGGGACATACGAGTAACGTACCAAATGTTAAAATACCACAGAAAATTATTAATTTTCCTAAATGTTTCCGATTTGACTCCAAAGTCCAAGAAAGCTTGAAATCAAAACTTTCGGCTATCGATAACCGTTTGTCCAAATAACTACATACTTCGGTGTTCAGAGTATTATTTAATTAATACAATTAATATAAATATATTATTTGGGCTATGTAGCTAAGTCTCCTAACAACCGTGCTGACCATATTAAATGTTTCTTTGATATTGACCAAATTTAATTTTATAATGCAAACGCGTTTGAGCATATTTTGCTTGCATTTATATTACAAATCAACAACATATTAAATGTCGTTTTTTCAAGTTTCAAGTTTTAAGTCTTTATTTGTCAGCAAACACGGTACATGTAGGTTTTACAAGATACATTGTTACGGACAAGTTTGCAACACGATAATATGGTATACTTCCAAATATTTTAATAAAAAAATAGAAAGGCTATATTATTTACAAGATTATTAAATCCTAATTTAAATCTTAGCATAAGAATATTTTCTTGTAGCCAATGATATCTACCTCTTGGTTTTGAAACTGTTGTCTTTGTAATTGTTTTCGGTTTGTATAGTAAAGAATAACGCCTATGTGTAATGTTGACGGAGACGATTGTGTCTGCTATCGTGTAACTTTAAATTGAAAACACTGTTAATAAAATTAATCCGTGTTTAAAAAAACGGCCTTATTTACAAAAATGTGATTGCATCAAAACGTGAGGCGTTTTATTTAATCTGTGGTTTAAAGTCTAAACTTTGTCAGCTTTTTGGAGTGTTTTAAGGAATTGTATTTTTTATAATAAGGCCGTGTATCCTTGTTAGCCTCGTCTCCACATTATTAGTATCATCTGGTCACGGATGTCATCCGTGCATCTGGTTATTTCATTCACTTTGACGTTAGTTAAGTAAATATTTTGTTTTAATAGTGAATGAAATTTTTCAGATTAAGTTTATCTTGTAGAAATATTTTCACGAATGATATTATGTGAATTCTTCGGCAGATGGTAAAGTTTAATAAATTAGGTATTTCACATAATTTTTATGTTAACTAGGTACCTACCTAGCTAGTTATTGAATTTTTTTTTCCCGTATTTGTGACGTAGCTAGCAACTAGTAGCGCAATACAATTAAAGACCGGCGCCGTCGCATCGCTTCGTTCATTGCATTTCAATTTCATTTGCTAGTAATTGAACTGACGTCTGGACGACGACCACTCATAGGACACTTCATGATCATTGGACTTTATTGTCGCTACTTAAGCAGTACGCATATATTATGTATTTAAATTAATTGAATATCATTCAAGGACAACACGCAATTTAAAGTGCAAAAAAAAGAAAATTGCTTGAAACCTCCTTAGGATGCCTAAATATTTAACTTTCTTGAATGAAAATACCAATATCAGTGGCCATTTTTACTTAGAAAAATGCAAAGACACCATTTAGTTTTTAAAACAAACATAATATATTTTTTAAACGGCATCCGAAAATGTGTTTTGCAGCCAATGTTTAATTTATCCGACCTCTTTATCCAGGATCTTATTAAAGTGAGAAAGCTATTCTTTTCAACTTAAAACCTATTTGGCCCTTCCGTGCGACATTACACTTCCCGTCGCCTTGACAAAACTTACAAACTTCACAGTCTCGAACATCAAAAAAAAATAACTTTTCTTAAAAGCCCTACAAATTAAATCGACACAATTAGAACTCCAAACCTACCTTATTAGCGTCCGAAAATATTTTGTCGCTATTGTGGGCGGGAACTTTTCCCGCCTAAACTTCACGTGCTAAAAGCGCGGTCACCGCGCTGGCATGTCCGTTGGCAAACACGAGAGCACTCGCGAGCCGCGCCACAACGACTGGCGCGTTCCGAAACCGAAACCGCCCTCGGCAAACAAAACCCCCACCGTAAAGAGCATTTTAGCACGCGCGCCTCCCCGCTCCCTGATTTAATAGCGAGCTCGGGCACTGATTCACTTAGCCGAACGCAACTACCGACACCCTCTCTCTCACTCCTGCACTCGCTGTAATCCACTCTACATCACCTCCCTCTCTCGCACAGTTCTGCCATCGCCTGTGTGTGATAGAGAGGAGTATATATTCGCTGCTGTGACAATGTTTCAACTCGATTTGCATGCGAGCGGGGGTCGCCCGCCAAACTTTATGTCCTCGTTTTGTAAATTATTTATCCGTTTCGGAATACTTTTTACGGAGGCGCGCGGCCACTGAAAAAGATTGCTTTAAAATGAAACGAATTAAGTGACCGAGACGAATTACGGCGGAAAATGGACTGTTTGATATTAATTTCGAGTCTATGCTACCACACGTCATGATATTCTCAACATAGGTTCATCAGATATTTTGTATACCTCTTCCCTGATCAAATTATTCGTGGTTGACTCTTACCTAAGAGAATGCCAATTGCGAAGAGCACTGGCAGATAAAACAGTTTTTAACGGTTTATTAAAAGTTTATTTCGTAACCGTTTACCGGCGTGCGTGCATGCAACGAGTTATGAACGTTGGTGAAGCGAAGGTGATCTGTCAGGATCGTGGCAAGTGGCAGTCCCTGGTCTCTGCCTACCAATCTGGGATACCGGCGTGAGGTTATGTATGTATGTATTTCGTAACAACGTTTGATGTTGTGAATAAATAATCTAGGTATTTCCTTAATATCTAAAATGTCGCTATTATAAGTGAAAACCTTTTAAAGACTCTGCTTCTTCATTATACAATGTACCTACCTTGTATTCTATCATTTATGTCGATGGTTTTTCTATAAATCAATAAAAAAAATAATAATAAGAATGTACCTACTTTTACAAATAGAACATTACATTATTAAAAATAGTGTAATCATGTGGGTACAGTGATATCGTTCCGATGTTAAACCTAACTGCAAAGTAGGTAGTCGGGGCTGTAAGTAATGCAATTTGCTTAAGTCAGATGTCGCTGCCTGTACGTAATACAGAGAATATTGTAAAGAGGTTCAAAATTTCACTGATGTCGTGAGTCGCCCATTGGCTCAATTGGTAGAGCGCTGGTACGGATAGCCAGAGGTTGCGGGTTCGAATCCCGGCATGGGTGAAATTTTTAGCCTCTAAATAGGTTTTTAAATTTGTTCCTTAGCACGGGTTAGTGCATTAAAAATAAAAATAGTGTAATCATGTGGGTACAGTGATATCGTTCCGATGTTAAACCTAACTGCAAAGTAGGTAGTCGGGGCTGTAAGTAATGCAATTTGCTTAAGTCAGATGTCGCTGCCTGTACGTAATACAGAGAATATTGTAAAGAGGTTCAAAATTTCACTGATGTCGTGAGTCGCCCATTGGCTCAATTGGTAGAGCGCTGGTACGGATAGCCAGAGGTTGCGGGTTCGAATCCCGGCATGGGTGAAATTTTTAGCCTCTAAATAGGTTTTTAAATTTGTTCCTTAGCACGGGTTAGTGCATTAAAAATAAAAATAGTGTAATCATGTGGGTACAGTGATATCGTTCCGATGTTAAACCTAACTGCAAAGTAGGTAGTCGGGGCTGTAAGTAATGCAATTTGCTTAAGTCAGATGTCGCTGCCTGTACGTAATACAGAGAATATTGTAAAGAGGTTCAAAATTTCACTGATGTCGTGAGTCGCCCATTGGCTCAATTGGTAGAGCGCTGGTACGGATAGCCAGAGGTTGCGGGTTCGAATCCCGGCATGGGTGAAATTTTTAGCCTCTAAATAGGTTTTTAAAGAACATTACATTTTTACAGCTTAAAATAAATTAGGCTATATCTTACCAACTATTGCCTATATAAGGTTAATTATTGTTACTATTTGCGCGTTTTTAGGGTTATCTTAAACCTCCGCTCTTGAAATTGCCAATCAGTGGTGGGCTAGCCACGTAGAGTGATTAAGCCTATACTCTGTCTGTGAGAAACGGCGTATGCCCTACACTGGGACTTATATAGGATGCATTATCATTCTATTTCATAATTTATATAGGGTTGACTTTACATTGACAGTTATTAATTGTAATGAACTGTATTTCGTTCACATTAAATCGATAAATAGAGAAATCGTACAGAAATAAAGAAGATTAAAAATTTTATTAAGAAGTACCTAAACTTAGGTACTTAATCTAGCTACACATAGCATAGGGAATCCTAGATTGGAATCTAATAAAAAAAAAATATTTGTAACTATTACAAACTCGTGCGAAGCGCTCGTGGCCTAGGCGAACCGAGTGATTGGAATCAATCACGTGGTTAAGCAACAACAGGCGCGGTCAGGTACGGGATGGGTGAGCGTCCCGTGACTAACGCTAGTGGCATTTTTCCGAGCGCTTCCGTGCTTCGCAAGGCACGTTAAGCCGTTGGTGCCGGCTGTCATATAATGGCAGTCGTTAAGCCATGTCAGAGGCCTTATGGGCGGTTTGATAACTTCTGACAGTAAGGCCCGCCACTGTCTTACAATCCTCCACCAACCCGGACTTGGCCCCCGTGGTGGAGTATGGCCTAACCTTCCTGCGATGTAGGAAGAGACCCGTGCCCCAGCAGTGGGGACATACAAGACAGATAACGATTACAAACTCTGAAATAAGGTAGTTCTGAACCCCAATCTTCCGGAATAGCGTTGGGAAAGTACTGATTAGTAAAAATTGTTTATTTCACCCTTAGAGTAAGTATATATTTCACAAAAAATCTGGTAAAGATAAAATAAGATACTTATTAAATAATATTCTAGTTATTAATTTACTAATAATTTACAAATTTTAAGGCATATTTTAATTGAATATACCTCAATAAACAATCGCAATTCAACCCGTTCATTAAAAATCCCGATCATTAAAACACAATTCAATCGATCCCTGATAGACCTTTAATTTTTGTTGAAAAGTCGCCCGTCATGTATGACGAAAGTACACGCACAGTTTGAAATACTGTCGGCTGTACAAACAAATTGAAAGATACTATTCGTGGTAGGTAACCTTCACGGTAACCAGATCACGGGGCGATAAGTCAATTAGTGGAGAAGAAGCCGATTGTGTTAGGTACTTACGACCTCCCCCGATTAGTGTTTGCTTACCTGACGTGCATTCCTGCGGGTTAAATGGAGCTGCGAATTCTGTTTACAGAAAACACCAATAGATAACATAATATAGATAGATATCATAATGTTTATTGTACTCAGAAATTACAGCGACAGAAATTATATTAAAAATATAGTACCTTCCTAAGTGGGATTATGGGCATTACCCCCCAATGATGGCACAACCTTGCGCTATGGCGCTCATTAGGGGAGGGCTATGTCCAGCAGTGGACTAATATAGCCTGAAGAAGAAGAAGAAGATAGTACCTTCTTAAGGGAAGAGACCCGTGCCCCTGGGTGGGGACAAAACGAGTTGATGATGATGATGATAGTATAATTGGCGGCCTTATTACTAAAGCAGTTTCTTCCAGGCAACCATAGAAGGAGACAAGAAAGAAATTAGAGACGGATGGCCAATAATACTTCTTCTTTTTCTACTTCCTAGCAAGTTGAAGCCCCTAGTCGCTGCCTACCTCTCTGGAATACAGGCGTGAGTTTATGTTTTTGTTATGTTTCTTCTACGTCGTTTCCGAATGTAAATTAGTTTGGTTATTATTACATTTCATCAGTGTTACTAAGTCTAATACTTTATTTATAAACTGTGTTAAGTTAACTATTGTAAATATTTCTAATTACTTGTGTCCTATTATTTCAAATGGAAGATTATATTGCTACAATAAAAAAGTACATTATTCATACAATAAGCGTGGAGACAGTATAAAATAATATTACATCCTTTTAATATGTACGATTTTACGATATTAGGGAAAAGTACACATTAAAAGGATCTAAAACACTGATTAAGTTTCATAAAAAAAGATATTACCAATATTTTCAATACAATAGAAGATTATATTACTTCTTTAAGTCCTTTTTATTGAAACACCCATCACACCACGTGACGTCACGCTTAGGTTAACATTGGTAAACTTCACCCGTGGTTTGTTGTGACTACTAGTGATTACGATGTTTGTTTACTTGAGGGTGACGTCAGATTCGACGCCATGAGACTGTGAGCTGTTTTCCCACAGATTTAATATAATTTTAAAAAAATGGCTGTATTCTTCGTTAAACTTTACTTTATTACTGAAATATAGGTTTTTTGTGAATAATAAATGTATCCCCACATTATGGAAAAGAATTTTAAAATCTTTCGTCATGCAGGAAGAGGATTTAAAATTTTTTTCGCGACTCTCGATGATCTTACATACCTAGTTATAATGTAAAATTTGCGAAGTTTCGCTAACGTTGCAGTTGCAGTCTGAAAAATCGCGATTAGACACCTTTAATATATTACTATTTTTATTACACTATTTTTATTTTTAATGCACTAACCCGTGCTAAGGAACAAATTTAAAAACCTATTTAGAGCTCAATTGGTAGAGCGCTGGTACGGATAGCCAGAGGTTGCGGGTTCGAATCCCGGCATGGGTGAAATTTTTAGCCTCTAAATAGGTTTTTAAATACTATTTTTATTTCATTGGTTTTGAACTTTATCATTTAACCTGTAGATTATTGCGGTAAAATTTCAAAGATTCAACAACAAGACGTGATAAAGTTCAGCTTAACCTCTTCGTCCTAACCTTGAAAATGGCATTTAGGACAAGTAAAAGTGCTAAGTACTATGTTCTTATAAGTGTGTAAAATGGACAGGCTGAAAACAGTGCCCCTAGGTATTGCCAGTAATAAATAAACATACTTATCAAATATGAACATTGATAAGTATGTATATCAATGTTCATATTTGCACCAACTACCCGTCTCACTTTTCCTTCAGCAACTCTTCATCGTGGGTTGCCTGGAAGAAATTGCTCTAAGCAATAAGGCCGCCAATTGTACTGTATCTTTGTAATTATGTTTGTTTTGTTTTTTCCTGGTGTACAGGAAAAAACAAAAGAGGGTGTATTCTTATCTTATCTTAACAATCTAATGATATTTTTTGGCATTTTAATGTATTTATTTTGAATGCGAATAATCGCAAGTTTATTTTTGCCAGTAGTATAACTTTATAAAGAACTTCAATAATCACGTAAGAAATTAAATTAAATGTTCGTTTTGATGAATTCAACAACCCCTAGTCAGGTAAATTAGCGCATTAAGTGCTCAATAGCGCAACCGTGCTACGCGCTACGGCGTAGCGTTTCGTAGCTCGTAGTCCGATCTACCGTATCAAATTAGTTGCCATTCGATTACCGTAGCCCATCGTGACCCATCGTGTTCAAGTAACTAGTTTCGTGTTGTTTATACTTTGTCCAAAAAGTGTAGAGGTTAAGGAGTAATGTTATGCTCAGACTTTTTGTCTGTGTTAGTTAATTTCTTGCACTTAATGAGCATTATAAAAATAAAAACTACAGTCATTTCATTGAAAAGATGTATTGTGCTTAATCAAAGGTAGTAAATGGTCTTAATTTTCGATAGTACCACTAACAAAGTTTCACTTCCTGTTTCTTGAATTTTTGAACAAACTGTACTCACCTTTTGGAACACCGCACCTTTGTGCGGTGTTCCAAAAAGAAGATAGAGTTAGCAACTAGAGTGCTGTGTTCATATTATATTTGAGACTGAGTAGAAATAACCAATTTTCATTAAAATTGCTATTACTAAGTAAGTATAAAGAGGACCTTCCTACCAGCATGTGTCGTTAATTTAGCAGCCAATTAGTGGTAGCAATTCATATAATAGCCATCGCCAAGCGCTTGCATCAAAGACACCCGTTAATACTTAACAAAAAATACCTTAAAGTGTGGTCAGATAGGTAGGTAATAGGTAGTAAGTACATATAAAAGTTTAAAGAAATCGAAGACATCACTTTTCATCGGTATATTCTACAAAATCTTGATACGACAATACCAAAAGATTTTTTTCTCTATTCTAATAATGGGGATAGCAACAAAAAAACTATTTACAGAGGACGCTACTGTATAATGTATTTTTATAACATTACATTAAGAACTTCATGACATGATTTTAACTAAACGCTATGTAGTTGAAGCCAAAACTGAAAAAAAAGCAATCTTGGCTCGTCGTTGTCCTAGTTGTAAAGGGTCTGCAGCACCAAAGCACAAACATCCTAAAAAAGTGTATTGCTGTTGCCTCCGCTGCTAGCAAAGTAGTCTACCTAAACACTTTTCACGCCAAATATCAATCAGAAAGGTTTTATTCATAACTAGCTGACCCAGCAAACTTCGTACCGCCTAACAGTCGATTCTTTAATATTTTTTTTCCTTTCGTAAGAACCATCCTCGAGCTTCAAGGTATATTCCTTCAAGGAAATCGATTCAGCTGCTCTCGAGATTTGCGCTTACCAATACATTCAGCGATTCATTTCTAAATTATAGAAGATAGATAGCACGGAAACTGCATCTTAATGAACGTAACAAGTTAAACTAAGTGTCCATTTCAAAATCTAGATCATTTTAGAGAAATAATGGACAAAGAACCTCCAAAAGTCTTTCTTTAATTAAGGACTTAAAGGCCATAATTTATCGTCATCAACCTATTATGTCCCCACCGAAGGGCACGGGTCTCTTCCCCGAGGAAGGTATAGGCCATACTCCACCACGGAGGCCAAGCCCGGATTGGTGGAGGCTTGCAAGACTAGTGGCTGGTCTTATTGTCAGAAGTTCTCAAGCCGCCCTAAGGCCTCTGACTTGGCTTAACGACTGCCATCTATCGACGGCGGCACCGACTGCTTGACGTTCCTTGCGAAGCAGGGCACCGCTCGGAAAAATGCCACTAGCGTTAGTCATAGACGGTCACCCATCAACGCACTGAACGCACCCTATATTGCATAACCTTCATGATCGTTTATAATCTCTCAAGCAGTCGGGGCTACGAGCAATTATCTTCCTTAATTAACGGAATTTAAACAACTATTATAAAACATAGCACTCATGCATTGTACTGGCTTAGTACCAGATATCATCATAATTCTATGTAGTACCTAGGTAAATAACATTGTCTCGAAGAAGTTGAATGGTATCAAATATGCTCAGACAATCCGAAATAAGCCGCTTAATACTTTATAAGCAATCGTTTCACAGCGTCTGATTCTTTAATCAGAGCGCGAGATTCAAATTGCGTTGTCTCTACTAAAGGTGGATTCTTACACCTGCGGTATATCTATCCTAGATATAAATTTTTATTTTATTTATTCTTGAATCGTCTGGGCGATAATCTTGCTCCGAAAAGAGAAGGTAATGTCCTGCAATGAAATACATATTATGGTAATGTCCTGCAATGAAATACATATTTTGCAGGACGTCGTCCATAATATATTATATTATGGACTATTCGTAAAAAGATCCCGATAAGTGTAAAAATAAAATATAGATGTATCTACTTATAACTATGAGTTGAAATTGCCATAGAGAACTTGCAAAAAATATTTAAAACTCATCGCTGAGGCTATGTTAAGAAATAAATCGTGATAAAAAAATTCTCTACAGCTGCTTTTACTTTTAATCGTATTTAGTAATCCTTTTAATCATATAACCTACCAAAAAGTGCCAGCTGTGACGTTGCAATGTGCTAGTGAGTGATCGAGTCAAATCTCGTTTAATAGGTATGAAACGTTTTGGTGTCTTCATCTTAAATCTTAAATTAAAAATCTTGTTAGATTTAATAAAACATTAAATCTAACAAGATTTTTTGTTATTGGAATATATATTTTTTAAAGAAATTAAAGTTTTGTATGATTTGATTTTTCTGTAATTTGTGGTAAAATGCAATGTCACTCCAATTTCATTTAGATGCAGGTACCCTATCACTAAAAGGCGCATAAAATCGACAGCACACAGACCTTTACATAAGTTCACTCTATTCGGTTGAGTTTCATATGACTTCGTGTTATAATGTAAACGTTGATCTGCTGTCGCTCGTAATCTATCTGTCCTAAACCAATGGGAAGAGATCAGAAAACTAGCAAGATGTAGGTAACTTATCTAAGGTAACTTCGCAACTTTTGCAATTGTCTCAACGGATATCAGAGAATTCACAATAAAACTCTGGTTTTGGTAATCTGGTAGAGAGTTATAATTAAATGAATTTAATCCAACGTAAAGAACTTACATTCTGTTTGCTGAATGTCAATGTACAATGTAAAATGTAGCCCGCTGCCTTCGGGCCGTAGTGTAGTTGTAGTGCAGAAAAGGAAGAGAAAATAAAACTCCACTACTCCAACACATAGTATGATAAGATTTCATGATTGCCATCAATAACGTAATTTTATGATCTTCCAAAATCCATTATGATTCTCAATAATGTACTATAGAGTCCAGAATTAACATAGTTATCTAGGAACGAACTTGCTTGCTCTCACGAGAATGTGTTTCAGCATGAAGTTAACTATTTAATTGCTATCCGCTCGTGTAAACAGCCCTTTAAGTGACAATAAAACGCGAGCTTAGGTCTCGCGGCCGTCTTGAAGCGGAACGACGCGGGGCGAAGCCCGAGGTGCGGGGGGAAGGGGAGGAGCGAGGCACTCCGGAACAGGCCATCTCAGTCGCACACCGCGATCATCGTCCGTTTATTCTTGTTTGCGCGGGAAGAAGCCCCACTTTTTTTTTCTACATAATTTATTTTGAAACGCGCCCCGCCGCACTTAAAAAATTGCCCTCGCGCGGGAAACCCGTGTTCGCCTGCTTTACTTGCGTTGTGTAGCGATCAAATGAAAATAATATGGTAAATTATATCATTTGAATGGCCACTTCAGGCCCCCTCGACGGTAATGGCGCGTGAAAAGTCCCGGCGAACTATTGTCCGGGCGCTTTCATTTATCGCGCTGTATTGCCACGAAATGAGCTTATCGTACAGAAGTAAGGATCGTCGGCGCACACTCCATACGGTTAGTACTGTCAACAGTACGGTCAACTGCTCATCAACCTTCTCATACGTGAATTCTACTCAACTGAGTAACGCAACTGGGTTGCGGGAAAAGTAACAAAAATTTGAAGACATCTTTTAGTTCTATCCAACCTCAGTTTGTCTGGAACAGATTGCTTTTAGCGATTATACCGTCAATTGTATACTATGTAACATAGATATTTAAGTTTTTCATGTTGGTATTCTTAAAATGTATGATCTGCATTAAATAGTTCTAATCTAATTAAACTAAAGGTATCTATGACAATTCAATTCACAACATGTAGCAGAGTCGATTAAACCACAGACTATAATGTAAGACGACGACGGCTACTCAGTGTAGGTATTTGACTAGTCAGTAAATTAAGAATTGTTCTATGAACTTCGGCCTTACAGTCAACTGTGTTTTCTATTTCAGTTTTTAACAGTATAAAACTGTAGTAGTGTAGAAACCAGTATTAGTTTAAAACGCCATAGCCTTTTAGAACATTTTTTTGTCGCCAGCATTACCGGTTTTTGCCTCAGATTTGTATAAGAATGGGGGGCAGAGACCACAAACTAAATATGTACGTGGATGTACGTGGGATATACGAGTACCAGTAGAGACTACGCTGCCTATATGTTTAAAGTATGTAACGGTAGGTATTATTTATAAGAAACACTCAAAGGCAGGTTTACAGGAAGGTATAAATATGTAGATCTAGGCTTTACCACAGAATATTTTAACTGAATCTGAGGAGTATTTTAAGTCATCGCGTTATTTTTATAAGCAAGACTGCCAATATATATGTAATCGTAAAAGCGGCGAAAAAGTCACAGGCATCACAGGCATGCAACTTTTGAATTTATCTTATTAATATATTTTGCTTAATAGTTTGAAGCGCTCGTGGCCTAGTCGAACCGAGTGGTTGGAATCAATCACTCGAGTTAAGCAACAATAGGCGCAGTCAGGTACAGGATGGGTGACCGTCCCGTGACTACCGACAGTAGGCCCGCCACTGTCTTACACACCTCCACCAATCCGGACTTGGCCCCCGTGGTGAAGCATGGCCTAACCTTGCTGCAATGCAGGAAGAGACCCATGCCCCAGCAGTGGGGACATACAGGGTTGAAATCGAATAGTTTTTGCTTGCTTCTATTATATAGTCGTTCAAAACCCATACTCAGGGAAGCCGCTTAGAAACAGTCGTAGTCCCCTACATGACTTTATTTGTTTCATTTCTGCAATTTTAGTTATCGCCCACCAAAAAAGGCGATAATGGGTTTTAAATGAGTCAAGACGTTTAAACCCGAGTTTAATCCATAAGGGAAAAACGGGTAAAAACTCATTACCCATCACTACAGGCTGAAGTCTTAGGCCGAATAATATTACAGTCATTTCACTGCTTCCAATCTTGTTCCAGTGTGTTCCATGCATCCATAAAGAATGTATCAGAATACCATAATATCTGATATATCCAAAAATGGATGAGTTCTACTAGAGATCTAGAAATTTCTGTAATTCCACATAATTACACTATTTTTATTTTTAATGCACTAACCCGTGCTAAGGAACAAATTTAAAAACCTATTTAGAGGCTAAAAATTTCACCCATGCCGGGATTCGAACCCGCAACCTCTGGCTATCCGTACCAGCGCTCTACCAATTGAGCCAATGGGCGACTCACAACATCAGTGAAATTTCGAACCTCTTTACAATATTCTCTGTATTACGTACAGGCAGCGACATCTGACTTAAGCATATTGCATTACTTACAGCCCCGACTACCTACTTTGCAGTTAGGTTTAACATCGGAACGATATCACTGTACCCACATGATTACACTATTTTTATTTTTAATGCACTAACCCGTGCTAAGGAACAAATTTAAAAACCTATTTAGAGGCTAAAAATTTCACCCATGCCGGGATTCGAACCCGCAACCTCTGGCTATCCGTACCAGCGCTCTACCAATTGAGCCAATGGGCGACTCACAACAACAGTGAAATTTCGAACCTCTTTACAATATTCTCTGTATTACGTACAGGCAGCGACATCTGACTTAAGCATATTGCATTACTTACAGCCCCGACTACCTACTTTGCAGTTAGGTTTAACATCGGAATGTAGGTAGTCGGGGCTGTAAGTAATGCAATATGCTTAAGTCAGATGTCGCTGCCTGTACGTAATACAGAGAATATTGTAAAGAGGTTCGAAATTTCACTGATGTTGTGAGTCGCCCATTGGCTCAATTGGTAGAGCGCTGGTACGGATAGCCAGAGGTTGCGGGTTCGAATCCCGGCATGGGTGAAATTTTTAGCCTCTAAATAGGTTTTTAAATTTGTTCCTTAGCACGGGTTAGTGCATTAAAAATAAAAATAGTGTAATCATGTGGGTACAGTGATATCGTTCCGATGTTAAACCTAACTGCAAAGTAGGTAGTCGGGGCTGTAAGTAATGCAATATGCTTAAGTCAGATGTCGCTGCCTGTACGTAATACAGAGAATATTGTAAAGAGGTTCGAAATTTCACTGATGTTGTGAGTCGCCCATTGGCTCAATTGGTAGAGCGCTGGTACGGATAGCCAGAGGTTGCGGGTTCGAATCCCGGCATGGGTGAAATTTTTAGCCTCTAAATAGGTTTTTAAATTTGTTCCTTCGCACGGGTTAGTGCATTAAAAATAAAAATAGTGTAATCATGTGGGTACAGTGATATCGTTCCGATGTTAAACCTAACTGCAAAGTAGGTAGTCGGGGCTGTAAGTAATGCAATATGCTTAAGTCAGATGTCGCTGCCTGTACGTAATACAGAGAATATTGTAAAGAGGTTCGAAATTTCACTGATGTTGTGAGTCGCCCATTGGCTCAATTGGTAGAGCGCTGGTACGGATAGCCAGAGGTTGCGGGTTCGAATCCCGGCATGGGTGAAATTTTTAGCCTCTAAATAGGTTTTTAAATTTGTTCCTTAGCACGGGTTAGTGCATTAAAAATAAAAATAGTGTAATCATGTGGGTACAGTGATATCGTTCCGATGTTAAACCTAACTGCAAAGTAGGTAGTCGGGGCTGTAAGTAATGCAATATGCTTAAGTCAGATGTCGCTGCCTGTACGTAATACAGAGAATATTGTAAAGAGGTTCGAAATTTCACTGATGTTGTGAGTCGCCCATTGGCTCAATTGGTAGAGCGCTGGTACGGATAGCCAGAGGTTGCGGGTTCGAATCCCGGCATGGGTGAAATTTTTAGCCTCTAAATAGGTTTTTAAATTCCACATAATTCAATGCCTTATGCGGCCAGTACACAATGGCCCATGATGGCCCACTGCTCGCCATTGCCATTGTGTACTCGGGGTAATGGTGTGCAGTGGCGGGCAATTGCCTAACGTGCCGCGCAATCGGACAGTTGTCGGTTTTTTGAGCACACTTCAAAGGATCGTGGCGTGGCGTGGCCCATTCCTGATTACACAGTGGCCCTCGTTCAGTCAATTGAAATTCAAGTTTTTTTATTTAGATCAATCTGAGCCCGTAATTTTGCGACATTTTTTTTAATAACTTTGTTGTTGTACATACTTCTGTAATACTTGTAAATAAATGAAATAAATAGTAAATAAATAAATAGCTGTGGCCGCAACTACTTCCACGTCCATCGCAAGTGGTTTGCCAGACAGAAATGAGCCACGCGCCATTGTGGGAACAGCAAGTGATCGTGGCCTACAATTGGCAATGGCGAGCAGTGGGCCAGCATGGGCCACTGTGTACTGCGGGCTTTAGTTATGGTAACTTCGAAGCCTTCTGTAGTTACATCACCATGCTATCGCCACTGTGGACTTTTATTGCTCTGTGTACGTAGCCATAAATATGCAATAGCGATCACCGAGGTTCCTGTTTGAGGGTGTTCGCCGACTTTGACGTGCCAGCGCTGCTCCGAGTTGATGGATGGACGCGTTTTTTATTCAGCTACACTACACCTGCCTCTGAAATATCAATTTCTACTTGACGAGTCAAAAGAATGCGAGGTTTTTGAAAAATCTCGTATGTAAAAATACATTTGCTCAGCGCTTGACCTTTCTATTTTCCATTTTCATTAGTAAGGGCCATAAGGACCATAGGGCTGCTAATGGTCATATTTAAATAATTTTAAGAACTTAATACTCACTCTATAAGCTACTACTAATTCGCAGATGTACGTATTGAATTGTCTTTGCTGTCAGCTCTCTGGATGATATAGGTACGAGTATATTAATGTCCCAGTCTCAGGCACTGCAGCGTTTGAGTGTCCGAGATGGAGTGTGAGGGTGAAAGTGTCGATGTTTTGGATATATTGGAAGCTATATAGGGTGTCCCAAAAAATAGCGTCAAGCAGAAGTTCAGAGTACAATTTTTTTCGTATTTTTTTACACTTTTACCTAAAACACATTATTGGCCACAGAGACATGAATCAATAAGATACGTGCTTGTTTTTTTTCCGAGAAAGGTGAGTAGCGGCCTTGTGTACACAAAATCAATTGTGGGTCAAGCTGATACAAGAGCGCCATAATAGAATTTGAATCGTAGAGTTAATTAAAAGTTAAAATGAAACTAGCAGACCCAAAACACGTTGTCCTGCATGCAGCGTCATCTGCCGGGCAGATTTGTGAATCTAAACCATCCAGGGCGCCACCTAAACTCATACCAAGAAATTCATTTAAATTTGTCTAGCCGTTTAGAAGTTCAGTGACATACACATGAATTGCATATCTTCTATAATATGAAAATAAATCGCTGAATGTGTTGGAAAGCGCAAATCTCGAGAGCAGCTGAACTGATTTCGCTAATTCTTTTTTTAGAACATTCCTTGAAGTACGAGGATGGTTCTTACGGAGGGAAAAATAAAAAAATAAAGAATCGACTAGTAGGCGGTACGAAGTTCGCTGGGTCAACTAGTATAAAGCTAGTTGTATATTTAAAAGGATCAACTATTAAGGATTAAGTAGTATTTAAAAGGATCAATTAAATAAAACTTCAAGGGTCCGAATAAGTTTCGCCCTGCTTCGCAGAGCTTATTGATATCGGAGTTAAGTTGATAATGTGTAGTGCTAACGAAAGTTTTAATTCAAAAAGACTGCAAGAGTTTAACTTAGATAATCGTCGACAGCACACCAAACTTTACATGTGTGCACTCTAATCATTTTTGTTAAGGGCATAAAATCTTTGCTACGTAAAGATTTTCTTCGCCCTTTAAGATTTAAGATTTTCGTAGCAAAGGGCGGCTTTGCTACGAAAATGTTGTAAATAAATAAAATAAAATATTATTTATTATATTAGTATGTGCTTGTATGTAAATGTTATGTTATGTTATGTTATGTTATGTTATGTTATGTTATGTTATGTTATGTTATGTTATGTTATGTTATGTTATGTTATGTTATGTTATGTTATGTTATGTTATGTTATGTTATGTTATGTTATGTTATGTTATGTTATGTTATGTTATGTTATGTTATGTTATGTTATGTTATGTTATGTTATGTTATGTTATGTTATGTTATGTTATGTTATGTTATGTTATGTTATGTTATGTTATGTTATGTTATGTTATGTTATGTTATGTTATGTTATGTTATGTTATGTTATGTTATGTTATGTTATGTTATGTTATGTTATGTTATGTTATGTTATGTTATGTTATGTTATGTTATGCTATGCTATGCTATGCTATGCTATGCTATGCTATGCTATGCTATGCTATGCTATGCTATGCTATGCTATGCTATGCTATGCTATGCTATGCTATGCTATGCTATGCTATGCTATGCTATGCTATGCTATGCTATGCTATGCTATGCTATGCTATGCTATGCTATGCTATGCTATGCTATGTTATGTTATAAATTTTCACAATTTATAAAAGGGTAAAGACCCCGTACAAACCTGTATTACGGAAAGTCCTGCTCTTTCGAATACCATTTGTTGAAAAAACAATTAATCTCAAAATAGTAGTATACATTTTTAAAAACCTATTTAGAGGCTAAAAATTTCACCCATGCTCAATTGGTAGAGCGCTGGTACGGATAGCCAGAGGTTGCGGGTTCGAATCCCGGCATGGGTGAAATTTTTAGCCTCTAAATAGGTTTTTAAATTTGTTCCTTAGCACGGGTTAGTGCATTAAAAATAAAAATAGTGTAGTAGTATACAGTTCGATATTACTTTTCAACAAAAGCTTAAAAAACACTAAGAAAATACACAAAACTAAATTTCAAGCAAAATTTAGGTAGTGAAAAGAAAAGAAAATTTACTTATTCTTAATGCAATCAATTAATCATGTATTTCTGTGTTTATATATGTGTGTGTGAGGGTGTGTTAGGGTGTGTGTGTGTGTGTGTGTGTGTATGTGTGTGTATGTCATTGTGTGGTATGAACTACTATCATCTGTACTGTATGAATATAGCAGTTGCCCGCGACTTCGTTCGCGTGACGGGGAGTACGATGGCACGAGTCACGCGCTTAGATGTCAGGATTTGACAACTAAGGTATACCCTAGTATACCTTAGTTACTTTCTGAGTGGCCTACCACTCAGAAAGTTTTTCGAAAAAAAAGTTTTTATGTATAAGACACTGGCCACTTGTAATTTATTGTTTTGAAAACGTCGATTATTTAAAAATATATATATTACTGTTCGATTTTCAAATTTCCCTCCGCATTCTTTTGAGAGCCAATTCAAATTTTCTTGTCTCATTAAAAAATGGATCTGCATCGAGAACATTTTCGTGTTAGGATTTTTTACGATTACAAATGTGGCTTAAAACCTGATGAGTCATTTGATCAACTTCGAATTGCTTTTATGGATGAAGGACCTTCAAAAGCAACCATCTACCGCTGGTATAGCGAGTTCAAACGCGGTCGTCTTACTTTGCGGGATGAATAAAGAAGTGGTCGTCCTACGACGGCTGTCACCGAAGAAACTGTGCTGGCAGTAAAAAAATTAATCCAAGAAACAGACGAATTACGTACGAAGAGATTCAGCATACACTGCAGATTGGTTCATCAAGTATTCACAAGATTTTGCACGAGCACCTTCGCGTAAGGAGAATAGTTTCCCGCTGGGTGCCGCACAACCTCACCGAAGCTCAGAAGCAGGCCCGTGTGGATTGGTGCCGTGATATGTTACAAAAATTTTATGCTGGCGCGTGTACGACATTGCGACAGGTGACGAATCCTGGATTTATCAATATGATCCAGAAACAAAGCGTCAGTCGACAGTTTGGCTGTTTCAAAATGAACCAACGCCTACGAAAGTGAAGCGATCGAGGAGCGCAGGAAAAATTTTGATCGATAGTTTTTTCACTTTGACGGGGTACCTAATTTCAATTCCACTTCGAGACCAAAGCAGCTTGATGCTGCTTTGGTCTTGAAGTGGATGGTATAGCACAAAATGCCTGCCAGAAGTTTTTTCTGAATTGAGCAACAAGCGACCGAAAACCGGGCTCCGCGGGGTCCTTCTTCATCACGACAACGCACCCGCGTACTCTGCGATCAAAACGAGGGACTTCCTGGACTCCACACCGGTCAGAGTCTTGGGACACCCTCCTCACAGTCCTGATTTGGCTCCGTGTGACTTTTTTTTATTCCCTAAAATTAAAAATCAGCTCAAAGGGATACAGTTTTCATCGCAGGAAGTCGCGCTAGCAGCGTTTGAGTAGGCCGTGGAAGAGGTGTCTGCGGAGGACTGGAAAAAATGTTTTGAAAATCGGTTCAGACGCATGAAACTTTGTATAGAGGCTGGCGGAGAGTTCTTTGAAAAGATTTAATAAAAATATTTTTTTCATAGAAGTTACTATTTTAGTTTCTCAAAACTTTTTGAGTGTCCCACGTACTTTGTCCAAAAAGTGTAGAAATCAAAGAGTAAGGTTTCGCTCAGACTTGATAACTTGTAAGGCCCGCCTCTGTCTTACAATCCTCCACCAACCCGGACTTGGCTCCCGTGGTGGAGTATGGCCTAACCTATCTGCGATGCAAGAAGAGACCCGCGCCCCAGCAGTGAAGACATACAAGGGTCGACATCGACTTTTAGGTCAATAAATTATCTTTTATGTGTCCCAGGGCGGCTTAATCTCTTAATGTTTTTTTTGTGTTTTCTGATCTTAGTGTTTTTTGGTTTAATTTCGTTTTTACATTTTAAATTATTGTTATTGCCTACAGTGCATTAAATGTTTCATAATCTACTGGAAAGTCATGACTTTTGACATTCAATACGCGCGACTAGCGTGGTCTTTCTACTCAGGCTGCAGGACAGCGGGAAAATCTTTGTCACATGGTCACACGTACGAAAAATTAATACCTACTTTTATTGAGGATCGCTGCTGTCGATTGTATTAAACGTATTTTGTATTTTCTGTCTGTGGCAAATTTTATTTTTATTTAAATTATACTTTATATCTATAGTATAAAAATGAATCGCTGAATGTGTTGGTAAGCGCAAATCTCGAGAGCAGCTCAACCGATTTCGCTAATTCTTTTTTTAGAATATTCCTTGAAGTAGGTACTAGGATGGTTCTTACGGACGCAAAGAAAAAAGAATCGACTGTTAGGCGGTACGAAGTTGCTGCTGGGTCAGTTAGTTCAAAATAAAATATAGGTACCTTCTACACGGAAAATACTTTGCATATCAGTGATCTCATTAGGAATAACAGATTCCAATATGATCTCTACCAACGCCTGTTTTAAATCTCATAATGACTTGCTAAAATCTTAATCGTTCCCTTATAACGACATCAATGCCTGTGTAATAATTGTATTCTGTTTTTCTATAGGAGGAAAAAACAACCCTCTCATTTCAAGGGGTTTTTTCGTCCCCTCGACGAAAGTGATTTATAGAAGAAAGCTCTTAAACCCTTGTGGTTGGTAAGCGGCATCCAATATCCATTGTTGTTGATTTGTGTCTTTTATTATAAAGGGATCATTAAGTTAATGGCCCTGATTTGCTCTATTAATTTTATGTTCTTCTTCCTTTGAGTATCCACTCAGACACTATTATGTGTAGCCTATAAACGTGTCAGTCGTGGCCTAGTCAAATCGAGTTATTGGAATCAATCTTGAGATAAGCAACAAGAGGCGCGGTCGGGTGCAGGATGTGTGGCGGTCCCGTGACCAGTGTGGGGGAAAAATTTAATCTAACTACTAACTACAATTACATAAAGTAGTTAATAATCACGATTACAAACTACATGAAGTAATCAGAATAAGTACCTAGTTAAACATTTTGATTACTAACTGCAAATTGTAGTTGCAATCACGATTACAAGATTTCTTTTTATAACTACATTTTTAAATAACCTTGTCGTTTGCTACGTAGTTAGTTAGAGCGCACTATCTACTCCCTGCATGTCGGGTACATGTGTTTTTTTTGGTGCGACGCATGCAGGGTAGTGTACTTGTGTGCACGTCCGTTCGCTACTATTGTGCGAACGAACGGAAATATAAGTTTTTACAACTCAGCTAAACAGTAATCATAAATAGTTATGATTACAGCAATCAAATTAACAACTACTTAATGTAGTTTGATTACTGTAGTTAATTAAGTACATGTAACTATAACTACATGTAACCATAACTACATGTAGTTAACTACTTTTAATCGCAGTTAGTAATCTGATTACAAAAAAAGTAGTTAACTACGCCCTACACTGCCCGTGACTACCGCTAGTGGCATTTTTCCGAGCGCTTCAATGCTTCGCAAGGCACGTTAAGCCGTTGGTGCCGGCTGTCATGTAATGGCAATCGTTAAGCCATGTCAGTAGCCTTACTGGTGGCTCGATAACTTCTGACAGTAAGGCCCGCCACTGTCTCACAATCCTCCTCCAACCCGGACTTGGCCAAACCTTCTTTCTAGTTTGATATCGAAACGTCTCAGAGAGAGAGTTGAGAACTAAGCATAGACTTTCCTTTAAATTGTCCTTTCCTGAATAATTTAACTACACAGCTTAGAAAACAAAGTCATTGATACATGTCCGGACTGGGAATCGAACCTGGGTTTGAAACAACGCTTCCGAGTCCTTTGTTAATTTGTGAAGTTGTAACATCGTGAAGAAACCTGAGTGTCTGAGGTGTTCAACTATCTCAGTGGGCACATTTAGCCTATACCCACTCTACCTTTGTGAGAGAAGGCATGTTTAATATGTAAGTATACTGCAGTTGTTCTGTGAGTAAGACGTATTTAGGCTACTTAAAAAAACATTCCCCTAATTTATGGTTGCAATTTTTTTCTCTCCAATTACTAATTATTAAAAAATGGCCGCTAGGGCGGTTGGAGACTGGCGGCGTACCAGAGCGCACACCCAACTCCTTCCGTGGTCTTTCAATGAGCTAAGCTAGCTGTGAGCCGCCGCAAGAGCCGAGATGAGTGAGTGAAAAAAAATAGCTGAATGAAATAGCTGTATTGAATGAGTGATTGCCACAGATTTCATCATTCAAAGATAGCTCAAAATAGTGGCCAAGAACGAGTAAAAGAAGAAATAAAATGAAAATAATAATTTTGTGAAACGAAAACACGTAAAGTTGGAAATAGAAAAAAAATATTAATTTTAGTAGCGTATTTCACTAAAAAATAAATAACGCTACAAGTTGTAAGGTGTTCTGTGGTTGTAGACAAGTCTCGGTCGACTCGTGTTCGACTCCATCTCGGTCGCGGTCGCAGATACCTACGTCCGTCCCACTGTGGTCCCAATATACTCTTTGGTCCCACTCGGATCACAGAAACGGATCAAAGTCGCAAGTCGCAACGGATCATATCAAACCTAGCAAAATATTCCACTCGGATCATGTGTTCCGAATGTGTTCCTACATTTTTATTACATTTTTTCCATTCCATTTCCATAAGTATTAATAAATAAATAAATATTTACGCTATCGATTTTTATGCTATTTCGTTTTTTTTCTCACCTATTTGTTAATTAGGAAATAATGTAATAATTTATTTATTGATAGGAAAATCAACAGCGAAACTAAACAAAATATTATTTAATCGGAATATTATATAGTTTCTATGTTTTACAACTTTGGTTCTTAATACAATAAACAAATAATCTAAAGTAAAACTAAAATAATAACTAAACTAAAATCTAATTAACATAAAGTAATAAAAATAAATACCTATAATTTACAAATAAAACACTTGCCCCAGGTCGGTGTCCCTCGGCAGGGAGCCCAGGATGCTGGCAACATTCCCCCGTTGGATGGCCAGACTTATTCCTTATTCTCTGGCCGAGGTATGCGCCAGCCCTCCGCGGTCCCCCAAAAATATATTACAAACAAAATATTAGGTACATACAAAAATACTTATAATAAGTTTAAAAACCTATTTAAAGGCTAAAAATTTCACCCATGCCTGATGTTAAAACCTAACTGCAAAGTAGGTAGTCGGGGCTGTAAGTAATGCAATTTGCTTAAGTCAGATGTCGCTGCCTGTACGTAATACAGAGAATAGTGTAAAGAGGTTCGAAATTTCACTGATGCCGTGAGTCGCCCATTGGCTCAATTGGTAGAGCGCTGGCACGGATAGCCAGAGGTTGCGGGTTCGAATCCCGGCATGGGTGAAATTTTAGCCTCTAAATAGGTTTTTAGAAATATTTTATTAATTAGGTATTTTTATTGACATGTGTATATTAATTCAATTTGTATTTGTGTGCTTTTAATTGTTTTCAATTTCTAATAAACTTTGTAATATCGCAATAGGCCACCCTGTAATGATTGTTGTACCTAAGTGTTTTGAAATAAATAAAAAAAGAAAATGTATTGTATTTGATTTATTAAAAAATATCGATTAAGTACCATCCTATTAGGATTCCACTATTGTTAGTTGGTTACCTTTGGTTACCATTATGCTCCCGAATTAGAGAGCTAATTTGAAGTGGATTTTAGTGGTTATTCGTAGTATGGAGTATATGTAATACATCGGAATAGCGTGTGTGATATTGGGATGTAAAACCAATTCGGGAGAGGAGAAAGCAAAACCACCTTCATCAGCTTCCATCGGTAAGACACAATTCTGTGTACTTTATAGTGGTTTTTTCCCTTGAATTTTAACTATGAGTTACTGGAATTGCAACATAGCTTCGATATCATTTGAAAATAGTGTTTCAAAGTTAATAAATCATAATTCTAATCAATTTAATCACAGTAAAAAGTTTGTTGTTTATTTTAGGGCGATAGGGATAGGCCTTTACCACTACCTCAGTGAAAAAGTTATCGATACTTAGTTAAAAAGAAATATCTGTGTAATTTCCATTTTTATGTACAATAAAGTGTTCTTTATCTCTTTCTATCTCTATGTCTAAAAAAGTTTTTTTTAATTTGTGTTTATATCACTATATCATAATTAACTTTTAAAAGCTCGATTCGGAAACGTTCTATGAAGTTACCGATTCGATTGTTTATAATTATCGATTAATATTTTTCCTGTTTGAATCTATTGATTGCATTGATATTTTTATAGGGTCAGCATATATTTAAAAAAATATATACTTAAAAACTACCAAAAGGGGTTTTGATATTATTTTTACTTATAATTATTCCACCGACTTTCAAAAAATTTAGAACTTGTAATAAGATAGGTTCTACAGAAAATGAACTTGAATAGTTTCCGCTACATAATCTAATATGTACATAATCTCGTGTAGTAATGTAATAATAATGTAGCGACAAATCGCATCACTATTGCGAAAAAAGGTGTCCAGCAGTACTGGATTTTATATCTACGGTTTGCTGTCAAATTAGTTAAGAACTTCAAGGGTGTATTTATGACTGATTATAGTGGTTTATAATTAATAATTATTTATTTCAGGTTACCCGAAGAAAGCACAATGACACAAATGTGGATAGACGGCATGGCTTCGCGGTCAAATTGGTATTAAACAAAATCACGTACCTACGTTTGCAGCAGACATTTTGAAGAAGACTATTTGATATACAACATTAGGTTAGGACATTATTTTAACAAAGACTGTCATTTCAAGAGCAATAATTTCATATAAATTAATTTGTATAAATTCATTACTGGTTTTTAAGTATGGTTTATAATAATTTATGTATAAATAGTCAGAATTTTAATGTTTATATTTCCATACCCCCTCCTAGTAGTACAAGACTATCGTTGGGTTACACGGACAAACATTAAATTGTAAGTAATACAGAAAGTATTGTAAAGAGGTTCGAAATTTCACTGATGCCGGTAGTCGCCTAATTAGGTTTTTAAAATTGTCTTTAGCACGGGTTTGTGCATTAAAAAGAATATAAACATTACATGTTCTTTCATTTTTCCTATTATTTTATTTTACGTGGCCTTCTTGCTTTTTGTAATTCCCTGTGTAATTTAAAGGCACTGCTCTGGTTCCTGATACACAGGTTACCCTTCTTCAGGAACCAGGAATTTTAAAGAATGTGAGTGTGACGCTGGTTGTGCAATAAATTATATAATTCATTTCCGTAAAAACATCTTCCAACTTTTGTCAGATAAAAAACAATCTATCACAATTTATTGTTATACTTCCTTTTCTTTGAGCTGCGCTCTAAAATTTTGAATGCATAAAGCTCGCAATCTAGGTACAGTTAGATCGAGGAAAATGAGGAAAATTTCTTTATTGGATGCAAATTGAACTTGTACAAATAGTTTTCTGTATTTTTTTCCAGCTAACCTGGGCACAATGTCATGCTGTACATACATATAAATTTACATTACATACCAGAATTAGCACTTCACGACAGTTACAACCTTAGTAAATCAAATATATAACAATCTCACTGTGCATGTTATCGAACTCTTCCTTAATGGGTTCACCGATTTTGATGAGTTTGTGTATTTGCAACATATATGTAAGTAAGAACAAGAGTTCGGAGAGCTGAAAATATATCGTAGGTTAAATAAATATGGCACACCAACGTTTGGTGCGCCAGCTAATACCATATAATATTAATATAGACGCTATATTTCACGACCTCTGTGGCATAGCGGTAGCGCGTCTGCCTACCATGCAAGAGGTCCCGGGTTTGAATCCCGGCTGGAAACAAAAAAAAACACCAGGTCTTGGATGTTTACATGTTTGTGATGTCGTTGTTTCTGGTTCCCACGACACAGGGTATCCTAGTGTAGGGCCAGAAGCAATGTATGTGCTTGTATGTAAATGTTAAATGTTATGTTATATTTACAGAATGTATATAGATGCTATATTTACAGAATGTTTAGTTAAGGAAAAAATAATATCGACGTTTTCGTGTTGTATGTCCCATCCTTATGGATTTCTACTTTTGTCTATGACTCTCTATAAAACTTTCTTGCAACCAATTAGCAACCTGTATAGTACAATTGTAAGATTTCGAGTGTACGAGTACACTGCAGTTGTCTCTTTCTGGCACAACGAATCATTGTAAGAGTAACAAGGAAAGCTATTCAATAATTACTCTTTATTTTACGGCTCTTTCTATGCTTTAGTAGGCTTTAGTTATTGTTCTGAGGTCGAGACATTTATTCAATTCAATTCTTGATAGGGCACAGGCGTAGAGGGAGTAAACTCTATCTACGGGCACAGGTTTGTGGAGATGGCACTTTTTTTTTCCAGTAGTCGAGAGAACTTGACATTTTTGCATTGAGAAGGGTGTAAGCGAAGTGGAATAATTATCATTCTTATGGTAAACTAAAACACATGTATTGAACTACCCGTGCTTGTGTAACATGATTTTGAAACGTAGGCTTCACGTTTAGTAGTGACATCTAGTGAACATTTTACTAACTATTATTTGTAACTGTCGGTCAAGAATACCCAAAGTTCCAGTCAATTTGTGGTTTTTTAATTTTTGTTTTATTCAGAATATACAAAAGGAAATACTTTAATATTTTAGTTTTTTAAATTTTATTGTTTAATATTATTTACCATAAACCGCAATCAGAAACAACATCACCTACAATAATAATCGTTTCTTTCATATTTGGCGCTACGTTGTTCTGGCGTTGCGGCCATTTTGAGAACCCCACGACAGGAAGTGAGTGTTGAAAGTGCTACGCAGGCGCAAATTGACCTTTCGGTTGAAGAACCCGTCGGTCACATGTGAGTGTCGATAAATATCTTAGTTTTATCGGGAATCCTTTATAATTATTTGTGATTATTGTTTTCGTAAGTATATTCTATGGTGCTGTTATATTTGTGAGAAAACGCCCTTCTCGTGGTGTGAATTTTGTGTAAATAACGAAAGGAAAATGATACCGCGGCGCCGGCACATTTGTCAAACTCCCTATTTTTCTTTCGTTTCCTTAGCCTTTGAAGGGCACTAAAAGATAAACTCGCGGGTCGTTGTAATTGCGTTCTCAAGTGCACCGTATCGTTGGGTCGTTGGAGTTTGGTGATTGATTTTTGGCCAGTGTCGGAATCACGAAGACAAACGTCCAAGATGTCCATGTGAAGCCACATGTTCGGAAACCACAAGTTTATCCCGAAGCCGTTATGCTCGCCGCATGTCAGGCCTGAATTCTTTTAATACCATTCACAAAAATAATCGTGAAAATGTGCTATGACAATATGGTAACATCAACAAACCCCCAATATGATACAAAAGATTTTATCTGCAGTAGGTGGGGTTAGGTCTTGTCTGTCAAAGTTTTCGCAAAACATATTTTTTGCCTGTCTATCCATAACTCAATGTTGTTGTTCGTGTATGAATGCTTTTTGTTCTTCACATGTGTTTTGAGACAAATTATTCGCAAATTTGATCTGTAATGAATCCGAATTGGTAGCAGATGTCAGTGTTGTGAAAGAAAACAGCTAGGTATGCAATTTCAGCATGACATGAGAGATTCCAACTTTTGCTACATTCATTACGAAATCTAAGCATTTTATTTTATAATGCTTTGCCTACAGTTTTGTTTCTTGCATAACTCCTTATTTAGTTTCGAATTTTACATTACCTACTTTTGCTATTGTGTCTCATATGCCCATTCTGATGACTTTTGGTTCGTTAAAACCTGGCTACTTACCAATACTAGTATTTCTATGTTAAAGGTTAAAAGATAAAACCTCGGGCAGATTAAACCCATGCATATTCTTTTAATGTTAAAGATATGAAATTAATTGTAACTTGTTCAAGCATTCGTCTGTTGCATTTGCTTCGATTTTATTTACCTCTAGAAATACTAGTACAGTAAATGTAAAAGTTTTGATTGTTGGAAATATCAGCTTACTCTGTCCTACTTTCTTCGAGTCCATAGAGTCGCAGTCTTGGTTCTGATACCCTGATTGTGCTGAGGATACTCGAAAAGTAAACTCGTCCTGATTATGCGTCTTGTGATACTGAAGTGGTCACGGGATCACCTTTGATGGACACATGAATTATTCGGGGTCTCATTTAGTTCCTTTTGCTAATTTAGTTATGTTTCACTGTCATTGTTCTTTCAATTGTGTGGAAAGTTGGCCCACTTTAAATTTCATTCAATATTGTATGTTTTGCTCCAGTTTATTGTAAGTTAACAGACTGTCAGGATGGATGTCAGTTCTTTTTAACTGAATAACGCACAACTGAGGGTTATAATCGGGTCCGAAAATAATCCATTAATCCCAAATAACATGAACACAACTCACAATTGACTAATGATAGCTCAATGTTAACAGTATTGACATTTTACAAATCTTTAGGTTCATTGATCTCAATTGAGGTGTGGTTTTGGTGGTTTTACCTACCTAACTTCAGAATAGAAAACCTCAAAACCAAATTCACTTTACCTTCATAGATGACATTGATCTTTGTGCAGGTTATCTGAGTCTTTCTTTATTTTGTTTCAATAATTCCTTTGTACATGGCACTTAATATTACAACCTGTTTGTGTGTACTCTGTCTTAATATTTGAATTATTAAATTCAGATAATAAATAAATATATATTCATGGACATATTACACAGATCACGTTAGCCCTATACTAAGTACAACTAAAATTAAATGACTTGTGTTATAGGTGCTAACTCGACGATAGATTTAATACAATAAATACATAGATAACATCCAAGACCCGAGACAAACTAGAAAAGTTCGTTTTCCTAGTTTGACCCGGCCGGGGATCGAACCCGAGACCTTCGGTTGCACAGTCAGCGTGCTAATCCGCTGCGCCACCGAGGCCGTCGGTTGTTGAGATGGTTGTTTCATAGTTCATGTGCACGAAAAAAATCTGACTGTACCTCCAAATTTTGTCCCATCATTGGACCATGAGTCTTATAATCAAAACCATAAGAGTTGAAATCAGATGATTTGTGCATGCCAAACATTTGAATAGACTTTCATTGCCGCTTTAGATGCACATCAATGACAATAACTGTCAATTTAAAAAACCTATTTAGAGACTAAAAATTCCACCCATGCCCTTTGAACCTGATTCGAACCTGCGACCTCTGGCTATCCGTTCTAGAGGTCGCGGGTTCGAATCTCGGCATGGGTGGACTTTTTAGCCTCTAAATAGGTTTTTAAATTGTCCTTAGCACGGGTTAGTGCATTAAAAAAATAATAACTCCTTAGCACGGGTTAGTGCATTAAAAAAAAAATAACTGTCAACCTCTACTCTAATAAATCAACAGTTGATCAACCTTTACTTTTGTAACTTGGACTATCCTTATTTAACAGATCTCTAGAAATAATACTGTTAAAATTTTTTAATCTTCCAGCTAGCCTTGATGTTTATAATATTATTCAGGCAGCAGGAAAAGGGCAGGTAAAGCACAACCAATAAATTGATGGATGTGTTGCCCAAGTACAAATCTTAACAATTTGTTGGCACATTTGTCCACTGCTCAACATTAGCCTCTCCCAAGGCACCAACATCGTTCTGTCCACACCCACTACTTAAAATGTTTTTCCCCTCTATATTTGACAGGTTACTTCCTCCTCGTCTCCTGGGCTTTTACATAGGAAGGCACAAAAACAGATCTCAGTCATCATAGCTAGGCACCAAAACAGATCTCAGTTATCTGCTTAGTCTCCCATCCCATGGATTTGACTCTAAGAGTAACTGTTTTGAGCATTCACTCAAAATTGAAGTCAAAACGCATTATAAGCATAATGAATACACAATTTCATAGATTTACTACAGCTTTGTCCTGCAGTTGTCCAATATGGAACGATCCATAAGATGTGTCTTTCTGTGTCTGTACTTCTTTTGCACAACTCAAGATCTCTTTGTACATATTGTATCGTGATTGTGACACTTGTTAAATAAATATGCAGCAAATAGTGAGCCTGAAGCCATTTTACCATGTCATAGCCTTTTTTCCCCTATAAAGCGCACCCTCCGTAGGACACAGGGGAGGGAGGTGGTGAATGCTCATCCATAACAGCACGGACCCTTCCATGCTGTTAATGTGGGACTCACAAGAAGTGCGCCTACCCACTATACACCACCTTAGGGCTGGTTTTGGTCCTAAGGACCCCTAAACTCACATCGGGAGCGACCCTCCTCGAGGAAGGCGCACAGGACATAGTCTGTGTCCTCTCCCTTATATCATGTTTCACCCTTATATCTTGTGTATTGTTATGTCTATGTGGTGTAAAATGTTTTATTCAAGACAATTGGAGCTTTGCAGGTCAATTAGACATCGGAACTCAATCAATTTTCTTTCCCAGATCACTCCTGACCGTATATCCCACGGCACAGACACCACACAATGGGTGACATTGAGGACACTCACTTCGAGACCGGGGACTCCGGTGCCTCGGCCACCTTCCCCATGCAATGCTCGGCCCTGCGCAAGAACGGCTTCGTCATGCTGAAGGGGCGTCCTTGCAAGATCGTGGAGATGTCCACCTCCAAGACTGGCAAGCACGGCCACGCCAAGGTCCATCTCGTCGGCATTGACATTTTCAATGGAAAGAAGTAAGTCTCCAATCATATTTTAGCACGAAAGAATGTTTGCGACTGTATAATAGTGGATAAAGTTTAATGTCTAAGCAAACTAGACAATATATAGTTCTTTTTTGTATGTAACTGTAACTATGTAACTGTACAAGGGTTGATATTGTATGTAACTGTATGGTATTCACTCGTCAACCCCGCAACGGGCCATTTGACTTGAAAACTCGTACGGAGTAGACAAATCATTGTAAAACTTTCAGTAATTATTATTGAAATATGATGTTAGAAATATTACATATTTTGTTTGATATAGTGAACTATCTCTAGAATATTTTGTATGTGAAATTTTTTTTCCCTTAGTTACAGGACCTCGTCACCACCCTGCCATTTTCGTTTTAAAGTAAGAAAAAATATTGAAACTCTTACTTTACGTGCTTCATTAGCTGTCCTGTGATATACTCTGTAAATGCCCTAATTTTGGACAAGGCTTAGTAGAAATCGTAAGAATAGGTAAAGTGATAGAGATTTCTACCAAAATGTCTATTCCCTAAAATAAACATGTAGTTCGCGAAAGAACGTTTCAAATGGAGACTTCATTACTGACTTCATTTGTGGTCAACAATCAGCGAATTCCTAATACTGATTGGTAAATCCTTTAACCACGATAGCTTGTCATCGACACGCTTCGAAGATTGTTTTTACATATTATTGTATCTAGTTACAATACATATATTAAACGGGTAAGACTTAATCACCTTAATTCGCGACGAATGCGATTTGACCCCCGTTTAATAACTACGTATGAGCATCGCGAGACATTAAGACATACTATATTATTATTGTTTCTCCTTCACCTTACAATTAACATAACACGTGTAGTTCATACTTCACATAATATTATTATTAGAAGTAGCGCCACAAATATATATATATATATATATATATATATATATATATATATATATATAATACTTTATTGCACACGAAACATTTAACAGGACATATCTCTGAAAGCGATTTCTGCCAGCAAACCATAGAGAGTCGGAGAAGCAGTAAAAAGCGGTTCTATATACGTGTACAAAATATACCTACTACATAAATATTGAATAACTTACCCAACTACGAAAGAAATAAATAAACTACATAAACTAAAAATAAATACATAGTATAGCTCAATATTATGACAGAGATAGATAATGCTCTTTCAACCGCTTTTTAAATGTCCAACAAATCGTCCTGTATTGTTATTTATAACTTTTCAGAATAGTGAAGATAAGTTTTATACAGAGCAGGAGTAGTATTACTCTCGTGTGCTTTCGGCAAAAACCGAAGCCTACTCTTTAGTCCGAGGTATGTTCTAAAAGCTAACGGACTATACTTTTGTATTGGAATTGCTCTTCGAGGAACGATGTTAGCTTCAAATGATAGACATTTCAACCGTCCATAAGTTTAGGACTAATTTGTTAATCATTCATTCTACAAACAATTTTTGTCTATGTGAAAATGACAGCTGGAACGAAACACGAGGCGTTGAGCTGCTGAACTATAGTTAAATATAAACTAGTAAGAAGGTGTCGGTGGTGGTGTGTTCGTGTCTTGCTAACTAACCGCACGGTGCTTTTGAGATTTTTGGCGGAATTTAGTAAAGTAATTTTCACATTTTAATGCTTTTATGGATTTCCGCAAAGTAACGCCCGATTCTATACAATACTAAAAAGAACTACTTCTTTAAAGGAAATAAATCACTTTTTTTTTTGGATCGTGTTGTCTGGAAGTTACTATATTTTTTTTTCTAAATAAATATCTGGCGCAATTTTAGTACGAAAATGTATGTGAGCTTAAACTGTTAGCTGATTAAAATACAATACAAAAAACTATTGTCATGTACAAAGATAGAGCATGGTCCCGATACAAAAATATTCTTATCATCTCATGCATTCTATTACAGAAAACCTATATATTTTTTCAAGTTAACATGAAAGTTTACAGCCTTCATTTATGACATTGAAAGCGCTATTTGGTTCCAATTACACCTATGTTAGGCATTCTGCATGAATTTATAAAATTAAATCGATTTTCCTTTGCCCTTGTAGGTATTTCAGATGCCATGTTACTTTGTGACTGTATTGACAAGTCGAACTTTAATCTACATATCGTAAATTATGTAACGCTGTTTACGAGAAGTCTAGCTCACGTTTAGCATGCCTAGCGAGCACCTGACTCATAAACCGTTAATTAAATATTTTTATTTCAGTGAAGTCAATAATTTCACAAAAAAATCTTTTCGTATGTTAGTATGTACCTTAGTGACTTAACTAAGATAAAGGTCGTGCTGAACAGCGAAACTATAATTATTCCTAAATCCGAAAGTCATATTATTTACTCCCAAGTATTTTAGGGTGTTTTAAAAATCCTCTACAACAAAAAAATGGTCGATCTACTCATCACTACGCCATTTTGGCTGCATCGTTGGTCTAGCTAGCGGTATCACGTTTGACTGCCATGCCGGCGGTCGGGGGTTTGATTTCCACTGTAGACCGCTGGAAAATTAAATTCGAAAATTAACCCCTATTGCGAGCCCATAGAGTCGCGGGCGCGGTCCAATACCGCCTCCGTGCTGAGGGTACTCGAACAGTGTATTCGGCCCGACTATGCGTCTTAAACGCACCACTGTGCCTTGAGATCACCGTCCAGGGGCACATATATATTATTTGATTCGTCATTATGAACAACATATACGTAGCGGTCACAATCTTTAGCAGTTAGGATACTCCTAAGACGCTTCGGAGTGCTAACTAGCGCTACCAATGGAAAAAAACATCTTGCTAAAAGTTACATGAGATATCTTATATTCATTTTTTTATTGCACTAACCCGTGCTAAGGACAATTTTAAAAACCTATTTAGAGGCTAAAAATTCACCCATGCCGGGACTCCAACCTTGTATGTTCCAAAAATACTTGTCACAGTTGTTAACATTTCTCATTTTCACTTTTAGATAAAAACGTATTAAAACACAAGTTATTCTGATTTGTTTTCCATTGGTGGGGCTAGTTAGCACCACGAATTTCCTAAAGGTGGAAACACACTAAGGCGGTTGCGATGGTGGAATGCACCGGGCATCAATGACTTTGTTTTCTAAGTAATGTACATTTGTGAAGTTACAGTAACTATACCACTCGCTAACGGTGAAAGAGAACATCGTGTGGAAACTTGAGTGTTTAACGATGACCTCTGTGGCGTAGCGCATCTGCCTACCATGCAAGAGGATTCGAACAAACAAAAACTGGGACAAAAAAAAATCCCAGGTCTTGGATGTTTACATGTTTGTGATGTCGTTGTTTCTGGTTCCCACGACACAGGGTTTCCTAGTGTGGGGCCAGAAGCAATGTATGAGCCTGTATGTAAATTAATTTTATGTTAAAAAATGTTAAGGTGTTCAAATACCTCAGCATTTGAAATCGCGATGGGCACGTCTGGTAATTAAGCCCGTATTTTCTCTCTTTGAGAGAAGGCCTGTGCCTTGCAGTGGGATGTGTATGGGATACGTAAAAAAATTTTTGACTTCCACCGCGTTGGTGTGCTTCATCCTTTATTTATGAGTCTAGGACCGTCTTATAAATGAATGAAATTAAATGAAAAGGTGTTATTCAAAGTAGCGTAGAAACTGCGGCTTAATGAACGTTACAATTCAAACTAGGTGTCCATTTCAAAGTCTAGATCATATTGGAGAAAAAAATGGACAAAAAAAACTGCAAACTTAGGGCGAGATAAATAGTCGCTTCTAAGAACGAGTCTTAGCGAAAGCACTTGCTTAAGAATCGATTTGTCTATCATAGACAGTACTTTAGCACTCTTTTAGTCGCGAAACCCGGACTAATTCTTAGCATTGGCCTAAGAACATGCTTAGCTAAGCAAACGCCTACTTTGATACTTAGCTAAGTTAGCCTGAAGTAATGCTTAGGGAAGCTTGAGCACGGACTTGGGCTAAGCAACGACTATTTATCTCGCCCTAAGTCTTTTTAAAGTCTTAAAGGTCAGTAAAATGCATGAGTTTAAGAACTAATGCATTGTACTGGCTTTGATTCCAGACATCATTGTCATCTAAATAATCCTTTATGTTATAGTAGCCCTTTTGGCACAAAGAGTACTCAACACATTTTTTGCACCGAATGAATGTCGCCGAAGCGAAATACGTCAGGATCTTTACAATAGGCAAACTCTACTCTGTACCTGCCACTCAAATCTTTTATTTGACTCGGCATTTCTAAAAAGCACTACAGCCACCATGACATATTGGCGGTAGTGCTTATTAGCTGGTAATTGTTTCTCGTCTACATTGTATAGAAGCGCTCGTGGCCCAGTGGAACCGAGTGATTAGATTCAATCACATGGGGTAACAGGCGCGGTCAGATGCTGGATGGGTGACCATCCCGTAACTAGGTACCGCTAGAGGGCATTATTTCCGAACGTTCCGTAGGGTTGATATCAATATGTATAGCGGTCACGATTGTCATGACAGATCGATTTAGTGACATTCGACGAAGCTAGTTACCAATTGGTTTCTTTATGATGATCGTTTTAATTGTGTTGAAGTTTCAATCGATTGATTGTAATGATACTTTATTTTAATATTTTTATGGTTTGTCTGAAGTCTGTCAGATCGTGGCACCCTTGTTTTTGCTTACCCTTACCCTTCATTCGTGAGTTTAAATGGTTGACTCTTATGAATTCTTAATATGATCAGGAACATTTTCTAAATTCATTGTTCTGGTCGACGTACTCTAGTCTTGAGACGCATGAACGATTGTATGCGCAAGACTTGTGCAATGTACAATTGCTACCCAACAGAGCAAATAAATGCTCTAAAATATTCAAAAGTATGTCAATTGTAATTGGAACCAATTTTGAAATTAACGAAGTAATAGTTTGATGATAACGATATGATTATATAACCCTTGATACCCCATTACCGGTGCATGGACAAAAAAAAATTGTTAAGATATTTTAGTCGTGTCTTCAGCGCTTGAAATCGTCGAACCGCGTAGGGCACGTGCGGCATTTAAGCCCATACTTTCTCTGAGAAAAGACCTGTGCCCTACCACTGTAGGACACAGGTCTTTTCTCAATAAGCAGTATATAGGTCACATTAAAAGATTTACAACATTTCCTTCTTAATTTGCATAGAACTACATGTTCGCCAATGTACCAATTTTATTCTCTTCCTTCCAGATACGAGGACATCTGCCCTTCCACCCACAACATGGACGTACCCCACGTGAAGCGCGAAGACTACCAGCTGACCGACATCGACGACGGCTACCTCACCCTGATGGCTGACAACGGCGACCTGCGCGAAGACCTCAAGATCCCCGACGGCGACCTCGGCACACAGCTGCGCGCCGACTTCGATAGCGGCAAAGAGCTTTTGGTAAGGACCGCTTCCTGTTTCTGAACTCATTCAATCAATGAATCAATCTATCAGTGATTCAGTCAATTAATCAATCAATCAGTCAATCAATCCGCTATTTGACTCTCTTTTCAAGTAAGTCTTAAACGGTAAATAACTAATCCATTAGACCAAAAAATATTTTTGTGTATTTTTTGAGGACCTAAAAGCAACATAAAAATATATTTTAAATTTTTATTTTCCTAAACAGCCAAAAACGCGGTCAGCCATTTGTGTCTATGGCTCGAAGTCCAAAAAATTGTAAACAATGTTTGACATTCAATTTTCTGTAAGTGATCTCTGAGCATAGTGAAATAACAACAACGCAACCATGATTTCATCGAATTTACATCCAAAATATACCAATTATCATTAACGCATTGTTCGAGGAAGTTGTGGATTCGTGTACCCAGTGAAATTAACATTCGAAAAACTTGGCTCAAACTTGCCAAAAGAGACCCCCGAATCAATTGAAACTCGGGTGTATTTATGTGAGGATCACTTTGATGTAAGCCCGAGGTGTGTTCTGGAAGCTGACAGACTGTATAGACTGTGAGTATGCCTCGGGCTCTGGAGTGGGCTTCGATTTTCGGCGGTTTTCGTGCTGATGATCGAGTTCTGATTTCGAAATTAAGTGGTGACAGAAACTTAACTGCAAGTTTGTTATAGGTCATTCGAATGGTAGCGTGGTGTTCGGGTCATCTATCTCCCTCCAAAATGGTTGAGACTGATGATGGCTGAGCACTGCGTTATGCTCGTGAACGAGTGCTGTTCGTGTGTCTGGCCGCAGCACTTATGTTTTGCCCTATTATTTTGAGACATTTGACTAATGCTTTGGCATTTAGGGTTGTTAATGACAATCATGAAATCTTATTAGGTTTACATTATGGCAACTGATGTATTTGGTTTTAAGATGATTTGAGAAAAGATGGTCAGTGGAGTTTTTTTTTCCGCTGCCTTTTTCTCCACTACAATACGGCCCGAATGCGGCGGCTTACATTTTACATTGTACATTGACATTCAGCAAACAGAATGTAAATTCTTTACGTTGAAATAAATTGACTTGATTAAGTCCTATAATAATCAATGTCCACTGGCTCTGGCTGAAATATGTTTCTTTACATACTTTAGATGGTTTCAAGATGGCGGATAGCGTTTTCGCCGTTACGAATTAACAAATTTTGCAACCATCCTGAATACTTAGCAAAATCAATATATTTCGGTATCTTACGTTAAATACTATAGGAAATATTTATCGCGTCAAATTTGATACGTGTCAAATAGCGGATTAATTAGTCAGTGAATCAGTCAATGAATCAACCAATAAATCGATCGGTCGGCCATTTACGGGCTTATTTAATATTACTTATTTAACACAACTTGTTTACAAACTCTAAAGAGAAAAAAGAAAATAAAATCAAACAAACTTTGAAATATTACAAAAATCAAGCAAACATTAGTTATGTTGAAATTAGGTATAAAAATCATGACTGCAGATAGATTCCTGTGTGAGTATGTGTGTGTGTGTGTGGATTGAATTTAATTTTATGTAGCCTCCATAATATGGGTGTCCCTCTGCAAGGCAACACCATTATTTAAAAGTAAAGTAATTAAGTTTATTTCTCAGCATAAAGAACAACATTTAGATTTATCTATAAAGTAAATGTACATCTGAATATTTCGAGCGTCTAGCTGTTGCCAGTTAATAATTATTACACAAAAACAATCACGTTTGTAAATCGAACTACATGTATGGGAAGTGCTCCTTGAGTGGCCGCCTTAAGCCAGTCGCTTAATATCTCGTCAACGGAGGCTACTCTAGCTCGACAGCCAATGCCACTTACCGGGCTCAATGCAAGATGTCAGCCGTCTTTCTGAAGCGACCAGCTAGCTGGCTAGATTGAGTAACATAATTATGCTATGCAACAATGGTAAATATTGTGAACCTACATAGTTTAAAATTTGTATTTCTTAATAAATTTGAAAGTGGCTTAACTTCCAGTGGTTCTTATAAACACTCTGTATTGTTTTCTAGCAGAGTGACACATTTATCAGACAAAAATATTTATAAATTATTTAGGTTGTGTATAACTCAAGTTTCTAAAGTAAAATCTATAAATACCATTGAGTATCATATATCATCATAAGATAAGATAAAGTTCATTCGTCCAACAATGATACAAGTCACTGACATTATTGAATACATACATAAAATCACGCTTGTATCCGAGAGAGACAGGCAAAGACATTTAGGGTTGTTAATGGCAATCATGAAATCCTATTACGCAACTGATGTGTTTGGTTTAAGACGACTTGAGAAAAGATGGTCAGAGTGGAGTTTTTTTTTCTGCTTCCTTTTTCTCCACTACAATACGGCCCGAAGGCAGCGGCTTACATTTTACATTGTACATTGATATTCAGCAAACAGAATGTAAATTCTTTACATTGAAATACAATGATTGATTGCCACAAACCTAACAAACTTCTTTTGCTTTCACCAGTCATTCATCAGTCGCTCCATGCATGTCTTTTTGGGTGTATGTCATAGAATATGCTAATATTAATATAACAGTAAGTAACATATGCAATAGAAAACAGCTTAAGATATTTGGATTGCGCGGCACGCACTGAAGTGATCTCACAGGCACATATCTGTTAACTAGCCACTGCGACCAATATAGCTATTAACATGCATTGTCCTTAGGTGTCTCAAGCTTCTGTTGCCGTTAATTATTTATTTGTTTACTTACCTATATCTGAGCATTGGTATCACTGAGCATCTGTCTGTGCATTTTAAAATTTTATGCTATTTACTGTTACAAATAAGTTATTAAAAAGCTAATTCATTCCTTTCGAGTATAGAGTCTCTGATATACTTCGTAGTGTGTCGGTGCTAAATTTACTCGTAAAAAAATATCTCTTCCTTTTACCTGAGCCAGTGCTATCGCTGACTATATGGAACATAGGTTTTGAGTACATTGCTTAGCTTATATATTAGAATGCCAAATGCCAAGGTGGCTCATCCATCAAGCAATTCGTTATCAGCGCAAATTCATACCTTGTGACAGCTTACAAGATAAAAATTTATTAATGGACGTTGATGGACGGCCATCTCAAACACAGTTACTTTGAAATAGTTTATTTCTGAAACAAAATCTGAAGAGTTTCAATCAAGCTTCAGTTCTTCACAGTCTTGTTATTCTCACATCTTTGTTATTTACCTTTTTTTGTCACATTGATTTTTTACAAACATGATTTACCAATGTCGCTGCCTCAAGTAAATTACATATAATTACTTTTATTTATAATAGGGACGGGGGTAGGGATCTCCTTTATTGCATGTTTTAGAGGTAACACATCAATAATATTCTTATATTACGATTTTTAAATTTTTTGTCTGATCTTTGTGCCAGGCAGTGTAACATATTAGTCCGTTTGTAAGATTAAATTTAATGATGTTCTAAGAATCCATTTTCTGTCTTTCCAGTGCACTGTGCTGAAATCCTGCGGTGAGGAGTGTGTGATCGCAGTTAAGGCAAACACGGCCCTGGACAAATAAACCAACTCAGCATTTATAGGGATATAACAAGCATATAATTTTTTTACAATCAAACACAACTCTTACATAAATGTAAAACATAATATTATGTATAATTTAACGTAAAATATCAATGGTGCGTCGCGGGCCTACAGGTCGTGATGAGTGCGACCTTCACGGGAATTTCAATTGTAACTCGATGGCAATAGTTCCAACAATTGCGTGACAGGGGGACGCTTGTCGTGAGAATTGTAAAGCGTATTTTTCTGAACAGTCCAAATAGTAAGCTCTCTAAGGGCGTTCTTGTAACCCACTAACAATTATCTCTTAGATAAGACCGACCACCTACTTTCTATTGTAAGAGCTGTATGTATAAAAGTAGGAGGATGGAATTATTGTGTCGATTCAAATTGAACCAAGTGTTTCTGCCATCAAGGAAATAAATGTGCAGGTTTCTTATTAATGTTAATTTATTATTATTTAACTCATCTAATTACCCTGTAAGGGACGTTAAGTGTGTAGCTATGTGTATCTTACGACCTGCCAGGGCGGTGGCAGCGCCACCGTTTGCTACTAAACGCTGGTTATTTAATCGCATCGAGTATGAAATTCCCAAGCGCCTGCTAAACCAGTAATGCGTTACCTAGCCGACCCAAGCCCTAGAGGTTGGCACACTATTAGAAAGCACTAAGCGTCAAAAATATTGTGTTGTTTTAGTCAAGCTAGCTTGGTCCCTACAAGGTCTAGTGATTTTTACATTATTCTTTTTAAAGAACGGCGTGGCCATTTATGACTAAATCTATTGTTATAAAAATCCTTTGCCGTAGTGGTGGTAATTTTTTACGAATCCGGAATTGTAGGCTTTCGAGAGCTTTACGTTCTTAGAATAAAGTAGCGTCGAGCCAGCTGGCCCCTGGGGGGCTGTGGACGCGTCAATTTGTTGAACTCTATCAGTGTTATTTTTAAAAACAAGGCCCCTCTAAACAATCCTCAAATTTAAGGTGTGAGGTTCTGCGACTTTTGCCCCATGTGACAAAATCCCTGTATGGTTACGGACTCAACACATACGGTGTGCAGTCATTTGTCCATACGCGTCACTTTTCCGGGCTTTGGAAGCAAATATTCTGCGATTACGTTGTCCTGTAATTTACTTGAAGTAAATAAAGGCGTTTTAATAAAAAATGCTAGATCATCGAATCGATTATGTAACGATTCTATTTTTATCGTGGTCTCCCCCGTACTTTTGTCGAGTACAGTCTCAGTGCCCTCGGTAATTCGGGGGACTTTTAGTCCTTCGTGTGCGTTATTCGACACAAAAAGATCTATATCGACGGACAAATAGTTCCCGGGGGACAGTACCTCGTCTGCGCAGGCCCTTAGAAGAGTCATGTTTTTAAGAAATAATATTTTGTTTTTATTGTTTTTGTATGATAAGTAGTGCTTTCTGATAGCGTGTACATGGGGCTCGGGGCCAGCTAGGCGGATGCATAACGCGCCGACACACTTCTTGTTTGTCGTTTATTCCTCGTTCGCTTGTTGCGTCCACTCGAGGAGAGTGCCGCGAGTTTTTCGTTAATCGGCATCAGTGTCATGAAATTCCGGTGGATATTCAAATGTTTTATAGTGGTTTATACTCTGAAGAGACGATGGACGCAAACTTGAAGTTATTACCATATTTTAATGCTAAATTAATTAATACATATAAAAAAATCTACAAAAATAACTAAAAAAAATAGAAATAAATGAAAATTTCTTGAATTTGGTGTGTGATTGATTGGTCCTCTTCTAGAAATCTTGCGCGGTTGTCGCGTTCCCTGTTTCAAAGGTGGCGCCACTGAGCATTGCGCGCGCGCAATATTTCATCCGGCAATACTAATAGTAGTTATTTTGTCAAGCAGACCACAGTTCACTGCCTGTTTTTTTAAGTAGGTGGCCCACACGGCTTGAAACGTTAGGCGAGGCGGCAATGGCACATACCATTCAAATGTAACTATTGATGTACCGTGTCCGGCAGTATTGTAAATATGCCCGGCCACGGATGTAACAATTTTAAACATGGAAACAGTGTGCTCAATTAGCGCGACGCGCGCTTTTTTTGGTCTTACATTAGTCGCGGGAATATTGGCAATATTCCCGGGCATGGTACATCAATAAACGTAACACTTGCCATCTGTTCAAATACTAGAACAAACTACATTTATAGTTTTGTACTTAGACAGTCAACCACAAGTTTAAAATTATGCTTACGTACCCATCGGGCATTGTCATCGGAACTTTTTGCATTTTCTGGGAGTAGTTGCGGATGGTATCGCCCGGATGCCGCCGCGTACACCAACGTGTTAACTTGTGGTGGTCCCCTCAGATATCGATGTTTATATCACGAACACTACGAGACTGACCAATGAATTGTCAATGAGTAAGACGACTGAAATAAATTGCATTTTTGATAGTTAAAAGAATATCTAGTATGAATTTTTTAGACGACGAATAGAGTAAAGAATCGACAGAGCTTTTACGCATCACTTGGCTTTCAGGCTTTCCTTGCTTGTTTTTTGTTTGACATTTGAACATATGCCAAGTTACTGTAGTGGCCAAGCTGTGATGTACAGGGTGGCTACCTTTCTGTACCACCCTGTATGCGAATTGGGCATCGCTGTAATTGCAAGTGTTGCACAGGTGGCTGGCACCATTCTTGTGCCGCTCCACTTACCATATTCTGAAAGATATGTCAGCGGGTTTATGATACGAAAATTAATGTAAGAATGTAAGGTAAGGCCCTAGGAGAGATATTTTTTTATGCATTCGAAATTCTTACATCGCGGTTTGTAGTGGTAAAACATAAGTTTTAGACTGTCTATCTTGGTATATCGGTTTTTAGTTGAAAGCACTATGATATTACTGTTCGTTTATTTTTCTATTCGAAATTGCATAATCGTTAATTATTTGAGAAGTTTTTATACTTAGCGGCTCGCGATTGGGTTTTATTTTTTAAACCTAAGGTATTTGTAAAAAAACATCTGTAGGTGTAAAATAAAATACTTTAGTGGAACAAGATAACATTTTTTTTTCTTTGCGCGGCTCTCCTTGTATTATCTGAGGTAGCTACATTGTGTATGATTGTTATAATAATAATTTCAAAAAATAAACAGTACCGTGTTACTATCTAATGAACGCATTTAATGTGAATTTGTTTAGAATTATGACAACTAATTCGAGCACCTTAATTAATTTTTAATGTTGTACGTCACTAGGTTAGGTCATTAGGTAAATCTTATTTTGCTGCCTTTTCTGTGTACGGAGGCCAACATCCTTGCAGTATGTCCTGCCTTGTATTTTAACTTTATATATATATATATATATATGACTCGCGTTCGTTTAATACTTTGTAAAGATGCGAAATTATGGCTATAAGACTGGCAAGAACCAAGATAAGGTGTGAATACCGAATGAGTGTTAGTAAAATAAGATACCGAGTTTGAGCTCTGAGCATGACTTCAAAATGCACTCAAAAAGAAGTACTCTAAGATAGGCGCTGAGTGCTTAGTGCGAGTTTTTTAACTACTTGATCGCGTTAACGTAAACTCATATTTCTATGGCATCGAGGAAGCGCCACCTAGCGACAAGTATGGAAATTAAAATTGCTGAGTGCGAGTTGTAATGGTTTACGTTGAGAAGTGAACACGTTTACCAGCCAAAACACGAATAAACGCGAGTGCGAGTTGTACTGTGAGTGTTTTGCCAGTTCGAACGGTTAAATTACTCATACTCACTACTCGATTAACGCTGTAGTAAAGTTATTCGATTGGATCTGTCAAACTCGCACTAAGCACTCTGATGTAACCGTGTTAAATGGCCTTAAATCTGTGAGTGCTTTAGTAGTATCTTGAAAATCATGTAGAACTCAATGGATATATTATAAGGACTGGTAAACAGTTTTTATACTATCTATAGTAATGGGCATACATTCTGAATACCCCCTAATGTCAATGGTTGTCGTTAAATAATTCTCAATGTGCAAACAGTATCGAATTTAACCATAATGAAATGGCCAACTAATTGTAAAGCAAGACTACAGTGTCGAAAATAAATCTGTACAAACGAACTATCGTGTGTTGTGATTTGATGAGATACATTTTTTTAATTTTATTTTCACGTCCGAATCTAGACCAATCGAAATAGAAATCGCAACAAGTTATTGTTGGAAATATAAAAACGGTTTTATTGGTTTACAACTATCACAGTTTGTAAAGATACAAAACTTTTAGAATATAATCTCTGGATACTATAAATATCAAACATCTTACATGCTATCATGGAAATACAAGTAAAAAACAGTGATCACTACTGTGATGTCAGGCAAGCCGTGCATTAGGCTCAATTCACACTGGCGCAGAGTCGAAGCGACGCGACGCGTCACGTTTTTCAACTGTTCTGCGTGTCAACGGGGCGAATTATTTCGCGTCGCTTCGCTTCGACTCTGCGGCAGTGTGAATTGAGCCTTAATCTTACGACCTCTAATATTAACAAAATATATATTATTTCGGCGGTTTATTAACAACTGTCATAGAGCTATCGATTCAACTGATCTCTAACGTACAAGACACAATACAAATCCTGTGTAGACATGACTACCCTCTTATCTTATTACTAACAAAATATGGCTCAAACTTCACTACACTGTACAGTCAAGTACAGTGGACAACAGGTCAACTAAACATGTTGACACCAAAGTGTAATTTACGCAACTGGTAACTCCGCGCTTGTAAAACGTTGATGTGCCGTTTACTGAACAATGTGTAGTTTTTTTTACCCGAACAGTATGGGAACCATTTAGAGTCTCCGAAAGGCGTAGTAATTATTCAATAATGATGTTAGCACGTCAATGGCAGTTAGGTATGTGATACTATTTTTGAAGTCAACCAAACGATGGCTATGCAATGGCATTCAAATCCGAGTTAAATAGGCATCTCGGGCGAAGGAAAATCGAGCAAATTATTTAAGACTGCATGTGACTTTCAGTTCTATGACTAGATGGAATAAGGGTAAATTTGTACCAGTGTCTATACTGCAAATTTCTCATGAAATTTACTACATGTAAAAATATTATACTTTATTAAAATTGACGTGCAGCCCAGCCCAGTGTACAGAATAGCTGTGAATAATGTAATAAAAAAAAAAAACAAACCATAATGCTCAAAGCCTTGACATTTTAGTTTGGTCCCGCCCGCCCTAATGAGAAAACAAAGAACAGTTGGTTTCTATACAGACAGTAAACTCGCGTCTAGAGTGTATTTGATGTAGGCCTTCCCTCCGTCGCACGTTTTATAATTTCATGCATATCATATCTCATAAGAAAAACATACGTAAATAGCTAAAATACAACCCTCAATTGCTTTTACAGTCGAGTGAAAACCACAGGTGTAGCGGGCCTAAAATAACCAACACCAAATTGACATGGAATTGCAACTCTGGAATATTACGCACAACTAAAACTTTAACAGTTGATGGCGTTTTCTTACTAATCGGCCAGGGAAGCAAAATGTGTAGTGAATTTTCGCAGTGCCGTACCGAGAAAAGCGCTCTTAGGAGGCTCTCAGCCTGCAGTGAAGCTTACACTGATACTTTTGGTGCCTAGTCTTATGGTGGATTACTAGTCATCTCCCGACTCTTCGTCTTCGCTTTCCGATTCGCTTTCGTCCGACGAAGAGATCTCGATGAACATCACAGGTTTCTCATCGTCGAAGATTGAAGTCTTTATAGTGAACCCTTCGCCTTTGTACTCGTCGTATTCTAGCAAAAACTTCAACGTCTCGTCCTCTTGATCGGTCTCTGATTTTATTGGGACTCGAGCTGCGTCAACATCTGTGCTTGTTTCCTTAGTGATGTTTGAGGTTTCTTCAGTTTCCGTGCTTTTCGGTCCGAAGTTTGTACTGTCTAGTAGTTTCTCAATATCTCTGCTTTTCAAAGTTACAGGAGGTGTATTTAAAATCCCATCCTCAGGTGTATTAGAGACGGCGGCATCGTCCAGTTCAAAATCTGAGACCTCATTCTCAGAACTGCTGTAGTCTTCCGAATCGGAGACCCCTATTTCAATATCTGGGTCGATCGGATTTGGTGTTTTTTTTGGTTTTATGTCTATTTCGATTTGTCCAGTATCTTCTGTGGTTTGCAGCTCTGGTTCTAGAATTCTGGATTTTAGCAAAAACTTTAACGTCTCGTCCTCTTGATCGGTCTCTGATTTTATTGGGACTCGAGCAGCGTCGACATCTGTGCTTTTTTCCTTAGTGATGTTTGAGGTTTCTTCAGTTTCCGTGCTTTTCGGCCCGAGGTTTGTACTGTCTAGTACTTTCTCAATATCTCTGCTTTTCAAAGTTACAGGAGGTGTATTTAAAATCCCATCCTCAGGTGTATTAGAGACGGCGGCATCGTCCAGTTCAAAATCTGAGACCTCATTCTCAGAACTGCTGTAGTCTTCCGAATCGGAGACCTCTATTTCAATATCTGGGTCGATCGGATTTGGTGTTATTATTGGTTTTATGTCTGTGGTTTGCAGCTCTGGTAACGGAGGCACTTCAAATTCTAACATGATATTTGGTTCTTGTTTTACGTTGCTTATTGAAGTTTCTTGAGCATACTGTTGCACCAATTCAGTTTGCCTGGCTAAATCTCTTTGCAGGATAGTTATTTTCTTCTTTACCTTCGTTTCTGTTTCTAGATGGGCGTAGCTGTAAACAAAAATAAACAATTTAGGTATATGGAATTATGTAGATGTAGGTAAAATTTATTTAGTTTAGAGGACCTTGCCGGTGGTCAAATTAAGCTATGAACACACGACGTCAATCATAAACAACTGTTGAATTACCGGACATGGAGAGTTAAAGAAGCACAACACTTTTTTAGTTACCGAGATGAGACAGGAGTCTTTCGAAAAGACTTGAAAGTCTAGAAAAAATCGTGGGTTAGAATGTGTATAAGTCGGACTGCAGCGCTAAAATATTTCTGGAAAGAGTGTGTGGCATAGGTGGTGTGGAGTCAGAAGTCGAGCAAATCGCTGTCCCTTCTTCAAGAGCAGCCGCTTGCCCAACAGCTTGTTTTTCAGCAGTCGCAGCAGGTCTTCCTCTGCTTCCTCGCGCGAGCGTTGGCAAGTTCCCAGAGAGCGATCATACTACAACTAGAGTGCTAGCACCTACTATCTTGAATAGGTATCTAGAAAGAGTGTCGTGCTGCGACGCTATGATGTAGAGTCTAACTACGGCGCTAGAATAGAGAAAGATGACTGACCTGTGTCGTTACAATATCCTAAGAGATCGTATAAACTGACTGTCAGAATCCAGGAATGTATTTATTTCTTTATCAACCCTTGTATGCCCCCACTGCTGGGACGCGGGTCTCCTCCTGCATCGCAGGAAGGTAAGACCATACTCCACCACGGGGGCCAAGTCCGGGTTGGTGGAGAATTGTAAGACAGTGGCGGGCCTTACTGTCAGAAGTTATCAAGCCAACCTCTCAAAAACCCTCTGAAATGGCTTAACGACTGCCATTACATGACAGCCGGCACCAACGGCTGCCGTGACTAGTGACCGCTAGTGGCATTTTTCCGAGCGCTTTCATGCGTCGCAAGGCACGCTAAGCCGTTGGTGCCGGCTGTCATCAGCTGTTAGTCACGGGACGGTCAACCATTCTTTACCTGACCGCGCCTATTGTTGCAAGTAATTGATTTCAATCACTCGGTTCGCCTAGGCCACCAGCGCTTCAGTATTTATTTATTTACATTAAATTCATACATGCATTAAAATCATTCCCCATAGGCATCGTCAAGAGATTAAATAGGAAACTTTTTAAAAGTCCATCTAAACGCAATAAAGCAAAACTTTTAGTTACTCCGGGCCATATCTGACGCAAAACGCATAGCACTGTCTAAGAGATTGGGCCTGCGGTGCTAAAATATCACATCACACTAATTAAATCACACATCACACTAAAGTTTGTGATGTTTGTAACTTCTTCACGTCTAAACGGTTGGAGCGGTTTTAATAAAATTTGTTGTGGAGTTAACTGACAACCTGTATTAACACACAGGCTACGTTTTACAACGGGAAAATATCTTTTACTGTTAATACACAATTTATTTTCCCTAATAATAAAACACCGCAGGGCACAGCTAGTATCAAATACTGCGAAGAGAAGTAACGCTAGACAGATAGAGTAGACTTACAAGTTGAGTATATCACTCTCCCGCTTCAAGGCCAGACGCCGGTTGGCTTCGAGTCTCGCCTGCAGCGCCGGGTCATCCTCGGCGGGGTCTCTGGCCGGCCCCGCCGCCCGCTGCTCCAGGTCTCGCCACAAGCGCCGCTTCCGCCTCTTCTGGAGCGCAGAACCGATCTGGTTGAAGAGGAATTGCGCTGGAACGTGGACGCGCCGCCAAGTTAGACCTGAGATTTCCGCACTTAGCCTCATAGTTAGGCCATTGTACGTAGCAAGCGCTGAGGTACGCTAACACCTCAGACACTAGGGTTTCCTTGCGATGTTTTCCTTCACCGTCAGCGAGTAGTATTGCTATAATTTCACAAAATAATGTAAATAACTTAGAAAACAAAGTCATTGGTACATGCCAACCCACGACCTCCCGATTGAGAAGCCGGCGTTCTACACCGCTCCGCTACCACCGCTCTTCGCCGCCAAGTTAGACTGGAGCTACATTGTATTTTCAGTCTCCTAGCGTGCTATTGCCAACGCGCGGTGGGCATCGTGGTAGTTTTTGTATTGTAAGATAAGAATATTCTTTATTGTACACCAGGAAAAAACAAACAAAAAATAATTACAAAGATACAGTAAGTATGTAGGTACAATTAGTGGCCTTATTGCTTAGAGCAATTTCTTCCAGAAATTGTATTGTATTGAGTAATATAAAAGAGAATATGTTACATGTTGTAATAAGGCCCGACAAAACCAAATACTTGGTTTGACTGTGGGAGCAGTCTCGTTTACAATAGTTATACCAGATATTTTACACAGCCCTTTTACATAAGATTGGCACAGTCAGCACTTTCTGATAATCAGGATGCTTAGCTAAATTCTTGATATTATTATTTTCTTTTTAAGATACATAACTGGGCTCGTAGCTTAAGGAGTTGTAGTACCTACTTGCTACTATTACACTTGAGGTGATTCTAGGTGACGTAGAAGTAACTCACACCAACAGTAGTAGAAGAAACATACATACCTACATAACCTCACGCCTTTATCCCAGAGGGGTAGGCAGAGACCAGGGACTGCCTCTTGCCACGATCCTGACAGATCATCTTCGCTTCATCAACGTTCATAAGTCGTTGCATGCACGCAAGCCGGTTCCGCGTACTTTTTATCTTCCACTTTGCCAATACATCCCCTATTTGGTCGATGTACGTCCGCCTGGAACGTCCCTTACCAGCCCTTCCACTCACATTAGCAGTATATATTTGTTACCTCAATCTTTCTTCCTTCATCCTCTCCACATGTCCAAACCAACGCAACATTCCTGTCTCAATTCTAGTCACTACATCCTCTTTCAGTCCACAACGTTCTCTAATCAGACTATTGCGTATCCTGTCGTTCAAAGTAACACTACACATCATTCTCAAGGACATCATTTATTCATAGAAGAAATATATATTGCTATATCTACCGTCAATATTCTGACGGTTCCTCCCTATAGTGCAATATACCTACGATACACTACGTGCCTAAAGCCAATACTAAGGTGGGTTAAACGCGTAGGTAACACAAGTACTCGGAGGACATTTTTTACGATCAGGGAATTTTGTCGCTTGGGGATAAAAGTCACTCATCTGCGCAGCACGTTATATATGCTGCATTATTATTATAGCGAGCTATTGAACGGGTTATGCTCCGAGTGTCTGATCTATCAGACGCATACATCATAAACGAGACAATTAAGGTGATTGACAAAGCTTATAGGATTAACAAGTTGAAGTACACGTAGTTATACTTGTAAAGTTCACTCACAATTTCTGTGTAATTTTGTATGATTTGATTAGTGGCAATGGGTCACATAATGCCGAATAACCGATAGGTACAGAGGTTCTCAAGTGGAGACCACGAAATGGCTAACGCAGCGTAGGACCCCAGCCAGCTCGCGGGACCGACGATCTGAGGTGGATTGCTGGCAGAGGCTGAATGAGGATGGCCGAGGGCAGAAATAAGCTGCGTGCCTTGACAAAGCCCAGGCGCGAACGAGTACGGATTGATCAAATGATTGACGTTGTATTCATGCCACAGAGGACATTGAAAAACTCACAGAAGATTAGAAAATAAAATCGTAACAATATTTTTGCTCGCCTTTGTACAAGTTATTTCTTATGTACCTAATGTCCTATTTAATGTTTCGTGTGCAATAAAGTATAATAGTTTCAGTTATCTGTTATCAACCCTTCTATGTCCCCACTACTGGGGCACGGGTCTCTTCCTGCATTGCAGGAAGGTTAGGCCATACTCCACCACGGGGGCCAAGTCGGGGTTGGTGGAGGATTGTAAGACAGTGGCGGGTCCTACTATCAGAAGTTATCAAGCCGCCCATAAGGCCTCTATCATGGCTTAACGACTGCCATTATATGACAGCCGGCACCAACGGCTTAAAGTGCCTTGCGAAGCACGGTGTATAATAATAATATTTTTTGGACAAGACTCGAACAATGCGAAAAATCAAGTTAGGTACTTTCATAATAAACAAAACTTGCCTTTGGATCTACGTAATGAGATGATTTATACAGCGTCCAGTGGAACTCACACTAGATGGGTGAAGGGACCAATCGGACGCGCATTGCCTGAGACATTGTTTTAGATGGAGTAGCCTTGCCCAGCACCTACACTTCACACCATAGACTTTAATAAACGTTATTTTGGCATCGACATGGTAAGAAGGTTCGATTCTCAGTGCAGGCATGTATCTTTAAATAAATTAATTAATGTAAATTTATTTTCTAATATAGAGCAACCTCTAGAAGCATTATAATCTTATATGAAAGATTTTTTGCCTCCAGAACAAGAAAACTTTTGTGTACTTTTTTACTATGACATAAACAGTTAATTTTTTTTTTATCTATAACCGTTTATTCTCAAAGTTACCTACACAATAACATAACATTTACATACTGGCACATACATTGTTTCTGGCCCCACACTAGGATACCCTGTGTCATGGGAACCAGAAACAGCGACGTCACAAACATGTAAACATCCAAGACCTGGGGTTTTTTTTTCGTCCTCAGCCGGGGTTCGAACGCGGGACCTCTCGCATGGTAGGCAAATGCGCTACCGCTACGCCACGGAGGTCGTCATAGGCGTGACGACAGTATCAAATAATCAAAGATTTAACGATATTACAGGAAAGTACATAATAAAAGAAATTAGAACACAAATTTTGTTTTAAAAAAAAATTACATTGACAAGATTTTCAATAAAATAAAAGATTATAGTACTGCTTTTAGCCATTTTGACTGAAACGGCAATACCAAGTTCACCTGTGCTTTGTTTCACGCTTGGTGTTTGTTTACCTGGGCGTGACGTCAGATTCGACGCCATGACACTGCGAGCCGTTTTCCCACAGATTTAAAAGCATCTTAGAAAAATGGCTTTAACCTTCGTTAAATTTTAGTTTATTACTGAAATATAGACGTGAAAATATGGAAATATACCTTCCTGCGTGCTCCAGCAGTGGGAACATACAAGGGTTGAAATCGACTGAAATATAGGTTTTTTTTTGTAAAGAATGTGTCCCCCACATTATGGAGGAGGATTTTAAAAAAATTCGTCATGCCTATTAAACAAACTTGTTAAAATAATATCCGGCAACCTAAATCCCCATACCTGTAGCCAAGATACGCTGCTTCCCATACCCCAGGCAGTCTTCGGCGTTGGCCTTCGTCACGCACTTGACCACGTCGACGAAGTCCGGGAAAGGTGGGTCCTCCCCGTCAGCCTGACGAATCTGCTCGTTCATGAACTCCTCAAGCGTCCGCGCAGGCCCTGAGGGTTAAAGGCTGCTGTTTCATTTGCCGCCCCGTCTGAGCTGAGGCGTTTGAACACCTCAGTCACTCACATTTGTCACAATGGTGATTAAGGGCATCTCTATCAGATATAGGTCTGTGATCTACAGTGGGACGTAGGCTGCATTGTTATGCATTATACTTAGGTAATTCGTGTGGTAATAAATATTTTTTACTTTAAACCTTTATTCGTCCTACCTACCCGCGTTTTCTTTAATCTGTGGTTTTTTTTTTACTAAAACCTCCACCACAGACTATTTCAATCGGCGTTTAGCACTGTTTTAAGGACTAGCCTTTTTATACATATAACTGAAATTCTACATGCCCTAAGATGTCGATGTAAAACAAAGGTGTCTTTTCTAAATATGGCTCACGTCAGCGTAAGTACCGAGGCGAAGATGGTGTGACCATCATCTCCGCCTCTTGTTCTTCTTCTTCAAGCTATATTACTCCACTGCTGGACATAGCCCTCCCCTAATGAGCGCAAGGTTGTGCCATCATTAGGGGGTAATGCCCATAAACCCCACGCTGGGCATGCGGGTTGGGGATCGCAGTTTGGTAGAATTGTACTGCAGGGGACGCTGCTGCCCACCCTCCGGTTCGAGTCCTATAGTCGCCTTCTACGACACCCGCGGGAAGAATTTGGGTTGGTGCTATTCTCTAGGCCGACACCACACAGCAATCATCACCATCTCCGCCTCGGTGGCGGCCAAATATTTGCCTGGGTAGATAGAGTTGGCCAGGGACAAGGAGGAGTGGGAATCTCTGCCCGGTACGGGGACACAGTCACGGCTAATAAAAAAAAGAAAGTAACTCCTTGCCTATCATCAATAGTGTCAAAATAATTGTATCTATTGATTTTGTGTCACACACAGTCACACCACTTAATGTTAAATACTGACGAAAGGAATAATTCGTTAACGTTAGCTGCACTTGCTTAAAAAAAAGAATTTTAAATAAAAAACAAACATGTGTGTACAATGTACACCATCAATCAATTGCTCTAGTTTTCTAGTTTTATTTTTAAAAACAATTTAGATTTCATTCTTTTTTTTAATGCACTAACCCGTGCTATCGTGCTAAGGACAATTTTTAGCCTCTAAATAGGTTTTTAACAATTTAAATTGTCAATGTAACGATCTTTCCCTTAGCCACAGATTATTAAAACTGCATTTGAGAAGAGTTTTAGGCATCGTATTTTTACAAATACCTAAGGCTATGACTATGATGCTACAAAGTGCCAATGCGCAGTGGGAATGCATAGTAATTGATCCAATACTCTCGGGCTGACAAAACGTTTACAGGTTACGTAAAAGAGATATGTTAATATGACCCACACTGTCTGGGAGTACTAATATCATAAAAACGTAGCTTTAGCTCTTGTATCCTAACCTGGAGGTTGCCCGCTCGGCACCATCAGCTGAACGCTCCTGCATTGGAACTTCACGGGACTTTCGCCCTTCAGTTCGCAGAGCTTCTTGTAGAGTTCGAGTATGTTGTTTTGGATCCTGCAACCACAGAATAAGATAAGAATATTCTTTATTGTACACCAGGAAAAAACAAACGTACAATAATACATACAGTCTATTTATTCTTACTTGTCCAATTTAGTAAACAAGATTGTACCCTTAAACTGTGACTTTTTAGTCCAAAACTGTCATATTTCCTTGCCAGTAACCTGGAGTACTCTTTTAGATAACACGTTGCCAATTTTATAAACATAGTTCATGATAGTTCAAGAATTTGCGAGAAAATGTCTAGTTTAAGCATCTAATCTCAATTTTAAGGTTAGAATCTTGTTTACTAAATTGGACAAGTAAGAATAAATAGACTGTACATAGTTATATATCAAACGGCGTTACAGTTGCCGTGGTCTCGGGTAGACCACGGATAGAGTCTGGTGCCGAAACGAAGAAAAATAAGGTAATTACTTTTTACCTAATAATAAATAATCGCGATTAGACCCGTTTAATATATATCAATGTATGAGTATCGCGAAACATTAAGAAATAATACATAGTCGAGTAATCGCGATTGCTATTTATGAGCATCGCAAGTAATTAAAAAAATTCCAGAGTTTTTTTGAATTAGTCTATGTATGTCTCACTGAGCGGACAGAAGCATACTCATGAGAGGAGAGAGAGAGAGAGGGGTTGATTACCACTCGTGCCCACCGCGGATCGGCAATTTAAAGCGTTGAGATATGTGGGCACCTCAGACACTCCAGTTTTCTCACAATGTTTTCCTTCACTGTTAGCGAGTGGTATTGCTACTGTAACTTCACATGTTCATAAATGAGAACAAAATAATTGGTACATGCCCGCACCGACAATCGAACCTGGGTCTTTCGCTTCTGAGCCCATGTTCTACCCACGGGGCTACCGCCGTTTATTAAGAAGGTCCATTATTATATTATTTTCAATGCTAATGACATTTTTTAAAAACCTATTTAGACGCTAAAATTTTTTAAATTTGTCCTTAGCACGGGTTAGTGCATTAAAAATAAAATAATCATGTGGGTACAGCGATATCATTCTGATGTAAAACCTAACTGCAAAGTAGGTGCTCGGGGCTGCAAGTGATGCAAATTACTTCAGCCAGATGTACGTAACACAGAGGGCATTGTAAAGAGGTTCGAAATTTAACTGATGACGGGTAGTCGCCCATTGGCTCAATTGGTAGAGCGCTGGCACGGATAGCCGGAGGTTGCGGGTTAGAATCCCGGCATGGGTGAAATTTTTATCCTCTAAATAGGTTTTTAAATTTGTCCTTAGCACGGGTTAGTGCATTAAAAATAAAAATAGTATAATCATGTGGGTACAGTGATATCGTTCCGATGTAAAACTTAACTGCAAAGTAGGTAGTCGGGGCTTTAAGTGATGCAATTTGCTTAAGCCAGCTGTCGCTGCCTGTACGTAATACACGGAATAGTGTAAAGAGGTTCGAAATTTCACTGATGCCGGTGAGTCGCCCATTGGCTCAATTGGTAGAGCGCTGGCACGGATAGCCAGAGGTTGCGGGTTCGAATCCCGGCATGGGTGAAATTTTTAGCCTCTAAATAGGTTTTTAAATAGTATAATCATGTGGGTACAGTGTATTAAAAATAGTATAATCATGTGGGTACAGTGTATTCCGATGTAAAAACCTAACTGCAAAGTAGGTAGTCGGGGCTGTAAGTGATGCAATTTACTTAAGCCAGATGTCGCTGCCCGTACGTAATACAGAGAATAGTGTAGAGGTTCGAAATTTCACTGATGCCGGTGAGTCGCCCATTAGCTCAGTTGGAAAGAGCGTTGGCACGGATAGCCAGAGGTTGCGGGTTCGAATCCCAGCATGGGTGAAATTTTTAGCCTCTAAATAGGTTTTTAAATAGTATAATCATGTGGGTACAGTGTATTAAAAATAGTATAATCATGTGGGTACAGTGTATTCCGATGTAAAAACCTAACTGCAAAGTAGGTAGTCGGGGCTGTAAGTGATGCAATTTACTTAAGCCAGATGTCGCTGCCTGTACGTAATACAGAGAATAGTGTAGAGGTTCGAAATTTCATTGATGCCGGTGAGTCACCCATTAGCTGTTGGAAAGAGCGCTGGCAAGGATAGCCAAAGGTCGCGGGTTCGAATCCCGGCATGGGTGAAATTTTTAGCCTCTAAATAGGTTTTCAAAATTGTCCTTAGCAAGGGTTAGTACATTAAAAATAAACATAGTAAAAGAAGGTCCAATTTCATTTTATGTTAAAATATACTTACTTATCGCTGACTATATACGGTGAAAACGTATTGTCATGAAACACTTCCATTTCATCATAATCTTTCATTATTAAGTGGAGTCTTTCAATCTCTTTCTCAATTGCTTCAATCTTCAGTACGTTGGCAGCATTTAATTGCAGTGCATTATGTTCCGGGCTCTGCTCTGGTATATTTTTAAGAATTGATGGTGTAACATTGGGTTCTACGGTTTTCTCAACATTTTGATGTACTGGTGTCACACAGTTCTCTACACTTCCTTTAGTGTTATTCTCTGTACCTTTGAACTTTTCTTTGTCGTCCTCGATTATTTCAACGTCATGTTGGAAAGTGTCAAGATCTATGATGGTGTTGGCATAGGAAGGTTTGGTTATGTCATCCACATCTATGACTTCCACATTTGGTTTCTTTATTTGTACCTCTGAATTGTATTGGGCTTTTCTTTTCTCTGCAAAGTAAATGCACTTTTTTTAAGGTAAATAGTTTACCTTAGTTGTGTTAGTTATAATAATAATTTATCTATATTTGCCTGACCTATGGTAGCCAGTCTGTCTGTGCGAGAATATTTTTAATAACTTGCGATATAAAAACAATTCACATCTATTGAGTTATGTACTTTAATATTTATACTTCTTTAGAAATTAGGTTTTTTTTTGTTGTCCATCTGCCTTTTTTGTTGCCTTTTTTTTTTGTTGTCCATCATCTTGTTTTGTTTTGAGCTTTGGGAAGCTATCTTCCACTGAAGACAACTCTTTCTTGTTAACTTAGCTAGAAATATGAGCAAGGGAGCAATATTTTTTTTATAAGCAATTAGAACTATAATAGGTCTGACGACAGTATCAATTATCAGAGATTTAACAATATTAGGGGAAAGTACATATTAAAAGGATTTAAAACACTGATTTAAGTTTTATATAAAAAAAGTATAGAAAAGGTGGACTGAATGCTTCTGATCAATATCAACAATCTAGCACTGAAATAAATTTATGTATCATTTACCCAATTTCCAAATACGTAATCAACCCTTGTGTCCCCACTGCTTGGGCACAGGTCTCTTCCTGCATCGCAGGAAGGTTAGGCCATACTACCCACGGGAGCCAAGTCCGGGTTGGTGAAGGATTGTAAGACAGTGGCGGGCCTTACTGTCAGAATTTATCAAGCCGCCCATAAGGCCTCTGACATGGCTTAACAACTGCCATTATATGACAGCCAGCACCAACGGCTAAACGTGCCTTGCGAAGCACGGAAGCGCTCGGAACAATACCACTAGCGGTAGTCACGGGACGCTCACCCATCCCGCGCCTGTTGTTGCTTAACAATGAAATGAAATGAAATGAAAAGGTTTTATTCAAAGTAGCACAGAAACTGCGGCTTAATGAACGTTACAATTCAAACTAGGTGTCCATTTCAAAATCTAGATCATTTAGGAGAAAAAATGGACAAAAAAACTCCTAACAAAGTGATTGATTCCAATCACTTGGTTCGCCTGGGCCACGAGCGCTTCCCTAGGCCACAAGCGCTTCTTTCCAAATGTGGCATATAAGTATCAAATAGAACATCAAATATAAAAAAAAATATTTTTCCAAGCCCAAACTTCACCAAGGTCTCATTTACAAACTCAAAAGTGCTCTCCCGCACAGCTACATTCCTGTCCTGATATCATATTTATCAGAAAGACTGTTCCAGGTGAAACTGATTGACTCCACTTCACAGTTCTACGCGATTAGAGCAGGTGTACCACAGCGATCTGTCCTGGGACCAATCCTCTATACCATCTACACAGCTGATCCCCCATAGTACCAAATATTACTAGCGCTACATACGCTGATGATACTGCAATATTAGCTAGCGATAAAAACCCAGTCCAAGCATCTGCGTTGCACCAGAAAAGCCTTGATAAAATCAGCAGTTGGCTGCATAAATGGAAGATAAAGGAAGGTCCAAACAAATCTGTTCATGTAACATTCACACTCAGACAAGGCAACTGTCCCCCAGTACGACTAGAAGGTAATGTCCTGCGACAATGTGAAATAACTTGGCATGCACATGGAAACAACACATTATGAAAAAGAGAGATGAAATAAGAATACGTTACATAAACCTGTACTGGCTTGTGGGAAGAAATTCTAAGCTGTCTGTTGATAATAAACTTCTCATCTATAAAACAATCATAAAACCCGTGTGGATGTATGGAATACAACTTTGGGGTGCAGCTAGCGACACGAACATAATGATGCTACAAAATGCAATCCGACGATCAATATCGGACGCGCCATGGTTCACGACCACAGCTGAAATACATGAATACAAGACGATGAACACAGTCAAGGAAGAAATACGGGCTGCTTCAGCAAAATATCTAACCAAGCTCCTACATCACTCTAATAATTTAGCATCAAGCCTCTTATCGGCACATCACACCAAGCGTCTTAAGAGACATAACATACTCGAGCTAGAAGAACGACACTATCCTCTCTACATATATCTATAGCACTCTTCACTGGAAGATGCATACCAATCATCCATGACACTACAACACATCTGCTTATGGTTGATGACTGATCGCAGATAAACAAATAATGGAAAAAAAACCTAAACTGTGTAGTCTGTCAGTCAGAATATACCTTGGCTACTATCGGACAGAATCAGATATATTCGTGTAATAGTTGTTGTTTATAATATTGTTTGTTTGTTTAAAAAGGGTCTTTATTTTTCATGAACATTACATAATGTAGGTTAACTAAACACAGTTTAGTACATACGATCACAAATGTTGTAGTAACTCGGCAGGCTAAGGCGCCTATAAAAGTTTTATAATAAAATGACTATTCATGGTAATAT